>OZ038493.1:35483280-35495780 GCA_964036315.1 Acanthosepion esculentum | reverse complement strand
CTCTCAGCTATGGAGTTGACATCAGTTTCCATTTTGTGTGTGTGTGTATATATATATATATATATATATACACACACACACACTCATATTTTTATACACACACATATATAAACTCATATTTATAGACATATATACACACTCATGCATATATATATACATATACACACACACACACACACACACACATGTGTGTGTGTGTATATATATGCGTGTGTGTATACATGTCTAGATATAAATGAGTTTGTGTGTATATATATATATATATATATATACACACACACACAAATGTGTGTGTGTATGAATATATATATATATATATATGCATGCACACGTCTGTGTGTGTGTGTATATATATATATATATATATATATATATATATATATGTATAAAAAAAGAAGTATAAACAAGTAATTCGTTTGATTTGTCCTCCTAATTCATCACAGTTCTCGGGTGGAGAGCGAGGAATCCAGGAGAGAGTTGGGTGGGATCATTTTTTCTTTCCCCTCCCCTCTTCAGCACAAAGTTAACAAACGTCCCATCGTTGATCAATTTATGTGTTCTTCATTGTCTTTGAACGCAGAAATAATTTATTTTGTTTCTCTTCCGCTTTGCAAATCACGAGAATATTATTGAGATCCAAATAAGCATTTTATCAATCTCCTCCTCCTATTCCTCCTCCTCCTTCGCCTATTATTATTATTATTATTAGTAGTAGTAGTCACAGTATTGATGTTATCAAATTATTTCGGTTTTGTTCACATTGTTTCAATTCTTCTCATCAGGATAATTTTATTGTGTTTTTCATTGTGATTATTGCCTTTGTTATGATTTTTCATATTATTTTTAATACTGTAATTGCTATGATGTTGATATTGTATTTAATACTGATTTTGATTAAGGACAATTGGTGGTTCTATTGTAATTGAAATTATGGAGGTCTTTTTTGTCATTGTTATCAATGAAGCATTGTCTATGTTGTTTCAATTTACATCAGCAGAGACCTGACCCAGTTGAATGTTTTTGTTTTTACTCATATTCTCTTTTGTTGGAATTATCAGCATTTTAATAACAATAATCCTTTCTTTATATTAATACTGTGACTTTGTAAACTTTATTTGGGGGTTTGAATTTGCTGTTTCATTAATTTGATTTTTAGATTATCAACTTGTTTATAATTTTGTATCATTGTTCTCATTTCAGTGTGCCAAAATCATGTCCAAATGGATGCCAAAATAAAATTCTATTTTCTCTCTTCCCAATTCATTATGCATTATTTAGTATTTTCATAGTCATTTTTATCTACAAATGTTGGTAAAATTAACTTGAAAATTAAGTCAATACTAATCAGTATTTTGAATGTCTCCTTATAGTTTACTAATTGTTTTAACTCTATATAGTACATAGAATATCATCAGTCAGGTTAATTAATGTCAACATGCTAAAACATTAATAAGTGTATATATGGAAGTTAGAAAGATACATGTTTGTGTGGTGTTTTATGTAGGGGGGGGGTCAATATATAAACAAAGAAAATAGAAGTATACAAAACTTATTCTTTTTATGGTGTCTGTAATGGAACAAAGTACTCAATATCTCTTGGGTATGTCTGGTCCAGAAGTTAGACTACATAAGTATAAGTATTGTATTTATGGTTAAGTTCAAGTCAGTCTTGTGCAGAGTTGGAATGACCAAAGGAATATTTCTATTTACTTTATCACTGGGAGATTTAAATATGGTTATGGGATGTTCATTTTCTTTTTCTTGGTCCAGGAATTAGGGTAAGTCAGTATAAGCATCGTTACTCCAGTCATGCTCAGGTCAGCCTTGTGCTGAGTTGGAACAATCAAAGAGAAAGCTTCACTTAATTAATAAGTTGAAGTTTTATGCGCTGGAAATAGGAAGAGAATTTAGTCATCAGTGGACCAGGGAAAGTAACATTCCCCAGTGGGAACATAATTACCATGTGGTTCCCTTCTTGGAGCAAAGTAGGAGATAGTGAGTAAGACAGAAAATGTTTGCCTTTTTTGTGGCTTCGACAATGCCACCTAACAATATTTTTTGAAACCAAGTGAGGTTATCAGATTTCCATTTCCTTTACTTTTAGCATCATGGAAAAATGTATATGTGGGGAAAAGTAAATAAAAAGAGACAATAAAAGAATAATAATGAATAATAAAAAAAAAGAAATACATTTTCCCATGATGATAAGAGTAAAGGAACAGGAAATATGATTACACCACACCAGGTGCCATTGTCGAAGCCTCTTTTTGTTAGCGAATATGATAGTAACTACTATTAAGGATAGAGGACACTAAAAGAACAAGAATTATGAAACCCGAAGATAATGATTGACATTGCATTTGTATTTTTGAAGATCAAAGGCAATAAAGCCACTAAGATGCAAAGGGTTACTAAGTGTTAGACAATATGAAAAAAGGCAAACATTTTCTGCTTCCCTTTCTTTTTCTTTTTTCATTATTCATTATTATTGTTTTATTCATCAGTTTTTATTACATTTTCCCACATAGACATTATATGTAGGAAATTTTGTTGCTTCTGTCAAAATTTTTGCTGTACTAGAGTTATCTCCCCTATGCTGATAACACAAGTGGAAAACATAAATTTCAAGACTTATGGAAAAGCCTAAGGACTTCAAAAAAATATACTGTCATTTTGGACGCCATAGATAAATTGATAATTATTTACATGCATGTCTGGGAATACGGTCCTTGATGTGGAATTAAAGTTTATTTGTAAAGACATAATAGGAATAAATATCAAATGAGAAAGTGAATATTTTTACTTATCAATGTTCTTATGAGATGAATACTGAAAAAGTGACTCGATTTAACCATAATTAAACCATTCATAGCTCGGAAATAGGTTTGAGCAGGTTTAATGCCAAGTCTGTTTAGATGTGAATGTGGATACAAGGACCAAAATTTCATACACGGATTTTTATTTTGGTATGTGTTATATACCGTATGTATGAACACTAATGGGTATGTCCCAATCCTCATAAATACATTGGACACAGGAAATTGTGGAGAGCCATGATCGCCCACAACCTGAATGGACATAGCACATAGAATAAGAAGACACTCTTTACCAGATTTCTAAAAAGATACTCCTGATACTCCTACACTTTTTCATAAAATTTTCTGTGTGTATATGTGTGCATGCACATATATATATATATATATATATATAATTTACCCTTAGCTGGGAGTAAAAGAGACATTCATGCAATATGTCCTGTGTGTATCAAATTTTCTGAGGCTTCTTTCCTTATTATATGCCTTCTCTTTTTGTTACATACCATACTTATGAACACTAATGGGTACGTCCCAATCCTCATAAATATGTTGGACATGATTGTAAGTGGGGGTAATATGCTGTCTAAGTAGTTCACCACTATCATGCCACTGGTGAGTATTGTATTTTGTTGATGTTATAAAGATTACTGTTTCATTTTCAACCTCCATTTTGGTTATTTCTCATTCAGTAACCCTTCCTAGGTTACAACAGTGTGTAATCTCATCAGTGTTATAAATTATTGACATTTGGAAAAACATTCAAGAAAATACATCCAGAAAATAATATCCGATAATGCTTGGGAAAAATGATATAACATTTAATTATTTTAAATGCACACAAATGCATAAACACACAACACATTTTTCATTATCTATCTGACGAAGCCATTTATGGCGAAATGCATTATTGGATATTATTTTTGGGACATATTTTCCTGAACATTTTTCCAGATGTCAATAACTCAGAAAATAGATTTTTAATAAATACATTAAAAAGGAATGGTAACCGTACTGGGATGATAACCCACACAAGAAACCCTTTGCAATTCTGTTCAAACTAGGAGAATGGAAGTCAGCTCCCAGAAAATCTTGTAAGGAAGAAGTGGTACTGGCCCATGTACACATTGACCATCTGAGAATAACCCACTCATACTTAAGAAATAAATAAGATCAACCAGTATGCCAAGCATGTAAAATGGCATATACTATTAAACATATATTAAGGGAGTGCTTAGATTTTTTTCTCTCAAGATAAAAATCCTATAATATAAGGAATATATATCAGCTGTTTGAGAAAGTAAAAGTGCATGATATCATTTTAAAGGACCAAAATCCCATAGGCAGATTTTAAGGATGTTATTAATAAATACATTCAAAAGGAATGGGATGATAACGCACACAAGAAACCCTTTGCAATTCAGTTCAAACTAGGAGAATGGAAGTCAGCTTCCAGAAAATCTCATAAAGACGTGGTACTGGCCTGTGTATGCATTGGCCATATGAGAATATCAACTCATACTTACTAAACAAATAAGATCAACCAGTATGCCAAGCATGTAAAATGGCATATGCTATTAAACATATATTAAGCGAGTGCTTAGATTTTTTTTCTCTCAAGATAAAATCCTATAATATAAGGAATATATATAAACTGTTTGAGAAAGTAAAAGTGGATGATATAATTTCTCAAAAGTGTAGGACTCTACCAAAAATTATAAACCAAATGAGAATGTCAAAATCAATTTCTCTACAAACCATTTACCCCCAAAAATACATCAATGAAAGCAGACTCTCGACAACAACCCTCTTTACAAAAGTATATCAATGAAACCGGATCTACAAACTGTTTCCTTACAAAGAATATATATTCTATTCATACAAATCTATTGTAACAATCTTGTTGACATTAAATAACTCGTTGAGTTTGATATGACTTAAAACAAACAAAACTGGTGTCAAATCACTATGAAACTGTAAAAATAGGTTTTTACAGTAAAAATACCAGCAATACATTTTTGCAAAGAAAAAATATTACCAGCAATAAAAATCTTGTCGGCATTAAATAACCCATTGAGGTTGGTTGATAAGATGTAAAACTAAAGGTTTAATTTGTCTCCAAAGGATGCTGAAAAGTTCTCAGGCTGGCCTTCTTCCAAAAGTCTAACCAATTGACCAAACATTGGAAATTTATTTATTTTTGATCGAAGCTGAAGACTTTCAAGCACCCCATCACATTTAGATATTTGAATTTAGTTGTATATATTTATTTTTATATTAATTTTTTTTGTCTAATCATTTTTGATATTCACTCAGATTAGGACGAGTTCATGAATGTAAAATGCAGTGTGAGGACTGAATGCACTAGAGATTCTTCAAAAGGTGCTTACAAACCTTGAAGTGATAATTATCTACTCGTATTTGTACAGCCCAGGATCATAGATGCAAACAACCTAGTGAGAAATGTATAGTACCATTTTGGAATTACTGTTTAGTATACCAATTTGATAGTGATAAAATTAATCCTACTAATGACAGCAAAATTAGGCAGTAGTGTTGTGATTGCTTCAGTCTCTTAATAAGAGACTTTTTATATTGATTGATTTGTAGAGAAACAAAACTATATTATTGGAATTATCAGAGAGACTTTGCAATAATTATCATCATTATTGTTTTTTTTATTTTTATCATAATGAATCGGATTATTAGGAATATTATCGGTATTTATATTAATAATTCCGTCATTCAGTATTATTACGATTATTATTGTTATCTCTATTGTTCTCTGTACAAAGAACTCCATGTATCATTAGTTTGAGACAATCTTGGAGTTAAGCAGGCTGTGGTTTAATCTATTCTGGCACCACATTTCTCCCTACCACTGGCTAACCATGCCAAACCATGAAGCAGCAGCAGCAGCATTATTTTTTTTTTTCATTTATTTATTTAATTATTTTGTTAGCCTTTTACATAATGAATCTTTATCTGGTGTGAATAGATTGTGGAGGTTTGAATTCAATAAGGCTATCCAAGTACCTAACCAACATCTCTGTGTTTTCACCCTTGCTTATTTTTCTATTTCTTGTCTCCAAGGGCCTTAAACATTATTATAATGGAACTCTGTGGGTGGGGCTAGGTAAGAACCGTATGTGTGTGTGTGTGTGTGTGTCTAATGTATTCACAAGTGTAAAACAATTCTGTGTACATATTATGTATATGTGCATATACATGTTTAAATGTATTTTACACACACACAAACACACATAATAACTTTTTACATATGTAGCCCCAATATCTCCTGCGACTGACAATTTCATGTATTGGAGACGATCTTCAGGCACTAGTGAGGAAGAGAGAATTGCAAGCAGAGTGGGTGGAATATATATATATATATGCGCTTCTGTCTATAGAAATTGAGCGCTGTATTAAAAAATAATTATGTATGTATGTATATATATATATATATAATGTGTCAGTTTCATCCTCTGAGGGACTTCATCAAGTCAAAAGTAAGGAATTTTGTTGCACATCTTTATATACAAGAACAAGGCTGTCATTAGTTTATCAAGGCTTTTAAATTTGAAAATGTTTGTGAATATTCAGCAAATGGTTGAATATATAATATATATATATATATATATATATATATATATAGTCATGCACAAACAGACTGTTTTGCTGTATCATAGCTCTTCAGTGTGGCTAGACATCTGATTGCTTCAAGCCGGGACCAAAACTGGACTGATTTGCCATCAGTCAGAGATCCTACCTCTAAGCTGTTGGCACATAGCAAAGAGAAAGGGAAATTTTAGCATTTTCTAGACAAAATATGCCAGCGGCTAAGAGGAATCAATTCATACTTGAAGGGTAATGCATTCATAGCAGCAGCAGCTGGTTTTTTATTAAATGTAACCTTTTCTCTAGAGAGCTCTATCGAAAGGTCTCAGAGAGCATATATATAGTCATCCACACATTCAGTAAATGACGAAGAGTTCAAATTACTTATCTGGTTATCTGGCTCAAGAGTTTTATATCAAAACATCTTTTACTTATAGATTTATCAAACACTTATGGCTAAATCATGGTGAATACACCAGTTCTCGTTCAATCACCAAAGTTAAGCATTGTAGAGCCAGGTCAGTACTTAGATAGGGGATTGCTTGGGAACACCTGGTACTGTAAGCAGACCTTTACTACTGGGGTAAACTTCCTTTGGGCACCTCAACGTGGTGTAATGGTTAGAAAGCTTGTCTTGCTAGATCAGTTACAATTGAGTAGTGAGTTCAATCCTCACTAAGTGCCCCATACTTGTGCCATATCTAAGCTGGGTTTAGAAAATCACTATAGATTTATCAAACGTTTGGCCCTTCTGAGCATTTTAATCTGAAACTCTTGAGTCAGCTAACCAAATGAGTCACTTGAACTTTTCTTAATTTATTGAATTATCTATTGATATCTGTTTTCTTAATTTATTGAGTTATCTATTGAGCACTTTCTGCCAAAAGTACTGCTAATTTGAAAAAAGCAGGAATGCACTTGGTTGTATTATTGTTGTAACCTAGGGAAGGTTACTGAATAGAAGAATCTCATGAAGGTTGGAAATGAATGATAATACTTAGGACAAGAACACATAAGATTTGCCAGTGGCGTGTAGAAGTAGTCAACAGCTAGAAGTGAGTCAAGTGAATTCCACAGTGAATCTCCAACTACAGACCAACATACAGCATTTACTACTGTATTTATGTGAATGGGGACATACCCATTATTGTCTGAGGTATGCTACAACAATTATATTTCAGAAAGAATGTGTGTTAGGCATTACTTAGTTCAGTCTTATGAAATGAACCCATTCCTGATGATATTCATAAAGGCTTAAAATTTTGCTTTCACCAACACCCATAATTTGAGGCATTTGCAAACACAGCTCAGAACATTCTCCTATCATTTGGATGGATCACTATTCCATTGTCATTTGGTCAAGTTTTGTTGATTTCAATCCGTGGGAATGACTACAGAATACTTGCCCATCCCCTTTCATAGGTGAAGTACACAAATGCATGTTGGGATTTTATTTTTTTAGCCAATAAAATTTGACATAACTCATTCCAGATCTGTCTTATCTAGAAGACAGACCGCGACATCCACTTGTCCAAATTTGCTTTTGCGTCTCAACACTAATTCTTAGTTTGTGAACTTGCCTTCTTACTGTTAATTTGCTTTGCATATATTGTTTGCTTGCTTGATATTATTTCATTTTTGCCCTGTTGCTTTTTCCTTTTCATTGCAAACTTTGTTAATTCTGGTTCTTGGACAGTTCTGTTATTTATCTTGAATTTGACCATAGCTACTCACTTCACAAGTTCTGTTACTGCACAATCATCCCAAAATAGAGGACACTGGTCTTTGAAATACAAAAAAAAAAAAACAAATATTAGAAAATTAAAATTATGTGTTTCTTGAGCTTAAATTTTACAAAGAAAATTTATAGCTGGTATTTCTTCAGTATTTAACTTGTCTTGTGTAACAATAAAGGCTATCCAAGCATCAACCATATTTATTCTACCATGAAAGATTAATATTTTAATTTGCATATTATTAGTAAGTATTTAGTTGAAACTATTGTTGATTATAACTATTTTAAAAAATCAGGCAAGGCACTGCTGAATTCAGAAACAAGTGGGGGGACCGCAATGCAAAAGCTGGTCAGACATGATCAAAGAGTGGACAGACATGACAATGCTACTGAGAGCCACTGCTAATATATAATCGTGAAGGAGGTTGTCTGTTTCTTCTGTCCTTAGGTGCCTCCTCCAACTATTGAAATATTCAAAGGACTGATGTTGATAAAAGATGAAAATTTCATCTATAAAACTCTTCATGACAATGCTTTGTATGAATTTAGTATCTCATAGTATTTAATAGTATAATTTATAAATTGAATTAAATTTATTGTTTCAATATTATTTAAATTTGATTTTTTCTGCTTATTAGATAATACAAGATGAGAAACAAGTTGGTGTCATTATGTAATTATTAAAACAATATTACAGTTGAGATTCCCTTAAATAATAGCAGAGTATTAATCAAAAATGATAGGATCATTTATGGTTCGGTTTGTTTTGTTTTATGGCATATCAACTTCAATGGGTTATTTAATGCAAACAAAAGTTTTATTGCTGGTAATATTTTTATTTTTTTCAAAAATGTATTGCTGGTAATACTTTTTTTCCTTCCAAAATCTATTTCTGGTAATATTCCTCCTTCAAAAAATCTATTTTTGATATTTTTTCTTCAAAAATCAATTTCTGGTAATATTTTTTCTTCAAAAACTATATAGCTGGTAATTTTTTTTTTTTTTAATAATGTATATAGCTGGTAATTTTTTTTTTTTTTCCATAATGTATATAGCTGGTAATTTTTTTTTTTTTTCCATAATGTATATAGCTGGTAATTATTTTTTTTTTCAATAATGTATAGCTGGTAATTTTTTTTTTTTTTTCAATAATGTATAGCTGGTAATTTTTTTTTATTTTTCAATAATGTATTTAGCTGGTAATTTTTTTTTTTTTTTTTCAATAATGTATATAGCTGTATATAGCTGGTAATTTTTATTTTTTTTCAATAATGTATAGCTGGTAATTTTTTTTTTTTTTTTTTTCAATAATGTATAGCTGGTAATTTTTTTTTTTTTTTTTTTTTTCAATAATGTATAGCTGGTAATTTTTTTTTTTTTTTTTTTTCAATAATGTATAGCTGGTAATTTTTTTTTTTTTTTTTTTTTTTTTCAATAATGTATAGCTGGTAATTTTTTTTTTTTTTTTTTTCAATAATGTATAGCTGGTAATTTTTTTTTTTTTTTTTTTTTTTTCAATAATGTATAGCTGGTAATTTTTTTTTTTTTCAAAAACATATTGCTAGTAATAATTTTTTTCTTCAAAAATTTATTGCTGGTAATTAAAACCTATTTTTACACTTTCATAGTGTTTTGACCCTAGTTTGGGGGTTGCTACCACCCCAGATCAGAGTGGACCTGGGAACACCAGCAATTAAGAGGTGGCTCCATGCTCCTCAAAACCTCCTGATGAGAGGACTTGCTGTTGGACATAGTTTATTGTTTTACCCTGGACGTGGATGTAGTTTATCTTCATACCCTGAACAGGGGATCATTTATGTATGAATCAGCACTCCTGTCTTTGATGAGGGTTTTTATGCACATTGTCTAGTATCAAAATGTTTCTTGCTTTAGTCTTTTAACTTGAAAGGGACAGTAATAGAAGTATACTGTACTCTTTTAAAAGTGTTACACACACACACACACACACACACACGTTTGTTTTTTGTTTTGTTTTTTTGCTTTATCCACTGTTGGCTAACTTGGCGGAAACTGTGACAGATATATTTACATGTTTTACCCTTTTCAAGCACCAGTCATAGGGTAATGGTTAACAAACTCATCATTCAGACCACTTCCATTGAGTAATAAATTTGATCATCACTAAATGCTTAACGACTGTGACCTTGTATCAGACAAAGATAGCGTTTGTAATGGATGCTTATTGTAGCACAATAATCTGCAAGTGTAGCAAGTTTTGTCCTGCAGATAAGTTTTCTTGTGTCATGTACTTCTTCACTCACTGGGCACTCCACAGTAATGATCTCATGCCAGACTGGGATAAGCTTATAAATAAATATCCCTAAGTAAAATTAAATGTACTGTGTTTATGCACATAATAATTCTGATTATGAATGTGAAATATGGTGGGAAAGTGAAAATGATGAATTTGTGTACCTCCAAAAAAAAATAATACCTAAACTTTAAAATACATTTTAAAACTGAAAAATCTCTTTTGAAGTTTTTATTTTAATTTTAATTTCAAGCTAATAGATTAAATTTAATATTTCCAATAAGCAAAATATTTTGCTGTATTTCAAACCGAATTAAAATTGATAAGAATTATTTTTCTTTGAAATTGCTAGAATCGGCCATATTGACAAATCTGTTAACACAACATAATTCTCTTTATTAAAAAAAATCGTTGAAAAATAAAATATACTTTTCTGAAACTTTATTTGAAGAAGATTAACTGATTTAAATCATTTAAAGTTTAATTAATCTGAATTAAAACAAATGTTACATTTAATTTCAGATATTAGAGAAAATCATTTTTTTAACACAGAGCTGGGTATTATGAGGTGTGAACACAAATTTAATCGTCAGCTCAATGTTAGGCATTTTTAAGTAAAGGGTACATAACTGTAAAAATTACTTGACGAATACAACGTGAACGACTTTTCTTATATAGGGTTTTAACTAATAAATATTCATAAACATTTAGGAAAATATTCTAAGACGGATGCTAGATGCGCCTCCTGCGTAGCTGATGCATAAAAATCTTTAAAGGACACAGTAACTTTCACATCTGTGTGTCTCAGGGACGCAACTAGTTACTAGAGAGTTTCCCATGAAAAGCGATACAATGCGCCAAAAAAACAAAAAAACAACTCGTAACAGTTAAGTTAATTTTTTGTTGGTCGAAGTAAATAACGACATCAATTTAATTTAAAATATAACTAATTCTTATTGTAGTAGTAGTGTAACTGAATGCGAATCAATTATCAAATGAACACGATAATGATGGTAATTAGTACATCCTACAATGTCATTATCTTAATTTTTTTAAACATTTCATATTTTTTCTTGTTAATGTTAACTAACAATACGTGCAAAACGTTTTCTAACAAGCGGAGACATTTATTTTTATTTTTTAACATTCAAGTTCACTGTTTAAATAACATTTATTTAACAGGGCTCAAAAAATGTCTTCACACAAAAACGTAATTTTGATTGGGTTGGTACAGACATTTAGGGAGGCCAATAATTTTTTTGTAATTTTTAATAATTAAACACAGCATTAATCGTTTGATGTTATTCTTTTAAATACCTTCTTTTTTTTTTTTACTCATTCTTCGTTTCTTTCTTTCTTTCTTTCTTTCACTCTTACTCTTTCCTTCCTTCGGTGGGATGTGTGGGTGGCATGAAATAGATATCAATGTAGGTCTGGTAACTTCATAAAATCGATTAAAAAAGAGCGTAACAGGATAAGAACGTCCTTAAACTTGATGAAAAAAAAAATTAATCAAAAGTCTGAATGTTCAAAAAAAGAAAATGATGCAAAGTTTTTTTAAATAATCAGAAAATACTTTGGTCTTTCCTCTTAGTCTGCTTAACATAAATATTTAGACGGTAAAATTTCGTTTTCATCAAGTTTAAGGCCGTTTTTATCATGTTATGTTTTTTTTAGCGATTTCATGAAGTTTTTTTTTACTTACCTCAATGTGTCGTCTTCTTACTAGAAACTTGTTTGTTTCTTCTTTTTTTTAAAAATTTGACTGATGTGTGAAGTCTTATTTTTTAAAAAAATACTGTTTTTCTTTTAAATTTATATTTATTGATTCAATTATTAAAAAAATAAATTTTGTTCTGTCAATACTAAAAAAAAAATAGTTTCTTACTTAATTGTAAAACACTTAGTGTTCAAATTAAAAAAAAAAATTTACATTGTAAATAAATAGTTTTTGTGTTGAATTTTTATTTAATTAAAAAAAAATTGTTCTGTCTTTATTTTATTCGGCATGATGAATTTGAAAATTGTTTGGTGGGGGACAAAGGTTAAAAAAAAATATCTG
>OZ038493.1:35363280-35478280 GCA_964036315.1 Acanthosepion esculentum | reverse complement strand
TTATGATACATCTCCTTCTCCCTTTTTTTTTTCCTTTTTAATCTCCGTCCCTCACCTTGCCTGACTGCTCGTCGTCAATCAGTTATGTCCCTGTTGTTTGATCTGGGAAGAGAAGTGATGGTGATTTTTGCCTGTCCAGGTGGACAAAGTACATCTCTTTTTGCTACCATTATTACACTGTAACTCCCCTCAATGAATGAAGAAGACTGACTATTATTTACTTTATTTATTTTTATACCTGTTGATTACCTACACATTTCCACCATCTTCACTGACCGTTGTAATTCTTTTCCCCACACTGCCTGTTCAAAATTATGTCTGGCTGATTTTGACTATCAAATATGATAATGGTAGCAATAAAATGAATATTCACACACACACACACACACACATATATATAGTCAAACCTAGTGAGCCAGACAAACCTACCAAGTTTTCACTTAAGCAGAACGTTCTGCTTAAGTGAAACCTCGGTAGGTTTGTTTGGCTCACTAGGTTTGACTAGGTCTGCTCTACGTTTGTATCGAGCACTTTTTAGTTAGTTGTTTACTCGTGTCAGGGTTTTTTCGTTGGGCTTTGAACCTGTATCTGTGCGATTATTTTCGACAGACTTTCATGATCCTGGCTCTTTATTTTCTTAGAACCTTTTTTTCCTTCGAGATTGATTTGATTATTGGCAAATCAAGAATTCGAAGGTTTTTCGAGACGAGTATAGTTACCTATATATATATATATACATATATATGACTGCTACTACTACACACAAAAGACAATGGTTAAAAGATTTCACATAGAAAGAAAAAATTAATTTCTTTAAATAATATATAGAAATTACCATTCTTTGCCTGAAGAAGGGCACAAGACCTGAATCGTGTGTAGCAAAATATACAGAATAAACTATATAAAAAAAAGTGCATAAACAAAAACATTTGCAGGTTTTTTTCTCTTCAAATATACATACATACATACATACATACATATATGTATTCTGACATTCGTTAAATCCTTATAGATAATACTAAAATTATTGATAAACATACAGACATTAGACGCCTTAAAATCTTAGAAGCACTACATATTAAAAGCAAAAGACCTCTTATTAATCGCATAGATTACAATATTTCTGGAAACATCCTACAATGTTTATAATATATTTCTTCATAATTAGATACACCACATAACCATTTCCTTTGAACTTTTTAAATTTCATAACGTATTCTTCGATCTTTTGGCTTGTATAATAAAAATCTCTTTCACACCTTCACATGATTAAAAATCTTCACCATGCACGTGATAACATCATCGCGTCTTTTGAAATTAAAACGATTTTTTAACGTTTATTTAGTTTGTAAAAAAATAAAATGTAGCAACATGCTTCCGCTACAATTTGCAAATGTTTTAAAAGATTTGACTCTACATATATATAAGACATTGTTAAAAATTTTGACCCTGAAGATGAACAATGATGTTCTAAAGTACTCGGTTATCTTACGGACAATATTTATTTCGATATAATTTTCAAATAAAAAAGTCTCATTAGAAAATATGAGAAAATTCAAAAGAGAATATGCAGGACTATGTTGTCTTTGACATTCAACACAACATGTTTAAAAGAAAAGTTGCTGCCAAATTACACATACACACACACACACACACACACACATACATATATATATATATATATATATATATATATATATATGAAGAATTAATGGATTTTATCTTTTAATTTGACATTTTCTATTACAGTGATTATTATTAGTGAACACTGGTATTTGAATAAACACTCAATGTGTTTTAAATAGAACCCCTTTGGTTAAACACTTCCCAGATATTTAAATTTTGGCACTTGTTAAATTTTGTTATCTCTAATTTGTAATTCACATGTTGCTCTTCTTTTTACTGACAACCAGACATTCTCTCTTCTCACAATGGACAGTTCTTTCTTTTCTCTTTCCACAATGGACAGTTCTTTCTTTTCTCTTTTCACAATGGACAGTTCTTTCTTTTCTCTTTTCACAATGGACAGTTCTTTCTTTTCTCTTTTCACAATGGACAGTTCTTTCTTTTCTCTTTTCACAATGGACAGTTCTTTCTTTTCTCTTTTCACAATGGACAGTTCTTTCTTTTCTCTTTTCACAATGGACAGTTCTTTCTTTTCTCTTTTCACAATGGACAGTTCTTTCTTTTCTCTTTTCACAATGGACAGTTCTTTCTTTTCTCTTTTCACAATGGACAGTTCTTTCTTTTCTCTTCCCACAATGGACAGTTCTTTCTTTTCTCTTTTCTTTGGTATTGCTGCCAAATTTAGTACGGCACTTAAAATCATGAAGTTTACGTATGAAAGAGCAAAACTCATCAGAATAATTACCATGAAAATATTCATAGAAAATAGAGAAAGAAGTAAACTGCATTTGGTGAGATTCTGTTGAACACTTTACTCTGACAGTCTATTTGGGACCTTTTCCCCCTCTTTCACAGACATCAGTGTTTGCTCCTGTAATCAAAGGTTATATTACAGCAATGTGTTATAAAAATGCAACAATAAGATGGGAAAAAAATTGTTTAAATAAAATAATAGTGCAAATATATTGATATAAATATTCAATAAAAAAAAGTTGTTCAAATTAAAAATACATTTCTTTTTGTTTTTTTCTTTTTCAGGCTGATAAGGATTTTGTATGGTCTCTTTGGAAATGTCTCCAAGTAGCTAATCCTGACATGACTCAGGCAATCAGCATGGTTGTCCAACGGTAAGTTCCAGAATAATTTCCATCAAAAGAGACACCCAGAGTGGAAAGTTTACTAGTTTTCTTCCTCTTATTTTATGTGTTGTACTTTTTCAGGATGTGGGCAATCATGACTCTCCTCAATTTCATGTCATCTGTAGCTCTTAATAAATTTTGTCTTTTTGTTATCTTTCTTAAACCCTGTTCCATTATTCATTTACTCAAGCTCTCTAGGTAGGTTATGCATTGTATTCCACTGTCCTTCTTGCCATTAATCTATCCTGTGAGTATCAAATTTTCCAAGCCCTCTTTCCTCATTATGTGTCTTAGAAATTTCAACGCTTTCTTCTTGATGTTAAATATAAGTTTCCTTTTCGTTACCATTTTCTTCAAAAGTTTGTAGTTGCTCACATGTTAAATGGTATTCTCAGCATCCTTCTGTAGATGCACATTTCTGTTGCTACAAGTTTCTTCTTCATTTGTGAGGAAATTTCCAACATTCACTGCCATACATGAGGACTTACATTGCGTATCAATTCAGTACTCTTCTCTTTGTTTCTAATGAAACTTTTCTGTTTCTTGATACTTTGCTTAGCTTTTGAAATGCACACCTTGGATTTCATTATTTCATTTTCTGTCCTCTTTTAAAACCATTACCAGATATTTAAAAAGCTGTACTTGTTCATGAAGTATCCCCACGAATATCTTGGAGAAGAATTAATTTTTTTGAGTAACTAGAGATGTGTCGTCACTGATTACTTGTGTCTTTTCATATAAAATCCTTTAGATGTCATAACTATTTTGATGGTTCTACATCAGTTTACCTTTTTCTTGCCCATCGTTCCTCTAGTAGAACATGTTTTAGGATGTCCTTTTTGATGCCAGACGAGCATTGTATTTTCACAGGATGTGTAAGCATATAATGTATTTTTTATCTTTTCTGTCTATTAATCTCTTATCAATAAAATGATAAAAATGAATGCTTGTCTTGCATAAGAAATAGGTTTTAAAATCTGTTCCTGCTGTGTAACAATAAGTTTTAAAAACTCGTTTTATGCACTCTGTTCCTTCATGACATGGATGATCATGGCTCTTCACAATTTCCTTTCCAGCTTTTAGTAAATTTTGTCAATTTCACTGTCACTCACAGTTCCTATCCTGCTATCCATTTATGCAAGCTGATTAGGTAAGTTACTCACCATTTCTCTCCATGTTCTGTGAGTGTCAAATTCTCCAATTCCTCTTTCCTCATCATGTCTTAGAAATTTTAACTGTCTCTTTCTGATTCTAAGTATAAGCATTCTTGTTGCTTAAATGTTCAGCCCATGGCATTTTTAGCATCTTTCAGTAAAAACACATTTCTGTTACTTCAAGTCTCTTCTTCAATTTAAGGAGATTGTCTAGCATTCGCTGCTATTAAGAAAGACAGATATTATATAGTTTAACGCTCTTTTGTTTGTTTCTAATTAATTTTTCCTTTTTCTTAATATTTCACTTAGCTTTTGGTAGGTCTATTTTGCTATTCCAATATACCTTCATCTCTTTAAAAAAAAATTATCAAATTCATGTAATAAATTGTTTGAATTTTCAAATAGTTACTATAAAAATTTTTTAAAATTTTCTCAACTTGTAGGTTTGAAATATTTTGTTAGAAAACAAAGTTATCCAATATTGTAGTAGTTCCCATAAATTCTGCTTGTTGTTAGGTGTTCTCCATTAGCGTCATTACGTGTAAACATGCTTAAACTAGAAGCATTAACAACCTTGCTCTTTCAACCTCTGTATTTATGTGACAGTATAGATAGTTCTTTTGGGAAAATATCCATACAGTTTTTGTATGTCTCCATTTCAGGAATTAGGTCAAACATGCACAAACATTCTGCAAAAGAAATTGGTGAATGAAAGTACAACAATTAGAAGATCCAGAGATTCCAAAAAATACTTTCTTGCTAATTATTCAGAAGAATTCTTTGCTGTGGTAACTAGACTTCATGAATTTAAGCGCATTAGTAGATTGGTGGCAAAATCTTACCATTTTACAGTTGAACTGACTACATGTAAACATAAGTTATATGGTAACTGTTTATTTTCTTACTTCTGTCTCTATGCTTTGCAGCCATCTTTGATCTTCAAAAATTTAAATGCTATGCCAATTGTTATCTACTGTCTTCTTGTTTACTCTTCTCTCAGTTTCGTTCCTTAATAATGTTTCTGTTTTCTAATTCATTCTCATCCAGTAACCTTCTTGTGTTTTAGTGGCTTTACTACCTTGCTTAGGGTGAATTCGATTAAAAAAAACTCTCTAGATTGTATCCAGTCATTTTAAATATTTACATGTCTTTTGATTGATAGACTGATATGTAGACATATATATATATATATATATATATAGATATAAAAGTGAATATTGAAAACACTCAGAGGCGAAAGGCTGTTTCACGCTAGATGTAATCGTCAGGCCATGAGTGTTGGATTTTGTCTCGACATATATATATATATATAAAGTGATGCATTATAGGTAATCTCTCTCTACATATATATATATATATATATAGAGAGAGAGAGATTGATAGACTGATGTATATATAGCTTAATAGACTGATATATACACACACACACACACATATATATATACAACGATTGATAGATATAGATAGATAGATTGACGGACAGATGTAGAGAGACTGATAGGTACATTGACAGATATAGATAGAATGATACATTGACTGCTAGATAATCTGGCAAATAGAGAAAGCTGGTGTAGATGGATTGATAGATATACTGATAGTTAAGTGATGGATATGGATAAATTGATAGCTATAATCAAACGGAAAATTAGACTTTTTTCCTTTTACTTTTGGTCAAACATTTCAGAATCACCCACGTTTGCAACGTTCCAGATTTGGTTCCTTATAATGTTTAACTATTTTTCTAAAGTTAAGCAAAAATCACTATTGAATGGGAAGAGATTAATGAGAATGTGACAAGGCAGCTGATGGTAATCCCAAAGGAGAACTTTGAAGACTGTTTTGAAAAGCAGAAGTGGATGCTAAGATAAATGTGTGAAATCCTAAGTGATTAAGACACTTGGGCTTTATATGGGATACCCTATTTTGTGAAAATTAAATGGTTGTCTCTTTTCCAGATAAACTTGAAATTGGCTTATACCCTTAGGTCTCCCCACAAACTTATTAAGAACTCCCAGTTTCTAAATTTTGTAATCCCCCACAAGATCTCAGACAGGAAACCATAATAATTGTACAGGGTATGATGAGTAAATTGTTGTCATTTTATATTTTTAATTTTGTGCATGCATGTCGTTTGCTTTTTATTTTGTTGACACTGTATAGTAGGGTCAGTTGGGCACCGTCTATGAGAAAAAGAGCACCATGACAATTCACTCAGCGAAAAATTTGAAAATGATATACTGTATTGCTTGGCATTCATGCCAGAAGCTCCAATACGAACATTTCAGAGCGTTTCCGTGTCAGTCTGAGGACAGGACAGAGGATTCAGAAAGAGATGGAGGTGTCTAATAGTGATTATGAAGCTACAGTACCCTGGAAAACTCACTCTGATTATTCTGATAAGAAAAGAACTCCCGAATTTGTTGGTGAGGGCCTCAGACTCAACATGAAGGCCTTTATCAAGTGCCTTGAGGAGATAGTGCTGCCCTGAGTCAAGAGTGTTGCTGCTGGCAACAGGACTCTGTAACATGTAGGAGAACCAGTCATGGCTGTCAGACAATTTCTGCAAACACATCACACCTTACATCAGGCCACTTAACTCCCCAGACTGCAACCCCCATGATTATTATGTGTGGGGCACAGTTGAGCAAGAGACCAACAAAACTCCTCATAAATCCGAAGATGAACTGAAGGCAAGGATTATGGCAGAATCCATCAACTTAAACGAGGAGAAAGTTCCGAAGAGTTGCAGGAGATTCCTGTTTTGTCTGGAGGTCATGGTTAAAGCTGATGGTGATTTTATTGAATGAATGTACTCTTTAATGTTTGAAGATGTTTTGGTGTAAGTTTGGTAAATATATCTGTTAAAATGAGATGTCATTTTTATTTTTATGTAATTTAGGCAATAATTTATCCATTGCACCCTGTTGTTAGTTCAAGTTTTTTGCTTCAATGCTTTTTTGATTGCATTTTTCAAAAACAGTTTTTTATTGTTCTTTTTTTATTATTCTTTCAGAATTAGCACATTCCATTCTTTGATAAACTTAATGTTTTTGTGTTTTTTTTTAAAAAATGTTGTATGTAAATTCTACATTTTTTAATCATTTGTTGTAATGAATACGGCACATAATGAGGAAAGAAGGCTTGGAAAATTTGATACTCACAGGACAGATTGAAGGCAAGAGAGACAGAGGGAAATGACATATAACCTACCTAGAGAGATTGAGTAAATGGATAGCAGTGCAAGGTTTAGGAGTATGAATCCATCTCTTTTCCCCTCTGACAGTTATGGGTAAATAACAAGACAGACTGTGACCTATAGCCTTAGTCAGCAACCAGCCTAGGAGAAGGGAAACTCTGAATTCAAAATCTGAATGGTCAAGTAGTCGCTGACTAAACCAGTTCCTCCAGCAGACTCTGGTTTTGTGAGGAAGGCAAGAGAGAAACACCAGCAGCACAAAAAAACGAGAGCTGTTAAAGGTTGGATGAACTCCTCAGAGTGAATAGCCATCCACACCACCATATGTTAAATAACCTCACCAACCTGGCAAAACCTGGTGAGTATAGCTTCATCCTTGAAGACATGGAATTCATCAGGCTATCTTGCTCAAGATCACTGTTGATGCTATAGCTGCAGTACATTCTGACTCCCCCTGCCAAATTTATTAAGACTTCCTTTTGTATGAGGTGCCTAAGAGGAAGTTTGTCTAAGTAGAATCAAAAGCTCTAAGTTCTTTGGTTACTCATCTTTGGGAATAGCATTGAGCATCAATTGCAGATTCATTTGTATTCTCCGTTTGAAAGGAACATCTTAGTCATTGTAAATTTTTGCTTGATTCTGTCATTTGCTATGTTATTTAGGGCAGTGAGGTACTGAAGATTTTATAGAGTAATAATAATGTCTGAAAACGAACAAGAAATTCATTAAACAACTTTTTTTGTTTTTCTCCCCCTCTTAGAAAAATCTTAATTTACACTGTGAAATGATGCCAGCCCTGACTGAGTCCAAAGAATTGCTCCAGACGCAGCCAGGTTATTAGGTTAAAGAGGGTGGGGCTTGGTCCCTGCCACCACCGGTCTTGATGCCAGGAGTGAAGGAATTTGTTTTTATTGTACTTTACTCAAGTAGAAAAAAAAAAAATCATTTCTTTAAAAAAAATGTTGCTTGCTGTTGGCAATTTGTGTTGTAATTGCTGAAAAGGAAAAAAACAAAAAAAAAAAAAAACTCTTTGTTTGAGCTAATCAGTGTGGGGAATGCTGCTGTTAGTAATTTGACAGGTGAGGTTAACTCACCTGAAGTGCCGGTTTCCTGTTCAAGGTATCTGAAAATGAAAACAGTATTATTATGAGACTTCTTGTTAGGTTTTTTTTGTAAGCAAAATGTATATTTTAGTTTGGTTAGCATTTGTGTGCACAGGATGTATTTAATAATATATACATCTTTATAAAAGTACATGGCAACATCTGAAAGAGAATTATATTAACTTTCATTATTAGTTTTTGGTTATTTTTTTTTTAAAACTTACTTTTTGCAATGTTCAAGTCATTTTTATATTCAATGACAGTAAGTAAACAAAATGGAGAATTCCCTCCTGAGGAGATTTGAAATTAGATCTCTCATCTTTGGGAAATAAATTTAAATGTTATCTGAGGATAATTCTTGACAACATTTAGGTCTTCATTCTTCATCTTCTATGTGCCATGTCCCTTCAGGACATAGGTGATCTTGGCACTCCACAATTTCCTGTCCTTTTTAGCTCCTAATAAATTTTGTCATCTCTGCTAAACCTTGTGCTATCCATTTACTCAATCTCTCTAGGTAGATTGTGTGTCATTTTCCTCTCTCTCTCTTGCCTTCAATCTGTCCTGTGAGTATCAAATTTTCCAAGTCTTCTTTCCTCATTATATGCCCTAGAAGTTTCAACTCTCTCTTTTTGATGCTAAGTGTTCTTTTTGTTTCCATTTTTCTCTAAAACTTTGTCATTGCTCACATGTTCAATCCATATTATTCTCAGCAACCTTCTGTAGGCTTACATTTCTGTTGCTTCAAGTCTCTTCTTTATAGAATAAAAACATACATTGCTCCTTTAATAGAATAATTATATTGATGGACTTTTTCTATTTAACATGTCCCTTTGGGACGTGGGTAATCATGGCTCTCCACAATTTCTTGTTTTTTGTAGCTCTTAATAAAGTTTGCTACCTATTTACACAACCTCATTGGGTAGGTTATGTGCTGCTTGCTTTTGTTCCATTTTCCCTCAATATTATGTCCTATGGGTGTCAAATTTTCTAATCTCTCTTTCCTCATTATGTGCCCTAGGAATTTCAACTGTCTCTTTCTGATGTTAAGTAAGTGTCCTTTTTGTTTCCATTTTCTCTAAAACTTCATCATTGCTCACATGTCCAGTCAATGGTATTCTCTGGATCTTTAGGGCAGATTTAAGTAACTGACTTTATGTATTCTGTATCTTGGTTCATTATTATGGCCAGGGAGTGATTGGGATGTTTGATGCTTGAAGGAAAGAAAACTTTTCTTCTGTTAGCATATGTGCCACTTAGAGAACAGTGGAATGTCGTTATAATCAATATATGAGGAAAACAGAAAATAACAGTCATGAAAATTAAAACACAAACTGTTTTATCTTGATGATGACAGGAAAAAATTATTAAGAAATTGTATGAAGGAACAGTAAAGATAGTAAAATTTCTCTCACTTTGTCACATACACACACTTTATTTTCACGCATACATACACTCATTGTCATTTGCACATATACACACTCGTTCTCTTTCAAACATGCACACACTCTTTCTCTTTCATATGTACGCACACACTATTTTCTTTCATTTGTACACACAGTCGTTGTCTTTCACACATACACACATTCGTTGTCTTTCACACATACACACATTCGTTGTCTTTCACACATACACACATTCGTTGTCTTTCACACATACACACATTCGTTGTCTTTCACACATACACACATTCGTTGTCTTTCACACATACACACATTCGTTGTCTTTCACACATACACACATTCGTTGTCTTTCACACATACACACATTCGTTGTCTTTCACACATACACACATTCGTTGTCTTTCACACATACACACATTCGTTGTCTTTCACACATACACACATTCGTTGTCTTTCACACATACACACATTCGTTGTCTTTCACACATACACACATTCGTTGTCTTTCACACATACACACATTCGTTGTCTTTCACACATACACACATTCGTTGTCTTTCACACATACACACATTCGTTGTCTTTCACACATACACACATTCGTTGTCTTTCACACATACACACATTCGTTGTCTTTCACACATACACACATTCGTTGTCTTTCACACATACACACATTCGTTGTCTTTCACACATACACACATTCGTTGTCTTTCACACATACACACATTCGTTGTCTTTCACACATACACACATTCGTTGTCTTTCACACATACACACATTCGTTGTCTTTCACACATACACACATTCGTTCTATTTCACACATACACACATTCGTTCTATTTCACACTTAGACAAACTGTTTCTCTTTTGCACCTTCACATACTCTTCTTTTTTGCACATACACCCACTCTCTCTCTCTTTGCACATACACCCACTCTCTCTCTTTGCACATACACCCACTCATGTTCTCTTTGCACATACACCCACTCATGTTCTCTTTGCACATACACCCACTCATGTTCTCTTTGCACATACACCCACTCATGTTCTCTTTTGCATATACACACACTTTCTTTCACATATCTGCACACTTTTCCCATCTCTTATACATGTTATCTCTCATACTTTTTATCGCAGTTATGCATACACTTTTTTCTCTCTCTCTCTCCTAAACCTATCTTTCTCCCTCTCTCTTACACAAATATACACCTTTCTCTCCTACATATACACACTTTCTCTTTCTCATGTGCACACCCTTTATTCATTGTACATATATACTTTCTCATATATACAATCTCTCTCTCTCTCTCTTGCACATAAAAAACAGTTAATTTCTTTCTGTCTCTCTCAGAATGTTATGATTCTTAAAAGTAGATGGAGAGACCATTCCTTGTTTTTCTTGATTTGGTGTTCTGTTGCCACTTCTCAGTATTGACTGTCGAGTGGATTGCTACATTTGGATTGATTCTCCTTCATTTCCCTGTGTAATAAGATGATTGCGAATTACAGCCTCTGTCTGCATATCTTTTTCAGCAGGAGATTGGGAGAGCAAGTTTGGGCGATGGGGGTGGCACAAATCACTGAGCCTGTTTATTGATTCCTTAATTGGTTATTTTGGTAAGCTTCGAATTCTGATTAAAAGAACTTCCAGAACCTGGTTCAGGTTTACTGTGTTGATTTGCAGTGGAACGAATTAGTTGTGGTTCATATATAGAAAGGCTTATGTCGCAGATAAGTAAGAAGTAGGGGGAGGGAAAGAAGAGTGTAAAAAGAAAATTCATAGGGGTAGATGGATGACAGCTTAAATTTAATACTTGATACAGGTGTGAATTTGTTAGTACTTGATACAGGTGTGAATTTAAGTTATAACTTAGTGGGTGTGGAGAGTGAACGAGAGAGTAAAGTATACCCTATGCAAACTACAAGAGAATATGATTTACAAATTTCATATACATCCAATTAATAGGTGGGTAATTGAAAGGCAAAATGGAGAAAAATCCTATGTTACACACTTTGTCCTTCAGTCTAAATGTTTTTATTGATAGAATTATATATATGTAGGGAGGGCACAAAAATACAGCAGACATTGTTGATAATTCTATACTAAGAGAATGCTGAACATAGGGGAACATTTGAATTTAAAATTTGTGGTGATATTTAATTTTAATATTTGATATTTTGGGCAATAATGATACAAACAAAATTTCAAAGTTAAGTGACACTGTATCTTTAGCATTCTCTCAATATAAAATTTGTTGAATTTTGCTTCCTCTCTCTATATAAAAACAATGAAAAAATTTTGTCTGAAGAAGTCTTTTCAAAGTATGAAATGTGTTTTTTGGTGTTTTTTTTTACTAATATTCGCACAAGACAAGGCCAAAGAGTCACTCAAGATAGAGGTTACGGATTGTAATATAAGCATAGGAGGAGGAAAGAAGTGCAGTTTATAAGGATATGAAGGATAGATAACAGTTTACACTAGACTTGAAGAGGTTAAGAATGTAATGATTAGAAAAGCATCTTCTCAGGCATCTGTTCCACAAAAAAGCAGTGGAAAAGAGTTTTTTTTTCCATTTTCTCATTCAATTAACCTCTGTTAGTTCAAACTATATATCAAAAAGACAAACGTATTAGTGATATTTTACTGTTTTGTTTATATGAAGGGTCATATGTTCATGCAATGGTCACTCTTTGGTCAGTATGGGACCAAATTTAATATTGATATTTTTATGAAATGGCCAGCCATTTTTTCAGAAGGAAATCAAGATTCACTTTCATGAAGGTTGAGAGCTTCATTTTTATATCCAGAATAGAAAGAAAAAGACTGGTTGAACATGATAAAAGGTTTCCTTTTTGGTCCAAGTCAAACAGGGATAATGTTCCTAGATTCAAATCTTCAAATTGTTACTAGCTGTGTGGGTTGCCACTTAACATTTACTGGCAAAGATTTGGCTGCACAAAAAGCTAAGAAGAAGAATCTCTCTATGAATATTCAATATAGCATATTCATTTCTTCCTTTCAGTGAATTCTTACTGGTCATTTTAGCATGCATTCCATGAAGATGCATTCTCATGACAGATACTTTGTTTGTTATGGGATTGTGTGAAGTCATGTGATATATTGTGTTTTAATTTCATTGACATTTTCCCAAATATGAGAAATGTGTTTTTGATCATACCAGTCATGACCTGTTTGTTTAAGCCACATTGCCAAATATATTGGTAATGGTGATATTGACTGTTTCCATATAGGAGACATTCGGCCTTCATTGACCAAACAGCATTATTGTTGGTTGAAATTTATAAATTCTTTCTTTTAAAACTGTTTTTCAGAAATTAGACTTTACTATAGTATAATCATTTTTAATGGATTTCTATATTAAAATCATGTCCAATGCATTCCTATGGAAATGGTGAGATTGACCATTTTCATACAGGAAACATTCGACATTCATTAACCAAGCACTTAGGTTGAAATTTATAAAATCTTTCTCTTAAAACAATTTTTCAGGGAAAATAGATTACTTTATTCTACTGTTATTGTGCTTCTTAGTATTGATGGGGGTTGCCTTCCTAACCTTTTGTTTGAATTAGTGTAGAATGTCAACATCTTGGTTATATAATTTCTTTCTGTTCTAGTTGCATGTGTTATACATTTTAGTTGTTGCTGCTGTTGGAAGTCCTTAAGTGATGTGATTTTTGTTATTTGGTGAAGTTTCTCATGATTCTGTAACACCAATATATAAGATCTGATGAAAGGTTGTCTTCTTTAAGATGTTGAGGGTTCATTTGCTTGAACCTAATTTTAATTATTAATCTGAGAAAACTATTGTATATAGCTGTGATAGTTTCAGTATTTCAGAATGAGTTGCAGAGTCCAGAATTAACAAGGCCATTTAAGTACATAAAAGAAATATTGTTATCATGTCAGTCCATTTTTAAAATTTTTTTCTGACAGTTTATCAATAAAATACTTAACTTTTCATTGAAACTGTTTAATTGTCACTCTTTTTGGATATGAGATGCTGACAGGCAAAAAAGATTTTAAAGCCATGAGAAGCTGTTCATTGATTCTGCTATCAATATGGCTATTATTATAGAGACTGCTGCTAAGCAAAATAAAATATGAATGCATAGGCAAGTGGTTACAGTGTTAGTATTCTAGCCATGGGTCTTAGGTTTGATTTTGACGATGGTTGATTAGTTAAGGAGGTAACCTTTTGATAATATTGGCCTACAATGATGATGCTAGTATGTGGCATTATTGGGAAGTGTTTGAAAACCCTACCATGGGCTGATGAAAACTTTGTCAGTAAAATTGGAGAGAAGGAAACTCTTTGGAAGCCATCAGTGATTGTTTTACTTTGAATTTAGAAGTCCTCACTTCATGTGAAGATAGAAGCTATTTAGCCATGGTTTTCTGTCTATTGAGATATGGTGTCTTGATAAAAACAGCTACCCCCCAGCACCCTGGCCACCTGTGAAAAGATATCAGTTTGAAAAAATCACATTGACTGAAATTCTTTGAAAACAAGGATGACTCATCTGAAACTGGCTAAAATAACTCAACATTACAAGCATTTTTGCAAGTGAAATTAACTTTGTTTTAGAAGTTGAAAGAATTTAAGTCATGAGTACTTTGAAGTAAGCAAAATTCTGAAGAATTTCTAATATTTTGTAAAAGGAAAAACAAACAAACCTGTAGATGGATAATCAGTTGAATTAAAGCATTAGTTTGGAAATTTGGTGTCATCATAATGGAGAGTTCAATCCCTGGGCCAGGTAGTACAGATTTAGATGCAGTGGAATCTGGGCAAGCAATTGCTGAGCAGTATGAAATAAGAATAAGTTATCCCTAGACATAGACAGCAGAACAAGAAAAATCTAACACTATAGATTATAAAGGGTGTTTCATTAAGACGGATTATATGTAAGGGTGTTTCATTAAGATGGATCAAAGTCAGCAGTAAATAAATCAGTGTTATTGTTAAAAGAAATTATTTATTTCTCTATTGGATCATGTTATTTAAGCCATGGCAATTATGTATGAAAAATAATATTGCCCAAATGTCTGCCAAATATGAAAGGAAAAATCATTAGATGCTTAAACATAATTCACATTTAAAATCAGTTCAAATTATTGGAACACCCTTTATAAAGGCTTCAGTTTTAAATTCTCTGTAAGTTAACTAGATTGGCAGGCAGCTGAAGAAGGCAGATACTTGAAGAAAAGTTATAGCAACAACTAAGATCATCCAAAAAATTAAGTTTTTCTCTCTTCTTCTTGTCTTCAGTCAACACTGAGAGTATCAAATTTTCCAAGCCCTTTTTCCTCATTATGTGTCCTAAAATTTTTAGCTCTATCTTTTTGATGTAAAGTATAAGTTTCGTTTTTGTTTCCATTTTCTCTAAAACTTTGTTGTTGCTCACCTGTTCAGTTCATGATGTTCTCAGCATCCTTCTGTAGAACCACATTTCTCTTGTTTAAAGTCTCTTCTTCATCTGTGAAGAGTTTGTCTAGTATTGACTGTCATACAGGAGAGCTGATATTGCATACAACAATGATAGGCATTTGTAATCTAGCAGTTAATATAACCCCATGATAACATGGACAGTGTTTATGAACTTTAATTCACTTTAATCATTTTATATATAGGGATACAACAGATTCTGGCAGAAAATTGAAGAATTATTATGATTGTATTTTCCCAACACCTCATCATCTTCATTTCTGACCACCTCCCCTTTTATTTATATCATATACCTCATTCATCATAACCATTTTAGAAGAGTGGCTCCTTTGCCTTGGATTGGGTAAACTTTAATATTTAAAATATGCATTTTAACTTGCTATATGTGGGCAAGATTTCAACTTTTATCTCAGCCCACTGACTTTACTAATACTCCACTATTTCTTAATTTGTTTTATTTCTATGCTAACATAATTAATACTTCTCATGGTTGTGGTGGACAATTCAATACCAAATTTTGAAATTTTTTGCCTAGAATTTATTTTAGAAAATTTACAGATTCAATCTTTCTCATGTATTGGAAATCAAGAAAAAGGATATTTTTTTAATCATTTCACCCTAAGCAAGGCAACAAAGCCACTAAGATTCTATGGGTTATTGAGTGTGAAAGAATATGAGAAAAAGAAAAAGATTATTAAGGTGAGAGAACAATAAACAAAAAGGCTTGGTTTATTTTATTTTACGGCATATCAACCTCAATGGGTTATTTAATGCTGACAATTTTTATTGCTGGTAATATTTTGTTTTGTCAAAAATCTGTTGCTGGTAATAATGTTTTTCAAAAAAGTATTGTTGGTAATAATTAACTATTTGCCCATAGCTGGGACCCTAACAGGTGCTACCACCCTGGGTCAGGGTGGACCTGGGAACACCAGCAATTAAGAGGTGGTTCCATGCTTCTCAAAACCTCCTGATCAGAGGCCTTGCTGCTGGACATAGTTTATCGTTTTACCCAGGATGCGGATGTAGTTTAACGTCTTACCCAGGACAGAATAAACAAACAGGAATTAAGAAGATAAAAGATAATAATTGACATTACATTAAAATTTTGAAGATCAAAAGTGACTTCAAAGTAAGTAGCCAGATTAGTATTGTTCAGCAATCGATGTAAATATTATTGACTGAGGCAATTACATGTATTATGCAAATACAATGCTAACAAATTGATTATAGTGCAGTGTTGTAATTAATTTTACTGTAGAAATCAGTGGAAATTAAAAAATGAATTGTCAGTGTTCAGGAATCAATGCAAGCACTACCGATTGAATCTGGCTATTATATAATTGATTTTGACAAGAGAAATACTTTGAAAATTTAAAAGAAAAAGATTGTCAGGAGTCAAGTGTTAAGACAAGCTTTATTAAAAGAATAAGGCAAATGTGAAACTGAAATTTACTTTGTAAATGGTTTTATAAAAGAAATGCATTAAAAATCAGCAAGTGATGAGAAAGTAAGGAAACTGTGACTGACAGAACAGTGCTATTATATATCTAATAAATACTTTGTCCCTGGCATGTTATATCAATGATAAAAGATAAATAGTTGTTCACTTTTATATATTTTGAAAAGGTTATATATAAAGGTTGCTGGAACTACCTGAAAAATATTGTTTCTCGTCATTGCTTGTTGTTTGAATAACCCCCTAAAATTGATTCCATCTAAGCATTTTCTGTTGAATCATATTTGCGATATTGGTTGCTGGCCAGAAATCTTTCTGCTAAGCCAACTGAACTTGAAGCCAGACAGTTGGCTGGGCCCTGAGCTGCCGCATGTACCAACAACTCTGCACCTGCTTATACTTCCCCTCTCTTTTTATGTCCTTCTTCATGGAATACCACTTAAAAGAAGGAAGATCTAACAGCCTTGGCACAAACTGTAATCAGAAACTGGTAATTAAGATCAGGTACTTTGGTTTAAAAAGAGATTTAATGACATCCCTCATCAGATTGCGGTTTATTTGTCTGCCAAAACCAGATTTGTTCTTGCCAATTGATATACACCGGCATTTTTACTTAGCTATCACCTTCATTTCGAGTGATTGCATCCTTGTCGTCATAATTGATTATTCATATATGCATAATTGGTCAAGTAAATGGCTCAAGTACACTTCAGCCATCATTTAATCAATGTCCAAGTAGGCTGATTGAGCAATATCCCAAGTGCACTTGATTTGTAATTTCATCCATTGTTTTACTAATCATTTGACCACAGCTTGTATGCATTGGGTCAGCAATGACCAACATGCACCGAGTGACTTGTTCATTGAAATACCCTAACAGAAAGATAGGTCACTGAAGTGATATTTAAGTTACTCTTGTCTACTTGAGCTGTCATTTATACATAATGGTCTCTCAATGTTTCTTCATGAATTAAAAACTGGGGTTCAAACATTGCTTTCTTTTATTGGGTAAGGTATGTCCCACTTTTAATGCTAAAATGTAGGTTTTCTGGTCCCTAGGCCTCATGAATTTAAACGTCCTACGAGGCTGGCATCCCGTTCCCACCCCTTCACCGTTGAAACTGTTAAATGTAGACGTCTCTTCTACTCCAATAGCTTCATGTCTCGCACATCTCGCCTGTGGAACTCCCTTCCCTATTCCTGTTTCCCTGACAAATACAATCTCCAACTATTTAAGTGTAACGTCAATCGACGTCTCCAGTTGCCTTGATCTATCCACTTCCCTTCTCCACATCCTTTCACCTTTCATTCCTATCTGCTCTCACTCCAAATCTTCTGTAACCCCCTTGCCTTGATCGATCCACTATCTTTCTCCACATCCTCTCCTTTACCACTCCTATCTGCTCTTCCTCCAAACCTTCTGTAACCCCTTGCGTGCTAGTGGCTTCCAGCCTTGCTTGGGGTGATAAGCTTAAAAAAAAAAAAAAAAAGAAAAAAAAAAGAATGATGGCCCAAATGAAAGCTCAATTTCACAAATGAAAATAAATTGATCCACTTTTCAATGCTAGACTTTGATGTCACTATTATACTCAAACAAATAATACTGTAATAGATTAAATGACCATGTTCATTCCTAGTTTATTTCCCTAGTACATTAGCATTTTTGAGGCATTTACATACTTTATTTATGTTCAAGCTAAATGGTAAAGATAATATTATCTGTTTCCTTATAAGGAAACATTTGGCTTTCATTCACTGAGTAGTTGGAATTTATAAAATCCTTCTCTTAAAACAACTTTTCAGTAAAATAGTTTTCTTTACTCTAGTAGCTTTTATTGCACTTTCCAGTATGTTTTTTTGCTGGGGGGAGGTTCCTTCCTAACCTTTTATTTAAAGTAGTGTGGAATATCAATATCATGATTATATCATTATTTTCTCTGCAAGTTACATGTGCTATCCATTTTAGCTGTTGCTGCTCTTGAAAGTCTCCAAGTGACGTAGTTTCTTTTGTCTATGTGGTTCCTTTATCCTTGATTGTCATTCTATATTGCCAGTTCACAATGTCCAAAGAAGGATGGTTGTCACCAAGCTCTACAGGCTTCATTCACTTACATCTATTTTTAAACATTGATCTTAGAAAGTGGTTGCATACAGCTGACTTTTCAGACATTTCTGAACAAGTTTGGTGCTGTATGAAAGTCTTGATCTAATGAGGATATTTCAGAACATAACTTGGGTTTTCAGGTTAATTTTTGATTTAGTAGAAAGTTTTGGTGTTGGGCAAAACTACCTCATGCAGCCTATTCTATGTTCAGTTTTATCTTGATCTTCTATACTAAATTTGTTATAACTGATCCATACACTAAAGTATTTGAAGAACTTAGTATTTACTAATTCCACATTCTGAATTTTTATGATGGCTTTAGAGTAGCTTTCATTCCAATTCCAGGCCATAGATTTTGTTTTAGAAGGATTTATCTTGAGTCCTATTTTTTGGAACACTTTATATTTTGTATCATAGGAAAATTTAGAAGATGACAAGAAAATACCAAATAAATATCTCTGGGATCAAATGAGAATCGCACACAGGAGCATATAAAAAGAAGCAGTTACCCCTTTCTTTTTTTCTCTTTCTGTACATTGGCCATAAGGCTCTGCCTTTTTTAATCTGTTCACCACTGCGGAAAGATGTTGCATGGACATCTCCTAAAATGCAGCCGTCATAACCAGGATATATTTCACTGCCCTGAAAAATGATGCCCACAATTGTATATTTCAGGTATGGCCATTTTACACACTCCTCACATATTTCTTATTATTTGTTTGTTATAAATTGTTTTCTGTGTAACTCCCACTGAATGGTTTGGTCCGATTTACTGGTTGTATCCCATCTTGTATGACTTGTCTTTCTCTCCATATCTGCTTTCTATAACTACTGGGATTTCTGGGAGTGGGAGACAGTAACATCACTTGTTACTTTCAGGCAGTATGACCATGCGTCTTTATTTGAATGCAGTTTAGGGAGTTATCTTTATCAAAGAAAAGGATAATACCTGCAATATATCAAATACTTTTTTGTAATACCTTCAGAAGTTTTTGAAAGTCTTCAGGAATCTTTGAAATGCCATGTTCTTGTGCTTTGGAATTGAACTACTCTCCCATTACAGGAACCAGCAGTTGTCACTTACCATGTCTGGATTAAACCAGCCTTGATAAATCAATTCCATTGCAGACATGTCTTGGTGGAATGTTTCACCATATTCTTTACTAATTAATAATATACACTTGTGAAAATAAGTTAAAGACCGATGGTTAAAGCTTCATTCATTTCAGAATATGTTTCTGTTGTAATGGAATAACCTGTCACCCTCATGAGAGATTACACTAAAGGTAGTAACTACCTATAAATATCTGTAAGTCAACAGACTACAGAGACTAGCTGGGATCTGTTGAGTGTACAACTCAGACTTATGCGAGAACTACCAACCTTTCAATAGTAGCACTCACTACTGGATTGACTTGCGATGACCTTGTGCATAACTGTTAGCTTTATTCTTATTGTATTGATTTTTACAATAAACCTTAACTTATTTTATTCAGTGTTTTTCAAGTATATATTCCTATTAGCACGGAATATAACAGTTTCTAATAAAACAATATAAATAGTATAAATTAGTTCTGTTATGCAGAATTTATTTCTCTTTTGAATGATGAAAAAATTGTATATTTTTCTACAACTTGAAAAATTTTAATGCTGGATTAATTTGAATTATTTTTTAGTGTATTCTGTATTTAATAGTCTATAAGAATCTTCAGTTTATATCTAATATTATAGAACTATGTATTTAGGCAAGGTGGAACAGATGTGAACTACAAATTGGTGACACCAAAATCAAATAAATACAAAAATCTAAATATCTCAGAAGTGTTTTAACAGAGGATGAAAAATACTGAAGATGCATTGGAATAGTGAAAGATGTCTTCCAAAAGCTAAGCAAAGTATGGAAAACAGAAAAATGTCTTCCCAAAGCTAAGCAAAGTATGGAAAACCAAAAAATTTGATTTGAAATAAAGAAAAGAGTCTTGGACTTTTGTGTAATATTGATCCTCTGATATAGCAGTGAATGGTGGGCAATGTCCTCACAGAAGAAGAGACTTGAAGCAAGAGAAATGAGGTTCTACAGAAGGATACTGAGGATACCATAGACTGGACATGTGAGTAACAAGAAAAGTTTTAGGGGAAAATGGAAACAAAAAGGACATTTATACACTTATACTTAAAATTAGAAAGAGAGAATTAAAATTTCTAGGACACATGATGTGGAAAGATGATTATTCACAGGGTATATTTGAAGGTGAGAGAGAGAGGAAAGCAGCAAATAACAGACCTGATAAGTTTGGAAGTGGATGGATAGCAGTACAAGGATTAGAAGAGATAGCAAAAGAAAAACCAAAAATAAACCATAACCTGAAAAGGATAGGAAGTTGTGGAGAACCATGTTCTGAACACACACAGCACATAGAAGAAAGGACAGGCAGTCTATGATATCTAGATAAACATCCTCAATGTTGTATATAAAACCTGGTAGATATTTATCGCTAATTTTTTCATCAGAGTTGTAGGGGCACTACATGTACCACAGCTGCAGTAGAAGTGGTGCGACTTGGGCAAGATAGCCTGATGGAGCCCAACCCTCTCCAGGCTGGTTTGATTTCAGAGTTGTCCTTTTCCTTGGCCATTTGCCACCCAAGGCTATAGGACTTCTATTTACCCAAAAGTGCAGGGGAGAAGAGTCTGTCCTGCTATTTACCCAAAACTGCAGGGGAGAAGAGATGGATTCATACCTTTCCTAAGGGTATTAGCACATAAGTGAATGTAATGAATTTGAACTTGGCTCTCTGATTTCTCAATCTGGTCCACCATCCATTACTCCACCGTGCCTACAACAAAGGTCTTATAGACTATAAAATATTACATTTTTCGTCTTAAATATTTCTGTTTAGCTAGGTCTTTTTAACCTTTATCCCTTTGTATGTGACTTCATCTGTTGTACAAAAAGTTTATCCTACCACTGAAGGTGACTCTGATGCCTGATGAATTTCATAGTTGTGTTGTCATATGCTGCTATGGCAACAGAAAACAATTTTGAGTGGAAACGGAAGTAATATTAATAATGCAGAGTACTAAAGATTAATTCACCCAAATGCGTCCACAAGTTTCTCAGTGTCTGGGAGTGCCTGAATGCTCCTGCAATTGAGTTGCACTGCATGTCAATACACAATGTTCGCACATATCACATGATCAATTAGCAGTGCCCAAAATCTACAAATCTCACAAAGACTTTTGCAAAGTTGTAGATTTCCTAAACCATATGCCATAACGAATAAGGCTAGCTTACAGACACATCATGTTGAAACACCAGTTTCCATATGATCACCAAAGTTAAGCAACATCAAGCCTGGTTGGTACCTAGATGGGTGGCTGCTTGAGAATTTAATGAGCAGTAAGCTTGGATGCGTGGGTGGTGTAATGGATAATGACTCAGAATTGTTAGTTGGAGAGCCGAGTTCCAATTCCAGTCAGGTTTGTTATATTCACTTATGCACAAATACTGCTGGGAAAGGTATGAATCCACCTCTTCTCCCCCATCTATGGATTAATTAGTAAGACTACTATCACTAAAATAAAATAAAATTGTGTACATAAAATATTTGTGTTTCGGTATTAACCCATAGAGATGCTGATATGCTGCTAAACAAAAACAACCAATCAACTAAGGAACTTAAATTTGGTATCATTTGAAAGCAAAATCAATTTACCTTCATATAAAATCAACTCTAAAAACTTTGATTTTTAACAGTTTTTTTTTTGTATATCTCAGTTTGATAGCACTATTATTACATATACAGATGTTTCAACAATTTGTGTCAGGACTCCATAGATTTAAAAATTGAAACCACTGAAGGGCTGACAGAATTAATTGAGGCCTGGTGACCAGACATCCAACATGTAGCATCTGCCCATTGTAATAATAAGAGTAGAGTCAAGGGTAAAACCTTCAGCACTAGTCAGAGAAACTGAATGATTTTTGATGAGCAACCTGAGTTGTGGGCTGTATCAAAACAATGTACAATTAATATATATATATATATATAATGCATTTTATTCATGTACACTGTAAGTAATTTTTTACAAAAATCAATCAAAAGCCAATATGGTAACCAGAAGAGTTTCAAATTATGAGCATAATATTTTGTTCATAGCCACTGTCACAAGCCCTTTAAGGAGCACCCAAATATGCCTGCATGTTTCAACTGATTAGTCCAGGATCACCTGAATACTTGCAATCAGGTAGCAATATATTTCATTACACAGTATTAACATCCATCACCTGATCCAATATAGTCCTGGATATGACAATAGACTACATCTGACAGCAAGGCCTCTGATCAGGACATTGGAGCTTTTGAAGTGTGTGGAATCCCCTCTTAATTGCTGTTGTTCCAAGGTCCACCCTGACCCATGGTGGTAACACCTGTTAGTCCCAGTTATAGGCAAATAGTGAACTCCCAAACAAAGAGAAAACAGTATGCAATCTGAAAATACATTCTAATATTAAAAAAAGTTGTCAACAATACGTATTTAATGTAGAATGACCAACAATACATTTTATCTGTAGTTGAAGCCATAATTGTGTTTAGAATATTTAGATTTCAGCATTAAAGAACCCATAGCAGTTGATATGCCACTATACAAAATCAACCAACAAATGATTCACTAGAGGTACTGGAAATATTTGTAAATTTCTAAAACCATATTTTATAAGCAGCAATACCAAAGAGGCTAAATTTAGTATCATTTGAAAGAGAAATCAATTTACTTTCATGTAAAATGAACTTGCAAGACTTGATTTTATAAGATTAATTGAACATAGTTAGATAAGCTAATTTCACCCATTGCGTCCAGAAGCACCCAAATGCATGTGCAAGTTACACATACTTGCATATCAGTTTACAGTTATGACACCCATCACATGATCAACTGGAAGTGCTAGAAATGTACAACTTCAACAAAATTGTAGATTTCTAAAACCTCATGTCATCACCAGTAATACCAATGAGGCTAAATTTAATATCATTTGAAAGAGAAATCAGTTGACTGTCTTATAAAATCAACTTGTAATGTTTGATTTTTCAATGGTTTTTGAGATATCTTCATTTAATTGTACTAATATCACGTATTCAGATTTAAAAAAAAAAATTCCCTCAGGAGTCGAGGGATTTAACTGAAATCACCTCTAAGGGTTGAAGAGTTTATGAGAGGAACATAAGTGGTAAGAAGAACTGCAACCCTACAATTATAACTTAAATTTCACATTTTCTTTTTAAATTTATTTTTAGACACTGCCTTTTTGAATTTTATTGAGCAAATATAAAGAATAAAAATGTTGCTAAGAAAATGGCAGGAATACATTTTTCATGTCATGTTGTATCTTGGTGAATTATGTTAAAAAGTTTCACATGAGACTCTACTTCAAGAAACCAATTCTAGCCATTTAAGATGACACAGTTTTTCAAGATTTTTTTTTCATGAACTTGTAAAAACTTGATTTTTCAATGGCTTTTGAAATGTATTAATTGTACTAACATCCCATATTCAGATTTTTCAGAAGTTTGGTCAGGGATTTAACAATTGAAATCTCTTAAGGGCTTATAGTGATAAAATTTAAATCTTGTAGTTGCCAATTAGGATTAAATATGATTGAATAAGGAATGAGTTGGAAATCTTTAGAAACTTATGTTTTTTGCATTCCTCCCTGATCTTTTAAACAGGAGTAGAGGTTTATCCCTTGTTTCTTGTTTATGATTGGACTTCCAGTTCTTTCTAAAGTCTTTTTCATTCTCTTTCCCTCCCAGTAGCTTCTTGCATCTTAGTGGCATTATCTCCTTGCTTGGCGTGAATTGATTAAAAGTAAAATTTTGGAATGGAATGATTTCTGATGAATAGTGAAATCTGCTAAATTTATCAAAATTTTTTACTTGTTTCTCATTTAATCATTCTGTCATATTTAATCCATATTTTCAACTTGTTTATCATCATCATCGTCATCATCATCATCATCATCATCAGTGCTTCCCTCTTTGTATAAATTAGCATTTCATTGATTCCAAACAACTTAGTCCTCACTTCACCTTTTCCTCTGTTTTATTCTTAATAATTTTTAATAGCACTTTGCACTCAGTAACAATAAATTACTGATGTACTTGAATACACAATGTATCACAAAACGGACTTGAAAAAAAATGAAATGCGAGTTTGTGTTGCACATTATAATTGAAAAATTACAGTATTTTCACATCATTTCAGACACTTTAGGTATCTACATTTAGAACTTAATTCAGATATAATCATTTTTTTTTTTTGGTCAGATGCTCTCAATCTTATTTGGCAACAGCTAAACGCATTTAATATTCTCCCATTGCCTCAAAAGCTTGCAAATGCTACCATTTGTGTATCAAGTGTGAAAATTGCCAGAGACACTCGTCCTCTCTTTCATTGATCGTCTTTAAGGGAATAATGAAATTTGTCTTTGTAAATCAGAATTAAACTGATTAGTTATTTTTCAAATATATTATTGAAAAGCTGCTTTTCAAAGCATTGAAGAATATGTGTCTTCTGTTGTCGTGGCTTTTATTCATAATGAAGGGGAAAAACAAAACAACATGCAGACCAATAAGGAGACTTGTCACAAGTTATAAATGGCAGCCATTATTCTCCTGTCACTATAGCTTTATTCCTGTAATCTCTTTTGCAGGACTCGTTTCTCTTTGTCGCCATCCGAAGCCTTTGACGCATCAAATAAGTTTATTCATTCAGTTACTTCTTGATGCATATATCATTGCATATTATCTATTTTTGTTCAGTCCAGTTCTGTTTCTTAGAATATTTTAGGCAAAGACTTTAATGAAGCAAAAAAACAAAACACAGTAATAACGGCATTCATTATTTTAGTGACAGGCTCGTAATCGCTATAAAAAAATAGTAGACGAAAATAATTTGATTAGTGCCAATCGTCTGAGCCAGTTAAATGTTGTAGGATTTTCTCTACTCCATAGACACAAAATGAAATCTGGTCCTTTGTCTTATATGAGCACTTTTTCATCATGTTCGGTTGATAAGAATTTAATGTCTGATGTAAAATTTATTACTCCCCCCCCCCAAAAAAAAATATTATGAAGCCATGTAATGGCAAATATATAATTTAAAAACTGGAATGCATTGTGAAGCTGTTTGAGAATTGATTCTTGATATAAAGAACAGAGATAACTTTGCCTGATGTCTTTGAGAGTTCTATGAATATTCACAGATCAATAAATTTTTATGTTTTTTTTAATTCTATAAGCCAGCTTAGACTGGACTCTATCTATGGTCTGCAACCAATATAGGAGAACAACAACTTTGAATTCAAAATCATACGTGTCTCTAGTGAACCTCTACATGAACTGTAACAAAGGTCTGCTGAGCATAATTGCAGTATGAACCACAGGTTGTTTTGTTGAGTGTTAAAAAAACACAGATTGACCTGAGCAGATGGGTATATACAGTACGTCCTTGATTACTTTCATCATGAAATGAATCTTGCTGGTAACATTTTTTGACAGAAGGGACAGTGCATTCTCCAGTGTTGTCTCCTTTTTTTATACATTGTAATTTTACACTTTGAAATTGAAATGGCCTCAAATCAGAACGACAAAACAAAATTAACAAAAGGGTCATGTTATCCGTTGAGCAGAAATTAAATGATGGTAATGATATTGCCTATGTTTGAAATGGCAACCGCCCCAACTACAAGGGCCCAATTTCAAAAACTGAAGCAATGATTATGTTTGATAAATCTTTGAACTGGTTGTGCATTCAACCAGAAGCTACCCTTAAAAATACGACCATGTTAATCCAACTTTGGGAGCTAGTGGCAGAAAAACGTGAGGCCAGCTGGAAATGATTAAAAATTGTCTCATTCTTTCATAAAAAAATAAACTGGACAAAACCTTGAAGAAAGCCTTTGAAAATGTTACTTGAAGATGTGAATGTTAAATTTGTTTCACAAGATGACTTTTTTTCTTTATTCTTTTTCAATAATTTTGGTAGTCAATTATCTGGAATTTTGAATTATCCAAACATATTCAACTCCTGTCTCAAGGCATCTGGATAATCAAGACAATAATAATATGGATGCATGGCCGGGTGATTAGAATGTTAGCTTTCCAACCATGAGACCCAGATTTGAATCTCACCATGGTCGATTCGTTGAGGTCTGCAAAGTGCCTAAAAAAAAAAACTTACCAAAAATTAACCCAAGTCTTGAGAGTGAAATTGGGTAGATGTAGCTGTCACTGGTTGTGCTAGCATGAAGTTACACGTCATCCTGACTGAGGGTGTGAGTGTGCTTGTTGACAATGCCTAATTATATACATTTTTGATACACATTATTGTATATCAGGCAGACCAATGATGATCTAATTCATTGCAAAGGATAAGATATGCTCTTCCATATTTTATTTGTAAAGATGCTTTCCAGTTGTTTTTTTCTGCCAAAGCAAAGAAATCCGCGCAATTCTGATTCAGATAATTTGTTGCAACACACATGCATATAGCTTCTTTTAATTTTCTTACTGTTGAAACTCATATCTTGACTTTCTAATGACTTCCTATCTCAGATGTCAGAAGATAGGCCTTTCTATCCAGTTCCTCCAGGAACCGAGAGTTCTGGTTCAATGAGCTTGAACTTTATAGTCTATGTTCAGATGTTTATATTCAATTTGTGTTAAATATAACAGATGAATTATTATTAATAGTGACCCCTTTTCAACATAGAAATATCTCCATCATTCTAAAAATAATAATTCTCCTTTTCCGGATTTGTATTTAACCCAACAAGACAGAAAGAAAAAAAAATCAAACTATAGCATTTAAAAGCATAACAAAACAGGAATATCTTTTCAAATATAATAAGAGATTTTAAATATAAAAGTTGAAAGGTTGAGAAGATTAAATAAACTCCTTGAATGAAGAAAAGGAGCTATGTTTTCATTATATTTTAAAAATCCTAATTTCTTTCCATTGTATAACAGACAAGAAATCAAGAATATTTAAATATTTATTAAAATTTGCATGTTGCTTTTTTTTTTTTAATGCAACATTACCAGAAGACAAATATTAGGCTACAAGTTTTTTATTTTATCCGTGTACTATGCAAGGAGCAATATTACCAGTTCAGCTAACCCCATTATAAACATTATTATGTCCATGATATAATAATATCTAAATAGACAGATGGAACAAAAGAATTAAAGAAATGACAACATGCATTGTTCTTGTAGTAGGCTTAGGTAGTAGTAACACTATATGGAAATATACCCTTTCCTTTTCACTAAGAGTGACAAAGAAAACTCTCTCTTTCTCTCTTCTCTATTACACATACTTCCTTTTCTTCCTTCTATTGTCCCTATCCTCGGTAACTGACAGAACCCGGACATAGCTTATGTGGGTCAGTGAATGTCATAAAAAAATCAACCAATGACAATACATCCCGTCAAAAATCAAATGGAAAACAGATGTGTCAGGGTCAATAAAAAGAAGGAAAAAAACCCATGTGCACAGCAGAAGAAGTGGGAAATTGGTTTGATGTAGCAGTTTGAGACGCAAGGGTTGGAGATTCATCAGATGTGAGTTTGACTGGACGTACAACTCGAAAAGAAAAATGAATTCAACAAATTAATTTCTGTCAGCCAAAAACACAACAACCTTGTATGAACTCTCAAATCACAAAAAGGATTAAGACAAGAGTCACCCACTTTAACCACTGTAACCAAATGGAGTCAACAATAAAATGGTACGACAGACAGTCAATTTGGCCTTTACTTATGTATTAGCCCAACCTTCATCTCTTTGTACTAGATTCTCAAAGAGATTTTTTATACAAATATATTCTAGGGAAAAATATGACAAAAAGCTAAGTTTTTATGCGACACATTTTGTCCTTTAGGACTTCATCAAACTAAAGTAATTTTGACATTGATACAACTACACATGCACATGAAGGAGAGGGGTTACTGAGAATTTTAGATTTTAATAAAAAAAATTTTTTTAAATATATATTTAGGGGATGTAATCTAGCTGATTTAATTTAGTTTCTTTTTCTTTTTGTTCATGTTTTCATCACTTTTGTTATTTAAATATTGCACATTGTGATAATAAAAGATTTACCACACCCAGACAAAGAAACTCATAATATTTCCCAGTGAGAAAATGGGTGATGGCACCCTTTATGTTACTGGTGAGACTGTGTGGGTTCTGTTCACCTACTGCTGTGAGCTTGTGGCATGTTTTTCAGTGGTTTACTTTGCATCTGGCACAAGAAGACATGTCCTGCCTTTTGGCATGATAAAGAGTAATGGGTGTTTGTCACCATGAGCTGATATCACTCACCAGCCATTACATATATCTTGTGAATCCTTCTTTCCCAAAGGGAGATAATAGCTCTTTGCAGCCTTACATCAACACCAGTAATAAAATCTAAAGATTGGATAAATAATTTTTGTTACATCGTTCCAACATATAGTCACTAAGCTAAGCCTAGAAGGCTACAAATGTGAGGCACCTGGTGAGGATCAAACATACTGTTTATTCTCTGTTATTTAAAAAAATACAGAAATATTTACAGTAAACAGATGTCTATTAAATGGATGGAATATAAAACTGTTTTACTCCTTGATAAAATGTACTATTGGTTTGTTAGTCTTTTAGTAGAATAAATGAAAATAAAGCAACAAATTGTAAGATGAAGAATAGAAAGAAAATGATGTATGAAGTTGAAATGGTGTTTTAAAAAGTAGTTGACAACAGGAAAAAAAGTATTATGAATATAAACTAGTAATAATAATAATAATAATATATACATAATTTTCATGACAATAACATATGATTTATTATACTAAAATGCTCGTTTACATTCTTTATAATAATATAATCCTGGGTATGACGATAAACTACATCTGGCAGCAAGGCCTCTGATTGGGAGATTGGAGGTTTTGAGGAGCATGGTTCTACCTCTTAATTACTGTTGTTTCCACGTCCACCATGATTTGACATGGTAGCACCTGTTAGGGTCCCAGCTGTGGACAAGTAGTGAACCTACAAACAAAAATGAAAACATGAAAAAAGTATGAAAATACATTTTTGTAGTAAAAATCCCAACAATATATTTTTATAATAAAAATTACCGACAATACATTTTATCATGTACAAACTAAATATCTAAAAAAGGTACATTTACTCTGAAAGTATAAAATTATGTACAAAATATCGGTAGCTGAAGCCATAAAATTGTGGACAAAATGTATAGATTATAGCATTAAATTTCTCAGAGAGGTTGATATACCACTAAACAAAACCAACAAAAACCATTTACAATAAGCAGCTTTATAATAATAAAATATTCCTTTATATTATGAAGATAAACATTATAATAATATAAGTTTTATAACAATATAATAATGACCTTTTTATTAATAAAATGTTATTGATTTCGTGTTAAATTAATAACGATATTTCTACCACACATATATCTGTAAAAGCTTGCACAAATACACTGTCCTGGGTATGACGATAACTATGTCCAACAGCAAGGCCTCTGATCAGGAGGTTTTGAGGAGTGTGGAACCACCTCTTAATTGCTGGTGTTCCCAGTTCCACCCTAACCTGGGGTGGTAGCACCTGTTAGAGTCCCAGCTATAGGCAAATAGTTAATCCCAAACTGGGTGAAAACACTATGAAAGTGTAAAAATAGGTTTTAATACCAGAAATACTTTGTAAAAAATTATGACCAGCAATAAATTTTTGAAAAAAAATATTATTACATGCAATACATTTTTGAAAAAAAATATTACCGGTGATACATTTTTGAAGAAAAAATGTTACCAGAAATAGATTTTTGAAGGAAAAAACATTACCAGCAATACATTTATGAAAAGAAAAAAAAATATTACCAGCAATAAAAATTGTCAGCATTAAATAACCCATGGAGGTGTTGGTATGCTGTAAAACAAAACAAAACAAAAAAATGAATACACATACAAATATTTTCAAAAATATAAACATAAAATTTAAAAATATACAAATGGTCACAAAATTTAAACCACAAACATGTCTACAAATGGTTGCAGTAATATTATACACACACACACACACAGGCATATCTACAAATGATTACAAAAATTTCAAACAACACACACATACACACATTTATGAAGCAGTGCTGAAAATATTGGGGCTTAACCAAGAATCCTCCCACTCCCCAATAAAACACTCATATTTGCACAGATTTTGGGAAGTGGGTCTAACTGAGAACTACTTCCATGTCACATACAAATGACCACTCAGAGATATAGACAGACCTAATCAAAAACAAAACTGTGTTGTAATATGATAAAAACACATTCCTTTTTGGGGAATTTATAAACAGTCATTTTTCTATATAACATAAAATGTTACATAATGTGTGTCTTTTGTGCAACCATTATTCGATGAAGAGGCATTTATTGCCAAGTCTCTGGTCTTTGATTCTATTCTATAGAATTCTGGATTTTCTTTCATCGTAATTGGCACCAATAATATCTTGTCTGTTTGACCTGCCAAAAGAGTCTCGCCTGACAAAAATAAAACCTGGATAAATTCAAACGGCAAAGTTTAATTGCTTCAAGACCTTTCATTTCATTAATCATCAAAGTTGTTTTTTTTATGTAAGATGAGGAGGGTTTTATGTTTCATCTTTTTTTTTTTTTGTTGTTGCTATTACATATTTTAAACTTTGATCTGATGGAATATTGTCAAAAGTTTTAAAAAAAGCAAAAAATAAAAACAGAAATTTTCGATGCCAGTTAAAGCTTGCCATGTCACCTTTCTATATAGATGATCAAATTTATTTCTTCGTTAGTAAAACTCACCTCTGGCATAAGCTCCATGTCAAAAGTAGACATGCTGATGAAGAAAATTATATACAAAGTGACATTTTCAACCCCAATCAGGTTTTAAACCATCTCTAGTCTCCCTCCTTCTCTTGCTCTTTCTTTTTTTTTTTTTTTTCTTCTTTTAATGAATTTCAATTAACTATGGGGAAATGTTTAAGATTCACTTATTTAGCAGAGTTCAAATAGTTGGCAGCTTCTCACCATTTTCATTCTTGGCTCTCAAGAAATCTTGGAATCTTGTGTCTTCACAGGTTATTAAATCGTAATTAAAATAGTTTGCCATCTTAGAAGAAAGAAAACAGACAAACGGGAAGTTGATGTGGTGGGAAATATAATTTCTTAAACAATTATATGTATGGTTATTTTGAGATGCCTTCGTCTATTTTAGCGTGCACTTATTCTACTGATGTGTTAGATGAATTTGTTCATTTGACAGTGAAAGAAAAAAGAAGGCTCAAAGGATTGATTTTCGGCTTTGTTTGGAACAAATATTGATAAACTTGATAGGTATTAATATAAACAAAAGAAGAATTAATTTAAATGATTTGTTTTTATTATTCAGCCATAATTAACTCACTTGAATCAATTGGATTAATCTGTAATCAGAGAGAATCGAGCAAAATAAAACACATTTCTACATGCAACATCAATTGCCATCTTCTGCCTTCTGGAAATCTATTCTTTTATTGTCCTTTCTCCTCACTAAAGTATTCTCATTCTCTTTCACTCCCAGTAAACCCTTGAGTCTTAGTGGTATTATTGCCATCTTGTCTTCCTGAAACCTGTTCTTTTATTGTCCTTTCTCCTCACTAAAGTCTTCTCCTTCTCTTTCACTCCCAGTAAACCCTTGTGTCTTAGTGGCATTATTGCCATCTTCTGTCTTCCTGAAACCTGTTCTTTTATTGTCCTTTCTCCTCACTAAAGTCTTCTCCTTCTCTTTCACTCCCAGTAAACCCTTGTGTCTTAGTGGCATTATTGCCATCTTCTGTCTTCCTGAAACCTGTTCTTTTATTGTCCTTTCTCCTCACTAAAGTCTTCTCCTTCTCTTTCACTCCCAGTAAACCCTTGTGTCTTAGTGGCATTATTGCCATCTTCTGTCTTCCTGAAACCTGTTCTTTTATTGTCCTTTCTCCTCACTAAAGTCTTCTCCTTCTCTTTCACTCCCAGTAAACCCTTGTGTCTTAGTGGCATTATTGCCATCTTCTGTCTTCCTGAAACCTGTTCTTTTATTGTTCTTTCTCCTCACTAAAGTCTTCTCCTTCTCTTTCACTCCCAGTAAACCCTTGTGTCTTAGTGGCATTATTGCCATCTTCTGTCTTAGTGGCATTATTAGTAGCTTGGGAGTAGAACCTCTGACTGATGCCAAATCAGTTGGGTTTCAATCCTGGTTTGAAGTAATTGGATGTCTAGCCACACTGATGAGCTGTGAAACAGTCTGTCTGTGGCTGACTATATATATATATATATATATATATATATATATATATATATATATATATATATATATATAATGCACTAGATGTAACAAGTATTATAGGACATTTAGTAGGTCGCATTTGCCACAAAATAGTTGATCTATTTATATATATATATATATAATATATATATATATATATATATATATATATATATATATAATATAATAAATAAAAGGTTAATGGTCAGACCATGAAACAGTAGTCTTAAAAAGTGCTCAATACATGTGTGAAAAACAAAAAGTAGAAATAAAAATATAAAATAGCATGTAGAGCTTTTAACTTGAAAATTAGGAGGTCAGTTGAATCTGCTACCTTGGTTTCAACCTCATGGTATCCTCAGATGATTTTTATCAATTGATAAAAATACATATATAATGCACTAAAGATTACAACTATTATGTGACAGACCAGCTTTAGTTACATTTAATAGATAACATTTAATAGATCCCAAAATAGCTGATACATTTACATATATGTTTATATATATATATATATAAATGCTCTAAATGTAACAACTATGGGATAAGCTGCTTCACTTACATTTAGTTGATAACATTTATCCCAAAATAGCTGATACATTTACACATATAAAAAAAATCGCCACCAACAACATTTCCCAGAAGAATGAGTTCCACTTTGTTTATCTCTTATCTTATTGAAAAAGGACACTAGCATGTCTGAAAATTACAACTTTAAAATCTTTCTCTTTGTGCTTCAATTTAGTCAAAAGTCTAATATATAATAAATATCATCAATCTTATTGCCAATATTGTTATTATTCTCTTGGCTTTTTATTCCTCGAATTTCATTAACCAGTTTATTAGATCTACACACACACACACATATATATATAATGCACGAAATATAACTATTGTTATGGGACTGGTTACCCGTCTTACATTTAATGGGGGAAATGTGTCCCATAACAGATGTTAAATATGTAAATAAAATAAAAGGTAAACTCAATGAAAATGCAATTAAGTCAATTCTTGTAATTGTATAGCCTTACTCTCCCCATGAAGAATTTCACCATTTAAAAGAGTTCCATTGGACCTCTTCAGGAAAAAGACCATTCATATTATGAAAATAAACATTCAGGATTAACTTACATATAAAATCCCATGTTGAACTTTTTAATTCATAATACAGGTTATGGAATGAAGCATGAAGCAGTTAGTTTATGTAACTAAGGTAAAACAGTTTATAATAAATTTATCTGGACATATATACAAAGTGAATTATGTTTTTTGCTTTCCAAATATAAAACAGAGATTGTTCTGAAAGTATGTCCAACTAAATTTATTGCTGTATGACACAGTTATGAATGAAAGAATACAATATTTATGCTCAGAATGATAGAAAGAGTAATACAGATGCAGAAAGGATGTGTACCTGTGTTTTAAAGAATTTGATAAAGTATTTGGACGGTCTCCTCAAATATGAAAAAGAGACTTGAGGCAACAGAAGTATGGTTCTACAGAAGCATGCTAAGGATATCAAGGACTGAGGATGTGATCAATGATGAGGTTTTGGAGAGGATGCAAACAAGGAGGAAGCTTAAACTTAACATCAGGAAGAGGCAGCTGAAATTTCTGGGACATATAATAAGAAAGTAGGACTTGGAGAATCTGATACTCACAGGTTGAATAGAGGGAAAGAGAGACAAGGGAAAGCAATGCATTACATACCTGGCGGGCTTAAGCAAGTGGATGGCAGAACATGGCCTGGAGGAAGTAGCAAAGGGACAAAACCTATTGAGAGCTACAAGGGATAGGGAGAAGTGGAGAGCCATGATCGCCTATGTCCTGAATGGACACAGCACATAAATGAAGAAGATATCACAAATAATTGTTTGAACTGTGAGGTAACTTTGACATATTTGGGAAATTATATTAGAATAACCCAGGACCTATACTGGTAGTAAACTCCCTGCATATGTATAGAAAATGAGTTCAGTAAATATACAAAAACTATGGAGAAGGAAATGGGAAATTATTTCGCTGTATACCTATGCATTATAGATTATGCAAAAGCATTTGATAAAGTACGTCACATAAAATAGTTGTCACTCTTTGGTAAACTTGTTATATTTGGGGAGAATATTCAAATAACCCAGAACTTATACTGGGAGCAAACTACCTTCAAATGGATATAAAATGAATTCAGTAAATATGCAAAAAATAGAAAGGGGTGTAAGACAAGGGTGTGAGAATGAGGTGTAAATGATTGGACAGTCAAACTAATGTCATATATATAAAAAAGTTTATCATCTGAATTCTGATGAATAGATCACATATCAGAATTAAACCGGAAATAGGAAACGAATAGTGCGGGTTCATTAAAGACACTGAAAGAAGACATGCGATATTTATACTCAGAATGATATCAAAAGAAGGAATACAAATCCAGAAGGATGTGTACTTGTATCTGATAGATTATGCATTTGATAAAATATGTTACAAAGAACTGTTGGAACTTCTAGGTAACCTTGCCATATTTGGTGAGGATATTAGAATAACCCAGGACCTATACTGGGAGCAAACTGCCTGCATATGGATTGAAAATGAATTCAATAAATATACAGAATTAGAAAGAAGTTTAAGACAAGGATGGCTCTTCTCACTGGACTATACAGTGATATGATTCTGAAAGAATTAGAAGTCCTACCAGGATTTATTATTGGCAGTAACAATCTTAACAACATAAGATATGCGGATGACATAGTGCTGATAGGAAAGGAAACTACAAGAACTGCTACAGAAGGTAGTTAAAAAAAAAAAAAAAAAAAAGAAAAAAAATGTAAGAAAGTTCTAGACATCAATTTTAAAAAGATCTATGGTTGCCAGCAAAGGTAACAGCCCATTATATGAATTACAAATAGGAGATACCAAAAACAAGGAATTACAAAAATTTAAATATCTGGGAAGTGTTTTCACAGAGGACGGAATCTGCGGCACCGAAAATCTGCTATAGTGAATGATGCCTTCCAGAAGCTCACCTAAGCATTAAGAAATGGGAAAATTTCATTAGAAACAAAGAAAAGAGTGGAGAACTATTATGCAATATCAGTCCTCCTATATGGCAGTGAATACTCAAAAAATCTCATCACAGACGAAGAAAAGACTTGAAAGAGTAGAAATGTGATTCTACAGAAGGGTGATGAGGATACCATCTACTGAACATGTGAGTTTTAGAGAAAATGTAAATAAAAAAGAAATTTAACTTCAGAAAGAGAGATGAAATTTCTAGGGCACAAAATGAGGGAAGAGGACTTGGAAAATTTGACACTCATAGGACATATTTAAGGCAAGAAGGATAGAGGAAACTATCAATTTCTTGTTTTTATCTTTATACTTTGTCTCGCTTGTTTCTGAGATACTTTGTCCTTATCTTGGTGTCACATCTATTCTCTGTCAAAACAGTGTGTAACTTTTAAGTTTTTCTATGTATATAATAAACAAAGAAATATCACACAAAAATTCAAAAGGTGCACTGGAATAGCGAAAGACGCCTTCTATAAAATAAACAAGGTATGAAGAGACAGGAAAAGCTTGTTTGAAACAAAGGAAAGAATGTTGAACTGCTGTATAATATCCATCCTCCTATATGGCAGTGAATGCTGGACAATTTCTTCACAGACGAAGAGGAGACTTGAGGCAACAAAGATATGTTTTTGCAGAAGGATGCCAAGAATATTATGGATAGAACATGGAAGCCACAAGGAAGTTTTGAGAAATGACAAGGGCACTTAGTATCAGAAAGAGATGGTTAAAATTTCCAGGACACATAGTGAGGAAAGATGACTTGGAGAATTTGACGCTCACAAGGTATACTGAAGGCAAGAGGGACACAGCAAATAACCAACCTAAAAAGTTTGTGTAAATTAATGGCAGGATAGGGAATGGAAAGGATAGTAAGGGGACAAACCTTGCTTCGAGCTACAAAGGGTAGGAAGTTGTGGAGAGCCATGATTAGTCGTGTCCTGAAGGGACTATAAAAGAAGAAGAAAGGTTCTTTTCAAAATATCTAATTCAGGCGTGGAAGTTCATTTGTTTTTTTAATTCATGATTAAATTGAGAAATTGAGACTTATTTAAAAATAGTTATTAAGAAAGTTAAATATTTTAATTTTGTTTGGTTTTGACTCATTTCAGTTGCATACACAAAACATTCATTCAGATCAGCAAAGATTTCCAGCCAACTTTTTTAAGGAAGCAGTTTTTGTTGTTTCGATAACATATTCATTTTAAATTGGATATTATTTATTGAGGATTAATAGATGCAACAGAATAGGTTAATCAGTAACTTTCACATCTCTAACATCTTTTATTCTATAATGTGACATTGAAAAGTTCTCAGCCTGACTAAGAAGCCATTCAAATAAAAAAAAAATTCCAGTTTGATCAATTTTTAGGAAGTGGGTTAGGCTGAGAATTTTTCAACACACTTTCATATACCAAATTGTTACGTAGGCTTTTAAACAGAACTGGGTTTTGTGCAGGCTTTCTATGCACTTAACCTTAACATCCGACTTTACGGTTAACGTGTCATTCGAAACAAAGAATTTCTTTGTTTTTATTCTTTTTTTAATTTGTGGTTAAATATTTAAAATCAAACCAAATTGGAAATTTTGATTAATAATTGTTTCAAGGGAAGGATGATCAAATGCAGTAGTTAATCTAAATTCAAATCAATTATATCCAATTTAACTGAATTAAATTCCAAGTTTAAATTAAACCTTCAATTTGAATTAATTGGTAATGTGCAACTATTATGACAATTCCAAGAACAGGAACTGGTTGCCTGTTAGTAAAGGAAAGGCATCCATTATCATCATTGTTTTCAAAGAAAGGATTTTCAACTCAAATTAACATTGCAAATAAAAACAAGAAAGTACATATTGGATATTGAAACAAGAGAGGATTCTTCAGGTCTGTATATGTCATAAATTTTGTACATTGGAACAGTTGGAAAGTATTTTATGATACCATCAGCAATTTTATGTATATATGTGTGTATCTATCACACTCTCTCTCTCTCTCTCTCTCTATATATATATATATATATATATATATATATATATATATGATAAAATATACTTTTAAGGTATGCTCAATTTATGGGTTAAAGTGCTCAATATCAAGAATAGGGCATATGTAAATATAAAAGTAAACATTGAAGTCAGCACCTAGCGGCGACAGTCTGTTTCATGCTAAATGCAATCATTAGGCCTAACGATTGTGTTTAGCATGAAACAGACAGTCACCTGAGTGTTGACTTCAATGTCCACTCATATATATATATATATATATATATATATATATATATATATATATATATATATATATATATATATATGATGTAATGGAATAACCTGTCACCCCCATGAGTGACTACACTATAGGTAGTAACTACCAATAAGTATCTGTAAGTCAACGGACTACACAGTCTAGCTGGGATCTATTGAGTATGACTCAGACTTACACAAGAACTACCGACCTTCCAATAGTAGCACTCACTACTGGATTGACTTGTGACGACCTTGTGCATAACTGTTACCTTTATTCTTATTGTACTGTTTTTTACAATAAACCTTTACTTATTTTATCCACCGTGTTTTTCAAGTATATATTCCTATTAGTATGGAATATAACAATATATATATACACACACACATATATATACAGTGGTTGGACAAAATAATTGAAACACTTGTTAAATTCAAAGAAAACTTATTTAATATGGAGTTGGTCTGCCTTTAGCCTCACATACAGCTTCCTGACTTCATCCAGAGGAATTTTCAGCCATTCTTCCATTAATACCTTCTCCAGCTCTTTCAGACACGACAGTGGAGGATAGCGGCTCCTAACTTGTCGCTCCAAAATGCACCACAAATGTTCAATAATATTGATATCTGGAGATTGAAGAGGCCACTCCATACGTTCTAGCTCACTTTCATGCTCTTCATACCAATTCTTAACCACTCGAGCGGTATGTATTTGAGCATTATTGTCTTGAAAGATGCAGTCACCATCAAGAAATAAAATCTGGGCCATTGGATGAACATGATTTCCCAAAATGTTCAGATAGTCTTTGCTGTTGATTCTACCATGCAGAGTAACTATTGGACCAAGGCATTTCCATGATATGGCGGCCCAAACTATCACTGATCCACCTCCATATTTCACTTTTGGAAGAAGGCAGTCATGGTTGTAAACTTCTTTGAGCTGCCCTGAAGTTAGGAAAAGAAAAAAACTGGTCTCGTCTGAGAATATGACTTACTTCCATTGGTCTGCAGACCAGGCATTGTGATCTCTGCACCACTTCAACCTTTTCTGAATGTTACGAGTGGAGAGAAAAGGTTTCCTTATGGTGGCTCTTCCATGATATGCAGACTTATGGGCTCCCGACAAACAGTTTTAGTAGAAACTGAACTATTCAGATGATTATTCAACTCAGCAGTCACTTTGGCCGCAGTAGTCTGATGATTTTTTGCTACATTGCGTTTCAATGCACGTCGGTCCCTGTCTGTACGTTTGAAAGTCCGACCCGAATTGCTACGGTTGCTAGAGGTTTTGTCCTGTTTCTTGAATTGCATCATAGTTTATGATATGGTAGCTCTTGAAAAACCAAACAGTTCAGCAACCTTAGTGATCGAGTCTCCTGCCATGCAAGCTCCAACAATTTGCCTTTTTTCGAACTCGGAGAGGTCACGCATTTAGCTTAAATTTTACTAAATTATAAAAATAAATAAGACAAAGAGTAAATTAGATAAATAAATGTATTTACAATAGATATAACCTGCAATTACAAGGTTTTAGTTAAAGTTATTAATACATTAGGTCTTTGAAATATAGGAGTGGAATTTGCACCTGTTCCAATTATTTTGTCCAACCCCTGTATATATATATATATATATATATCTGTATATATATATATATATATATATATATATATATATACACACACACACACATATATACACACACATTTTGTCAGTAAAAATTCTTTAAGATAAGTTTTGTTAAACAATATAAACAAGGTCTGTCTGTCCAGCTTTTTATAAAGTTTACCAACTTTCGATGAAGTTGTATTATTGTACTTTCAACTGTCGCTACAATCATTATCAAAAATTGTATGTGTAACCTGTTTATGAAAATGTTTTTGGTTAATTTTGACATTCCCCAGCTTTCTGTAAGGAATTTCAAGTCACTTAAAGGGGAGGTCACAAATCTAGATAGAAAGATAGATGTATCTCAATTTGTGTCTGTATATATATATATATATATATATATATATACACACACACACACACACACAAAATACCCTACATTGGTTGCACAATTCTGATTTCATGCTTCTACAATCTTCAATTTATTCATTTTACATATATATAGTAATGTGAACATAAAAATCAACAATGCACAATTATTGGTAGTTTTTCACCTGACACACTCATCCTGTGTGAAACATCCAGTCAGCATGTCGTGGTTATCTCTATACACTGTCTATGTTTACAAAAGCTTCATCCTGATAGCGAGCACTCATCCCATTTCAAACATATATATATATATATATATACATAGATAGATTTATCCGTTTATATTTCAATGTTAGTTTATATATATATATATATATATCAATGTATAAAGAAATACATTAAATTATTCAGTGTTAATTTACTTCATGATATAGGTAGTGATAACTCTCCACAACCTCCTATCATTTGTTGCTCTCAGTACTACTCACTTTGATTTTGTAATCCTTGTGGAGGTGTGGATGGTGTAATGGGTAGTGGCTTGGAATGAGAAATCAGAGAGCCAAGTTCAAATTACAATTAGATTCTTCACATTTATAATGTTCAAATACCCCTTGAGAAAGGTTTGAATCCCTCCTCTCTCATCCCTCATATATCAATTAAATAGTAGGATTTGTATCTGCAAAAAATATTTTGTTATTCTCAAAAATGTTACTGATGCAATATTCAATCACAAAAAAACAAAGAATTATTCTCAAAATCCAAAATATGTTTTGGCTTTAAATAACCCACAAAAGGTTGATAAACTGTAAAAACTAAATAAATCAATGACTTCTCCATCCATTTGCTCAAACTTGCTGAGTTGGTTACTTAGTGTTTTACCCTACTTCTCTTGCCTTGAGTGCGTACCCTGGGAGCGTTGAATTATCTTAACCATGTCTTTCCTTATTTCCTGCCCCAGCTGTCTCTTTCTGATTGTCAGCTGCAATTTCTTTTTAGTATTTATTCTCCTCAAAACTTCCACATTTCTCGCATACTCTGTCTATGGCATTCTCAACATAAGACCAGATTGTTGTAAGAAAATGGTTCCAGTATTCACTATCACATTTGAAATTGGATATTTCTCAAGAGTTCAGAAGTAATCCCCAATCTAGAAAGTTGGAAATATATTGAATAAAAAAAATATTTTGGATTGGACAGTTATCTCACAACTCTAACAGAAATTGTGATTCAGCATGAAAAGTGTTTCAGGTCAAATGCCGTTAATATTAATGACTTTCCTCACTTTTATTATAATTGCAGTGAGCAGCTTTGTAAAGACTGTACATAAATTGTCTAAAAATAACTATTGAAATGATAATGTAAATTCAACAAACCTGTTAGACCTGATCTATTTGATTTTAAGTTATTAGAAACATTGTGTAGCACAAATCTTAGAAGAACTGGGCTTACTCTTTTTTTTTCAAAATTAATATACTATTTCTAGTTTCAAGATAATGGATGAACACAGATGGCAGATTTGGGGAAACAGACCAATGAGGAGTCTTCCAAACAATAAGAATTAACTTTTTGCAAACATTAGAAAGACTTTTAGGCCATATTATTAAACATTTTAAAGTCTCTGTTTATAATATTTACACTGTTCAGACTATTGTCCTCATTTTTATATTGTCATATTCGTGACATTTCAGCTGTTGTACACTCTGGTCTTCCTCAAGTGATATATATTAGAATTTCAAACCGAACCCTTTATTTCGTCCACCATGTTAGATTGTTATAGTTCCACATACTATGCCTTTTCTGGATATCTCAGTTTCAGTTATTTTCCTTTAACAATAAAGATGAGGACAATAGTCCGAACAATGTAAATAGTTACAATGCCTCATCTCAGAAATATAGACAGATATTTCAAAGTCTCATTTGAAAAGTTTTAAGCAAATGAATTTGGACCACTTTAAGTCCAAGAACGGAATTCAGGTTCCTGAAGAATCAGAATTGAAGAGATGACACTCATGGATTTTTGTAACGAATAATTTTGGAGTAGAAGTTTAAGTTCTTCAAACAAAGTGGATTAGCCCTTTAGTTGTATTATCAGGGGTCACAGGTCATTATGCCCACATGATGAAGTAACACTACTCTTCTGACTGTTTATACATCAACTACATCTTTAAACCAATCTGCATTGATAGAAAGACAAATAATTAAATGTGAACAAACAATTTTAAATCAATTTTTATTTAATTTAAAGAGGGTTGAACTGCATGTGTCCATCGCCTTGATGAAGCACATATTATCCAGTTAAGGAAAGGATTGTTCACATTGACTCAATTATGGTTGACATCTTTTTTGAACTACATGAAATAATATAGAAGAGCTAATGCCTCTGCAAAGTAACTGTCATTATGTATTTAAAGCTTATTTTAATTTCTAGTGGTAATGGTAATATTAGCTGTTTCCTTATAAGGAAACATTTGGCATTCATTGACCAAGCAGCCAGTACTACTCTCAGTTGAAATTTATAAAATCTTTCTCTTAAAACAATTTTTTCAAAAAAATAGGTTTCTCAAGTCAACTGTTATTACTCTTTCCAGTATTGATTGGGATTTCCTTCCTAATCTTTTGTTTGAAGTAGTGTGGAATGTTAACATCTTGATTATATCATTATTTTCTCTTCAAGTTACATGTGATATCCATTTTAGTTCTTGCTGCTGTTGGTAGTCCTCAATTGATGTTGTTTCTGTTATCTGGTATAGTTCTTTGTTTGTAATTGTGTGGTGCCAGTCCACAAGGTTAGAGGAAGTTTGGTCTTTGTCAAGATCCACAAGCTTGACTTGCTCAAAGACATTTCTAGCCATTTTATATAACTGATAGTTTAGATATTTCTGAACAAGTTTGGTACCATGCATGGCATCCATATGAAAGCCTTGATCTGACAAAGATATTTAAGAATATTATGATCTTGGACATGACCCTCAAGTTTCATTTGCTCAAAGCCTTTTATAACCATTGATCTTATACAGCTGAAAGTTTAGATATTTCTGAATGGGTTTGGCGCCATGCATGGCATCCATATAAAGGTTTCAATCTGACAAGGCTATTTAAGAACATGACTAACATTTTCATGTTAATGTTTCAGTTTTGTAGCAATCTGCAGCATAGAGTGAAACTACCTTTATCACAGCCTATAACAACTAGAAAAACCAATTATATATCAGCATTTAAGTTGATGTTTAAAATATTGTAAAATATATGTCAGTTACAAAGCAGCAGTTGGAGAATTAAAAACTTTTATTTGGAAAATTAAGATGTAAATTTATTTCATTGCTTCCATAAATTGGATAATGTGTCTATAGATTTAAAGTTTATTCAACTTCTTGACTATTTCTTAGTGCACTTTTCTGATCTAATTTGCAGCTTATTTTATTTTAAACTAAGGTAAATGTGTGTGGTGACAAAGATGAATATTGACTTGTGAATTTGAAAAGGACTGAACAATGAACAAGGGCAAGCAATTGGCAAGACGAATATTCATTTCTTAGTACTGACCAAAACTAATTAATTTTTTTTTTTTGTTTATTAAAAATTATTTTAATTATTTAATCCACCAAGTTAGAAGAAGGTTGGTCTTTGCCAAGATCCACAAATTTGACTTGCTCAAATCCATTGTATCTAACTGATTAAATTATTGCTTAATGACAAAAAAGAATCCATATTTACCGTGAGTCAGATTCAACTCTGTTGTTAGGGATGAAGGGAATGAAAATCAATGAATTTATGAGAAACCTTATCCAAATCCACAAAAATGTAATTATTGTTCTTTCATATCTTGTCAAATAGCTTTTGTTTTTTATCCAGTTGTTTCAGGCTCAGTACTGCCACGTCAACTTCTTGCAATTGTGGATTTTTTAAACTTTTATCACACTGTATGTGACTTCATTTGTTGTACAAAGTTTATCCTGCCACTGAAGGTGTGTTAAAGAATGTAAAGGCCAGGGCCAGAATGGTCAGCAAGTAGCTGGAGTGCCCCCCCCCCCCCCCCCCCCCGTAGGCAGTTTATTCTGACAGTGATGGATTGCCTGTTTCTGGGTTTTGAATATAAGTCCAAAATGGTGAGAATTCAAGAGAGGTTCTCAGGAATTCTGAAGCATCGACATGCCTCCCACACCCAGGTTAGCAACCGGGTAAGACCACCCATGGAGAGATGCTGAGCCAACATGCATTCCTATGGCGTCATTCCTCCTACTGCCTCTTAGAATCCAAGCTGCCACCATTCTCTCCTGATGAAATAAATAACAAAAAGAAATGGTCCTTTTCATTGATACTGTTTCATGTGGTAGTGTGTGGGTCTGAGAGATGACACAGAACACAGCAAGTGACTCTGATTCCTGAATAATAGTGTGTTTAAATTTCATAATTATGTTGTCATCTCCTGCTGTGGCACTCTTTGGATCTAACCAATGCCTTTATTCACTGTCAACACATGGCACAGTGGATAGAGGCGTTGGTTAGATCCAGTGACAGGACCCAAAGAGTGTGAGTTCAATACCCGGTTAAGGCGGTGGAGAACTTGGAGAGGGGAATTAACAGGAGATAACTGATAACTGACATCCATTAGACATGGCACGTGGAACTAGAACAGTCTACCCCAGTGAGCGAAATAAAGGGTTCAGTATGACATTCCAACCACCTGAATAAGGCTGAAACATTGTAATAAATATGGTGACAAAGTTGAGGACAATAGTCCGAATAATGTAAATAGTGTATATAATACCTCATCTCAGAAATATAGACAGATAAATTAGTCTATATATAAAATTCTGTTACTTCCATTAGTCCATTCATCAGCCTCTGATATAGCCACACAGTGACTGATTGAAACCAAATTTTGGGGTGAAGTGCAAACAGGTAAGGTAGGGTACTAGGGTGCATAGCTTAGTACAACATAGTTTCATTCATTTTTGGGGAGAAAAATTAAAAGTTTTATTATTTAACATACAAAATACTCACTATTTTAAAAACAATTTAATGATTAAAATAACAAATATTTATTTAATAGAAATGCAATATTTTTTTGCGTATCTTTAAGTTTTTATTTTTCATCAATTATTTTGCGAAATTGAAGTAAACGTAGAGTTTGTAAATGTCGACAAAAAAATGTTAGTGATGACTTCAACAATACTGTGAGGATTTGAACACGTATCAGCATGTTGCCAAAAAATTCTAGTTTTGAAAAAAGCAAACAAAATTCAATTTTTAGGTAATTCTTCAAAATAGGAGGCTGTCCTCAAACTTTTGTCTGATAGTGTAGTTATCATAAACAGATGGAAGAAAATTTGTTGTAATGTTGCTGTTCTCACAGGGTACAAAATAAAAATAAAAAGCTGGAAAATTATGTGAATATTGCAAGAAAACTGATTATTGGAATATTTGGGAAGATCCTGAAGAACATTACAAAGAGGCTGGAAAAATTAAAAATCTCCGGAAGAATGAAAATCATCCAGAATACAGTGTCACAAAAATTAGTAGAAATACCAAGGTGAGTACCGGAGCATTGAAAAGATTTGCTGTCACTTGATCTTCAGTGAAAACCACCAAATACTCTTCTTCAGAAGACCAAAATAAAACTCTAATATTGAGGCAAATATTTTTAGTTATCCATTTCTGTGAGTGCAAAACAGTTTTTATGAGAAAACTACATCCATTTTGCCAATTACTGGAGAAAAATGACTCGAGACACAAGAGAAAATAAGATTCAGCAAATACATAGAACATATATATATATATATATATATATATATATATATATTTTCATGTACATGTCTATGAAACTATTATGAATCTTATATAAAGGCAGGTTCAATGTTATCATTTTATATAAAGTAAATGACATAAAAATGTAATTAATGAAAGGCAAAACAGCTGGAATACTTATGTCTGTATATGTGATACATAAAGGCAGAAATCAATTTTTTAATGTCATTTTCACCGGTAATGGCTTCTTACATCAGTAAGTGCTGGCTGCTGTGTCAAGTAGCCAATTTTAAAGCATTTGATAAAACAGTCATTAGAGTTAATACCTTTAATCATATCTCATGTTTAAGGTTGTAAAAGATAATCAAAAGTTCTTCTGAGAAGGAAAAGGCTTTATGATGGCTTATTCTTTTGAAGAAATTTTCCAACCAATCTGAGCTTATTAACATCACTCTGTTTATTAATTTTTTTTTATTTTTGGAGCCTTTAAATCAGTGGTTGTCAACCTTTTTTGCCTAATGCCCCCTTTTCACCATATGTCAGAATATCCCCCCCCCCCCCCATTCCAAGATTGATGGACTCAAAAGTTGCCTTCCAAATAATATGCATATATTATTGAAAATCTTCATTCTTTTCCATATTAGCACATACATAATTACATAAATTATTTTTATAGGGGAGTTTTTTTTTTTTTTTTCACGTTCATGATGGGCTTTAAATTCAGTAAATAAAAAACAAGAAAAAATAAAAGATCCCCCTTCTGAAAGCTTGAAATTCCCCCCCTGGTTGAGAACTCCTGCTTAAAAAGATTTAGTGAACCCCTTTCTTGCACCCACTTTATTTCATTGTGATGATGAAGGAGAAAACCAAGTCTTATCTTGAAAAAGAATTCATGTTCTATGTGTTAGTTGTCAGGCGAAAGAATCAAGATCAGGTCAATTTTGGTAGGCCTTGGAATATGATAATTGTTGTTAGCACATCTTTACCAGTCTTGACCTTTCTTACCCCAATAAAAGAACTCTACTTTGGACCACAGGATTGCGTTTTAGCTTTTCCTGGGTGAAGTATTTTTTTTCCTGGTGATGTATTTTTTTTTTTACACTTGTCATTGAAGTCCCCAGTACTTTCCAACATTGGATTTGGAAAACTCAGAATTATGACCTCAGACTTGGGATTATTTTTTTTTATCTAAACCTCCCTATTGCAATCTAACTCACAAACATATCCACACACACACACACACACACATCTTGAGATATAAAAGCTAGTGTTTGTTGTCTGATAATGTAAATAACATAACCCTTTCATATCTTGGGGACACAACCCTAAAATGTGTCTACATAAAATGGTATAAAAAGAAAATTACTTTTACGTATTTAATGCAGATTTTAGGGTACTTTTAGAGTATCTAAACATGAAAATAAAGGATCAATTTCTTATTGTTATAAAAGAACTAATCAAAGATTTTTCTTTATTTTTAATGTATTTCAAGACTTGATATCAATCTTAATACAGACAAACCTCTCAGCTATGGGGGGGGCATCATCAACGGATTTCAGATGCAACAGACAAAATCTGCAGGTAAAATAAAATTCTTCCAAATCATCAGTGATGTATTTCAAAATTTATGGACTCAGTAGAACAAATTGTATTAGTTCTCTAACTGACCACTTGGTGGAGGTAATGGGCCTTTCAATTGTAAACAATGACAGAAAGTACAATACATTACGTGTGCATGAGAAAATAGCTGTGAGAAATCTATTATTTTTGTTATTTTGATTAATATATTAATTGTTCCTCCCTCATCATGGCATCGAAGCAGAAGTGTAAAACCTAAGTATCAGTGACAAATTAGAGCTTCTTCTAAATACAGACAATTGGCTGTAAATGGACCACCCTCCTCCCTTGATGAGAGGTTTCTCTGTATATTCTTTGAATTTTTATTTTTGCCTTTAATTGTACTAAGTTTTTGAACAGTTAATCCAAAAAATTAAAAATAATTTTATCATACTTAAGAAAACCAGAATAAAATGATCATGGCATTACATTGAAAAAGAAAACCAGAATCAAGATCGGCATGATTTTAGTAGGTCTCAAAATATGTTAATTGTTTGTGTTTGCCTACTAATCTCAACCAATGACAACATTTCTAAAAGAAGGCTACTGCAGACAACAGGAGAGACTCTTGGCTCTTTGTGGGTGAATAAGGTAGTTATGAGTTGCAAGTTGTGGATGTGGATTGTTTTACTCGTTTTTATATATGCTGCTGGCATTTTCTGATGTTGGATTTTTCAGACTAATTTATGACCCTAGAAATTACAAAAGACAGTCTCATGATTATGGCATATAGACCTCCCCATTGCAATTCTTCACAAATTTATTAAGAAAAAATCCCCCCCCCCACGACATTATTAAGACATCCCCTCCATGTTAGGCACCTAATAGTCTATGAATTACACAACCAGAATAGGAACAGACAAGATGTGATGAGAGCTGAGAAGTCTACGCTTTGAAGAAATTAACAAAAAAATTGATTATCATTAGCTCGTCTTATTTTCTTCCTCTTCTCTTCTGGTGATCACACAAATTATCTTTGTCATTTCATTTATGATTTGGATGAAGGCCTTATAGGTAATAAATTTCCTCGTGGATTGTTCTCAAGCCATTAGGAATGGGAAATAAAAACAAAAATAGGTGATTTGTTTTGCAAACAGGCAGACTTTGTTTTGATTTCTACCAGCAGTTTCTTGTGGCCTGAAAGCCTGTGCCAAGTATCCTATGAAGTTAATTTTGTTTTTCTTGACAGTATCCTATCAATTGGCTCGGATGCCAATGTGCAATATCTAAATCAACAAAGACAAAAATTAAAAGATAAAGAATGAATGAGAAACTAATATTAGAATAATTGACTAAAAATATCAGAAACCTGCTTGACTTTTTTTTCTTTCTTTTTTTCTTTTTTTTTGGGCAGCAAATCAAGAGAGGTCAGTAGATTGGTTTTTGATCTTACGCATCACCAACGTCTTCAGTTTTGATTCAAATCATGTAGATTAATGCTTTGGTGCCAATGTGAAATATTGAAATCTGTTACTTTTTTGCAGACAAAAATTAAAAGAAAGAATAATTGACAAAAAATATCCAAAACCTGCTTTTTGTTTTGCAGCAAATTGCTTAAAAGAGGTCAGTGGATTGGTTTTAGTCTTAAGCACCACCAGCCTCTTTAGTTTTGTCTCCATTTGTAGAGAAATTAACCCATTACCTGCCACAAGCCCCATTTGGGAATCTGTTAAAATTAAACTCACTACATGTTATTCCTTGTATTTACATTGAATTGCTTACATACATTGCATTGGCAGAGGTATATTTTACAACACTTAGCCTTTAAAGTTTTTATTATTAGCCATAAGAAGACACTTTCTGTTGTAATCCGGATATAAGAGAGTTGCCGGGACCGGAACAGAAGTTTCTTATATCCGGGTTTCTCTTATATCCGGGTTTGGTCTATTATATATACATTAACACAGGCTCTAATTTGGGACTAGAGAAAATCTCTCTTATATCCGGGTTTCTCTTATATCCGGGTTACACTGTATATACATTAACACAGGCTCTAATTTGGGACCAGAGAAAATCTCTCTCATATCCGGGTTTCTCTTATATCCGGGTTACACTGTATTTCTAATCAATATTATTTTTTGATGTTTTATACACATATATATTTGATGTTCTAGTTTCTATAAAAACGACAATGGTAACTACCGAAATTAAACATAAGGAATAAATAAACTCCTAAGACACCTGTCTGGGCCAAAAATGCACATTAAAAAAATTTGGCAGTTAATGGGTAAGTACAGTACTTATCAATTGCTGATACTTGAAGCTTCACAGTCACAGCTTAGTAATATTGTTCTGTGAAATCTGAGTATTTCTATTTTCGCTTTTTGATGACCATGTCTTTAATTTTCTTTCTATTCTTGCATTAAAATTACTCAGTTTCACAAATTGCATTGAATATGTTAAAAAAATTGACTTGAAGCAATCAAATTTGAGATTTGTCATTTACATTGCTTTTGACACATTTCAGTAAAATACTTTTGGGTATATTGAGGCAATTCATTTTTACATATAAATTAAATTTATTCTTATAATTTTAATTTATTTTTTGCAGTAACTAGCTACAGTTATAAAATTTGGTATTATAATATTTTATTTCAACTAATAGGCACCTCTTAGCTGTTTTAATTGCTCTGTCAGTTGAAATCAGGAATATGCTGACGGTATCCCAGTGTAGAGAAGTAAACCTCCTCCCAAACAGGTTGCGTGTTCACTGTACCTATGTCTACATTTTTGATTTCCATGTAAACAGGACTGATGTTTACCTTTTGGACTCTTGTGCAAGCCAGACTTATGTCTACCTATCTGTTGTTTATCAAAGCAGCATAATTTGGAAATTAAATAACCTGGAAAAGTTTCATAATTCATAAACCAAACCAAACTCCCTTAAGCAGAGTATTAGTCTGGGCACATGGCTGAGTGACTAGAATGTTTACTTGCCAACTATGAGACCCAGGTTCAAGATCTGCCATGGTCAATTTGTCAAGATAATGACTTGATGTTGTCGGCATGCAGCACCATTGGATAGTGCCTACAAACCAAACCCTGGATTGACCCAAGCCCTGTGAGTGAAAGAGGATAGACGGAACTATTTGGGAGCCATCAATGGTTAGGCTAGCATGAAGTCACAAGTCATCGTGACCGAGTGTTTGAGCGCATTGGTCTTGTTCAGACTGTTGATCATGCCAGATAATGTGCTTTCTCCACAAAACTGTAACTAAAGTCCACTCAGCATAGTTGCAGTATAATACACAGATGAGCTCTGTGGGTGTTGAACAAATACTAATGTGCCTGAGCAGGTGTATACAAAAGGGATTGGCTAGCTGCGCTAGCAGACAGGTATACTTGGATATGAGCAGCCAGTCTACTTAGTCTGTTTTCAAAGCTTGATATAATAACTCCCAAGTACAGAATCAATTCAGTCATCTTAGATACAAGGTCAGCATAGAATGTATCCAGCCATTTAATATTACCTAGGGCAGTTGCACCGTATTCTAATTATTCTTTTTGGGTCCTCACATAATTACCTTTGTGTCCCTTACACCTTTTTAAAATAGTTTAAAAAATTAGTCTTTCTGGATTGCCACCAGCTGTCTGATCAGGTTCTCTTCATTCGCAACATTTCAGCAGCAATTTTAGTTGAAGGAAACCCGGAATATTGGATGTTATTAATTTGCCTCAAAGTTAACAGAGATAAAAATCAGTATTAACTGCAATGTTTCTGACAGATGTGAGCAATGTGATGTTTAAACAAAAAAAACAAAAAAAACTCTACATGAGATGTGAACAATGTACTCATGTGATGATTGTGAATATGTCTGAGATAATATATCACTACTGACTGAGCAACCCCATTAGAGTGTGTCTGTTCATGCAGGCACAGTAAGTTTGTCTGTGATGACATCAAAGCTGTCTGTGAATGATTCTTGACATTATCAAAATAACAGAATAAATCCTGGAAAGTTCTTGTATATGAAATACTGCATTATATATTATTCCATACCATTTAATTTAACAAGTATCCTCGTCTTTGTTATTTTTCATTTCAAGACATTCTCAGGTATATATTCAATGTTCTTCTACAGTTCAGAGAAAAAGCTTGTTCTTTGAATTATTGGAGATGAATTTTCATTGTTCTGATTACTTTTTTTTACTTTCGCTATGTTTTTCATTTAACCAAATTTGAAGAGACTCTTTCGCCAGATTTTATACCAATGATTGAACTTCGGTGTTGTGTTATTGCAATGAATTATTCTGGTTGATTATTATTCCTGTTACCATTTCCTGAAGAAACAGGATTTTTTTTTTCTTCTCTTATCTTTAATATACGAAAGGGAGGCTGAAGAAGGGAATGACTAAAACTTGTGTTAACAACATGAAGAAAACAAAAAACAACAGAAGAGTTTGTGATCCTTCTTAAACTTATAGAATTACTTATCTGCAGCCTTTAAAAAACAAAATGTTCTCAGTAATTAAATTTCAAGTTTGGAACAAAATTTTGTTATTCGGAAATTGTAGCTAAGTTCTCATTGGAGACATGGCAATATTCTTCTTTTATGTGCTGCTCCCCTTCGGGACATTGATAATCATGGCTCTCCAAAATTTCCTGTCCTTTGTAGCTCTTAATTAATTTTGCCGTTTCTCCTAAACCTTGTTCGGCCAAACATTTAAACAAGCTCGCTACGTGGGTTATGCATTGTTTTCCTCTATCCTTCTTGCCCTCAATCTGTTTTGTAAATATCAAATTTTCCATGCCATCCTTTCTCATGATCTGTCCTAAAAATTTTATCTATCACTTCCTGATGTCTGTTGTCCTCCTGATTACTCTTTTCTCTTCCTGCTCATTAGTAATGTTTCTATTCCTAATTCTTCCACACCCAGTAAACCCCATATGTCTTGGTGGCTTTACTACCTTGCTTGAGGTGAAACTGATTTTTAAAAAAAAAGGATAATTTTTCTTTTTGTTTCCATTTTCTCTAAAATTGCTAACATTGTTCAGTCCATGGTATCCTCAGCATCCTTCTGTAGAACCACATTTCTGTTGCCTCAAGTCTTTACTTCACCTGTGAAAAGGTTGTCCAGTATTCATTGTCATATAGAAGTACTGATAAAAGTAATAACTGAAACAAAACAAAGAAAGAAAATGAGGTATACTATTCAAAGAGTGATCTTGCAATCTCTCTGAAAATCATATTCTTGGAGCTGAACAGATACCAGCTTCATTATATTAAGATTATTCTGATAATATCACACACACACACACACACACACATCTATCTATCTATCTATCTATCTATATATATATATATATATATATATATATATATATATATATATATATAATGGTTAAAAATATTTTTTTTTTTTATTGAGTCAATGTTCAATGAATGTAAACTGAAGGAAGCATAAAGGTGTTGACGTGTCAAATAATCTAATTCAGATTCTATCAATTTTTTGGTCAACTTATTAATTCCAGATGCTTTTGAACACAAGATTTTTGTTTAATTTACCATTTCTCGTGTTTGTTTTGTTTCTTTTTCTCCTTAAACATTAAGATTGTGTTGATGGCAGAATTCATTGCTTTGTCTAATAACCTCATTAAAGAATAATTCAGATTCAGTTTCAAGTTTCTCTTTTTCTGTGTCTTCAATTTTAATTTTTTCACAGATGTTTCTTTGAGTATATATTGAGGAAAAAAAAAAATTACCACCAAAGTATGGTATTTACCACTGGATGAGAAATTCATTTAGATAGAAAAAAATGAGGCAAAAAAATTCCTGTGTCCAATAGTAGAGTTTACTCATTTGGTTCTAACACCTTTGTTTAACTTAGCATCCATTCATGACATCAGAATGAAATAAACATACACACACGCACACATACATAATGATGAAATGCATCACAAAATCTTTTCCCAGTTTGTCATACTTTTCGAAATACTGTTGATATATAAAATTATACAAATTATATATTATGAATAAAAGCTGTAGCCCTTTTTTAAACAACAGTGAAATAAATTTTTGCAAACACGAAACTTCGTGACCAAAAAAACTAGAGTGTCAAAACGACAGTTTTTCCTATGACACTATTTTTATTTTAACTACATTCACTTTTTGCTAATGTTTATTGTTTTAAAAATGATGATTAAAATTGTAATAAAACCTAAACAAATGAAAGTGAATTTATACATTTTCTTGTTCTTGAGAATTGACAACAAAATAATAAACGCTATTTACCCTATTTATTATATTGTTTATTGGAATATTTGGGAAAACATTAGCTAATTGCCAATTTATCCGAACTTTATAAAGTCATAAATAATAAGGATTTACTTATCGTTGGTTTGTATATTTTAATAATTTAGTAAATGTTTTATAAAAAAAAAAAAACCTCTTCTCATATTTATTTCTTTATAAATTGGTAAATGATAATATTGCAATGCATTAGTTTTAACACTTGTATTGTTTTTTTTAGAAAGTTGTAAATATAAAATTATTCTTGTAAATAAACAATCTAATAAACAATAGTGTTTAATATTTTTGTTGTAAATTATCAAGAACCAAAAATATCTATAAATTCAATTTCATCACATGCCTAGGTTTTATTACAATTTTAAGCATCACTTTTTAAAACAATAGTGAAGGCTGAGGGGGGGGCGGACACAGCAAATAAAGAAAAAAAAAATATTGTTAAGGAGAAGTTAAAATAAAAGTGGTGAGGAAGTGAGGAAAAAAACGTCTTTTGACATTCCATTTTTTTCCAAGCATGAAGGTCCATGTTTGCCTAAATTTTTAATAGCAGTTACCGTGTTCTTTTTGCCAACCTTCAAAATGTAGGAGGTATTTCTGCTGTACCCTATATATATATATATATATATATATATATATATATATATATATATATATATATAATACAAGAATAATTTTATATTTACAACTTTCTAAAAAAAGACAATACAAGTGTTAAAACTAATGCATTGCAATAGTTATCATTTACCAATTTATAAAGAAATAAATATGAAAAGAGGTTTTTATTCATAAATTTATAAAACATTTACTAAATTATAAGTAAATCCTTATTATTTATGACTTTATAAAGTTTGGATAAATTGGCAATTAGCTAATGTTTTTCCAAATATTCCAATAAACAATATAATAAATAGGGTAAATAAATAGTGTTTATTATTTTGTTGTCAATTCTCAAGAACAAGAAAATGTATAAATTCACTTTCATTTGTTTAGGTTTTATTACAATTTTAATCATCACTTTTTAAAACAATAAACAGTAGCAAAAAGTGAATGTAGTTAAAATAAAAATAGTGTCATAGGAAAAACTGTCCTTTTGACACTCTGGGTTTTTTTGGTCATGAAGGTCCATGTTTGCAAAAATTTATTTCACTGTGGTTTAAAAAAAGGGCTACAGTTTTTATTCATTTGATTTTAAAATGACATCATTTAAATGGTGACCTCTGTTCACCATACACTGTTGTAGTCAATTTCTAGAGCCTGGACATTTTCAGTAGTTCCAATTCTTTGAAGTCTTTCATGTAGCTTTCTTTTAAGCCCTGAACCTGTGACCCTGAAATTTTCAACAAATAACTATTGATTTTCTATCTGGAACAGCATTATTCTGATGTAACATAAACTGAGCATGATTTCAAATTCACCAGTGTTAAAAAATGTTTTAACAGCAAACGCAGAGTGTGCACTGTCAAAGCCATTATGCCAATTGATGTTATCTGAAAACAAATGGTAAGTCATTATCTAGATGAAGACACTATTGCCACTTGCCTAAGTTCACTAGCATGACACACATGACAATTTGAAAGTGCTAAGTAATTATCACTTGAAGGATTTTGGAATCATTGTATATTAAGTCCTACCAGCCATCTCTCTGTAAGCAGAAGTGTTAGGTGGGCTTGAAGGTAATTAGCCTTTAATGTTAAATTTTTGTTTGCATATAACATTAATCTGGGGTTGTATATTTTTAGCCACTGTGCAAATTTTTTTGTCTTCAATAATTGCTCTGATGAGAGAAGAGTGATAAACCTGCTTCGCTGTTTTTAATCATTATATTTCAGCATTACCAGTTTATGGTAATATGTGTATTTTGTTACCTCTCTTTTTTGTTATGAATTTCCTTTTAATATGTCTACTTTTATTACTCTAATAAATGAAGCCATGTTCAAGTGATTAAAATGTGTGTTTCTACATCATTTAACAGAGATGTGGTACTTGTCATTGAATAGCCTTAAAATCTAGAGCTTTCTCAAGTTATTTACTGCATTTCAGTTTTATCATTTGAAACCCACTGCTTGAGTCATCAGATATCATCACATTAACTCTGGGTGGCTCCGCAAGACAGTTGAGATCATGAAATAGATACAGTGGGGCTGTACCTTACAGTCTGTAATATTAATGCATTCCAGATGAGATGAAAGTGCAGTCAGATTAAAGAACAGAAACCTCTGGTCCATAAAGTTTCTGTCACCCTCTCTAAACACATCGTTCTGTCTTCCTCAACACAAAGAAATATCCAAATAGTTGCATTTCCTTGTCCCTCTTTTTCAGGATGTGCCACTGTTTGTCCAATCGAATGATACTTAGCCGTCATTAGTGTCCACTTTAAGAAATCTTGATATTAAAATGATGGAAATGGATTAGCGATAGTTTAAGACCTGCTGACGGATAGATCATCTTTTCTTTGCTAATGACAATCAGATGTCCTCGTTTCACTTTCAAATGTGTTTTATATGAGCTGTTTGCAACATTTATAAAGAGGCTTAATAATCTTTCTGTATTTATGAGTATTATGTTATTTCAATCTTTAATACCGTCATTCTTCAGGATTGGCTCAGTGGTTAAAAGATTTGACTGGAAATCATAAGGTTTAATGTTCAATTCTCCAACTCTATAATCTGTAAAGCATTTACTAACCTCTAATTTAGGCTTTCAACCAGTAAATTACTCAAGTGATCACAAGGTGGGTTGTCTACCTTGATGTTTCAAGAAAATTTTTTCAATGCAGTCAGTTTCATTTCAATCTTTATTGGTGAAAGTTAGGCTTCAAATTTGCAGAATTTTTGATTGAGTTTAATTTTTTTATTTTATGTTTTGGGACAAGTGTTTTTTGTTTTTGTTTTTGGTTTTTTTTTTTTTTTAGATTAAAAAAATTGCGATAAAATTATCAAGCAAAAAATGAATCCACCATTTGTTCACTGGCCATATCTACATTCAGAATTGAGGAAAACTCAGTTTTTATCCTACTCTGAAATTGCATCAGAATAAAAAAAAACAAAAAAACTGAAAAACTAGCTTACAGCTATATCAAATTGGATCACTGGTTCTCATTCACTCACCAAAGTTAAGCAATGTGAAACCTTGTCAGTACCTAGGTGGGTAACCACATGGCAGTACCAGGTGCTGTAAGCTTTGTGGTGTAATGGATAACAACTTGGAATTGAAAATCACTGAGCTGAGTTCCAATTTCAGTCGGGTTCGTTATATTCAGCTATGCACAAATACTCTTGGGAAAGGAATGAATCTACTTCTTTTCCCCCAGCCAAATTCTTACAATCTAAGAATATTTTATGGTTTTAAATAACCTGCTAAATACTGATTTCTTTTTTTAACATCAATTGGTTAACTAAAAAACTGACAATTCTCCCATATTAGGAGGGATTATTAAACTGTTATTCTATTCGGTAATGATAATCATCATGCTATAATGGATGAGTGAGGAATAAAGTAGCACATTATGGATGCAAGCAAAGTATTGCCTAAAAACCATTGGCTAAAAGAAGTCAGTATTTAAAAAAAAATGATGACTGTTTTGATAATGACATTCAACATATTGTGTCTGCCATTTCAGCTTCCTCATGTTTTCTGAGGGCATTAGGGACCTGTTATCCGCATACAATCTCCTTTTCTTTTACGCATTGCAGCTGAGCCCTTAACGTAGTCCTAGTATTTAGTGTAATCTCAGTGCAGAGGAGAGACTGTGATATTACTTTGATAAGTATTGTTTTTTTTTTAGCAAAGGGTTGCTAAAAAGTTCTTAGCCAAACCACAACTTTCTGAAATCTGACCAAAATCAGAATTTTGTGTGCATGGAAGATCTTTGTATGTCTGTGTGTGCCAAGAACTTTTTTGGCAACCCATTACCTACACATGCATACTCCCTGATTTATGACACAATTAAGGACCAAAAAAGATTCCTAAGTTGAAAAATCGTAAGATGAATGCCCCTTAACATGTATTCTCTAAACATAAGGATTTAAGTCTCCATTTTTAGAAGAGGTTCATTCTTAAAATAATGTTAAAAAAACTCAATAAAATTACCATAGTAATTAAATGAGTTATCATTGATATAATGGAATAAAAAAAATCATTTGTTGTCACTTTTTTTGATGTGACATGGCTTCCCTCTGTCTTTTCTACAAATATTTTCATGGTAACTTTTCTGATGATCTTTTTCCCCTGGTACTTATCCATGTAGTCAACTACTTGAATTTAAGTGTGCAACTAGATTGTCAACTAAGTCTCACCTTTTTACTGTTGAACTAGCTAAACTACTCTAATAGTTTCTTTATCTCACACTTCTCACCTGTGGAACTCTCTTTTGATTTCTTTCTCCCCAGATAACTACAATATTCAAGAATTTAAATGTCAATCACCATCCTTGGTTTTCTTGAACCCTGTTTCTTTTTTTTTTCTTTTTTTTTTGTCCTTTCCTCAATCCTCCCCTCTCACATTATTCTTCTCCTCTTTCTCTCCCTGTAACCCTCTGTGTACTAGTGGCATTTCTGCTTTGCTTGGGGTGAAATGATGTCAAAAACCCCCCAAAAAACTGAAATATGCTTTTCAACAGGATCAACAATGTCTCACTTAGCCCTGGAATTGATAAAATTTTGGACACTCCTTGACAAAAACAATAACGTCTACTGGTTTAATGGGTTAAAGTCACCAATAGGTTGGCCTTAAAATATGCTCTAATAACTCATTTCATATGGTTTCAAAATCCCCAAGGGTCAAATTAAAAAATTTCCTGAAGGACTTGCAGCGCTTGAACTCCAAGCTGTATGGGCTTGTTCAGCTCACCAGAATCTATTCATAGCCTACATTTTGGCAATTCTCAAATCTGTTGTTGCTGGTTGCAAAGGGGCCACAGACTTATTCAAGTTTCTGGGGCCTGAAATATAGGTCCACCACTGGCACTGGATACAATATAATATTTGGATAATAATTTTATATTTTCTAGGTCTACCTGCAACAATGTTTGAAGAAATTAACACTTTCAATTTCATGCATTAAAGATTTTAAAAACACAAAAATGCAGAAGACTCGACCAAATAGAAAATTTGTATTATGCATGAATTGGAGATCCTAAATTTTGTGTCTAGCAAATCAGTGATTGATGGCAGATGACAAAACAAAACATGCAGTTATAAATGTAACCTTAAAAATAAAACAGTAGTCTAACATGAGTTTAGTAGCAATTTAAAATATGCTTTCTAATAAAATGATTTAAGAACTGTTTTCTTTTTTCTTTTTTACAATAATGTTCACTCTGTACAAGGCCTGAGGGCTACTTGAGGTAAAGGGCTACAGAGTAAGAGACACAGTTTATGCAGATATATGGTGAAGATAATGATTAACCTTAGATTTGAATAGGTTAAGATTGTAGTGATCATGGTTTGGTTTTTGTTTTATGGCATATCAACCTCAATGGGTTATTTAATGCTGTGACACTATGAGTCGGATATATGCGCACGCGTGTGCGCCCGCACATCTGTGTGTGTGTATATATACACCCCCACATCTGTGTGTGCGTGCGCGCGCACGCATATGTGCGAGAAGATTAGTTAGATTTGACCTGGGCATCAAACTTCAAGACCAAATGATTAGATTAGGAATCTAGATAAAAACATATGGCGAAAAGGGTAGATAAGTGTTAAGTACTTGTCAAAATACTAAGATAGGAAAAAGACCGGCTCTGGTCAAAACTTAAAAGGGTTTGAATTTAATGTCCCTGAATCGGAGTCAGCTAGGCTAAGAAATATTTTTATGTCCACTTTCTTCAAAGAGAGAAATGGTCATGAAAAAGTTATGGGTTTATTCGTGGGTGTCCCTTGTCCGGAAATGATGAAAGAGGATTCTCCATATATACGGCAGCGCTTTGGGCCACGAGTTAGTTAGACTTGGTTTAGGTTCGAGGAAGGTTGATTTAGGCCGGAGCACGTAACATCGATGAGCGACCCATTAGCAGCCGGACATTGTTAGTTAAGATATATATTTTTTTCCGCCAGCCGAGAACCAACCAAGAGTTATCATCCACAAAAAGGTCACACACCTTCTCTCCTCTTTTCGTCCTACCCAAGTTTGTAGTTGTGTTTTTCTTTTACCTGTGAGCCTACCTCTCGCTCGATCCACCGCACAGAAATTCTACGACGTGGGGTCTATATCTTTGTGCAACGAGTTGCAGAGGTGGGTAGTCTCACAATGCCAGCAAAATTTTTATTGCTGGTAATATTTTTTTTTTTTCAAAAATGTATTTCTGGTAATATTTTTGTTTTTTTAACAAAGTATTTCTGGTATTAAAACCTATTTCTACACTTTCAAAACCTCCTAATGAGGGGCCTAGCTGTTGGATGTAATTTATCATCTTACCCAGGACACGGCTGTAGTTTATCGTCGTACCCAGGACAGGTAGTGATCATGAAGCATCTTCTTGCAAGTTGTTTCCACAAAGCAGCAGTTTATGGGAAGAAGCTGCTCAAGTGGAACTTACATCTAACCAATGAAATACAAAGGGAATGAGGGTGGTTTGCTACAATGGGCGTGGCATGGTGATTCTTAGAAATGAAGGTGAGTTTGTCTGAACACTTCCAATAGTAATAGCAATAGAACAGCAACTTGTGAGAAAAGGGGCTTTAGGGTGGAAAATAATTTGTTACCCACAAGGCTGCAGAGAAACTTTTGGATTTTATGAAAACAAGGAAGTGAAAACTGCTTATATACTTTATTGGCAAAAGTAGTCCATTTTTGGCTTCATATGGCTGTTGAGTTAATATGCCAATCATGACCAGAACAGCAACAGATGTGGATATTAGTCCAAATGTAAAGAATCTCATCACATAAATTCAGAAAGAATTTGGAAATTTCATTTTTCTACCATTTTTCTACATTCCTGTAGTAAAATCATTAGCAAAGTATTGACATTATATAATTCATTTCTTTTACCAGTCACCTGTTCCACTTCAGTACAGACCTAATATGATATAAGCTGATAACAACAACAAAGATGAGGATGCTTGTGCAAATGTAAATAATGATAAATTGAAACATATTGAATTCATATAGATCTGATGTAATATACACATCGAGGCTGATAACAACAACAAAGATGAGGATATTAGTTCAGATTTAAATATCGATATCACCTCATCTCAGAAATTCAAGCATAAATGATCAAATCAGTACTGGCTTGATGTGATTTAGTAATGGGAGTTGATAACAGCAACAAAGATAAGGATATTAGTTCAAATGTAAATAATGATAAGTCTTCATCCCAAAAATTCAGATAAAAAACAATCTTCACTGTCTTTAGTTTATTATTTATTCTTTAGAATAGATTATCAAGCCAAATTTACAAACTCTGCCATATCAATACCATTCCATTTGAAACTCTTAAGAATTATTGATCATAATTTATACCTGGATACTTTCACTGATGCCTATCTACTTGGGATATTTATGGTATTGTGCTCTTTGTGTGACTTAATAAAGAGGGCACATTTTTTTGATGTGCTGGTTGAACAAAATTATGAGTAACTTGATAAATAATGAAAATAAATATAAGCCTTTGAGGAAATAATGACCATTGCTGACAGGAAATCATATTGGAAAATAGGAGAGATCAAAGCGACAGTGCATATGTTAATTCTGAAAAACATTGTGGGAAGGCCAGGTGCAATGAAAGATTTAATGCTGCATAAGTGTTATGAAAGTAATACACTTATTATGCTACATGGCTTTTATTCATGTGGCAATTAGATCACAGTGTGTGTGTGTGTATGTATATATATATACATATATATATATATATTCTGTGTGTGTAACCACATTTTCAGACTTACATATGAATATTTTTTGATCCTTATATATATATATATATATATATAAAGGGTGTTTCATTAGGATGGGTTATATATAAGGGTGTTTCATTAAGTCATGGCAATTATGGATGAAAAATAATATTGCCCAAATGTCTGCTAAATCTGAAAGAAAAAGAAAAAAATCACTAGATGCTTAAACTCAATTCACATTTAAAATCGATCCAAGTTATTGGAACACCCTTTACATATATATTTGTAAATATTCCTTTGATAGGCTGACACTTTCATTCTTCTAGATATAAATTTTATAACCTCGCTTATAGAATGACTGTAACAGACAAAAATATGTTGAGATGTAACTAAAATTTAATTAACAAGAAAATAATGTTTATTTTGTAAATTTTGGGCGGTGTGTCCTAGCACTCAGTGGAAATGGGTGAGCAATAATTGAACTATGCTAAATAAAATATCAACTAGACGATATCCCAAGATATGAGCACTGAAATTCTAAAGTCAGAGTATTCTTTCTTGGATTCGGATATGTTGAAAGAATACTCTGACTTTAGAATTTCAGTTTTTCTGTTTCTGACTAGTCCTGTATATATCGTCTCTTCATTTAACTTAAATTTAATATAAATATGTCTCCATTAACCATGTCCTGAAGAAGGTCTATTTGACCAAAACGTCTGACGTCGACAGAAAAACAAAAACAAAATAAAAAACAGTAAACTCACATATTCGGATTTTGCTTTGTCTTTTCCACATTTTCATCATACCGTCAGATCTCCATCCACATATTTGCTTACATATATATATATATATATATATATATATATATACACAAATTGAAAAGAATATAAATTCAAACATTCATAACATTAATCTTAAAAAAGGGCTCAATACAAGAGAAGAGCAATAGTTATTTATTATAAGCTGTTGCATTGGAACATGCAAATTACCACCACAAAAATGCATATTGTTTTGATGTCTAAAGTCATGAGGTGGTGAACGATATCAATATATGTATATACAATATTTTACTTCACTGTAGTATGACTTGGACTTTCATGTACTACTCAATGTTCAAGTGCTAAATTAAGACTGTCCGTCAGTCTCAGCTCAAAAATGTTGACTTTTTTCTACATGTCTTTCATTTACAGGAACTTAACCAGAATTCTCATGGTACCAAATTTTGGTTGTAAGGTGAATGTCTAACAATATTATTCACCATCTAATGAGATGTCTTTAGACATCAAAACAAATATGCATTTTTATCATGGTAACTTGCATGTTCAATATAACATTTTATATATATATATATATATATATATATATATATATATATAAAGTTAATGGTCAGAGTTGAATCAGACCAGGAAACAGTAAAAATAAAAAAAATTGCTCAGTACATGTGTGAAAAAAATAAGAGTAAAAATAACATGTAGAGCTTTTAGCTTCAAAAATCAGGATATCAGTTGAATTCACTACCTTGAAGGTACTTTCAAACATAGATGGTATTTTAAAATCATAGGTCATCATTCAAGCTAGTAAGTATTAGGTGCTCTACCAAACTTGCTATGTGTGGAATTTAAAAGAAATATCAACAGGGATCTGATTTTAAGGTGGAAAATTTTTAAAAAGGTAAAGCCTTATAACAACCACAACAATATTTGCAACCTCTGCCAACAGGAAAAATTAGCAATAATGACATTTCCGGATCCAAAGAACCTTTTAAACCAAAAAATCGAAGTCTTGAGTCATTGCATAAATACTAAGAAATTCCTCTTATGAGGCTGGATAAAAAAAAAAAAAAATGTAAATTTCGATTAACCTCCCACCAATATATTTATTAAACCTTTGTTTTTCTTTTCTTCCCCCTTCTTCTTCTTTTTCTCCTCCTTCTTCATATCCTCCTCCTGCCTTTCTACTACACCGAACATCATGTGTTTGTTTATTTATTTCTTTAAAAAATAATATAGTTTTCATTAGTTTTTAAAAAAAAAAAAAGCATTAAGAGGTCATTTGATAAAAATCATCTGAGAAACAAAGGTAGTGGATCAAACTGATCTCCTGATTTTTAAAGTTTTTCATATATATATATATATATATATATATATATATATATATATATATATTATTTAAAAAAAAAAAAATTATTCCTTCGCTGCATAAGAGTTCTCATGTTTCAAAAGCGAGAGCCGAGACCCTCAATATAATTTTTGAAATGAAGTTGAATTAAGGTGTCTGGTCTGGCTGCCTTGTCAAGCAAGAATTTGGGAATACTTCTGTATGGAGCACTGTCTTTTTAAAAATAAAAGCAAAAGTACTAAAGAACTCCGGATTATTTACCTAACGTATTCTTTCCTATTTTTCTGCATACCTGCACATATATATATATATATATATATATATATATATAATTATTATAGTAGCACAACAGATAGTTTCGATGTATGTGTTCTCAGAATTCCAGTGATGCCTTAAGCTGATAGTTACTTTTATTTTATTTGATATATAAATCTTGATATTGCTTAAGTTAAGCTTTCAATGAAGATTTGTGTGAACGAACTGGCAAAGATATTCCCATTAATCGGCCATCATTTAGTCAGTCTATTAAACACATTTAGAGCCAAGAATTATGGGATATAAAATACTTATCTGTACATATTGAGATCTAGACAGATAACACCTCCAGCAATTAGCAGTTAATATATATGTGTCATCTTGCCTCCCCCCTTTATATTTATTTATTTTTTTTTTTAGTTGGTTGGCATGCTCCACCTCTCCCCCAGGCAAGATGTTATATTATCTCTCATCATAGAAGTCTCATCAGATACAAAGTATTCTCTTCATCTTCATGATTTTGTTTAGGCAGTCAGAATGAGCCTTAAATGATGTTCTTCAGCTGAGAAAAAGAAACCTACTCTTCTTTGTGAATATACTGATGAGAATACATCTCGGTTTTGAACAGGAGTAGAGGTTCATCTCTTGTTTCCTGTTTAGGGTTCCCAGTTCCTTCTATAGTCGACCAATTCTGTACTTCTAATGTCTCTGCCTGAACTCTGAAATTTTATTGGCTAATTAAATCTTGACCTCTTCAAGTCTAAAAATAGCTATCTTTCCTGTTATCTTGCCCTTTCTTCCACAGTTGTACTAATAACTCCACACAGTAACCCTCTACATTGAGTGGCCCTTGGGCCTTGTATTGTTTATTAGTACAAAAAAAGAAATTTACAAGATATGTCTGCAAATTATTCAGTCATTTAATATTTTAATATTAAGAATAAAAAAATATTATCCTATCTTATTCCAGTTTCATTTTTGAAAACAGTCTGCAAAGTACATTTTCGGGATTACCATCAGTTACCTTTTCACATTCTCTATAATCTTGCCTATGATCTGAAATCTCCCTTTTAACAATGATAACACTACAGAAGGATGCTGAGAATACCATAGACTAAGTGGTATTCTCAACATCCTTTTGTAGTTTCTAGAGTACATAATGAGGAAAAAGGTCTTGGAAAATTTAACACTCAGAGGACATATTGAAGACAAGGGGGATAGAAGAAAGCAACGAATAACCTATCTAACGAACTTGTGTAAATGGAAGAGATTAGGAGAGATAGCAAAAAGACAAATATTGCTAAGAACTGCAAAGGAAAGTACGTGGAGGATCATCCATGTTCGGAAGGAACACAGCGCAGGAAAGAAGTTGGGGGAAGTAAAAACTAGACTCTGAGTGAACTTGACGTGGGTGGTATTATGCTTTACCAAAAACTCTTACATGAGACTTTATTGATATATTTATGTAGTCATTGTGAATATGGTAGTCACACAGTACAGGAGCTCACTCAATGTCATTTCACTGTCAAGGTGAATGTCCGTTAATGTACATGCAGTAAAATCATCTTCTGATTGGTTGTTAAATTACAGCAAGTTCCCACAACCAGTTCTGGTAATACTGAAAATTACTGGATGCTTTCCAAAGAGGCCTTGCATACAAGAGATTGATGACAGCATTTCCTCTTCAAAATAGTATTTTTTCTCAATATTTATGTATTTGTTGGTTTTATTTATGTTGTAATGGAATGTCCCACACTCCCCATTGCCTATGTGGACTGACTATATCAGTAGCTATATATAGTGAGCAGAGGATATACCTGCAAGCTTGCCTCAGGAATTACTAGCCTGCCACCTGATTCCCTGTCTTTCAGTAGTGTATTCTCCTTTGCAATAAACCTCTCTTTCTTTCATCTACATGCGTGTTGCTGTTCCTTCACTTGGGTACCACCTTTATCTGTTTGTAACCTTTAAGGATACAACATTATTTTCTGAAATACTTTCTTTTATCTTTCTGCTTCTTTGCATGTCCATCCATTATGCTTTTCTATCCTGGAGTAGACTGTAGTATCTGTTTGATTCTCTGACCTAGATTCAGCTTAGTTTTCTAATGGGGAAATCTAAAGAAAAAAATTTAAGTTGAAAGAAATTAATAGAAGCCAAGCAAAGTGGATGAAAAAAGTAGGGCATGAAGAAGGAAAATTTGAAGATAACAAAGCAAGGGATAAACAAAAGAAAACCAGGTGAAAGGAAAAATAAATATAGAGAGAAGAGGAAGAGATGTAAACAGATAGAGAGAGACATGGTTGTTAAAGAGAAAATGAGCCAAAGATTGAAAGGCAGGTACTGTAGGGATGGAAAGGTGTACAAATTGTGCAACATTAACATTTTTTTAATGGAGAGATAGATAAAAAAAAAAGGTAAAATGGAGGACACAGTAGAAAATGTTTGTCACAGATGAAACTAATCCTTGTTTGTAGGACATTTGAAAGAAAACATGGATGAGAAACAGAGATGAAAAAGAACAGAATGAAAATATACAGGTAAATTGTGAGAGAAAAATGGTGGTATGAAGTAACTTAGTTGTCAACACCTGTGGAAATTCCATAAGTCAATCTTATGACAAATTCTGGCAGTATAGGAAAAAATGAAAACTTAAAATCATTGTCTTTTAATGCTAATGGCATTTGAGCCTTGTACTGAACCGTCACATAATATTGGTCGTCTGGTATGGCAGTGAAAGCTAGACAATCTCATCACAGGTGAAGAAAAGACTTGAGACAACAGAAATGGGGTTCTACAGAAGGATGCTGAGAATACCATGGACTGAACATGTGAGCAACAACAAAGTTTTAGAAAAAATAGAAAACAAAACAGGAACTTACACTTAACATCAGGAAGAGAGAGTTGAAATTTCTAGAACACATAATGAGGAAAGAGGGCTTGGAAAAGTTGATACTCACAGGACAGATTGAAGACAAGCGGGACAAAGGAAACAATGCATTACCAAGTGAGCTTGAGTAAATGGATGGCAAAACAAGGTTTAGGGGAGATAAGAAAAGGCTAAAATTTATGAAGAGCTACAAAGGACAGGAAATAGTGGAGAGCCAGGGTTGCGAACATCCTGAAGAGACATGACACATAGAAGATGATGATCCATGGGCAGTGTTTCAGCTTTTCTCATCACTGCTTCATTGTTTATTAGTTTTTATAAGGAAACATTTCATTAAGAGAAATATTCAGTTTAAAAAAAATCTTTTTTTTCTTTTCATTTGTGTGTTCAGTGTAATTTATATTTTTCTTTTGTGTTATTTCAGAGAAAAAGAAAAGGCTGAAATCAAAGACAGGGAAGTGTTAGAAATTCTTCAAATAAAAGATGAAAAAATTCAAGAACTCAGTTTAGCCCTTGTCCATCGGACTGAAGAGAGAGATGACATTCTAAAAAAGTAAGTATATTTCTCAATACCTTTTTTATTCCATTAAAGAACTTAAACACAAACATGTAAATTAGCTCCTTGACCATTTTATAAATTCTTCAAATCCTCAGTATCCAGCCTCGATAGAGTTCAAAATCATTTACACGGACTTGTGGGAAAAGACTTAACTTCCACTCTGCAACCTTTTTACCCAACAGACCAACATGGCAAAGCTGTTGCTACTTGGTGACTATTTTCATTGCAAATATTCAGATCAGCTCCAAACTTTAGTGCCACCAGTTGAAATCATTACAGTTAGGAAACAGCATGCTACTTTGATGGTATCAGCTTACCTTTATTTCCTTCAAGTTCAAAAAGTAAGAAGATTTTTACCAAGAATGGTAACCTTTTAGAACAGACTTGTATGTGGGTGCTTCTCTGAACACTACAGTTTTAACGTCACTCAAGTTTCAATTATCATCTATTTTACTTATCCTGATAATATTCACCCAGCATCTTTTCTTGCATTCATATATATATGTATATATATATATATATATATATATATACACACACACATACATATACACAAATTTTGTTAAAGACAACTGAGAAGGTACAGGTATATCTCACCCTATGTCGTTATTGGTTCCAGAGGTCACAACTTAGATCAAAAAACGACTTAAGTAGAAATAATCACACTGTAAACCACAAACAAGCACTCCCCCTTGCCTATTACAGTGTTTATTTAGGTGTAAATAAATATACTTTTTAAAACAGAGTATCTACTCAAATATGAGTATCCATTTAAAATAGCGTTTAAACAAATAAATTAAAAATATATATATAATTATAAATTCAGTCTTTGTCGAAAAATGATATTCACCAAATAATAGCTAAATTAAAAGAATGCTCAATGTAATTTTCATAAAATGAAAATGTAGGGAAAGTTAAGATATAAAATATCTGAAACACTGACCTTATGCAACCACGGTTTCTACCAAGATGGTTTTGTCAGGAAGTAATTCCTTGCCCATGTTTTGGATATCTTATATTTTGAGTTGATGGATCAAAGAGGAAAAGCTGTTTTAAGTGATAACACATTTTGCCAACATGTGTTAAGTTTGGCATCTTCAGGTTGGAATGAAAGACAAAACTGTGTGTAAGGAAAATAGGTTGGGATTTTTGAGAATAAGAGGAGCAATAAATTAAATCAATCTATCAGATCTGATGACCAGAGACCAGAAAGTGTTTTTTTTTTCCTTATATAAAATCTCTTGATATCTGCTGGATTTTAAATCGGCCCACTCCAAGTAGATGTTTTTTTTTGTTTTATTTTTTTTTTCTCATATATTGTGCTAACTATTGATTTCATAATGATTAGTGATATTAAGTCTGAACCTGGTTTTAGGTTGATTGTCAAGTATTGTGAGATCAACACACTCTCAATGCATTTTCTTCTTAGGGAATCCTTTTCTCTCCTGATCAGACTGACATTTATGAAGTTAAGTTTGTGATCAGATGTATTACTGAAAACCACTTGTAAGTTTAAAGTGTTGTTATGCAGTATATCACTGTAATGCTCTTGTAGTTTTTCTTTGATGATTCTGAATGTTTTGCCAATGTACACCATTGGATATCTTCTCCAATTTATTTTGTATATTCCTGCTCCTGGCCTGTTGCTATTTCATCTGGTGCTAACTGTATCTCTCATTGTTTTAGACATGGTGTTGATGTATTGCCAGATTATGGTTGAATACGTTATTTCATCGGTAGGTAGGATTATGAGCTTACTTTTGTCATGGTTGTTGGGATTATCATCATCATCATCATCATCTATGGATTTGTTGGGATTATCATCATCATCATCTATGGATTTGTTGGGATTATCATCATCATCATCATCTATGGATTTGTTGGGATTATCATCATCATCATCATCTATGGATTTGTTGGGATTATCATCATCATCATCATCTATGGATTTGTTGGGATTATCATCATCATCATCATCTATGGATTTGTTGGGATTATCATCATCATCATCATCTATGGATTTGTTGGGATTATCATCATCATCATCATCTATGGATTTGTTGGGATTATCATCATCATCATCATCATCTACGGATTTTTGTATTGTTCTTTCATAGATTTTGTAGGTTTTGCGTTTGGGATTTTATAGGAAATAATTTGGGTATTAGAAAAGTTTGAAAGTGTTTTCAGTGAATTCCTCTACATCCCACTAACACACGGGCACACATGTCGGAGTTAGCTCCTCCTCAGTTTCCTTAATCCTTCAACAGGGGTCTCTCTCCCCTGGCTATAAATACTGGCTGACCCTTCTCTCTCTCTCTCTCTCTCTTTTTCGACTCAGGCCTTGGGCCGCTACCTCGCACGGAGGTGAGGTAAAATCTCTCTTTTCCCACTTACACCAATATGTGACCTCTCACAGATACAGCGTTTCCCAAATTCTGGGAACGCGCTAAGAACAATACACGTACATACGAACACTCAACACAACACACACACACACATAACTTCTCCATACAAACACTATGTAACTTTTCATGTCTTTGTGTATTAATATATATTTGTTTACCCATGTATATCGGTCTTGTTTGTCTTCTTTGGACTTAATGTCCGACATTCTCATATAGCCAGCAGGAAATTTTAACCTTCTGATAACTCTTCACATCTTCACCCCCACGGTCTGCTACACACACACACACACACATATATATATATATATATATATATAAATAAAATGCACTAGTTATACACTCAGAAGGAAAATTCTTGAGAATGCCACTATTGAATCTTCTCAAAATATAAATCTATGCCCTGGTCTTTTCCCAATCTCAGCTTTCCTGAAAGAATACTTTCCGAAGCCAAAAAACAGGACCACAAATATGTTAAAATATCAAAAGAAAACCCTTAAATCCATCACTTCAGCCTTTGAAGATGAATAACAAATACATACCTCTCATACCATAACAATCTAATAACAATATTAATTTTTAAAAAATCTTTAAAAGAAATTTTGAATACTACTCACCTACTTTTTGCCGGACATTGAATTATGACACTTTGTGTCCTCCACATGTTTTGACTGACCTTTCAACCACCTGATGAATATTCATGAACGTTCTCAAATTTAGAAGCCTTGATAAACCAATGACATCACCGCTTTTGTATAAAAATAATGGGAAGCAAAATAAATTTCACATTGCCTTGATGAAATCCTCCAGAGGAAAAAATGCATCAGCTAAGAATAGTTTTTCTTCTTGTCTCTCTTTATTCATACACACACACGCACACAAACATATGTATATATATATATATATATAATACAATTGGAATTATGATTACATTAGGTTAATGATCATTCTCACCTTGTAAACTGAAATAAAATTTACAAGGATTTTTCAAACCAGTCAATGGATGATAAATTATTAAAATAAAATGGCCGGACAGATGAAGGAAAGAAGGGAAGAGAAATGGAAAAAGGAAAAAGAGAGCAAATAAAAACAAGGAAGTAGTGTACGTCTCGATATGAGGGGTGGTCAGATGAGAAAGGAAGATAGAAGAAATATTTTATACACTGTAGCAATCAGGAGGTAGTTCAGACTTAAAGAATCATTAACCTAATGTAACCTTAATTCTTACTGTATGAAATATGTTGCTCTGGTTAATTAAAACATTGAGCTCTATGTGTGAATCAGTTTTAATATTTAATATTTTATTAATAGGATTCACTTGGATTATATACCAATGGATTATTACCTATATATATATATATATATATATATATATATATATATATATTCTCAATTACATATAATATATATATATATATATATTCTCAATTACTTAAATTATAGCCTGGGGTTGTTTCTCATTTTTAGTTTATCTTTTATCGGACATTTCATTCCTGTAATCAAGGAGAAATTTTCCTCATTAAATCTCTTCTGAAGTCTTGCTTAGCAGCTTTCAAAAGCCTTGAGTCTGTCAAGCAAAATATCTGTCACTGTTTCCCACTTTGAAAAAGGATTGCATGACATTCCTTTTTCCTTTCATCTCTCCGGCAACACAGTTCAATCTAAGGAGTGTGTTTCAAAGTGCAAAAGCTTTGTAATGAATTAATTTTTCTACTGATTATTAACTTAATCAAAATCTAAACATTTCAAGAGATTTTTTTCTTCTTAAGACCTCACAAGATAAGTTCATTCAAATAGAACTGATTTGGTCTAATGGGTTGAAATCTGTTAGATTTTAAATCGAGAGTCATAGACTACAGTAGGTTAATATAGATGTAAATATCTTGTGACTGATGTCAGGACCAGTAGTCCTCATTGTGCTAATTAATAATAATAATAATTTACAGCCTGCATTATAGATATGTGACAATATTTGTTACCTGAAATAGAGGTGATGTTGTTGTCCAATATGTTCTCATAAAGTAATATCCAGTAAATGTAATTTTGTGTGTCATTGATTTTCTTATGTATTCTTTTTTCATTATACTAATGTTCACCCAATATAGGGAATAAGAGCCACTCAAGGTAGAGGGTTACTGTGTACTGTTGTATGTGCATAAAAAAAACATGAAATGAAGTTTATAGGGCTATGTAGGAAAGATAACAATTAAGCCTTATCTTGAAGAGGTCAAGGTTATAGTGAATGGGTAAAAATCCTGATGGAAATCTGTTCTATGAAGCAGCAGTTCATGAATAGAACTTGCTCCTTACTAATGGAATATGAAGGAACGGGAATGATTCACTCTTGTGTATGTGGCATGGTGGGTCCTAATTGTAAAGATCATGGGTGGTGGGACTAAGGAATGTAGATTTCCAGAATATATGCCATTGATGTTGCGATAAAGACTCAAAGACTCACTACATTTTATGTGGGAAAAAGCGGTTGTTGGATAAGAAACAGTTCATCACCCACAAGCCCATGTAGAAACTTTTGAATTTTATCAAGACAGGGAAGTAAAGACTGGGCAGCTCTATTCCAGATATAACTGCAATACTCAATTTTTGGACTGATCTGGCTCTTGTGAAGATAGAGGTTAGTAAGACAGGTCAGGTACTTAATGGAATGGTACCGTGAACCAAACATTCTTGAACACTGACAATGTCTTTTTATTCTCAATGCATTTACAACAGATTTCTATGACAATGATTCAGCAACACTATATTTCTTTTTTGCAAATAACTTTCATATTTCTCATTTGAATTTGTTTAAAATTGGATAGTTTACTCATAATAGTATATCCATTCAATATATGTAAATAATCTAGCATTTCACTATTTACATTGTTCAGACTATCATCCTGATCTTTGTTGCCATATTTATCACAACGTTTCGGCCATTGTATGCTCCAGCCTTCTTCAGGTGGTTGGAATGTTGAACTGAACCCTTTATTTCGCTCACTGGGATAAACTGTTCTAGTTTCACATGCCAGGTCTAATGGATGTCAGTTATCAGTTATCTCCTGTTAATTCCCCTCTCCAAGTTCTCCACTGCCTTAAACACTCAAGGACACATGGCACAGTAGATAAAGGTGTTAGTTAGATCCAGTGACAGGACCCAAAGAGTGTGAGTTCAATACCTGGTTATGGTTACTTCAAAGGAGATTAGATGCCAAATTGATAAGTGTTGTAGTATACTTTTTATAGCACCATCCCTGACACTTTTTGATCGGAGCTTGTATGAGCACATTTCATGAATATTCTCAAAGTGTCCAAGGACTGGCATTAAAAGAGTGGAATCTTTGGTGTTAAACATATTGTTACGCAGTATCATAAATGGCAAGAGTTATGGATGTATTTGAGGCACAAAAGGCCGTTATTCATGTAAAGGAAGCTGGCAAAACTCAAAGGTAGATAGGGATCGAGGTGGGGTGCTCTTGGTTTACACTTCTTCAAAGATAACAAGATGAACCTGTTCAAAATGATCCAACTGCAATTCCAAAGTCAAGACAACAACTATACATGGACATCAACTGAATAGGATTTTTATTTCTAATTGATTTGCCAATTGTGGTGAAATTTCAAAACCCTGGAATGATGCTGGTATAACTCTTTCTCAACCCACAATGCACTATCAGCTCAGATATAACAACAAAATACTGATTTTGAAGCCACTACTAATTTTAAGCAGAAACAGAAATATTTCATCTGTGTATAGACTTTCAAAGTGGGTCTGTTGATCAATGGAACCAGTTCATTTTCAGTGATGAATCAAAATTCTTCCTTCGATGATCTCGGCCTCCACATCTGGAGAAAGTCACATGAGATATACTATACCAAATGCATAAAAAATGATTGAAATTTCTTTAATTTGTGAGGGTTTGGGGTCACCGGTTTTGGAAAGATCTGTTTCTTGAAAATGACAATGCTGTTGTCAATATGGATGTCCTAGATCATTTCCTTATTCCGTACATTGTGAACAGGTTTGGCAATGATGACTTCATCTTCCAACTATGATCTCACTCCACTCCACACAGGGAAATCTATAAAAGAATGGCTGAGGAAGAAGAGGGTACCTCTTCCTGATTGGCCTGTAAATAATCCGGATGCAAATCCAGTGAAAAATTAATGGGGAATCATCAAGAGGAGTTTAAGGAAATACTCTCCATTAAATCTTGTAGAATTGAAGTAAGTCATTATTGAAGTTTGTTTTTTATGTTTATACATTCTTTTTTATAGATACAAATATTTAAGTAAATGCTCTGTTTATAATAAACAGTATTAACAACATTTACCAGCCTGAATGTCCGAGAAATTGTCATTGAAAATATGCGTCCTCCGACAGGAATTGAACCTGTATCCTATATGGAACCATCATATAGCCTGACATGCTTTTACCGATTTTGCCACAGAGGAATGTTTTGGTTAGCAAGGTCAATTTTCCTTTTTTTAAACTACAATTTTCCATGATTTTCTCGCGTAAAATAATTGTCGGATTTTGTCCATTTCATAATATGTGATGTCATTTGTTTACTTTTGGATACACATCAAGCAGATATGAATGTCTCCTACTAACAGGAAGTGGACCAGCTATATCCACATGAACTGTATTAAAGCAAATAGTAGGCAATTCAATCAGGTGAATATCAGATTTAGTATGTCTCTGAATTTTGCTTTTCTATCAAGTTTGACATTCATTACACATTTCTTTTATTGTCATTTTGAGGCCATGAAAATCTTGTTTCGATAAGTTTATACAAGGTTTTTATTCCTGGGTGTGATATTGCATGAATATTATCAAAAATAATTTCTCATAATTCACCAGTTATATGTGGTCTGAGAACACTGTATATGGAACTATTATTATCAGTACTAAATTTGTATTTTTTTAAGTCTGGAAATTTTAGTCGCTGGCAAGTCATATAGATTTACCATAAGTGTTAGGGTAGGTCTAGACAAGCTTTCATCTGTAACGTTTTGATCTCCCTTTATGTGGCTTATACCTGATATATATTCTGTGAGAATTGCTAATTGCTGTTGCTGTCTATCTGACTTAGCAAGGTTTACACTATGGAATGTATCATATGAAGGTTTATATGTCAGTTAATAATAAAACTTGTTTTCCTTCAATAATATGTCTAAAATATAACATAGCTGAATATGCTGCAAAATGTTCCTTATTGAAATTCGAATACCTTGTTTAAGTTAAATTTTAGAGAAGCCTATTGGAATTGGTGCACCTTCTACTATTTGATTTAGTGCTGCACCAATTGCATATTTACCATAGTAATCAACTGATATTCAGTACATTCAGACTGTTAGTGAGCTAAAGACAGAAATTCACTGATTCTGCTTTTATTATTGTTAAATGATTGCAATTCAAAGTCATTTAATGTAAACGTAGTATTACTGCATATACGTATTTTTTTGTTAATGATATGATTATATCAGCAAAGTTTGAGATTAATTTTCTATAAAAGTTTACCATGCCTAAGAAAAAGCAAAGTTTCTCACTGTCCTTAGGAGGGGGAAAATTCTGTAATGCACTAACATTATTTTGTGTAGGTCTAATACCGTCAGAGCTAATATGATAACCCCAAAGGTCGACAGAAATCACATCAAATGTTGACTTTGTTATTGAAATTTTTAGATTATTATTTTGTACGATTTTTATAACAGTTCCAATGTCTTTTATGTGTGATGAAGAATCATCTCTGAAAATAAGAATATCGTCAATGTACGTACATTAAAATTTTGTCTATTTATGTTTGAAAAGTGGATGCTATATTCTTTAGTCCAAATGGTATGTATTTGTGCAATCCGAGTGAAGAAATAAGTGCTGGTTTTTTTGTTGTTTTTTTTAATATATATCATTTTGATGCATTTTGATTTGATGGTACGCTGATAGCAGGTCAATTTTGCTAAATCTTGTTTTGTTAGTTAGTTTATCAGAAATTGAATTACTGTTCGGGATGGGGTATTTATTGCTTTTTGTAATGTTGTTTAATGTGCAGTAATCACCGCAGTATCTGAAATTTCCATTTGGCTTTTTAACCACATGTAACAGGCTGGACCATTCACTATCAGAAGGTTTAATAACATCATTTTTTTTTTTTTGCAATTTTGAAAATCCTCCCTTTACTGCCTGGGTTTTCTCTTCTGATAGACGTCTAGCCTTAGCAAAAGTAGAATCATGACTACCTTTATCAATTTTATGGTATACTCCCACATATGTGTTTGCTGGGTTGGTATGTGGGAGATATAATGCTGGGGTATAGTTTTATAAAGTCTTTAATGAAATCAGGCATATTATTATTCACAACTAAGTTGATGGAGTCATTGAATGTTTTTAGTTTCTTTGAACATAATGTTGTGGGATCAATGATCGTTCTCTGTTGGCAATCTGTTAATAAACCGAAATTGTTTAGGTAGTCAAATCCTACTAGTGGGTATTGAATGTCTGCTACTATGAATGTCCACAGAAAAGTTTGTCGAAGGGTAGGTAGTTTTATCTCGGCTTTAATTTGCCTGTAGCAGCATATGTCTGAACCTGTAGCCATGGTTAGAGATACTGGTGTTGGCTCCATTGATAAACTGATGATGTAGTGATATGGAATGATAGATAAGCTGGCATTGGTATCTATTATGAATGAAATCCTTTTTATCCTTAACATCACTGGTATCTCTGATAATGGCAGACTCAGAGGGTATGTTGTCTGCCTAATTACTTTCCCGCTTGATTTGGCACTGGCAAAGTTGGACGCAAACTTGTCTGTTGTATCAAGTCTGTGTTTTTGTTCGGCCATTTGCACCAGCGTGTACATTAACACACTGCATTATATGTAATAAAGATGTGCTCCACATATTTTTTGTAATTGTCCCTTTTGGAAAGGTTTGAGACCGCAAAGTATTGCTGAGGTTTTAGTAGGCACTTCTTGCATCTGAATTTGGTTACATGGACTTATTTTAGCAGTGCCTTAATTCATATGCCAATTTTCCAAGCCTGTTCAGGTTTAAATCTTTTTGTGTTGTTAACACCAGGGCGATGGAAGCTGGTGATGTTTGTAAAAATTTGTGTAAAACTATGCCATTGCCTATCTCCAGTCTTTTGGCAATTGAAGGTAAATTGATGGTTGACCTGTAATAATGGAGGTGGACATTAATTTATCTAGCAGTTCTGGCTTCGTTTGTTCATGCGTTTCAACTAAAGTCTTTTCTAACACATCATATTTGTGAGTATCCAAAATGTTGCTAGGTATTTTCGCCACTATTTCCGAGGTAGAGACACAATAACATTATAAAATTTTGTTAAGTTATGTTTCTCAGATAGAATTAGGATTCAATAATTGTGAAGCAACAGGTAATATTAGTTTGGATGAATGCAGGTGTCTTAATTGTTATTTGTTGGACAGTCGACTTGTGGTGCTCTTGATCTATTTTGTTTATTTATTTATGTTTTCTGTATTATGTGTTTAATATATATATATATATTATGTGTTTAATATATATATATATATATACATACATATTGGAATTCATCAAATATGTGTTTATTAAAATGTGTTTGTTTTTGTTCATGTGGGATATGAGACACTGACCTCATTTAAAGTGAGTGAAACATGACAACAAACATATATGAAAAGTTCAAACAAAACACAAAAGTTTTCATATAAAACACTTGCATATATATATATATATATATATATATATATATATATATATATATATATATATAATAAAAAGACTTAAACACTAATATTCCATGGTCATAATTTATTCCATTGGAATCGCAAAAACGATCCAATTCATCAGACCTACAGATTCAAAAAAAAAAAAAAATTTTTTTTTTTTTTTTTTTTTTTTTTTTTAATCTGTAGGTCTGATGAATTGGATCGTTTTTGCGATTCCAATGGAATAAATTATGACCATGGAATATTAGTGTTTAAAAAAAAAAAAAAAAATTTTTTTTTTTTTTTTTTTTTTTTTTTTTTGAATCTGTAGGTCTGATGAATTGGATCGTTTTTGCGATTCCAATGGAATAAATTATGACCATGGAATATTAGTGTTTAAAAAAAAAAAAAAAAAAAAAAAATTTTTTTTTTTTTTTTTTTTTTGAATCTGTAGGTCTGATGAATTGGATCGTTTTTGCGATTCCAATGGAATAAATTATGACCATGGAATATTAGTGTTTAAAAAAAAAAAAAAAAATTTTTTTTTTTTTTTTTTTTTTTTTTTTGAATCTGTAGGTCTGATGAATTGGATCGTTTTTGCGATTCCAATGGAATAAATTATGACCATGGAATATTAGTGTTTAGGCCTTTTATTATATCCTTACTCTGTCCTGGACATCGAGTTCTACCTGGATCATATCCTCTTGGAATTATTTTTATACATATATGTATGTGTATATATAATTGCATATGTATGTGTATATTCACCACTAATATTGTCTATATATATATATATATAAAAGGGAACATAGACGTCAACACTTAAAGGTGACAGTCTGTTTCATGCTAGATGCAATCGTCAGGCAACTGAATGAAACAGATTGTCGCCTATAAGTGTTGACTTCTATGTTCACTTTTATATTTACACACGCTCTGTCTCTGATATTGAGCACTTTATCCCATAAATATAGCACACTCTAAGACTATATTTCTTCATACATATATATATATATATATATATATATATATAATCAAAATTCTTAATACAAAGTTATTCTTTTGCAAGTAGATATATGCTATTTATGAAAAACAATATGAATTTTTGTACTTATCTGTTTGGTTTGTCACAAACCTGCCATGTATGTGTCATGTTACTATAATCTCACAAAGATTCACTTTCCTACCTAACAATGTCTTGTGCGGGTCTCATGACTGTTTTTTTTTTGTTCTTGTGAATTTTATAAAATTGTTCTTGTGAATATTTACAAAATTTTCATTGTTATTTTTGTTTGGTCAAGGGGAGATAACTTTTTGCTGCTCACAACAAACCTTTTGCAGTTCAGATATTTCTTATCTTTTATTTTTCATTTTTCTAGAAAGGTGAATGCTCAAAATCAAGTTGCAGTTGTTACATTGTAGTAAAAGGATATTTAGTCATTTATGATATTAGGACGATATTCTGGATTTTAATATCTTTGAAATTTCTGGAATTGAGATCCATAATTCTTAGAAATTTCTATTTTGCTCTGCCAAATTTCTGGGATGAAAAGTTATCAGTATTTACATTATTTACATGCAAACTATTTTCCTAATCTTTGTTGTTGTTATCACATCACATCATTTCATTCATTGTACCCTCCAGCCTTCATCAGGTGTATAACAATCCAGGTAACTGATAGGGAGTTCCAAACTGAGCCCATGTTTTGGGGTATCTCGTCTAGTACTTAGTTTTAGTACTGCTTATTTATTACTTGCCTTGTTTTGACTGAGTCCAAGTACCAGGTTACCCAGATTGATATACACCTGATGAAGGTCAGTGGGCACAATGAAAAGGATAGCAACAACAAAGATGAGGACAATAGTCTGCATGTAAATATTATAAATACTGTGCCAAATGTTTGGTATTTTCTTGTTTGATATTTTTTCTTTGTTAAATTAAAAATGTTGTAACCAATTTCCTTGCAATTGTCTTCTTGATGACAGACAGGAAACCCCAAACAGAATAATCAGCTTTTTTGAAAGACAGCGAACAAAGTGCCGTTGCCGCAACAAAAAGAAAGAACAGTGCCATTTCAGGTTAGGTAAAAGTTTGGAATGAAGTGAAAATATCTCAATCAAAACAAAAAGTAACCAAAAAAAAAACAAGCAAAGAAAACATACCACCTCCCAGAGCTTTGTCGTAGAACACAAAAAACATCATACAGAAAATAACATCAGTAATGCAATGCCAAACTGAAGCGAAAGCCAACATGTCTGAAGGTAGTTGGTAGGGTCTGAATGTTCGGATGAAAAGGTGGAGATGACTATGGCTAATTGCTACAGGTTCCTGTCAAAATTCAAGAAAGGAAAGAATAAATAGTTAAGACTGGATGATCCTGCTAAAAAAGCCGAGTCTGTAAACTAAATGTCCCCCCCCCCACTTTTCAACATGAATTGTCAGCACCCCAACAACATACCCAGCATAAGCTTAATTTCTGAGTTGTTATCAAGATGTTGGAATGTCACTTGCTCGCCGGGTGCCTCCCTTTAGAGACTCTGGCTACACTGCAGGGGACTATTTACCTGGCATTCATCTAAATCTTTGTTTGTCCTCTCCGATATATCTACATTTTGAATTTAACTGATGTGCTTTTATTTTCAGTTTTATGAAAGCCAAATGGTGAGCTATATTCCACCCACTTTTGTGGGGTTAAGCAGAGCTGGGGACTGAAGAAGTGACATATAAATACATAACTTATGTTTCATGGCTCAAGGTCATACTTTTTAGTCAGGTTGAGAACTTCGTAAAATATATATATATATATATATGATGTGCTAAAAAGTTCTTGGCCCTACAAAAAATCATGTTGGGTTATTTGTTCAGATGCCTTCTTGGCTGTTCTTAGCGGTATTTAATTGATTACTAATTGTTTTGTAATACATCAAGAAGGAATCATCAGTACTAAGCAAATCTTCATTGCTTGGGTGTAACCAATAATAAATAATGAGTAAAAAGTTAACAACACAATAAAATAGCTAAAAATAACTGCATTCGGATCCACAATTATTCCTATTCAGTAGCCCTGAGAATAATTTCAAACTTAAGTCAGTAACTGTTAGGATAATACAATAGACCTTGCTACCCATAATGCACTATTGATCAGCATATATAAATAATTGAGCCATATCTACATTGTTTGAGAGAACATAGAATAGCACCCAAGTGATATTCTACATTTTACAATCAATCATTTTAAAACCCTGTGTACTAGTGGCATTGCTTAGTGTGAAAAAAAAGTATGGAAATGGCTAATTTCAACATTAAAATTTGATGTCAAATAAGGGCTGTTTTTAAATGAAGTTAGACTAGATACATCTCACTTTCCACAGTATCTGGGCAAATATTAGCCTTCTGGAAAATACTTATTATACCCAATTTTCAAAACTGGCAGATAATCCATAAAGTTGAGATTGTTGACTCTTTCGGTTCAGTTGGTGATATGATTAGTGTTGGTAGTGGTAGTATGTCTGCCATAATTGTTAGATCTTAAACTGGTGGAGTTTAGAGTAATCATGCAAAAACAAGAACCATTACACCATTTGTTGCAATGCAAGCAATGTGTACAAATCATCCTGTGTTCATAGTGTCTTCACCGGCATTGGTAAATCCCAGACAAATTACATCTGGCACAAAATGATTATTCTCTTATCAGGTGAATATGCAGTGTCACCCCAGCTGACAGATTTAATGTGGTAGCATTGTAAATGTCCAAACCATATGATAGTTGAACCATCAGTAACACATCCAGAGGTGGTGTTCCCAGATGGTTAAAGCGGTATATTGAGCTGAGCATTGGTGGAACTTCTGGCAAAAGACAGCCGATGAAATCGTATTTGTTTGTCTGTCACCACCAGATGTTGGGGTCATTTTAAGCTTGATTCTGTCATTTTTGCTTTTTTATCAAAAGCACACACACAAAGAGAGTGAAGATGAAAAATGTTTGCCACCACAGCAATAAATTAACCCCCACCACTGTTCTCATTTATGTCAAGCAGTGCTACTTAATATTATGGCTATCTGCATAAAATCTCCATAGAAGAAGGTGATTTTTAGGATGTTAATTTGAGAATTTGAACAACAGTAATTCTAATGGTAATATTAGCCATTTCCTTACAAGGAAACATTCAGCATTCATTGGTCGAGCATTTAGACTTTAGAGTTAAAATTTATAAAATCTTTCTCTTAGAATAATTTTTCAGGAAAATAAGTTTCTCAAGTCCCGTCACTGTTAATACTGTTCACAGTATTGATGGAGATTTCCTTCCTTGTCTTTTGTTTGGAGTACAGTGGAACATCAACTTCTTGATTATGTCATTATTCTCTTTGAGTTACATGTGATATCCATCTTAGTTGATGCTGTTCCTGAAAGTACTCGGGTGATGTAGTTTCTATTATTTGGCACAGTTCTTTGTTTGTGATACGGTAGTGCCAGCCCACAAGGTTTGAAGAAAGATGATACTGATTAAAAATATCTACGTAAACCTTTTGTGAGATGGCAGAACCACTGATCTTTAGTAAAAGTCATTTTGTCATTCCTAGAAACTTTAATAGAAAAAAAGTATCATTATAATGTTGCTTGTTCTTTAGTTATGTAAGGGACTTATAACTTGGACTGAATAATTATAAACCCCAACATTTATATATACAAGAATACTCATTAAAAAGAGGAAGAGCAAGATGTAGGAAGAAGGAAAATGAGTATTATTTATCATTTGGTTGTTATGTGGTCTTGGAGACACGAGAGACAGTCATACTGAGTACATTTTTGAGTTTGGGATTAAATATGGATTGGAATCTGACAGAATGGTAAGATAAAGAATAAGCAAAGTGTATACAGGCTTTCTCATATGTTTTTTTATAGATGTGTGCAATTAGTGACCTGATAATTTAGTTGGAAAATATAAGAAGTGGCAGGGTTTTTCTTACCTGAAATTTTTAATGAGTGTTAAAAGATTAACATTAAACAATTAAAGATAATTGAGTGTTAAAAGTGTTACTATTATGGCAGGAAAAGAAATGTAATTTTTGTTGACGTACATGTTAATGACCTGTCTGTGTGAACTGTTTGTCTGATAGTGAGAATGTCACATGTTTGTGTGCGTAGATGAGAAAAGTGGGGTCAATCCTCATCGGTTTAGAATAAGTGAATCAATGATAATTATCATTGCTATAATTATGTTATTGGTACTATAATTAATTTCTATTTATTTATTTTTTATGGACATAGAAGTTAGTACCTACATTATGCCCTGCTTAAACCTCTCATAAATAATAAGCTATTCTGTTTTGATCTTGAAGACAGAAAAGACACATGAAAGATACTAGTTTCAGTAAGATAAAGAAAAAAAAGAGAAGATAGACGAGGCAATAATGCTCTCATGTGATTAATGTCTGCTTCAATGAAATGGAAAACCTGCATTCATGCTTATAATTGTTATTGTAATATTTTAGTTGTTAACATCAAATATTTTACAAGCAAGAGGGAAATTTCCATGGGTTGTTTTAGAGTTTATTCAATCATTAAATTAAGAGTTACGATTCATCAGAAAATTCAAATAGTAAAAACTTTCATGAGTATTTCTCGTTTTAATAAATTTAACAGATTAAAATATTTAATCTGTATTTGAATTAAAAATTTGGATATCTGAACTTGAAATTTTTTTAATCATGAATTTCCAACTGAAACAGAAAATAGCTATCTGAAATAACAAAGACAAAATATTCCACAAAATTAAAAGATATGGTAATATATTCTGGAATCAATGTCTGCAATAAAAAGTTTTGTTGGATAAAATTTAAAAGTAGAAGCCATTTTACACAAATGTATATGCTGCACATTGTTCTGCTGATGTTAATGTGACTTTTTCATTTCCTTTATTCTTTCTTACCTCGGAATAAAAGACTGTCACCTTTTTTGAGTGTCATTAAATGGAATAGAAAATTCTAATAATAATGTCTTCATTGATTAATGGTCATTTTATTCCAAACAAAATAATATTCAAATTTTCAGATGTGAAACCAATTCTTGGTAGCAACTTGTTCCTTTGATCAGGTACAAGTTCTATTCAGACAGCTGTTGCTTTGTGGAACAGACTCCCAAGAGGATGCTTCCCGGACAACTACAATGTTGGTCTCTTTAAGTTCAGGATCAACTGATATCTATCCAGCATGTCCTCATACAACAATCTCACTTAGTCACCCTGTACCTTGAGTGGCCCTTAGGCCTTGTATTGGGTAAACTAAAATAAAAAATAAAAAAAGCAAGCAATGGAGAGTTCCTTAGAGAGTCAGTTCTTACAAGAAAAGTCCCTGTACAAATAAACTATATATTTGCACTGTTCTGTTTCATCTGTACAAGATAATATCAGAAGATTTCCTGCACAAGACCTAAAACCATTAATATTCTATTATTCCACTAAATACATACTGTGTTGCTAGATGCTTATTTGCATCAAATAATAATGAACATTTATACATTTTAATTACTACTGGATAACAATAGATGTTTGGTTTGTTTTACGGCATATCAACCTCAATGGGTTATTTAATGCGAGACAAAATTTTTATTGCTGGTAATATTTTTTTTTTTCAAACAAGTATTGTTAGTAATATTTTTCCTTCAAAAAAATCAATTTCTGACAATATTTTTTTTTCAAAATGTGTTGCTGGTAAAATGTTTTTGCCTAAAATGCATAGCTGATCATAATGTATTGCTGGTAATAATTTTTTACAAAGTATTTCTGGTATTAAGGCCTATTTTTAAACTTTCATACTGTTATGACTCCAGTTTGGATGTTAACTATTTTCCCATAGCTTGGGCCCTAACAGGTGCTACCACCCCAGGTCAGGGTTGGATCTGGGAACACCGGCAATTAAGAGGTCGTTCTATGCTCCTTAAAACTTTTTGATTAGAGGCCTTGCTGTTGGACATAATTTATCATCTTACTCAGGACGTAGATATAGTTTATTGTCATACCCAGGATGGAACAATAGATGTAAAACATGACTGGTGATTACTGGTAGATTGATAGTTTGATACATGAAATGTGAGGATACATGACCACCATCTTGAAATCCCTTTTCTTCTATGTTGTCCTGGAGAGTTCTGATCAAGGGTCTTGGTTCCCATTTAGTGAGCGAGTTAGCTCCCTTGTTATGACAGCCATCCTAACAATAAGATGGAGAAGCAACAATCCATATGGAGGATTCCAAAATGTTTTTGCCACATTTGCTGGCTCATCATCTGAAGCCTTTCAAGACTTTTGTTAACAGATGAGTTGAGCTTCACAAAAAATTTGATTCAAAAACATTGTTCAAATTAGTCAGCCATTATGAAGATTGTTTGAAGCATTTCATCACAAAATTACAAAATCTTGCGTAATAATTGAACATCAGTAGATAGTATGAATCAACGTAGAGTAATGGATTGCGGCTAAAACTAAGGAATCGGAAAGCTGACTTCAAGCTGCAGTTGAGTTCATTGCATTCACTTACATGCTAATATACTTGGGAAAGACATGAATCCATCTTTTCTCTCTTTCCTGCTATTGGTAAATAGCAGGACAGCCTGGATTCTATAGTCTTGTGTGGTAACCGGTCTAGGAGAAAGATCTGACAGAGAGTCTGGGAAACACACACACGTATATTTTTTTATTGACATTGGAGTAGATCTGAGTAGCAAAATTAGATCAAATCATTTTGTTTAATAATGGGAAATCTGATCTAGGGCAGAAGTTGTACCCAATGAATCTGGGTCATTAGAAGACAATGAAATGGTTGAAATAATTTTTATTGGTTAAAAATTGAAATAGAGCTTAGTAAGCTATAAGGAACTTTGGAATTCACATGATTTTGGTTGAAGCAGCCAGAACCCTGTGATAATCACGTGCAAAGTAGTAGGGCCAAGGGTTGGTTATGACCAGCCGGGTTTTTCTATATAAACGCATAGTTATGCTGAGAAAGTGAGAGACCGGAGAAAATTCTCGGCAAGACTGGAGAAGAGAATTAGTCCGGGCAAGAGTTGGGATAGAGACAGTGGAGAGTTGAGTTGGAGACTCGAGGAGTAGAGGAAGTGACGTCAGAGATTGGAATGAAGCGTCCGCTAACATGTACTATTGATATAAGTACCGCTGCTTCTGCTACCACAAATATTACTACTACTCTTACTACTGCTGAGGAGGAACGCCACTATAAACTTTAAGCCCTGCACAAAAATCTTATCTCCCATCGCAAGAATCGTATATCGTTCTGAGACGATTTAACAAGTTAATCACTCTCTCTCTGTCTGTAACCCAGTGTATGATTTTTGACGTCAAATACTTTTCTTTTCTATACTATTTTTTTCTGTAACCCGTTTCTTTTCTATACTATTTTTTTCTGTAACCCGTTTCTTTCTATACTATTTTTTTCTGCTATATAAAAGACATTAACAATTCAACCATTGAATAGTTGTTTGTCCAGCTTTCTGCAGATATTAATTCTTTTTATTTGGTGCATTCTAAATTTCTTAGTGCAGACTCTCCAGCCGTGTCTACATCTGAATGGATGAACATCACTTCTACTTCCTAGATCAAACCAATCACAATGTGGGTAGGAAGCAGGATTAAACCAGTGGGCCGGTCGAATGATCTACGGATGCTCAGGGGACCTACGGCCACTCCCTTAAGTTCGGTTAGGACCGAGTAGACACCTCAACCCAGAGAGTAAGACATTGGAGGTTGAGGGGATGGGGGGCGAAAGTGTTAGAAAGAAAAATCTGATTCCAAACTGTATGTAGCCCTGATGAAGCACATACTATAGAGCTAAGGAAAGGATCTTTTGCATTGACTCAATGATCCCGAGTATGCTTGACAAAGCAGACTAACTCACTAGGCTAGGTACCAATGAGTTTTGCTGTGTACACATTTCCACTGGAGAATACACTCACCACATATACAATCCATGAACTTTCCAATTTTGTCTTTTATCTTGATATAATACAACTGGTATTTTGAAACCAATTTTCAATTTATGTGCATAGAAAAATTTAATTAATTCAAGTATAAAGTTCAAGGTTCAAAGTATTTTTCTTCTTTTATATCCTATATTACTTCAAAACATCTGTGATCATGGCTCTCTACAAGTTCCTATTCTTTGTAGCTTCCAATAATGCTTGAGAAGGCATGATGGAATAATGGCTAGCAACTCAGATTGAGGAATTGGAGAGCCGAGTTCAAATTCCAGTTGAGTTCATTACATTCACTTATGTGCTAAATACCTTTGGGAAAGGTATGAATACATCTCTTCTCTCCCCAGTTATGGGTAAAATAACAGGGCATACTGGGTCCTGTAGCCTTGGATGGTAACCAGTCTAGAAAATGACGCTGAATTCAAACCAGATCACTCTATCTGGGGATGGCTAGTGAATCCAAACTCCACTAAAACTGGATTTGCATGTTTGAATGAAGTCGACTTCTGCTACACTTAGTTAGGTTTTGTTTGGATGCAGCTGGTTCTTTTGACAGAGCTGGCTCAACTGACTGGGTGATTGCTGTAACAAGCAGGCAGATCAGTAATGTTTATCCCTCTTACTATGCTTCCCAGTCCCTGTTCTGCTTACATTTACATGACTCTCCACAACTTCCTATCCTTTGTAGCTCAAAGCTATGTTTTCCCCGTTACTATCCCACTCAGTCTCTGTTCTGCCATCCATTTACATTAGCTAGATTTCAAAGTGTTTCCCTCTCAATATATTCTACAAGTGTTGAAATTTTAGAGTAATATATTACATAAGAATAATATTGATAAGAATTTAATTAAAGCATTACCATTTCATTGTGGAATTGATCATGGATCTCCACACTTTCCTATTCTTTGTAGCTCATCACACAATTATGAAAGCCATTAAACAAAATGAGCTGAACAATAAGGCTCCTGGTGAGGATCACATTCAGTATTCTCATGAACTGTAAGATGAGTTTGTTAACTATGGCACAGGGAGATTTATTGAAAAAATATTTTAGTATGGCACAAGGCCATAGTTAAAAATTAAGCTCAAAGCCAGCATCGTGAGTTACCTTGTGATCAACAAACTCACATACATTAACTTGCAAAACTCATTTTCTAATTGATGCTCTATTGGCCATAGAATGTGATGGGGGTCCTTTTTGAGAGAGAGCATTGATACTTAATTATACTCTGGGGCCAGTTTGCACTGTTTTGTCCTCATATAACTTAGGGTCAGTTAAGAAAAATCAAATAGTAAATAAAAGAAATTCCAGCGAATAAGTTTGATCTGAATATTCAATCAATGAGAATTTTCAATAAGAGAATTTTTGTTGAGTTGTGTTTTTCTAACATGACCTGACAGGTTTGTTAAGCCTCTTCACTTTAGAAGCTATTGTGTTTTTTTGTCTTTCCTCTTTAAAAAAAATCCACTGATAAACACAATAATACATCACCCATCCCCACTGCCTGGAAAAATTGTTTTAATGCTGCATATTCCTTGCAACAAAAGACAAGTTGGATGACAGGAGTGGGAGGAAATGTCCAGGGAACAAAGTCTTTCAGTTATTCTGCTGATGTTCAATGCATTTTTTTTTTTTTTATAGTATTTAAAAAAAAGTCATCTTTCAGAGGACACAAGAAATGATAGCTGCAATGTCAACAAGCATTATTATTGTTGTCACCTGCTCATGGAATTGTCTTGACATTCCTGAAATTTTCCTTAGTATCCAAACCCTCACCTCTGACACCATGAACCCCCACCAGCCAAACACAAAGTCCTTCTCTGATGTGACCTCAAATTCCAGGGACAGGTGTTTCAAACCCGAGCCTCTATCCTGTCTGCTCTGTGAGAGGTGATCCAAGTTCACTTCCCTGATTGTGTTGTGGGTTCATTGAACAAGGCCATTGTGTGCCTTTCCTGGTTTGTAGGTGGGGGTTGAGTGTTTGCAGGAATAGAAACCAAAGAATCGCCAAGAGGTGATAAAAGCCACAAAAGAGAAAGAATTAGGAGTTTTTGCTTTATTGTGTCTCTTAGCAGCACAAAAGAGAAGAAAACTGGAAAAATTTTCTGTAGGAGGCAAAATTGGTTCTTTGGGGTTGAAACACTCAAATATTCTTTGAAGTTACAAGATTAAACATTTTTTTTTATACTTCAGACTATTTGAATCATTAGTATCATCTTGGTTGTTGTTATCCTAAAATTTTAACTAGTATGTTCTCTAACTTTCCTCATCTTAGGACCCTTCAGTTTTAGCTCACAATTTTTTTATCTCTTTTATACAGTGTTTCTCAACCTTTTTAAGTAATGGCACACCTACGAGCAAACAAAAATATCCTTGCACACTTAGAACAATTTTAAAAGGGGATACATTTACATGTTATGAAATAAACTATAGATTTAAAAAAAAAATACATACACAAATATGAACTTTGAATATTAAATGAATATTAAAACAAAGTATTCAAAGTAACATAATCGAAGAATAGTGAAAAGAATTATTTGAAAAAGTTTAATACTTTTCATTTATTCATATACTAATGCTGTACCATTACCACTTCCTCACACACACACACACATATATATATATATATATATATATATATAAGCTGTGACAATATCTTGTGGCACACTTAAGAGGATCTTGCAGCACATTGGTGTTCCGTGGCAAGGCGGTTGAGAATCAGTACTTTAATAGAACAGTTCACAGGTCTATGTACAATTCACTTGATTAGTTAGTAATTGTATACAATGACATAAGTAATTTTTAATGTTTAGTGTATATATATATATATATAAAGATATTTTTGAAGGTACAAAATTTTATCACAGCAATAAACGTATGAAGCTTGATATTACTAGACATATTAAAAACGGGCGAAGCAACCGGTTTCGCTCCCGCTCATCAGCCTTACAACGGGAGATTTAATTTAAATTAAAAACACAGAAAATGTACAATAAAAGGAAATGTGGAGAATTAAACAGCACGTTCCTACCAAAATCAGGAACCACACTTTGCCGTTGAATGGACTCGTCCCAAACACCTACGGGTCCGCCATATGTGAGCACTTATTAAAGAGCAGACTGTGTGCAGCTAATTTTAGTGTTGACCGGTTCACCGTGTTGTCCCGGTCATACTCGTTATTTCACCTTAAGGTGCTGGAGGCACTTTACATCGAGTCCCGCAAACCTTCCTTGTGTAAACAACGTGAGTGTTTGTTGGGGCTCGCTGTCATTTGCCTCCAGCTCCTTTTGCTCTTTTTTTTTTCCCCTGCTCCTCCACATTTCCTTTATTTCTACATCTTTTCCCTTCACCATGTTTTGTTGGTGTTCTTTTCTCCAAGCTGTCTTTCCTCATTAATTCTACTTTCTCCATGATTTTTTTAAAAAGCTTTTAAACTGGTTTACAATGGTTATTTAAAGAATTGAGGATCTGAGCTTGTTACTTGTCAGAAATTATATTTACCTTCTCATTTGCTTTTTCCTTCTAATTATATAGTCTCCCAGTACATGACAATAGTCCGTTTTCCGTCCACATATGTGATATCACCTCATCACCAGCAACTGAATGATGACTAAATTTAATACTATAATTGGTAGGGTAAAAACTGCCCAGTTAAATACTTATGTTTTAGATTTTCCTTCACTCATTTTTCTTTTTAAATTAGCGACATCAAGGGTTTTTTTTTTTTGTTACCTAAAGAACTTGAGAGGTAACAATTTATCTCACACCTTGTCAGGTAGGGCCAAACAATACATTTATAAGTGTAATTATTTGCTGATATTTTGTCTGTGTTCATGCCCCTAATTTGATAAAGAATCAAAATGGCATGGAAAATAAAATTTCTACCCAATTTCTTCATCAATGTCCATGTCTTAATGAGACATGGACAATCATGGTTCCCCACAACTTCCTATCCTTTGTAGCTCTTAGTAGGGTTTTTCTTTTTGCTATCCCTCCAAGTCCTCATTCTACCATCGATTTACACAAGCTCACTAGGGAAATTACTTGCTGCTTTCCTTTACCCCTCCTGCCATCAGGAATCCCCTGTGTGATAATCTTCAAACCCACTTTCCTCTTTATTTTGATATGTCCCAAATATTTCATGCATAACCATCTTAGTGAACTTGAGTAAATGAATAATAGAACAGGGTTATGGAAAGGTAACAAATAGACAAAATTTATTAAGAGCTACAAAGGAGAGAAAATTGCAGAATCAGGATCACCAATGTCCTGAAGGGACATGGCATATAGAAGAAGTAGAACAAAATTTTCCTGTTTTTAATACTTAGCTTTTTGAGGCCATTTTCTCTATTTTAATACACCTTCGCATATTAGTGTCACATTTTCTGTTCTCTGCTAAAACACTTCACAAATATTGTAATTTTAATACTTGGTTGAATCAACTATTTTGTACAGTGTAACTACAGTAATAATATTGGCTGGCCACTTGTATCTGAGTGTTAAACAATAGTTTAGCAGAATATTATTTTTTGGACAAAGTTTATCTCTGCTCGGACTTCCAAAGCTTGATCTTTGAGGTCAGATGAAAGACAAAATAAGGAAGTTGATTTTGATTGGCTAAATGAGCATAGGAAAGGAGAAAGGTTTTTCAGTGAGTTGTTTCTTAACTGTCAAACAATGTAGATGTGTTCTCTTTCATGTCTGAATTAATAGGAAGCAACCCTACTGGATAGTTACAAAATGTGAACATGATTAATACATAGTTATGTTTAAAATTCACTGTGTTGAATTTCTTTTATCTCTGGATTCAAAGCAACTAGTGATCACCAGCCGTGAGAGAAGAATGCAAATTTATTATCAAATTGACACCTGAATGAGGGAGATATGCAACACAAATATGCCTATCTACTACAGCTGCTAGCCAGTCCCTGTTGCAGATACCTGCTCAGAGACATTTGTATTTGTTCAACACCCACAGAGCCCACCTCTGGTTTATACTGTAACTATGGTAAGCAGAACTTAGTTACTGTTGTTGGGAGAGAGTGAATTGATTGGCATTATCAACAGTCTGAACAATTCCAGTATGCTCAAACCTTTGGTCATGATAACTTTGTCTTAGCAAGACCAATGATGGCATCCCAGTAATTGCATTTACACAATTTCACTCACAAGGTATGATTTTCAGGCACATTCCAAATGTGCTTCATGCTAGAATCACTGCTCCAGGCTAATAACATCAAGAAATCACCTTCTTTACAAATCAATACATGACTGACAAGGCAGAAAATTTTTCCCACAGTAGGTTGCCATTTCTTTCTATGGTAGATTGGTTGCCAACCAAGGTTAAAGTATCCAGTCTGTCCTACTATTCAATCCATAGCTGGGTAAAAAGAGATGGATTCATACCTTTCCCAAAGGTATTTGTGCATAAGTGAATACTCTTGGGAAAGGTATGAATTCATCTCTGCCTACAGTAACTTCTGTAAATATCTTTATACATACATGTTGTAGCATACCTAGAGATGATAATGGGTATGTCCCCATTCACATAAACACAGTAGTAAATACTGTATATTGGTCTGCAGTTGGAGATTCATTGTGGAATTTGCTTGATTCACTTCTGGCAGTTGACTACTACTTCTGTGCACCACTGACAAATCTTATATGTGTTGTTCTTGTCCTAAGTATTATCATTCATTACCAACTTTCATTTGATTATTCTCTTCAGTAACTTCCCTAGGTTACAACAATACATGATGTCAATTTTTTTGAATTGTTTTACATTTGAACTATTCCAGTGTTGTAATCTCTTAACTCTTTCAAATTATATCAAATTTTATGATCTATTAACTGGTAGCAGTTTTTCCTCAACTACCCCACTTCTTCGTAAGTGCCTCAAAAATTTTAAGTTATTTTTGATAACTATTTTTTACTTTGATGTGAACATCAGAGATGAAGAGTATATGTAAACAGGTCAATTGATGTAATTAAAACAACATCTTCCAGAATAAAAGATACATTTAGAAAACCCTCTTCACATCAAATCCCACGTCCATCAAGACAATCAAGTCAGACCCCAAAATCTAAGGTGCTAAGGTCTCTGGCTCTTTTTTTGCTTGGCACCTCATCTTCTACCCATGAATATCCAGCCCTACTCCGACTCAACTTCGGGCATCAAATCAGGGTTTTATATTTACAACAGAAAATTTAAATCTGTGCATGTTCCTTGTCTCTCCTTTTTATTGGCTGTTATTTTGCTGTCTTTACTTAACTTTTATTTTTCTTTGTTTGTCCAACTCATACCACATTAAGTTCAATCCTCTGGTCAGTTCTGCCAGGCTAGAGAGCAATTTTGGCATATTTTATGCCATTCATTTGTTTTTATCTTACAAGCTATTTAAGTGTTCTTGATTATCTTGTTGCCAATGCTTCTAATGGTGATGGATGGGACCAATGGCTACCTGCAATCACTAAAGACTGTTTGTTTCTAGTCTGCATAATAAAGTTTAACTTTATAGCAGTGATTCTATGGCAGTACAGCTGAGAACAGTATTTGACTGCCTATCTTTTTCTATTTATAGCTTACCTATTTATACACGTAAATATACAAACTTAGATATGTATGTCGTTGAGTTAAATGCTTATCTTTGGGCTGCGTTACCTTTGATTATCTGTCAATAAATGTACATGTTTTAGCTGGTAGATGAATACATCATTTTCTTCGAAGCCTTTCCATAAAGTTAAATATACATACACAGAGACACACACACACACACACACACACACACACACACACACATGTAATATATATATATATATATATATATATATATATATATATATATATATGTACGAATATGAGTGTGTAACCCTGGGTTTCATGCTTTTGCATCAGACAAACTAGTTTGTCTGATGATTGCAAAAGTGTGAAACCCAGGGTTACAAACTCATATCCATATAACTAGATATGTTAGCTCTATCTATATTGACCACTTTCCAGTAAGTACCGTGTATAAATAATATATATATATATATATATAATATTCTGTGTATTTAGGCATCAAATGTTCTCTAAGGCAAATATTATTTAAATCAACACACACTTTGCGTTGATGAATTTTACTGATCAAGTTTTCCAAATTAAGCCTATTCCTTCTCGGACAAGGATGAAATTCTGCCAGGAATTGTGCAAAGTTTATTTCAGAAGAAATGCACAAGGAATAGTATTTGGACAATTCCTGATGGAATTTCCTCCTTGTCTGAGAAGGGATATTCTTAATTTGGGAAAGTCTGTGAGTAAAATTAATCAACACAAAATATCTGTTGTTTTAAAGTCCTGGGTATGACGATAATCTACGGCTAGATGTAAAGCCTCTGATTGGGTGATAGGTGGTTTTGAGGAGCATGGAACAGCCTCTTAATTGCTACTGTTCCCAGGCCCACCCTGAACTGGCATTGTAGCATCGGTTATGGTCCAACCTATGGGCAAATAGTGAACCTTCCAAACAAAAGCATTATGAAAGTATATAAATACATTTTAATTGTAAAAATAGCAGCAATACATTTTTATATAAAGAAAGACCAACAATACATATAGTAAAGTGACCAGCAATACATTTTATCTGTAGTTGAAGGTATACAATTGGGTTCAAAATATATTTAGATTTCAGTGTTAAATAACCCATAGAGGTTGATATGCCGCTAAACAAAATCAATCAACCAACATGAAAGAACTCATTCATGACATCAATCTATGCAATATCCTACAATTCCTTAAAGGAATCAAACTGTATTCTAAAATATAACTTTCATATAAATTTCACCATTAAATGACCCAGTAGGAGTTGATATGTCATTTAACAAATCAACTGTTGTTTTAATATATATATATATATATATATATATATATATATATATATATATATATATATATATATATATATATATATATATAGAAAGAGAAAGAGAGAGAGGCAGCATATCTTCATTCAAGCAGTTTTGGTTGAATAATCTGGACATTTTGTGTCTATTTTTATTGTAATCCTCTTCAATTGTTGAAATTGAATTCATTAAGGAAAGCGCCATAGTTTTTTACTTTCTTTTTTATTTTTCCAAGTACTTTCCATCTCATCCCAGATCATCTTCAAGGGTGAATTGTTAAGACAAAAAATTAATGTAACTGATAGTTGTCAGTTTTTTGTAAATACACATGAAAAATGCTCTGTTATAATTAATTCAGAATTAACTGTTAAAGCTACAATGTTTTTTTCTTTGTTTTTGATCTAAGTGGGGTAACTTCAATTTGTATAATTATAATTTTAAATATTTTAAAAACATTGCTATTATAAACATTTCAAAACATTGTTTCTATACTCATAACTAATATTATTTAGTGTTGGTTATTTGCTCCCTATGTAGAGGACCTCAAGAATTTGAATTTTTGTTTTTTATTTTCATTGTGGAGTATGTATAGCTGGCCACTCATATTTGAGGATACCTGTCTACTAGGGCCGCTAGCCAATCCCTATTGCAGACGCTTGCTCAGGCACATTTGTGTTTATTCGACACCCACAGAGCCCACCTGTGGTTTATACTGCAACTATGCTGAGCAAACCTTAGTTAAAATTCCTGGGAAAGAACGTGTTATCTAGCATTATCAACAACTTCCTGACAAATCAACCCTGGTGAGATTCAAACCCAAGTCTCATTATCAGAATGCAAACATTCTAACTACTCGGGCACGTGCCCATCTCATTGTAGTATGTATTCATGGTATCAAGAAATATTTTTCTGAATTTTGAAGGTGGACAGGAATGTGTCTTTAAATGTTGTGCAGTAGAACTTGTATCCAACATATGTAGTGTAAGTTGGCATTCCAGAGACAACATAACACAATAATCAAAAAATATCCTATGTTCAACCAAAACAATGGATACCTGATGATGAACAGAGTGTACTGGACTGAAACATGTCTGTAATAACTTCTTAACAACAAAGATGAGAACAATTTTTAAAATAATTAAAGTATATTGACAATTTTTAAAATAATTAAAGTATATTTCAAAGATGAAACAAAAATTATATATGAGGCCAATAGTCCAAATCTGTTGGTAGATTGGTGGGGTTAATTATGAGAAAAGGAAATATTTTATTTAACATACAAGAGAAACATATCCTTAATTGAATACTGAATTAAGATTTTCTTATGAGTTTTGTTCTCTACTTGCAAATTAAGTAAAACTCAGGTGAGAATATTAGCCTGAAGATTAAAAAATGTCAGACACATCAGGAGATAAAAAGGTCAAACAGAAAAACTTACCTACCAAATGTATCCAGGGAAAATTTAAATGCCATTCATTTAAATGAAAAAGTGCTCTGTCTGTTTTTCTTTTATCATCATCATCCATTGCTACTCTCTGTAAACATACATTTTTTCCTTTCACTTGGTTTTCTTTTCATCTCATCCTGGGTATGATGATAAACTACATCCAGCAGCAAGGCCTCTTGATTGGGAGATTGGAGGTTTTGAGGAGCATGGAAACCCCTTTTAATTGCTGTTCCCAGGTTCACCCTGACACAGTGTTAGGTTTCCAGCTGTGAGGAAATAGTGAACTCCTAAATAGAAACCAATAGTACATTTTTATAATAAAATGACTAACAATATATTTTTGTAATAAAATGACCAGCAATATATTTTTATAGCAAAATGACAATCGATGCAACACTAAAATATAAAAATACATTTTAATCATAAAACTACCAACAATACATTTCATCATCTACAAAATATCTAAAATACATATTTTTATTCTGATAGTATGAAATTATGTATACAATATCTATAGTTGAAAGCATGAAATTACATACAAAATATTTAGATTTTAGCATTAAATAACCTATAGAGGTTGTTATACCACTAAACAAAACCAACCAAATAATCAACACGAAAGAACTCTTTCATGACATTAGTTCATATAATATCCTTCAATTTCTTAAATAAAATGGTATTCCAAAATATAACTTCAACAAAACTACAACATATCACTGCCTCTAGTAATCATGTCCACACAAATATGTGTATTTACAAAAGCTGAGTATCATCTACCATGTATCCAGATGTGAAAGCAGAATAATGTGTATAATATTTTTATTACTTCAAAGCTCCCAAGAAAATTCAATTTTGGTATTAAATGACCCATAAGGTGTTGATATGCCATTGAACAAACAAATCAGTCAATTTATCTAATGTTCTTACTTCCTCCCTTTCCTCCTTAACACCCAATTCACTTTCATTTTCTACCTTCCCTTACCCAATGCCCTCACATTTATTATTATTATTATTATTATTATGAAAATTTCTTGGACAGAAAAAGCCTGAGATTGTTCAGATACTACACTCTGATCCTAGATAGAAAAGCATAATAGTTGTACATATAAAATAGAAGTGATATAGACAATTAAATGGATTCATTTGCTTGATGTTTGAAGTAGTTGATTACTTTTGGTCAGCACCATTTGTTAGTAATTTAGTCTAAATAAAAGCCAGGATTTTGAGGGTTGATTTTTCATGGAGGGCAGGCTTTCCCTATCTAGAAGTGTGGGGCAACACAGTCTTCATCAGATTGAATTGATAAAGTTAACTTAACAAGTATTTATAAGTTTCAGTCATCATCCTCCTGGGCCTCGTTTTTCAATTCATTTCCTTCTTTTAAGCTGAACTTCACCAACCCGCCAATAGATTTTCACTATATGCCTAATATTTACTAGTCTAACTTTTGAACTACCGAGCTATTACTGGTAATAGTTTTTTTTTTTTATTTCCGTTCACTGAAATTTGTTACATTCTTTCCTTCCTTAGAAGTCTGAAGCATTTTTCTTTCTTTCTCTGTTTCAAAACCTTTTGTTTTTGTAGACTTACACTAAGCATGCACAGAAATAAGGCTAATAGCTCTCTGCTTCAACTCTTTCTGACTTGAAGAGATCCGACTGTTTGGGCTTAATTAAACTCTGCTTAGATTACTTGTATTTGGTATGGTGAGTATTTATGCCAACAAGTGCTGGGTGGATCCATCATTTTCATTTAGGCTTTTAGAGTTTGTTGTTCAGATTGATGTCGTCAAGCCTCTCAAATGACTGGTCCAAATAAATTCAGTTTTAAGAAAACACAGTCGAGTGATTTAGAAATTGTCTTTGACTTTTAGGAATTTTTCACTGTGCCATTACCTTGTAATTGAACACGAAATGTAATGAGGCAATATTATAAGGCCATTTAAATGGCTCTTGTCAGAACTCCATAAAGGGACTTTTTTTCCTCTCTTTTTTTCTCAATTTTTGATGGTGTCGTATTGGTAATTGCATAGGGTTTATTCTTGGAGCACAATATTCATCTTTTGCAAGTTTGAAATTCTAAATAACATGTTACATCTATAATAATAATAATAATATTACACAGTGCCATAGGCAGATTTGGTTGAACTTCTTTTTTATGACCTGTGTAACTATATACTATTAGGTATAGCCATAAATAATTTCCATTTTTTTCTTTAGTAACTTTATTATTAAAAAAAAAAAACAACTGACAACTACGTTTTATTCAATTACATATTCACCATTATTTGCAGTGACTTGAAGTCACTTACCTCGCAGCTCTTCAATATCATCTATCTATATATAAAATTCTGTGACTTGCATTAGTTTGTCCGTCCATCCATTACACCCTCTAAAATAGCCATACATTGACTAAGCAAAACCAAATTTGGGGGAGAAGTAAAAACAAGTAAGCCAATACAAAGTACAGTTGGTTTTACTAGGGAACATCGCTTAGTACAATAAATTTTCATAAAATTTTTTTGGCAAAATTTACATTTATTATTGAACATAAAAAACACTCCCACTATTTAAAAAAAAAACAATTTAATGATTAAAATAGCAAGTACGTATTTAATAAAAATGCAATATTGTTTTTTGCATATCTTTAAGTTTTTATAATTCATAAATTGGTTTACAAAATTGGACAAAATTTGTAAATCTTGAGAAAAATGTTGGCAATAATGTTAAATACTGTAACGATTTCAACACACATCAATACGTTGTAAAAAATTCTAGTGTGAGTAAAATTCTACAGATTTTGTTCTAAAATTTTTGAAAAATTCTTGAATAAGGTTTTCATTCGGGAATATTTCCCCTATTAAAGCATTTTCCATCAATTGAAAATAGTAATAATCAGTTGGTGCAAGGACAGAGTGGAGAAGAACAGATTGAGTTGCAAAATTTTTCACTGTGCATTTTTTAATTTTTTTATTATTATAGCTTGCTTTATAGAAATAAAGATCGTTTCACTTTAAATGTTTTTTCCTTTTTTTTTCTTTGGCTTGAAAGCCAAGGAAAAAAAAAAAATTAAAAATCCCATTGCAACAAAAAAAAAAAAAATTTCTTTTTTTTTTCCCACTTACTTTTTTTACCAACTCTCTTAGCAGGAATGGAACCACAGATTTTATTGGCGTATCTGCAGTTCTCTTCTCTTAGGAACTTTGAACTTTTCAGTAATTTATTTTGATTATTACAAATTTTGTGAACATAAGATCAGCTGCTTAAGAGAAATGTATATTCGATCACTATTTGCCGCCTTGTGTCCTTTTCAATATATATTTGTAACGAGAGGGTTTGGAAGAAAGATTTTTTTTTTCCCCATTTACACCCCACCCCATTCAGGACATTGTCATATCAGTAATATAACAACACCGTAGCCCATGAACAGGGCAGAATGGAATGGCTGAAAGGAAAAAGAATGACAAAGATGCTTTGTTCTCAGAGAGACTTTTATAATACCAAGACATACAAGAAACTATATATATATATATATATATATATATATATATATATATATATATATATATACACACATACATACATATATATATATATATATATATCCACATGTGTGTGTCCCATGTGGAGAACTATATATCATATATCTACAAAGCAAAGTATAAGGAAGAACAAAAAGGAAAGGTCTTACATATAATTTGGAAGTACTTCTGACCTGGAGAAGTCATTTTTAGGACTCCAGATTTAAATGGGCAGGATTCATCTATGTCTCAAAGAAAAACAGCACCATGTGATTGTAAACTGCTAGGGAGGCAGATTTAGCCCAAGCCTGGGCCAAAGGGCCTAGCCAAAACTGAAAGCAACCTTACCATGTAGTTGCTGTTCTCAAACTTAAAAAAACGACTGCTGCTTTTGGTTACTGTATGTAATGACATTACAAAAGCACTGAAAGGTGATTATGTGACGTATTTCTATCAAAGACAGATAAGCACCTTCTCTATCTCTACAAGACACTCCCCATAAGCAGGTTCTCAAACCTGCCATGAGGAGTCACTTTTATTTTGCTTTTTATTGAGATAATAGAAATGTGGGGACATATTTTTCCCTACGTATTTATTATCAACGTTTCCAAGTCTCTTGTGAAACTTTGAGCGTTGCCACTTGAAAAAAATTCCAGATTTTTAACTTCGAAATTTCAGCTGACTGTAAAGTCCAAAACAGGAAATTACCTATGCTGTGCCTTTATCTATTTGAAAGTGAATCTTTTCTGTATTTTCTCCTTTTTTTTTTATTACATTTCCTCATGAACATCATTCATTTGTTTGTTGGAATTTTAGCTTTTTCTATGCTTTGTTAAGTAAATACTTTAATTAACTGCATCGTTTGTAAAACAACACATCTTTGGCATTGTCTTGAAGTTTTACATTACAACAAATTGCTTCCAGTGTTTTTATAAAAGCATTTCAGACTTTTAAGAACTCTGTGTTCGGTTTCAGGTTAGAACCTTGAATTGGTAAACATGAAGTTTAATCGTCAGTGTTTATTAGAGGAGGTTTGTTAATCATTTCATGTTATACAAAATTTCATTTGCTAGTATCACTTAGAAAACAGTGAGTGTTTTATGTTGTTGTCTGGAATCAGATCCCGTTAGGAAAAAAGAGTAATTTTGAACTTGCTTCAATTTTTGCTTTCTTATATGGAGTATTTTTTATTGTCTTAGTGGAAATAATTTAAAAAATGGTGTTATGGTAAATTAACCATACATGGATGGACTCTTCCAAGTTAGAAATAAAAGCAGGTACTGCTTTTGTCAGAGTAGGTTTTTTTTTTTTACCAGCAGTCAACTCTGACAGTTTGGACTTAACATTCTTGCTCGTTTGTATATTATTGTATTACTGATTTTTCAATTAATATATTCGTTAACTCAAATCCTCTTCATTTTTTTTATTTTATTTCTGGCCCCAACAAGGCCACAACAATTGGCTGATCAGGCTAAAAATAACTGCTTCATTCATAACGTTTTTTGTTTTTAGGGTTTAGAAAATTTGACACTCACAGGACATATTGAAGGCAAGAGGAACCAAGAAAAGCAGAGAGTAACCTACCTAATGAGCATGTGTAAATTTCTAGGACATATAATGAGGAAAGTGTGCTTGGAGAATATGTCACTCACAGGACATAGTGAAGGCAAGAGGAACAGAGAAAAGCAGAGAGTAACCTACCTAATGAGCTTGTGTAAATTTCTAGGGCACATAATGAAGAAAGTGGGTTTGGAGAATCTGACACTCACAGGACATATTGAAGGCAAGAGGGACAGAATAAAATAGCACATAATCTACCTAATGAGCTGAGGTAAATATTTGAGAGAAGTTTTCAGAAAATTGTTAACATAAAGGATACTTATATGTAGAATCAGAAAAAGAGAATTGAAATTTCTAACCTGTTTAACGAGAAAAATGTGCCTGGAGAAGTTGCCACTTAGATGCACATATGAAAGATGAGAGACACAGAGAAAAACCGTTTATAACCTACCTAATGAGGTTGAGTAAATGACTGACAGAACAGGAGTTATTTGAGATAACAAAATGGCAATCCGAAGAGCAAAAAGACAGGAAGTTGTGGAGAGCCTAAATTACACGTGTGCTGAAGAAACATGTCATATAGATGAATAAGAAGACCAGATCTAATTTTAATAAAAAAATGAGAGAAAAAGAATTGTCAGTAGGCATCCATTTTCAACAGACCCAAAATGAAACTGAAAGAATAAAAACTGGAGAATTTTCAAGATCTTGTGAGAGAAGGAAACCAAATTGTGGAATATGAAGATGATAGTTGTTACCCATCATTAATAGCATGCTTGGAACAGTCCTGATGTTTTGAAAGTGCTAAAAAAAAAAAGATTTGCTGCAGTAGCTAGTGCAACCAAACAGTAGTAGTGAGAAAAGATACAAGTGTAATATTGCAGGGACTTATTAGCCCCTGGATATGTAATTTATAAAAATTCATGTAAAATAATGATAATAATAATAATAATAATAATAAAAAGGACACAAATTAATAAATGATCTGCTGCAGAAATTCTAATTAAACATCCACATTAAGAAATGTCAGTATGAATCAGAACTTGCTGAAAAGTTCTCAGCATAACCGAGAAGGGATTAAAATACTTGACGGTTGCTCAGATTTTAGGAAGTTGTTTGGGCCAAGAACTTTTCAGCACACCTCTTTATACATATAATGCTTTATAATTGGCTGCTTTTGTAGATGTTATTCAAATATAACAACATTGTTTCAGGGATATAGAAATGATATATGATTTAGCAATTGGTTAAAAAAAAAAATCCCTAATTTCCAAAGGGGGCAACCTTGCAACAGAGGAATATATTTTTATTGAAAATAAAATAAAAAAAAGGATATTTTGTTTATGACTAAACGGAGATAATTTTAACATCATGAAATATCAGTGACTGAGAATTGTGTTTATCTGAATTCTATTCTTTTTTTTTTTTTATTTTAAAATTGTCTGATACCAAAATATTTATACACATATTCAAACTATTGAACAAAAATGACATCCTATGAAAAAAAAAAAAAAGAATTGAATGAACAACACAAAAAGCAAATTTCTCTTCCAAAAAACTTTTAATTAGGTTTTCCTGTCTCTTTTCTTTTATAACAGCCGTTATGTTATTCTGTAAAATGCTTTCAAGCAAAGATATTTTTTATGTCTCTAGAAATAGCCTCTTCCTGCACAGAGCATGTCATTAATCCTGCCAACATGTTCTGTCTATTTGAATTAAATGAATTTTCACAGATGGAAATGTGCAGCCAGTATTTGAAGGCAGTGAACCATAGCCAGTTTTATTCTTGTCAGCCATATTGTCACTTTAGGTCTTACTGTCCTTTTGACTACCCAATCAGATTCTACTATTTGAAGTTATTTTTAGTGCAACAATCTCCCATTTTTCTTTTTATCTGTCCTTTCATTCATTGGCCTTGATGTTTGTAGTCGGTTAAATTATTAATTTTCTTTTTTTATGGAACACCACTCAAAATAGAATTGATATTGTCACTTGAATGATTCGGTTGAACACTCTCCATATTTGTTAGCTTGTTTGATGTGTTGTAGAGAGGCTCTGTGTTGATAGCCATTTTCAGATTGATTTGAATATTAAATTTTTATTGGATCATACTAAGCAGGAAGTAAACATTCATACAGGGAATCAACTGAGCCAGAAAACTAAATAAGTAAACAAGTAGAAAAGCATATTAAGCAATCATTGGGAAGAAAGTAGAAATATATGCTTTCCTTGAACTGTTTAAGTTAAAATGCTGAAAAAAAAGACTTCTTTTTCTTTTCAGGAAAACATGAAAAAGACCATTCTTTTATTGTTCATTTTTTTTTTAGAAGTGATTTCTGTCATAAATTCCTAGTAGATTTGTGGTGTAATGCATTATATTCAATTAAATGTTTTTACACCTGTTGATATGTTTTGCTTTCCATCAGTATGGCTGATGCTAACCTCCAGGAGAGTAATGCATAGCACCTTCTCAGGCTAACATTTTCCACTGACATGATGTGGTAAGGTTATATTGAATCAGTTTGCTGGGAAAGTTGGTTCACTGTGTCATGCTAAAGAATATTTTGCCAGAATCTATCTGATACATTTATAAGTTTACTATTCATCCATACACTGAATATTGTTGCCGCCATATCTAGTCTGGTGCTTCTGCTATGTATTTAAAGATTCTTGATAAAATACGAAGAAGAATCTGCAATGTTATCAGTCCTGACCTAGTATCTCAGCTTTAGTCACTTTTCCACTTTTGTAATGAAGACTCACTGTTCCTCTTCAATAAATAATTTCATGGTAATTGTTTTGATGAACATTCCTCTCTGATACAAAAGCGCCATGTTAGACGTTGAAAGTTTATTCACTAATGTCAGAGAAACAGCATAGTCCTACCGAATGTATACAATCACCCCATAATCCTAAATTCTACAATTAGACCAGCTATTTCTGAAAACTTTCATCCCACATGAGACAAGTACTTTTTTACAACTGCTATGGCAACATTTATGCACAAGCTGATGGCATAGCAATGGGTTCAGCTCTTAGACCAACACTATCTAATTTTTATATGACACATCTAGAAAACAAGTTTTTTTTTAATAATTTCACCAAGCCCCTCATACATGTATGTTATATTGATGACATCTTCATATTCGGAAACAGCTTAGATATAAAAGCTAGTGTTTGTTGTCTGATAATGTAAATAACATAACCCTTTCATATCTTGGGGACACAACTCTAAAGTATGTCTACATAAAATGGTATAAAAAGAAAATTACTTTTGTATATTTAAAATAGATTTTAGGCTATTTTTAGAGTATCTAAACATGAAAATAAAGGATCAATTTCTTATTACTATAAAAGAACTAATCAAAGATTTTTATTTACTGTAGATGCTTGCGTATCATGCAACTTCTGAAGACCTAATTTTGAAGCTAATTTTAAGGGGGTCACATAATAGATGAGATATAAAATTAGCATATGTACTGCTGGCCCTAGCAATGTTATTGACCAAACTGTATAACCATTTACTGTAGTCAAATTAACTTAAAAATTAGTTCTTCAACTGTTGCATGATATGCAAGTATATATTGTAATTTTAATGTATGGTAAGACTTGATATCAATTTTAATATATTCTTTGAATTTTTACCTTTAATTGCAATAAGTTACTGGACAGGTATTCATAAAAATTAAAAATGACTTATCATCCTTAAGCCTTTTATAATTTCATATATCATTAAAGATGGTGGGGTATGAAGAAGGGTATTTTTGATATTAATAACATTTATTGCAGATATGTATTTGTGAAATTTAATTAAAATTTAATACATATTTTTTCTGATAAAAATTAATAATGACTGTATTATTTTGTAAAAATGCAATAAAATTTGAAAAGCAAGGTACCTTTGCAATATTATCTAAATTTGAAAAATATGGTACCTGAGTAATATTACCTGAATACTATCCACAATAGTAAAGGTATGTTACCAATATTCAAACATTGTCATATAATGGACAGTAATCTTATGGATCCAATCTCGGCAATAACAATTGTATCATCACGTTTACAGGATATTCACTTTGATTTTTTTTACCTTACATCAAATAAAAATCTTACAGGTATAACACAAAACAATATTTGTTTAATCACTGAAATTTCTGTATCAAAAAAAGATACCTAAAAAAAATACACTTGGCGCCATCTTCAGCTTTGAAAGGACATATAATTTTCATATCTATAATACTTACCTTTTTTTTAATCATTTCACCTGAAGTAAGGCAATAAAGCCACTAAGACACAAGGGGTTACTGAGTGTAAGAGAATATGAGAAAAAAAATCAAAGGCTAGGAATTAAGAAGACAGAAGGAAATGATTGCATTGCAGTTAAATTTTTTTAATATCAAAGTTGACTGGAAAGCAAGAAGCCAGAAGAGAGTTTTACAACGAAAAGGTTTGATAGAAGAAACTGTTAGTATTGAAGTTGTTGCAAAAAAGGTACGTCTGTTTGTTCCCTGTTTTTTACAATCACAATCAGTGAAATTACCACAAAACTCCACAAACAAAGCACAACCACCAGACGTGTCGGCCTCTGCACCCTCGTCTGATGTTCTCTCACTCATGCACATTTTATTGGGTAGCTGATGCTCAGAATTTGCGTAAGCCAAAAATTCTTCTTGCAAAATCTTTGAGCAATGAGATCAGGTTTTTCCTAAATTGTAGCTTTTAGATCAGCGATGTTTTCTTTCAACTATCTTACTCACAAAACATGTGCGAGCATATTTTGTTCCAGAAGGTAAACCATTTTCCTTTCTACAATACTTAGGGTTATATCTTGCAATTTCAACTGTAAAATGATGAGACGTTCCTGATAACTTACTACTGCACTTAAATTCATAATGTCAAAATATCATGGAGGAAAGTTCATCAGAACAATTACCATGAAAATATTTATAGAAAAATGCACAAGGAAGTTATCTTATGGCCATGGGAAAGTGACTGAAGCCAAGATGCCAGGTCAGGACCAATAACATTGCAGATTCTTCCTTTTATTTTATTAAGAATCTCTAAATATATAGCAGAAGCACCAGACCAGATGTGGCAGGAACATTCAAAGTCTGTGGTCTTCTATGTTGTATTGGTTATTTCCATGAGGGGCCTAACTTCCAACCCAGCTGTCAGGTCTATACAGAGTAGCTCTACATTCGTCACAAAAAAAATTGAGAAATCAGTTTTCATGTATTTCTTTATCCAACTTGGACAATATCCATGTAGTTTTTAGATATGCTTTTTCCTATAATTGGTACTGACTGTATCTCGTGATAATCATTGGTTAATTTTAATTAGTCATATTCTTGTGTAAATAAAACAAGGGATAATTGAAATAGCAATACATATGAAGACAAGATCTATTGTTTTAACTTTTCATTTAGGCATTTCTGTCTCTCTATCTGTGTATGGTTTTCCTTTCTCTCTCATACAGTCTGTCACTTTTTTGAGATGAGATACTGACAGTCACCATGCAGTGTTGATTTTCATATCCATATCTTTATATTTCAACTGAGAAATTAGTCTTTTGATAAACTTTGATCTGTCTCTGTGTGTGTGTGTGTGTGTGTGTGTGTGTGTGTGTGTATATATATATATATATGTGCCCCCTCCAGCATATTTTTCTAACAAGATTTCTCAAATATTCAGATCACTAGCCACTAGATGTAAATAAATGCACTGTTTAATAAATTAATAAAAACAGAGCTTCTACTCAAATATGAGTATCCATTTAAAATAATGTTTAAACAAATAAATTAGAAAATATGTCATATTTAATCGATTTCGTAAAAAATTGTCTTTCTTTATGCTAGGATACAAAACAGAGCAGATATGTATATTTCAAGAATCAGGAAGATAATGTGTCAAAAGGACTATTTGGGCTTTGTTTGTTCTGGAAGTCCTATGTGGCCGAGTTGGTTTAAGGCATGTCATATATATATATATATATATATATATATATATTTACCTGGATGTAAAAAAATAACATATCTATTTCAATACCTGAGGATGTTTGTATGCACAAACAAAAGCTTGTAGTAAAAAAGACCTTATACAACTGGAATTTATAAACAGGGATTATAACATTCATTTGTAGGTTCGAGGTTAATGTATTTTATTAAAAAATTTTTGCCGTTTATATCATTAACTTCACTATCTGCTTTTTGTATAAATGATTCATGTAATATATATATATATATATATTCAATTGTATGGATATGAGTTTATATATATTTACGAAAAGGATATATAGATATTTGTATATAAAAAACATCAGGAAAATCTATGAAAAAGCAGAAAAATTTTTTTGTGCAACTTCGTTATATCCTTTAGGACTTGCAAACCAACAAATCAAAATATATTGTCCTACCAACCAAATCTATTACAACTACAATTGAAAAGAATTTATTTAAGCTTAACATAAAAGTTGTTACAACTACCAATAAAAGAATGAATACAAAATCAAATAATAATAAGCTAAAACTTGAGGAGGAATTTACTCAGCTGTAATAATTGCCACAAAGAATACATATAAATTTCTTGAGAAACCTCAAGGAATTTAAATAAAATATTATATGAACTGAAAAGGGATCTTTTACAAAGTAACGCACTCAGTGCATCAGTTGCTCACCATAAGACTGACCACAATTTTGATTTTAGAAATTCTACTTTAAAGAGAATGCAATTAAGATTAAATGTATGGAAAGTGCTTTAATTGCTAGATCATCTTCACTAAATTTATGTCCTGGTTCTCATAACATTTCACCTTTTTTGCAGATCTATTATCGCAATATAGGATACTTATTTAAAAAATGATAAAAACATAAACAAAAAGAAACTAAATGAAATCAGCTAGTCTATATACGCAAATACATAAAATATATTTAAAATTTAAATTCAAGATTTCAGCACCCCTCTCTTTCATACACATGTGTAATCATATCAAAATAAGCATCACTTTAGTCCAATGAAGTTTTGCTCTGGATTTTCTCATATAGTTCATGTAAAGAATTGTTCGCCACTTCCTGACCTGTGTATGTGTCGGTATATATACATCTGGTGAAGCATAGCAAGGTGAAATGTGTAATCAAATCTAGTTTCAATGAAACCGTTATGTATTTGACAAATTTCTTCAAAACTTTGTCAGAATTCTATATCCAATTTTATAAGCACACAAATGCATAAATATGTTTGAAATTTAAAATTTTCTGTTTTTACCACAGGGTGGGGAGAAGAGTGCTTAATATCAGAAATAGTGTTTATAGTCAGTGTGGACAGTGGAATCAACAATGCATGGTGACTGTCAATTTCATACCTCTAGCATCTTCAAACTATGTTTATAAATATTTGTTTTTACTTCCTTTGTATGATAAATGAAACTACTTTCTTATCACAGTTGCAGTATATCACTCTTAAAATTGAAGGCTAATTTATTTAATTTTGTCAAATGTTCTTCCTTTTAGGCAAGAAGAACTTATACAGAAGAACTCTCAACTGAAAGAGGAGAAGAAGTTCATGAAGGATGAAATGGCCATCTTGGAAAATAGGGTGAGTCAAATTTGTTTCTTTTTACTAAATTTTTTTCATTTTTATTTATTAACATTCATTTCTTTTCTCTCTTTTTCGCTTTAAAAAAGATTTTTTAAAAAATGGTAGTTTTAAAAGAATGAAAAAAATCATAGTCTTTTCCCTATAATTATAAAGATCATGCCTTAAAAAATGATCATATTGTTGAATTTTTATAATTCAAACGAAATCAACATTTTAAAAAACATAACAGCTCTGAAAATAACAAGTTATTTTTGTTCTAATCTTTTTCATTGGTTCTATAATACCTTGGCCACTGATTAAGGCAAAATTTGCAAGATTTTTGAAAATGCTTTTCTTTTTTTCCCTAATTTAATTTTTTTTATTTTCTTTTACATTAAAAATTTTTACAGCTATAGAAAGATGATTAATACTTTCAAATGTTGCAAAAAGAACATTTTTTTTTTTTATGGTTAAAAATAAAGTATTAACTTTTTTTTCATCTTGCTTAGCTTGTATGCACTCCTTAATTCGACATTTTTGCGCCATTGGCTCTTCACCCTCTTGTCACTGAATCAATGATCAATATATTGAAGTCTATCAAAATATATATTGTCTGCTCTACTAACCCAGCTATTGAGCTTCCATATCTCAAAGCCCTTGATTGTCTGGGATTCAACTCTAACTTGGCAGTAGTCGGTGGAATATGAAAAGCTTACATGGAAACTCTTTTGTCGATATACGAATCATTAGACCTACATAAGAAGAACATCAATAACGTGTATTTGTCGGAACATAAGATTAATATTGACTGTTGGCACTTATACTGTAAGCATGTAGATCTACTTATTTTGATTAAATGTATTATTGGTCTTTGTTTGTTCTAGTCAGTTTTTTGTCTTTATAGATTTACCATGGTAAAGCATGGTAACTTGCTAGGTCTACTGCTAGGAAAGTTGGTTCACTGTGTCATGCTAAACAAGTTTTCTCACCAGCATCAATCTTACACATTTATAAGTCTTCTATTTGTCAATGCATTGAATATTTCCACTACATCTGGTCTGATCTTGTACTGTGTTTAGAGATTCTTGATAAAATACAAGGAAGAATATGCAATTTTATCAGTTCAACATGGCATCTTGGCTTCAGTCGCTTCCCCTTGACTATAATGTAGCTTCTCTGTGCCTTTTCTATAAACTGAAATTTTTTTGCAACATGCTGTGTATTGAAATGCTTGCAGTATTTGAAATGGATAATGTATTTAAAACACTGTTTCATTTTTATTAAATATGTATCTGTTGTTTTAATCATTAAATTGTTTTTAAAATAGTTGGAGTATTTTGTATGTTAAATAATAAAACTTTTAATTTTTCCAAAATATTAATGAAAATTTATCGTACTAAGCTACAGACCCTAGGAAAAGTAACTGTACTTTGTACCCACTTACCTGCTTGCACTTCTTCCTGAAATTTGGTTTCAATTGGTTAATGCATGGCAATTTTAGAGGGTTTGACGAACAGATGGGCAGACTAACAAAAGTCACAGGATATTATATATAGATAGATAGATAGATATTTTCATGATAATTGTTCTAATGAACCTAGACTTCTTGAATTGAAGCACAGTACTAGATTGGCAACTAGGTCTCATCATTTTGCAGTTGAAATAGCTTGATGTAACCATAAGTTCTATGCTAACAGTTTCTTCTCTCACACTTCTCACTTGTAGAACTCTTTTGCAGCTTCTTGCTTTCCAGTCAACTTTGATCTTCAAATTTAAAATGCAATGTCAATCTTCTTAATTCCTATTCTCTTATTGTTCTCTCTCCTTAATAATGTTTCTTCTTTTTCTCATATTCTCTCACATTCAGTAACCCTTTTCATCTTGATGACTTTATTGCCTCTTAGGGTGAAATGATTAGGACAAAAAGGTTTTTAATGTGTTATGTGTATATTCAGTACATTTTTACTATTTTGAATGTTAGAAAATATATGTTAACTCCGTATTTGTATTGTGGGGAGTTGTCAAAGCATTAGCACTTGTGAGGTTTTCAAACAGTCTATTCAAAATAGAGATATATCATATAGTTCTTAATTTTGATACCAGTCTTTTGATCAATACCAGCTGGGTCTCCATAACTTACTGTTCATTGTGGCTTTTAGTAAGGTCTGTCTTCTTACTATCTCTCCTAATCCTTGTTCTGTCAACCAATGATACATGCTTGTTAGTTTGGTTATTTGCTTCTCTTCTCTTTCCCTCAATATGATTTTATCGTCTTCTTCTTTGTGACATGTCCCTTGACAATGTTGGCAATCAAAGCTTTCCACAGTTTTTTGTCCTTTGTAGCTCTTAATAAATTTTGTCTTCCTTTTACCTTTCCTAAACCCTGTTCTCCCATTCATTTACTCAAGTTCACTAGATAGGTTATGCATTGTTTTCCTCTATCCCTCTTGCATTCAATATGTCTTGTGAGTATCAAATTTTCCAAGCCTTCTTTCATCATTATATACCCTAGAAATTTCAATACTCTCTTTCTGATGTTAAGTATATGTTTCCTTTTTGTTTCCATTTTTTTCTAAAACTTCCTTATTGCTCACATGTTCAGTCAATGGTATTCTCAACATCCTTTTGTAAAACAACATTTCTGTTGCTTCTAGTTTCATCTTCAACCATCATGATATTGTCTAGCATTCACTGCCATAGAGGAAAACTTATATTAATTAACATTTCAGCACTCTTCTTTGTCTATCCAGTTTTTGTTTACTTTGCTATGAAGATGATTTTTGTTTTTTGCAGGTAAGATGATTTTTGTTTTTTGCAGGTAAGATGATTTTTGTTTTTTGCAGGTAAGATGATTTTTGTTTTTTGCAGGTAAGATCAACGTTTGTGGATATGTATTGTCTCTCATAATCCAAATAGATTCTCCAGCAAGATGTAAATTATACATGATTTGATATTTTAGATTTTCGTCCCAACCATTTTCCACGAGGTTATGATCAAATGTTATATGATCTTCAGAAAAATAAGCAAGTATGTGATTGTTCAGTAATGGAGAGAGGTTAACATGAAGCGTTCTTGGTGTGTTATTTGTAATATTAACTTGAATCTTCTTTACAATAAAAAATTATCAGCCATTATTAATTTTCTTCTAATATTTTTTTTATCTTAATTTTAATTGCTTTTCATCACAACTATTCAGACCATCAGTCTATGGCCATTAGTAAAAATATTATTGTGAATTTCTATTTGATGAAATATTGTCACCTATTATTCATTTTTGACTAGTATTTCCTTTCATCGTAATTTTAGTTGGTTTTCATCACAGTTACTCAGACCATTAATCTATAGCCATTAGAAAATATTTATCTTTAATTTTTATTAAATGAATCATTGTCAACCTATATTAATTTCTCTCTAGCATTTTCTTCATCTTACTTTTAGTTTCATTTACACTAGTAATCTGAGTAGTTATAATATTCTTGTATTTATATATTTATTCTGAGCTAAAGGTAAAAATATATTACAGGTGTGACAGAAATAGCTCCTACATAATGGTAATACATTAGTGGCAATGGGGTCTTCATCTAGCTAATTTCTTACCATTATGTGGGAGGTATTTCATCTGCACCCTGTATATGAGAATAAATAACACTTAAGAATGTTATAAAAATAAAAGACATCAGACTTCCTGACTGTTAAGAAATATAAAACAGAAGACATGGCAATTATTGACATTATAGATATCACATAAATAGGAAATTATATTTCTTAACAGGCAATTAATCTATACAAATGTAAGGAATTATTATAGAGGTGGATGGTAGTGTGAGTGAACGGCAGATGAGGTGATCAGTGTTGACCAATCATCATAATTGCTTCTTCACTCTACGTCAAGGTTACTTGAGATGAAAGCAAGAAAACAATCAATTGATCAAATGGGTTCATTCATTAATTGGTGGATTTGGATTCAAAATTGTTTTCAAAATCTTTTGTCTAATTTTCCTTTTTTTTCAACATATATATTTATCATCTTCCTATCTTAGCCATTTATTCATGTTCTCTTTCTCTTCTCCTCTACATATTTGCCTTTTTTTTTTATCTCATCCCTCTTTGTATTTTCAATCTCCTCCATCTCTCTCTGTTTTTTTACAATCTCCTCCATCTCTCTCTGTTTTTTTACAATCTCCTCCATCTCTCTCTGTTTTTTTACAATCTCCTCCATCTCTCTCTGTTTTTTACAATCTCCTCCATGTCTCTCCGTTTTTTACAATCTCCTCCATGTCTCTCCGTTTTTTACAATCTCCTCCATGTCTCTCCGTTTTTTACAATCTCCTCCATGTCTCTCCGTTTTTTACAATCTCCTCCATGTCTCTCCGTTTTTTACAATCTCCTCCATGTCTCTCCGTTTTTTACAATCTCCTCCATTTCTCTCCATTTTTTACAATCTCCTCCATCTCTCTCTCTGTTTTTTTTTACAATCTCCTCCATCTCTCTCTCTGTTTTTTTTTACAATCTCCTCCATCTCTCTCTCTGATTTTTTTTACAATCTCCTCCATCTCTCTCTCTGTTTTTTTTACAATCTCCCCCATCTCTCTCTCTGTTTTTTTTTTTACAATCTCCCCCATCTCTCTCTCTGTTTTTTTTTTACAATCTCCTCCATCTCTCTCTGTTTTTTTACAATCTCCTCCATGTCTCTGGTTTTTTACTATCTTCTTCATGTCTCTGGTTTTTTACAATCTTCCCCATCTCTCTGTCTTTTCGATTTCCTCCATCTCTCTGTCTTTTCGATTTCCTCCATCTCTCTGTCTTTTCGATTTCCTCCATCTCTCTGTATTTTCAATCTCCTCAATCTCTCCATCTTTTTATGCCCCCCTCTTTCTTTTATCTCATCATTAGTTTATCTTTTTTTATCCCCTCATCTCTCTTTTTGATCTCTTCTATTTCTTTGTCTTTTTTTTATCTCCTCCATCACCTTTTCTTCTCTTTTAATTCTCCCCCATCTTTCCTTTCTTGTTACTTACTCTCTCTTCCTCTTCTTTTCATTTCCTTCAATCTCTCTCTTCTTTTCATTCACTTTCATATCTTTTTCTTTTATTTGCTTTCTCTTTCTCCTATTTTGTCTTTGTTTTTTTCCTCCTCTCTCTTCATTTATTTTTGTATTTTCTTTGTTTTCAAATATAATTCATATAAGTGATTATGTTTTTAAGTAAGACGCTCACTTTGTCTGCACCTGTGTGCCGACTTGAAAGAACCTGGCCATATCCATTCTTGTTGTTCACAAAGTAGGCCTTTAGAGATTTGCCAACTCCTCCTCCTCTCCCCCATTCCAATTTAGAACTCTTTAGAATGTTACTATTTTAACATTCAATATATTCATTATTAAATGACCAAAACAAAAATCATCAACACATCCAGTGTTAATAACATTACACATACACACACTGTTTTGGGAATGATCTGCTCTACTTGACTGGCCATAAACATTTAACATTTATAAAGACAGTCCAAACTCTCTTGCTGGATTTAACACATCGAAATTAAGTACTCAAGGCCAAATTTTCTTACTTGTATATTTGTTGAGATAGTTACTGTTATTCTTGTTACATGTCCCTGGTTATAATTTCAATGATCAATATGTTTGTGTTATATATATGTATAATTTTTCAAATTAGTTGTTTTATGTTATTGGTAAATTTTTAAAAATTCATATTTATGTCAGTGATGTTCTTTTCATTTATTAGACATTGAATTGTGTCACTTTGCATCCTCCATATCTTGCCTGACTTTTTGGCTAACCTAATATATATATATATATTTATGAGTATCTTTAAAGTTTTCCATTCATATTGAATTTTTACAGATATATTCTATCTAAAATTTTTACACACACACACACACAGGTCAATGTCTGATCCTTACCCTCTCCTTCCTCAATATTAAGTATTATAATAAAAAGAAATTTTAAAACTCTCCCTTCCCTCTGTATAATCGACCATGTCTCTTACACCATTCCTCACCACCTTCTATGTCAAATAATATAAGCTTAATACTGCCCGTCAAAAGTGTAAATTTTAAATTCGTTTTTCATTTAACCTTTTGAAAGTAAAGTCTGAAGATGCAGAGAAAAATAAAATTCTTTGGTGAAATAAATTATTACAATGGAGCCTTAAAGTGGTCTGTTTTTTCTTTAAATTAAATTATTCACCCTGACTTAACATTGAGCTCTCCGAATTTCATTCTCCTTGGGATTATCCATACAGATTACCAAGATTTTTGCTACTTAACTATATATATATATATATATATATATATATAAAATTTCATATAATTTT
>OZ038493.1:35308280-35360780 GCA_964036315.1 Acanthosepion esculentum | reverse complement strand
GAAACACATCCACTTCCAGTTAATTTTGGTCTATTGGGGTGATTCCAGAAAGATAAGTGCTGATAAGGAATTTAATTTTATAGTCAATGATCACTAGTTTAATTTCATGACAGAATTTCTTCGTTGTTTGCAGATAATTTTTTTTTACCAGGTTTGCTGATTTCAGAGATAAACAAATACCGCACCATTTTTCTAGCAAGTTTGGGTTTGGAAATGATTAAATTTATGGATTTCTAAATATTTTTCACCAAGTCTTAATATATATTCAAAATATAAATTAGGCAGTGAAAGATAATGACTAAATATAAATTAATTCACTTCTCAAAAAAACTCTTGGATTTTTATTATTCTATTAGTAATTCATAAAGTATAGACTATGAAATGTATGATGAAAATTAAATGAAGAAAAGTAAAGAACTAATAAAATTTTTTAAAAAACATTTAACTTAGATTTTTTTTAAAAATCAGTTCACCCCAATCAAGGTGATAATGCCACTAAGATGCAAAGGGATACTGGGAGTGAAAGAGAATGAAAAGACTTTAGAAAGAATTGGAAACCCACCCAGTCCTAAAAAGGAAACAAGAGATAGGGAGTTTTTTTTTAAATTTTACTTAACAGAAGTCAACAGCATTTTTTAATATTTTTCTATAGTATTTTTTTTATTTTACCTAACAGAAGTCAACAGCATTTTTTAAATAAATAAAACAAGTATGTAGTAAAACAAGGCAATGGCTGAGTTTATTTTTGAATTGTAAATTTTTAAATTTAGGAGTATTAATTAAATTAATTAAATTTTAAAATTCAAGATTATTAATTAATTTTTGATTAAATAAAATGATTTAAATTGTTAAGGAATTTTATCTTTTCAAAATGTATCCATCTTTTATTCAAAATGATATTTTTTGAAATGTCATAGATTTAAAATAGGAGTATATTTGCATAAAAAATATTTCCATTAATTTTTTTTTTCTTTCAAAGTGAATTTTTAAATATTTGTTAAATTTAATTAATTAGTTGTATTTTAATAAATTTTAAATGTGCTTGTGTATTTATCACTGAGAATTTTCTAAATTCTTTCCTTTTTTTTTTTTTTTTTAAACAGATGTAAACACACATTAAGAAAAATAATTCTGTTTAAACTGGAAGAAAGTTATTTTTATATCAGATTTTTCTCCAATTCTTCTTTTTAATGGAATAAATTTTATGAAAATTGATTACACATTTGTATGGTTTGTCAGTGGATGTTAGTTTTGTGACAGGTTTATGGTCATTTCTATAAAACCACAGATTGGCCCACAACTCAAAATGCTGATCAGGCTCAAAACTTTTTTAAAAGTCAAATAAATGTTCTTGTCACTGTATAAAATTTCTAAGATTCAATTAAATCATTTACATACGTTTTTCATTGTTCTTAGATTGAATATTTGCTGATAGTTTTAATTGTCTTCAGTTTTATATTCATTAAACAATTAATGTATACAGCCTCTTTTCCCTGTCTTTACTCATTTTTTGGATTTCTTGTTGGATGTTTTTTCAAGGAATCACAAGATATTCTTTGACACTAAGTTGCTTAAATTTAGACTGGAATTCTTGTTAATGTGGTTAGATTTTTTTCAAATATATAAATGATTTTTGCTTCCTTTATTAGTAATGACATTCACCAAGTGATCCATCTTATTTTTTGAGTTTGAATGTTTTTCAGCTTCATTTTTGCTGGTGTTATTGATTTTCATTGCTATAGATAATTTGTGTTTCATTTCTACTCCCTGGACAAATTTAACAGGATCACAAAAAAGCATAAAAAAAGGCTTCTTTTTTTTCCTTTTTTCATAAATTTGGTCACATTTGAACATCAAGAGGCTTGTTTATGTTAAACAGAAAGAAATCAGGAGGAAATAATAATAATAATCATTTTTTTTTTTTTCATAGAATTATCAAGAGACAGCAACGTAAAAACAAAGCAGTGATCATATGTGGAATCAGTGGAATTATTGTTGGATTTTCTCTCTCTTTGAAATTAGCAATAATTGGCTTTTAAAAAAATGAAAAGTAATGTAGAAATAAATCGAAAATAATTGGTTTATTTAGATTGGTATTTTAATCTAACTTTTATTTATATTGTAGTCTTTGATGAAATGTATATACAGAGATATCATCGCAGGACAGCACCCAGCCCTGTTCCTCTACCCCCACCTATCAGGGGTTAAATATTTGAAGCCTTGTGTCCATGCATTCAGAATACATGCTCCATTCTTTGACATATCTACATGAACTGAACAACCTATTGTATAACCAAATCTGCAAAAGTTACACATATATCGTTATTTGGTTTGCTTATCAATATATGCAGATACAAAGGGTAAAGGTTGAATCCTTGCTCATCTGATAAAAATACTGTTTCTTAAAAGCACTGAACACAAAATACTACCTTTTGCATTAAAACAAAATTTTCATCAGTTATTTTGTCTGCATGATGAATTATTTTCACAAATATTAATATTTAGTTTAATGTTTTTATTTCAATTTTTTTAACTTAATGTTTAATTTTTATTATACTTTTTGCTGATTAATTCTTTTATGATTAAACTGTACAAAATTGGTAGAAAGTTAAGACTGTTAATGAAGTCTGATTTTTTTATTTGCAATAAAAAGTAATATAGTTTGTGTTGTATCATCGTGGTGAATGATACACAGAGAAGAATGAGTACTTAATATATTTATTCAGCACCAGTATCCAGTGCTAACACATACAAAAAAACACAGAAGTTACAAAACAATTAACAAGACAACTTACAAGGAATAGAGGGGGTTCAAATGCTGTATAGCTAAACAAAGTAAGATCAGTCCAAATATTAATCAGCTTAGTATCAACTTATTATTCAACTTATTAATCAACTGTTGAAGTCCTTAATAGTAGACTGTTTAGGGCTATGAGCCAGGCCATCTGGTATAGTGCTGAAGGGGTGCTAGCTACTCTACAACAGTTAGTTAGGCTGGACTCAAGTCTGAATTGAATAGACAATTACTCTCTGATATTCTCTATCTTGTATAGTAGTTCTGAGTTCATCAATCAAATATAGTCAATTTTTATTTCTGCAGGCTGTGGTATGATCCATTTCTCCACCATTTATGGATCTGTCCTGAACGCATATATTCAGAACTCTGCTGATATGCAGTGTTCATTAAATCTCTGCTTGTCAACCTCTCTGCCTTTGGGAGGGAGGAACCCCGATGACGCTATGCCAAAGGGCAAAGTCTCATCTGGTGAGGTAAGACAAAATCTACCCCATGTATGCTGGATCTACAGGGAATTTTTGACCGAGCGTACATGCTTGAAAAGCCCCACATTAAAAACCAGCCTTGTGCTACATCCCACCTTGTGGGGAGGACTTGGGTAAATACTGAGTTTATTAAAGCTTACTGTTAATCAAATTCGTATTGTCTGAAACAATTCTCCTACGCAGGCAATCCATGAATGAGTGAGCCAAGTTCTCCACTGCCTTAACCTTAACTCACACTCTTTGGGCCCTGTCACTGGATCTAACCAATGCCTTTATCTACTGTGCCATATGGATAAAGGTGTTGGTTAGATCCAAAGAGTGTGAGTTCAATACCTGGTTAAGGCAGTGGAGAACTTGCAGAGGGGAATTAACAGGAGATAACTGATATCCATTAAAACATGGCACGTGAAACTAGAACAGTCTACCCCTGTGAGCGAAATAAAGGGTTTAGTTCGACATTCCAACCACCTGAAGAAGGCCGGAGCATACAACGGCTGAGACGTTGTAATAAATATGGCAACAAAGATAAGGACAATAGTCCGAATAATGTAACTTGTCTCCTTAATAATATTTTCTTTTTCTTATATTCTTTCACACTCAGTAACCTCTTGCCTTGCTTCAGGTGAATTGATTAAAAAAAAGTTATTAATGATATCCCTACTGAGTAGACACCAATTTAAAATTTAATTATAATTAATGGAGAAAGATAAAAATTACACAGTATTTCAAGCAAATATCAAATTGTTAATCTGTAAAGTTTCAGCATTTATAATTATTAGATGATGTAGGAGGACTGTGGCATTGGTAATTGTGTATGCAGTGATAGCTTGATCATCTGCATAATCAATATCTGGCAATTTTTTTGCAAGATAAATCTTGTGAGTTTTGGTAATAAAGTAAAACCTGGATGATGTCGTTTGTCAAGAGAAGTTCTCAATATGTCGTCAAAGGTGATAAGATAACAAAGAGAAAAGGTTCAAGGGTGTCATCCTGAAGGATCCCTGCTTTGAGAGCAAAGAAGCTAGTATCTCCATCTGGGGATCTAACCAAAGATTTGGTATTTTTGTATAGTATCGTTATGGCAGTTACTGTCTGTGTGGGGTGCCTGGACATTAACTAAAACAACGAGAGTTGCATCTTGATGGAACCTGTATTTGCTGAGAACTATGCTAAGCATCTCTTGAAGACAACATTCAACTAAATCACAGCTCTATGGATTCATCCCTGGTATTTCTACTATCTTACACATATGCAGAATACACTTTGCAGGACACTGCTGGCAAGCAAAACAGGAACTCATGAGGGATCTACTGCTGCGAACACTTAGCCATATAGAGCAAGGCAGGTTGGTTGCCCAGCAACCATCTACACTGACTAGCTATGTTATGACAGAGAATACCATCCTAATGACCTTTCAACCTTGATGGTTGGCATGATAGACTCATGAATGTCCGAGCTAGCTCAACCAAATAAAAAAAAAAATAATAATAGTTTTTAAGTTACTAGAAATTTTATACCCTTCAAGTAACATACATTCAAATAGAGCCAAGTGTTTTTCTGTTAAATATTCACATGTATTCATGCATTTAATATGTTCTGCATGTCAGGTATAAGTAAAGGACATCATATGAAGTAACTAGTCTGAGTAAAAGTCCGAGTTGAAGTAGTGAGAGGAACCATTAAGAAATATTCCTGTGACTAGAGTCTGTTTCCTGTTGGATGAAATCTCTCTTCATAAGAAGAATTTGAACTTAAAAATAATGACTGACAAAAATCACTTGCTTGATTACAAAAATGTATTTGAACTTTAGCTGCTGTTTTCTCTGTGAGTTGAGTATTTTGAGAAAGCCAAACTTTGACTCCCTTAATCTTCCATAAACTAAATCTAAGAGAGAATATCCTATTGTGAAGTTGGGATATTTTAACGTAATCTCTTCACTCAACACTTTTCCATTTAATCAGATCCTTGGAAAATATTTTTAATTGCAAGACCCTTATAAATAGGTAATGGGACAATTTAGTATTATCAGGACATTTTTTTTCATTCAGAATCTCAGATTTTACAAGAATACATCTTATCATGGGCATCAGTCATATCTGTTCTAAGCATTAATAAAAATGATTATATCCATGATATATAATGATATATATATATATATATATATATATATACACACCAACTAAATGATATAATATATATATATATATATATATACACACACACACACACATATATAATAAATTGTATCGATATGAATTTGTGACCCTGGGTTTCACAATCTGATGATCGCAAAAGTGTGAAACCCAGGGTCACAAATTCATATTGATACAATTTATTATGTTAGCTCTATCACTGATATTGAGCGCTTTCCACTAAGTACTACACACATGAAAATAAAATGTGTGTGTGTATATATATATATATATATATATAATGGTCATAATGATTATATCATTGATAAATGTTTATTATATTTGAATATGTTTTTATTCCATCTTTTTTTCAATTTTTTTTTTTGTTCATCATTTCTCCCCAAGCAAGGTGGGAATACCACTTGTACAGGGATTGAAAATTCGAGAAAAGACTGAAAAATGGGAGGCTTAAAGAAAGGACAATAAATGGACAAGATTCAAGAAGATAGAAGATGGTGATTGACATTGCATTTAAATTTTTGAAGACTGTAGTTATCAGAGAAGTAAGTAAATGGAAGGGTGTTCCACAGGCAGGAAGTGCAGGAAAAAACTGTCAAAGTAGCATTGGCAGTTGCATTTAGCTATTTCAACAGTGAAAGAGTGAGACTTAGATGCCAGTCTAGTAGCATGTTTAAATTCATGTAGTCAGAGCTCCAGGGAGAAAACCTTGTCATAGCAGTTACATGGAAATATTTGTAGAGAAGACAGAGGGAAGCCCCGTCACATTGATGAGAATATAACTGAAGTCAAGATGCCAGGTCGGGATCGATTATATTTGGATTTTGTCAAGAACCTTGAGATGAATCTGTCAAAATACAGTGTTCTTCCAGACACTGTCCTGGGTATGACGATAAACTGCATCCGCGTCCTGGGTAAGACAATAAATTACGTCCATCAGGAGGTTTTGAGGAGCGTGGAACCACCGCTTAATTGCTGGTGTTCCCAGGTCCACCCTGGCCTGGGGTGGTAGCACCTGTTAGGGTTCCAGCTATGGGCAAATAGTTAACTCCAGAACTGAAGTAAAAAGCATTATAAAAGTGTAAAAATAGGTTTTAATACCAGAAATACTTCGTAAATAAATTATTACCAGAAATAAATTTTTGAAGAAAAAAACTATTACCAGCAATATATTTTTGAGAAAAAAATATTACCAGCAATACATGTTTTAAAATAATATTACCAGCTATACAATTTTGAGGCAAAAAATATTACCAGAAATAGATTTTTGACAAAACAAAATATTACCAGAGAGAAAAAAAAAATTGTTGTCAGCATTAAATAACCCATTGAGGTTGATATACCGTAAAACAAAACAAATGAAACCAAACCAAATCTAAACCAAAGAATACATATTCTATTCATACGAATCTATCCTAAAAATTTTGTCAGCATTAAATAACCCATTGAGGTTGATATGCTGTAAAACAAAACAAAACCAAACCAATCTTCCAGACAGACATCAACAAAGATCTGGCAACTAATTTCCTTTACAGGTGTATAATTCATGCACACAGAATCCATTCTTTCTCACAAAACATATTTGATGTAAAACACATTTTCACCTATCCGCACTGCAAATAAGCCACCCCCCAGCCACCATTCCTTTCATTTTATGTGTCATCATTCCGCCTTCCTGGAGACAACAAATCAATTTGCCTAATCCAATAATAATGTTTTCATCTAATTTTGTGCATAATTAACAGATTTTGGTGGAATAAATGAGAGAGTGACTTTGTCATCAGAAACAATAATGAATAGTTTTAAAATGCATCATTTTTGTGATCTTAATTCCCTGAATGCCATGAACAATCCAAACATCCCCCCTCTCAATTTGAAGAAACAAATGAATCAAAATGAAAATGTTACATATTGAGGATTTTATTGTAGGTTTTGTTATGTAGTCTTTGAATTTACCCAGGAGGATAAAACAAAAGAAATAAAATAAGTGTTGGTGAGAGGAATGAGTGGTGGTGGTGGTGGGGGGGTGAATTGATTTCATTTACTCAGAAATGGTCTTTTTTTATCTTCTGTGTTTCCATTATTTTTTATTGTTGAGTGAGTGTCCATGGTGAAATGTAAATAAATGGCAGAACTGTAAAAAAAAACCCAGAATTGACAAAGTTTGCAATAGACAATTAGGATAAAAAGAAAAGGAACAAGGCAAAAAAATAATATAATACAAGCAAACAATGTATGTAGGAACATGATGGTCACATGATGGCTGCTTCGTGATGTCACTCCATACAGTGACCCAAAGTGGCTGTCATTTTTCAGTTGGTAAACAGAAACCAAATGGTAAGCTTGCTTTCCTTTTAGCCTGGTCCCATTGGCTCAGACTGAGGGTAAATCTGCCTTCACAGCAGCTTATATGGTGCCGTTTCCCTTTGGGACATAGATAAATCCAGCCCATTTAAATATGGAGTCCTAAACATGACTTCTCCAGTTCAGGAATATCTTCAAATTATATGTAAGACTTTTCTTTTTTGTTCCTCCTTTTAATTTGCTTTGCTGTGCAGATATTTGTGATATATTGTTCTCCATGAGGAACACTTGTAAATATGTATATATATAAATATATGGTTTTGTGTACATTGTAGTAGATAAAAATCTCTTTGAGAACAAAGCATATTTGTCATTCGTTTTCCTTTCAGCCATTCTGTTCTGTCCTGTTCATGGGTTCCGGTGTTCTTATATTACGTTGTAGTAGATAAAAATCTCTTTGAGAACAAAGCATATTTGTCATTCGTTTTTCTTTCAGCCATTCTGTTCTGTCCTGTCTGTAAGATATGGTGTTGTTATATCACGGACATAACAATGCCTATGATGGGAGAGACGTAAATGGTAGAATAAATCTTTCTTCCCTAGCTCTCCTCTCATTCCATAGTTATTTTTGTTTTATTTTTAATCATTTCACCCCAAGAAAAGCAATAAAGCCACTAAGAAGCAGGGGGTTACTGAGTGCTAGAGAAGACAAGAAAAAATGAAATTAGGTGAGAGAAGAAGAATTAACAATCAACTTTGCATTTAAATTTTTGAAGATCAAATTTAACTGGGAAGCAAGAAGAGAATTCTATACAAGTATTATTTGTGACTTGCTAAGATTTAATGAAAATTAAAAAAAATAATGTGATTATAAGGATCTAATTTCTTATATATTAAATTTATTTTGATAGAATTCAGGAAAAATGTGCTTACAGCCACATCATGTTGAAATACCTATTCCTACACAATCAGTGAAGTTAAGCAATGTTGAGCCTGTACCTAGATGGGTGACCACTTGGGAATAACAGGTGCTGTAAGCTTGAATGTGTGGGTGGTGTAACAGATAATGGCTCATAATTGTTAATCAGTAAGCCAAGTTTCAATTCCCATTGGTTTGGTTATATTCACTTACGCATAAATCCCCTTGGAAAATGGATGATCCATCTCTTCTCTCCCCAGCTATGGGTTAATTATCACTTGTATCATGAAATCATTATTATCTCCCCCCCCAAATAAAAACTGTTACAATTTTTTTAAAAATTTTGGCTTTAAATAACCAGCAATAGGTTGATAATCCATAAAAAATGAATCAATAAATCAAGAATTTACTTACAAGGAAAGCAACCTTATCATTTGTTCACATTTGTCAGCATCATTCTGTAGAACCACATTCGTATTGCCTCAGGTCCTTTCTTCATCTTTGGGGAAATTGTCCAGCATTCACTGCCATATAAGAGCACTGATATCATGTAACAGTTCAGTACTGTTTTCTTTGTTTCTAATGAAAAATATATTTATATATAAATTCCTCAGTGTATTTTTTTACCGTTCTTGTCATGTCAGATATCCTTTTTTTTTTTTAAATTCTTTACTCCTGATAGATCTTTTTATGTATAGATCGAACATTATACAGGGAAAATTTCATATCAAATAAAAAAACAGTTTTATATTTTACATTTCTTATTTGAATGTTATCGTTTTTTCACAATTATTATTAACTTTGTAAAAATTGTTTAAATTAAATATAAATTTAATTCTTTCTGTATATTTCTAAATATATATATATTGAATTTTTAATAAATTAATTTTTTGCATATGTAAGTTGCTAGACAAATATTTTACATGGAGATTTTTTTACTTTTAATTTCAGTATTGAAGAATAAAACTCTGACTTCAAATGTTTGGCTTCCATTTATAATACCAGTTGCACAAATCTTCTAAATAGGGAGAACTTATTTGCTTAAAATATCAGCTTTCTAATTCTTTCCATGTAACTGGGCTTGAACACCAACACCCGACACCAGGGATAAATCTGTTATATCTGAATCAACAGGCAGGCCTAAATTTTGCTTTTTTTGTACTATATCTATTTATTTTATGGCCAATATATATATATATATATATATATATATATATAAAAAAAGATATAAATGTATCCCAAAATATAGCACTGAAACCTGGAAATATTGTCTTTTTTGTACTATTGTTCACCTAATACAAACCTCAAGAGCCACTCAAGGTAGGGGCTTACTAAATAAAGTTGTTGTAAGGGGGTACAAGGAAGGAGTAAGAGGTTCATATTATGAAGATATGGTAGATAATGGTTGACTCTAGACTTGAAGAAATTAAGATTGTAGTGATTAAGAAAGCATCTTCTTGAGAGTCTCTTCCACAGTTCTGGAGAAGAAGCTGTCTGAATGGAACATTGTTTTTACCAAAGGAATACAAATGGAATGAGGATAACTGAATGTATGTAGCATATGAAAATAACTATAGAATAGCAAGAGGCTATCAACATTTCATCTGTGGGGAAAGAGGTTGTAGAGTGGAAAACAATTCATCACCCACAAGGTTGTGTCAATGATTTTGAACTCTGTCAAGTCAGGATTGGCCAGCACCAGCCCTGATATGGCAGCAATATTCCATTTTTGGTCTGATCTGACTCTTGTAAAGATCGAGTATGACAGGAAGAATCTGATACTTTCTGGAGTGGTACAAAGAACTGACCATGCTTATTTTAGAGTTTCTCTCTGAACTGAACCTTCAGTTTTTGTGTGAGGTAAAAAACAAGTCATAAAGAAGCTGACAAAATAAACAAGGCTTTTTGTGACAACGATGATAAATGAATTTATTTATTCTCCTCCACCCCCCTGATGCTCATTGGAATAGAAAATCTAATTGGGTAAAAAAAAAAAAAAAAAAAAAATCTTATGATAGTCGACTGATGTTTCATTTGTACTTACATATTGTGTTGTTAATGTCTGCTCATTTATTAAGATTTGTAATCCTAATTTAATCATCTATAATCATATGTATTTAGCATTGGTGACCACAATCTTAACAACATAAAGATATGCAGGTGACACAGTACTGATAGCAGACATGGAAAAGAAATTACAGTATCTTCCACAGAAGGTAGCAATGGAGAGAGAAAAGAAAGGACTAAGCTTAAACTACAAGAAGACAGAATGCAGGGTCATCAGTAAGAGGATGAGCCTGAAATGTGATTTGCACTAGAATCAAGCAGATGCAGAAGTTTAAATATCTGGAAAGTGTCTTGACAGAGGATGGTAAGTGCAACACTGAGATACGGAGACGTATCAGGATGGTCAAGGACACATTCCAAAAGCTGGGCAGAGTATTGTGAGACAGGAGGATTTCTTTGGTAACAAAGAAAAGAATACCAAGCTGTTATATAACATCTATCCTTCTTTATGGCAGCGAATGTTGGACGATTTCCTCAAAGAAACTCAAAGCAACAGAGATGTGGATCTACAGAAGGGTGCTAAGGATGTCATGGACCGAGCAATGATGATGTCTTAGAGAGGTTGAAAACAAGGAGGAGGCTTATACTTAACATCAGGAAGAGGTACCTGAAGTTTCTGGGACACATAATGAAAAAAGAGGGTCTGGAGAATCTGATACTCACGGGTCAAATAGAGGGAAAGAGAGATAAGGGAAAACAATGCGTGACATACCTGTCGGGATTAAGCAAGAGGATGACTGAATGTGATCTGAGGGAGGAAGCAGAGGGAAGGAACTTGTTGAAAGCTGCAAGGGATAGAGGGAGGTGGAGAGCCATGATCGCCTGCATCATGAAAGGACATGGCACATAAAAATAAAGAAGTATTTAATTTTAGGTTGATAAGAGAAATAGTACATCAAATAGGAGTGTATACTGTGTTAGTCTCATACCAGTAACTGGAGTTTTTAAAACAAAATTTTTAATATATAGCCTTCATGGAAAGCAACCTTATCAAAAGAAAATGGAAAGCAACATTACCAAAAGAAAACTGAATTTCTGTGATTAGGATTTATTATTTAAATTTGGACTAATATCCTTTTTTTTTTTTAATAATTCCTTAACAAAACAATTCTTTCACTTATTTTACCCCAAGCAATGTGATAAAGCCACTAGGATAGGTTACTGAGAATGAAGGAAACTGAGAAAACATTACTGATGAGAAAGGACAGTAAAGAGGCAGGATTCAATGAGACAGACGATAACAGTTGACTTTGCATTTAGATTATGGAAGATTGTATTTGACAGAAAAGCAAGAAGCTGGAAAAGAGTTACTTTGGCAAGAAGTGCAAGTTAAGCAAATATCATTCAATGATTTATAACCAATTCATAAAATGGTCAAAGAAATTACATTTTGACTTAACAATGATTCTTCACATAGAAGTTAAATTATCTCTAAAATTAAGATATAAAAGTAAAATAAAAAAGTAGGCACAAGAAAAAATTGAAGGAAAAATTACGGATTAAAAATAAACAAAAAGAAAGAAAGCAGTCCCGTGTACACAAGAAGCAAATTAAGGTAATAAAAAACAATCACTTTTCGATTGTGTCACAAGAAGCAAAATAAGGTAATAAAAAACAATCACTTTTCGATTGTGTCACAAGAAGCAAAATAAGGTAATAAAAAACAATCACTTTTCGATTGTGTCACAAGAAGCAAAATAAGGTAATAAAAAACAATCACTTTTCGATTGTGTCACAAGAAGCAAAATAAGGTAATAAAAAACAATCACTTTTCGATTGTGTCACAAGAAGCAAAATAAGGTAATAAAAAACAATCACTTTTCGATTGTGTCACAAGAAGCAAAATAAGGTAATAAAAAACAATCACTTTTCGATTGTGTCACAAGAAGCAAAATAAGGTAATAAAAAACAATCACTTTTCGATTGTGTCACAAGAAGCAAAATAAGGTAATAAAAAACAATCACTTTTCGATTGTGTCACAAGAAGCAAAATAAGGTAATAAAAAACAATCACTTTTCGATTGTGTCACAAGAAGCAAAATAAGGTAATAAAAAACAATCACTTTTCGATTGTGTCACAAGAAGCAAAATAAGGTAATAAAAAACAATCACTTTTCGATTGTGTCACTCATTTTCAATAAACATTGCTGGGAATTTTTGCCAACACCTATCAATTTTTCTCTGTGAGAGAAGTTGAATAAAACTGTGAATGAATTCTCACATGTTCTTCTCGTGGATCAAATCTCATAAATTATTTCTTGTCAGTTCAGGTAATGTGCAAGTTTTCATATGTAACTTGTTGATGCCAGTCCTAATGGGGACACTAAATGAAAATAATGCCAGACAACAGCAATAAAGTGTTGTCCATTTAAATAGCTACAAATAGTTAAGGAGCCAGAAAGAATTGATCTTGAGAGAAGAGTCTTTCAAGTTTAATTTGATGACAAGGAAGAAAGAACAAATCATGAATATTAAGCCAATAATCATAAAATATAAAATGATAAAACATGTTTACAGATTTACACTGGAGAGAAATCATTTGAAGTTGTTTGAGGTTCATACACACTTGACTTGAAGGTTTTGAAAGCATAAAGTAGTGCTGCAAAAGTGATCTCAAGGTGATTTACGAACACTAGTGAGATAGAATTGGTGTTAGTTTAAACAAGAAATCTGCTTTGAATATTTGCTAATCTCTGTCTCTCGGAATACCATATAATAAATACCTTAATAAATATTGAATGCTGTTTTGTGGAGTCTTTCCAAAAATTCAGTATATTATATTACTTTCTGTGATATTTTCCAATAACTTTAATTGTAGGTAAATGTTTATTTATTTCTCCTTATCCACAGCAGATCCTAAGTATTGACTAAATTTAGCTGAAATTTTAGTTTTGTAGTAATACTAAAAGTTATTTTCTTGAAGATCCCTCTCTAGTATTTTGAATAATAGATAAGTAGATATAAATAGACAGAAATAGATATAAACAGGCTGTGATAGATAGAGAGGTAGATAGACTATGATAACTAGATAGACAGGCTATGATAGATAAATATAAAAATAGGCTGTGATCAATAGATAGATATAAACAAGCTGTGATAGAGAGGTAGATAGGCTATAATAGCTAGATGTAAAAATAGGCTGTGATCAATAGATAGATATAAACAGGCTGTGATAGAGAGGTAGATAGGCTATAATAGCTAGATATAAAAATAGGCTGTGATCAATAGATATAAACAGGCTGTGATAGATAAATAAAGGGATAGATATGAAAAGATAGATGTAAATGAACTTTGATAGATAAATGGATATATATGAAAAGACTGGATAGATATGAAGAGACAGAGATAGTGCTGTAAGAGATTGAATTTTTTTTTTGTCACATGGTCAAAGTAAAAGAATTCAAATCATTCAAGAGATCAAGTGTCACTAATTCTAAGCCAAGTGGGCAGTAATCCTACATAAAAAAAAAAATAGAAAATGCTGATTGATAAAAAAGATATTTTCTTTTCTCAGTTCAAGGCTTTGATAAAGAAAATGATGAATGATGTTGAAAGTAAAAACAAAAAATAACTAAATAAGATCTCATGTTAAAATATTGTTAAATTTAGAAACAATAAATTCCAAGAAATAATGATTATAACATTGTTCTTTTTCTTTTCAGTTTTAATTTTATTTGTGTCATCATTTTCATTTACTGTTGTTAAAACAATATTTTCATTGTTCATTTAGCCTCTCTGCTTTGTTTAACTTATTTGATTTTATGCAATACATAATTGTTTGCGGATTTTTATTTCACTTATCCCTGCTTAATTGCACTACTAATTATTTTATGAACTAATTTACTCATACCGTGCCAAGAAGGTCAGGTTTTGTTTGTGATGCTGCAGGCACTCTCGATTTTTGAAAATTAAACTGCTATATGCAGGGAACCAACTTTTTCTCTCAAGTGGAGAAGAACATGTAGTGTCATATATGTAGCTTGTCTGCTGCATTCTTTTTTCAATGAACATTGAATACAGAAAATTCTACATCGGTTTTCAGTTGGGCATCCAATCACCAGTTTTCAAAATAAGGGCCCATGGAACATTTGCATGCATGTCATGCTATGATTTCTGACTGAATTTCTGTGATTAGGACTTATTATTTAAATTTGGACTAATATCCTTTTCTTTTGTTTTTATTATTACATTGTTTCTGCTGTTATGTCCTCCAGCCTTCTTCAGGTGTGTCTTGATCTGGGTAACCATCAAGGAATTTCAAACTGAACCCATTATTTAATCTAAAAGGGAGAAATTATTCTTATTCTAGTGTCAATATGGAAGAATATTTTATGCATTAACTCATTTTATAATTTTGAACAACATTTTGATACAACAAATATTTAAAAAAAATGTAGAACTTAATTTTTTTAATAATTCCAAAGTGGTCAATTTTTTAAAAATAATTCCAAAGCGCACATTTTTTTTTATATAATTCTAAAGTGCACATTTTAAAAAAATTTTTTACAAAGTACTCATTAAAAAAAAAAAAATTTACAAGGTACTCATTTAAAAAAAAATAATTCCAAAGTACTCATTTAAAAAAAAAAAAATTCCAAAGTACTCATTTTAAAAAAAAAAATTCCAAAGTACTCATTTAAAAAAAAAAATTTCAAAGTACTCATTTAAAAAAAAAAAAATTCCAAAGTACTCATTTTAAAAAAAAAAATTCCAAAGTACTCATTTTAAAAAAAAATTCCAAAGTACTCATTTAAAAAAAAAATTCCAAAGTACTCATTTAAAAAAAAATAATTCCAAAGTACTCATTTTTTTAAAATAAATAAAAAAAAAAAAAAATTCCAAAGTACTCATTTTTAAAAAATAATAATTCCAAAGTACTCATTTTTTTAAAATAATAATTCCAAAGTACTCATTTTTAAAAAATAATAATTCCAAAGTACTCATTTTTAAAAAATAATTCCAAATGACTCATTTTTTAATAATTCCAAAGTACTCAGTTTCTTATAATCCCACTGTAGTCATTTTTAATAATCTGAAAGTACTCATGTTATTATAATTCCAAGTACTTATTTTTAGAATTCCAAAATACACAATTAAAAAAATATCTCATCAGAATCAATTTTTTTTCAGATAATCACATTATCAACAATCATCAATAACAGTTTTTGTCTTGTTTGAAAGAAGGAAACCACTTAATTATGAATAAGTCATGTTTTGTTGTTTTTTTAGCACACAACTTTATAAATTGGTGATGTATTTTTTATTTTCATAAACTTAGAGTGTTTAAAAGCATAATTTTGTTTTATTTCTTTAATTACATTGAGTAAAATTGCATTATCTCTTACTTTCTGAGTAGTTGTCACTTGCTAACAGCAGATATTTGAGGCAATCTGGCCTTCAGGTGATTGGCATTTCAAACTGAACCCTTTAATTCATCCACTGGGATGGATTGTTCTAGTTCCACATGCCATGCCTCACGGACACATGGCCCAGTAGATTAAGATGTTGGTTGGATCCAGTGACTAAACCCAAAGAGTTTTGAATTCAATACCAGGCTACAGCAGTAGTGAACCAAAAAACTTGGAGAGTTGAGTTAACGGGAAATAACTGAGATATCTGGAAGAGGCATGGCACATGGAACTAGAACAATCTACCCCAGTGGATGAAATAAAAGCTTGGTTTGAAATTCTAATCACCTGAAGAAGGCTGGTGCGTAAAATGGCCAAAACGTTGTGAATATGACAATGAAGATGAGAATAGCAGTCCGAATAATGTAAATAAGATGTTTTTATCCATCTTTCTAGTAACAACAAATGGTTGGGCAGCATATAAACACAAGCACTTAACTTGAGACCCTGTGTTTTCAAGAATTCTCTTTATCACTTTTCTAAAGATGTCCACCATTGACATAGACAAAGTTTGAAGCAATTCTGTTTTGGTAAAGAAAGAAACAGGATTGAAAAAAAGTAAGGACTGAAGATAAACTAGTGAAGTAAGTAAAACAAATAAATGTTAAGATAAACACAGACATTAAGAAAAAAATGCAAAAACATCAAGGCAAGATGAGAGAAAGAAAAAATGGCTATCATAGGAAAAAGAAAGACTTTGCACCACCTCATAAAAAAGTTAAAAAAAAAAAAAAAGAAAAAAAAGACAATTTGACATTCACCAAGAGGATACTATTAATTTGGTTGAGGTGTATTTCTATTTTGATTAGTGACAGCACTGCACAATTAATCTACATTAGTTAGTGGACAGTTTCTCTTTGGCTGTGGTGTAAATTTGAAAACGATGAGTTCATTGTTTCTGCCAATCACAATGGCTGATGTGTCTCAAAACAGATGAGAAACGCTCTCCCTCAATAACCCTGTCCATTCATCCATCGAAAAGTCAAACCGAATGAAGTGGGATGATCAAGCTAGGAGTGTATGGATATGGTGGGTGGGGGTAACCTGGGATACTTACCTGTCAGGCAAGACTGAGGCTGTAAAATAGAGATTTACTTGTTCAGCAGTTGAAACATGTTTTGGTGTGGGTTTGTGGGTACTGTTGCCAGAGGGGGCTGGGTAGACACGTGATTGAGAAAGAATTGGGTGAAATTGAATAGACATCAAGCAGAAATGAAACCAAAAATGCAAAACAAAAGTCTTTAGTCATTTGTCTTCCAAAAAGGTAGTGCCATCACAAAGAGAATTGAGTTATCCACCCCAACAAGAGAGATGTTTGTAACTGCCTATTTTGTTGATAATCGACACTCACTGCTTCAAAAATGTGCATGGGTGAAAGAAAGACAATTGATTGTGTTGAGATTTAATACAAAGAAATATGGCTGCTATTTAGTAAATTCAGTTGATTATTTCCACTATTTACATTCAAACTAATATCCTCATCTTATCAGCCTCCATTGCCATATCACATTAAATCTGTACTGATTGGATAATTTCTCCCAAAATTTCTGGAATAAGGAGTTATCATTATTTATATTTGGTCTAATATCCTTTCTTTGTTATTATTATCAGCCTTATTTAGTGTATCACATCAGGTCTGTATTGATTGGATAATTTTTGCCTGAATTTCTGGGATGTGGAGTTATCATTATTTGCATTTAGACTAATATCCTCATCTTTATTCTAATCAGTCTCCATTGGTGTATCATATCAGATCTGTACTGGTTTGATAGATCTTACCTGGCTTTCTGGGATGGGGAGTTATCATTATTTGCATTTAGACTAATAACCTCAGCTTTACTTCTTCATGGAGCAATAGCCTAATGGCTTAAAGCAGTGGTTCAGACAAATTATATTCCTTAGTTCCACCAGTTCTAACTTTCACAGCCATGGCCCACCTTGCCATGCCCATTGTAGCAAAACCACCCTCATTCCCTTTGTATGACTTTGGTGAGATGTTCCACTCAAGTTGCTTTTTCTTCCCTCGAACTGCTGCTTTGTGGAACCAACTCCAAAGAGGATGCTACCCAGATCATTAAAATCTTAACCTGTTTATGTGTAGGGTCAACTGTTATCTTCTGTACATATCCCCATAAACTCTTCCTCTTACTCTGTAACACTCTAGCTCAAGTGACTTTTGGGCCTTGTACATGTTGAACATTATTGCAAAAAAATGTCCCTTCAGGGTATGGGCTATCAAGACTCCCCACAACTTTCTATCCATTGTAGCTCTTACTAAAGCTCGTCTTTTTGCTATCTCTCTGAATTTCTTGCCTGCTGGCCAATTACACAAGTTTCTTAGGAAGGTTATTAACTGCTTTCCTCTATCCATTTTGCCTTCGGCTGTCCTGTGAGTGTGAAATTTTCCAAGCCTTCTTTCCTCATTATGTGCTCTAGAAATTTCAACTCTCTGTTTTTGATTTAAAGTATGTGTCTGTTTTTGTGCTCATTTCCCTGAAAATGTTGTCATTGCTCACATGCTCAGTTCATTGTATTCTCATCATCCTTCCATAGAAACACATTTCTATTGCCTCAAATCTCTTTTTCATCTGTGAGGTGATTGACCAGCATTCACTGTCATATAGGATGATTGATATTATGCAGCAAGCGGTTGAGCATTCTTTTCTTTGTTTCTAACAAAATTTTTCTATTTTTTTAATATTTTGCTTAGCTTCGAGGGAGCATATTTCATTATTCCAATGCACCTTCAGATTCATAAAAACACTTCCTAGATATTGAAATTTTTGTTACTGCTGAACTTTGGTGTTGCCAAGACATGAAAAAAAAAAAAAAACTAAATAAAAAAACACATAAATTTTCCTTGTTTATCACATTCAATAATATTTATCTGAAATAGGAATTGGTAGAAATAGAAAAAAAAGTATGTTGAACTGCTATGTAATATCAGCTATAGTTGAGGAAGTGCTGGACAACCTACTAACAGATGAAGAAGAGATGTGGTTCTCCAAGCAAATGCTGAAAATACTACAGACAAAATATCTAAGCAACAAGTAAATCATGAATAAGGTACAAACAACACAGGAATTTATACTTAGGAAAAAAGAAATTAGAATTTTTAGGAAACATAATGAGGAAAGAGGGCCTAGCTAATCTTACACTCACAAGATAGTGATGGCAAAAGAAGCAAGGAAAACAGCATCTAACTGATTTAACAAGTTTGAGTGAATGGGTCACAGAAGGAAGAGATAGTAAATAAGAAAAGCATATTTAGGACAAACAAGATGGAAGTTATCAAGCGCCATGATTGCTGTGAAGGGACTTGGCACATAGAAGAAGATATGTGATAGATTTTATAGACAAAGCTCTGATATCATACTGGACAATGTCAAGATAACTGCTTCCATATTCTAAAATAAAAAATATGGAGAAACCATATAAATAATCAATTCAAAACAATTTTGTCTATGTTCCTCCCTCTTCTTCTATGTGTCATGTCCCTTCAGGATGTGGGGCTATCATAGCTCTCCACAATTTCCTATCTGTTGTAGCTCACTAAAGTTTGTCATTTTGCTATCTCTGCTAATCTAACAAGCTCGGTAGGTAGGTTATACACTGTTTTCCTCTGTTCCACTTGCCTTACAGCCATATCACATTCAAGCACCAATTCTCATACAATCACCAAAGTTAAGCAATGTTGAGACTAGTCAGTACCTATATGGGTGACCACTTGGGAATACCAGGTGCTGAAAGCTTTGATATGTAGGCAGTGTAAAGGATAACAGCTTGGAATTAGAAATCGGAGAGAGCAAAGTTCTAATTCCAGTTGGGTTTGTTGTATTCAGTTACATTCAAATTTTCTTGGAAAAGGTATGAATCCACTTTTTTTCACCTCACAGCTATCGGTTAATTAGTAGGATTTGTATCATTAAATCATTATTATTATCTCCTAAAAATTCTTATTGGTTTTAAATCACCTGCAAATGTTTGATAAGCTGTAAAAAAAAAAAAAAATCCAACTCAATAAAAAAATGTTGCCTTTAATATGTTATGTCAGTGTTAAATTTGTCTGTGCTTAGAAAATGCACAGTACCCTGAGTAACAAGGTAACCCAAGTAATACTCACTAATTAAACAATGTTATTGTTTATATATCACAAATGTATAAAAAATTAGTATATATCAATCTTTTCAGTCCAACTTTAAAATTGCAACTATTAACATCGGTCACACTGTTGTTCATGATGTTTTGGCTGTTGTACACTCTGACCTTCTTCAGGTGATGGACATTGGAATTTGGAACCAAACCCTCTATTTATTCCATGAGGGTAGATTGTTCTAATTTCACATGCCATGCCTTTTCTGAATATCTCAGTTTCAATTCTCTTTAGTAACTCAACTCTCCAAGTTTTTGTCAGGCAAACTCACAATTCTTTGGGTCAAGTCACTTTTTGGATTACTCAACCAACACTTTTATCCACTGGGCCATGTGTTCTTGGTTCAGTAATCTAAAATGTGACTTGGCCAAAAATACCCGGCATTCTTTTTGACAGAGGAAACCAACATTTGATCCATTGTTCTTTACAGCTTGGTAATAAAGAACATCACAGTCAGCCAGTTTCTATTTTCTCTTTGTAAGGAAAGCACTTGGATTATTTTCTCCAAAGCATTATATCTGCTCAGTTTCGTGTCCAAAATGTAAACAAAGCAATTTCTAAATCATTAATAGATTTATTCTTAATTTGACACTTTTATTACTTAAAATGTTATATTTGAAATCAACAAAAATAAATCCATTATTTCTTTAGAAATACAGGGTGCTTCACAAAAAGAACAGGAAATTTGGTACAGTCTATTTACTTGTTGGAATTTTTGTCATAGTTATTTGAAACAATAATAAAGGATAGTAATTTAGTAGCTTAAAACAGAACAAAAGCTCAAATGTTTGATAAGGTGTTCAGGCTAAAGAATTCTGGCAAAATTTCTTGGCATTTTTTTCAGTCCCCAAGTTGGATGTTCTTTCTTAAAGAGAACAATCACCTCTCGTTGAAAATTTGATAACTGCAGCATCGTAGAACAATAAATGGTTACAACATTGTTACTTTTTAGTTAATTCATATCATAAAATATATAGTTATTTTTTTTATGTTACTTTTTTCATCATATAGTAAATCTAAAATTGCCATTTTTTTGTGGGGCACCCTGTATATATAAAACTGTAACAACCAAACTATTCTCTTCCACACTAATATGCCTACACTCATAGTTGCAGTGTAACCCGGATATAAGAGAGTTGTCGGGACCGGAGAAGAAGTATCTTATATCTGGGTTTCTCTTATATCCGGGTTTGGTCTATTTTGTTTAGGTAAGTATGGCTCTAATTTGGGACCAGAGAAAATCTCTCTGAAATCCGGGGTTTCGCTTATATCCGGGTTACACTGTACTAAAAAATAACAGAACTAATATACACATTTATTGGATGAAGTCTACATTGCCATGTAATCATTACTGTGGCTGGATCTAAATCTTGCTATCCAGTATAATATGCTAAGTGTTCATGGGTAAGAGTAATAGACAACAGAAATTCTAAAATCATAGACATTTTCCGCTTTTCAATCTCTGCCTATGACTACTCTATTGCTATTTCTATGACAAATGTTCAGATAAACTCCATTCTTTATTTCTACCAGTTCAGACCTTCACCACTAATACTTGTCTTGTTATCTGAATGGAGTCAAATCACCTTAATTTCCTCCTTATTCCACTTGTAAGGAGGAAGTTCTGTTCAGACTGCTTTTTTCTGAGAACTGCTACCTTGTAGAACAGACTTGTCTGTGGATGTTTCCCAGAACATTACGATCATAACATCTTCATGTCAAGGGTCAATCATTATCTGTCCTCCATATCCTCATAATCTTAACTTCCTCCTACCTCTTATATTTATATCACACACGTCACTCAGAAATCCTCTACCTTGAGGGACTCTTGAGCCTTGTTACCTTTAGTAACAAAAAGAAAATCACAGTTTAATGAATTTCTGAAGATCAATGTTTCTCATGGGGCAAGGTTTGTTGCTTTGTTGTTCACTCACAGGATTAAAGGGAAGCGACACTTTACATTTACACGTTTTTTATTCACGTGCAAAGAACAAAGGTGTGGTATGTAACCAATCATATGGAGAGAAAAATAAATCTAATCATTGAATTAAAACACATTTTTTTTGCAATGAGACAAATAGATGATAAATATGAAGTTAAGCATGGCTGATGCTAACCTCCAAGAGAGCAACTCCATGTACCTCCTTGGGTTCATGTTTTCCACTGATATGAATTGGAGTGATTATATTGAATCAATTGCTTGGTCCAATGTTAGAAAAGTTGGTTCACTGTATTGTACTGGACAATTTTTCTCATCAGAATCCATCTTACACATTTATAAATCTACCATTTGTCTGTGTATTGAATATTGTTCTGATGAGCTTCCCTCCTTGGTGCTTTGACTGCATGAATAAGTATTTCTTTTCTTTAAGCATTTCACCCCAAGCAATGTGGGAAGCCACTAACACGCAAGGGGTTACAGAGAGTTGGAGCTAGAGCAAAGAGGAGTGAGAGAGGAAAGGATGAAGAGAAGGATAGGGGATAGATCAAGGCATCTGGAGACATCGATTGACATAACATTTTAATAGTTGGAGATTATATTTATCAGGGAAACGGGGAAAAGGGGAGGGAGTTCTACAGGTGAGAAGTGCGAGACATGAAGCTATTGGAGTAGAAGAGACGGCTACATTTAACAGTTTCGACAGTGAAAAGGTGACAGTGAGATGCCAGCCTAGTTGAATGCTTAAATTCAAGAAGTCTGGGAACCAGCAAAAGCACTTCATCGGAGCAGTTACTGTGAAAGTATTTGTAAAAAAGACAGAGGGAGGCAACAGCAAGTCTGTGAGAGAGCGACTGCAGACAAGATGCCAGATCAGGGCCAATTGCATTGCATATCCGTCTGTGGATTTTATCAAGAACCTTGAGACAAACAGAAGGGACTCCAGACCATATATGACAGCAATACTCCATGCATGGGTGAACGGTTGATTTGTAGATTTGAAGGATCAACTCCGGCGAGAAAAATTTCCTGGCGCAGCATAGAGTGCCAACTTTCCTTGCAGTGGACAAAGCTATTGACTCAATGTATTTGTTCCATCTCAGGTCAGCAATCAATGTGAGACCGAGCAGTTGCAAAGATGTGCTCTCGTGGAGTTGAGCATCAGACATGCTAATGGGGGGGGGGCAGGAATGCTACTAATTGGTAGCTAGGTCTCACCCTTTTACTGTTGAAATAGTAAGATCCAACTGCAAGTTCTATTCTAATTGTTTCATTTCTTGCACCACATGCCTGTGGCACTCCCTTCCAATTTCTTGCTTTCCTGCTGCCTACAATCTTTAAAAATTGAAATGCAATGACAATTGCCGACTTCAGTTTTCATAAATCAATTCTTCTTATTTTCTTTCACTCTCAGTAACCATTTGCATCCTAGTGACAACATTGCCTTGCTAGGGGGGAAGTTATGGAAAAGTTTTGAGCGAATTTGAATAAATATTTTTAAGAGGTGGTCATTTGTGGACATGATTTGCAAATGTTATTTAAGATGGTAGCATTTTATAACATGTTCTTTTACAAAAAAGCATTATTAAATGCCAGTTTTGCCTATACAAGAGTCTCAGATTTGGTGAAGACTGTTTTTTTGGCATCCATTTAGTGAAAAAAACTAAAACTAAATCACAATGTTTAATTTGAGACAATGATTAAAAATAAACTCAGTTTCTCCTTGTCAATTCTATGTGCAACTTGAAATTCAAGACACAACAAAGAAGAGCCATAACTCAAGAAGCGAAAAGTCATCCTATAAACTGTGAAGATTGTAAACTGGATGTTAATATCCATTGAATTAAATCTCAGACCATTTTAAAAAGAAAAGCAAATGAGGAAAACAAAATACAACCCCAAAACCTCAAAATAAATTGTCTGTTCCATGTACATGGCTTCTGGTCGCACACGTTTATATACCAAGAAATAATCTTGGGGAAGATTCTCATTGCTTGAAGCTATTTCCCTTTTCTCTGATCAGCTATCAAGATAAGTGAAATTGTATCCATTTACAAAAGGGCTTCACTGTCTTTCTTTGTTTTATGACCTGTTATCTTAAGCTTCTGATAGCTTTGGGCTAACCCTAAATCGCCTCTGCTTCTTTTTCAATTCCTTTTTCCATTTTTTCCTTTCTTTTTCTCTCTCTTTTCATCACTTTATTTCTCTATCCGTCTTTCTTTCCTTCATTTTAAACTCACTTATATGCTCTTTGCTATACATTTTCCTTCTCTTTCTTTCTCCTCAACTCTTTTAAATTTCTTATTCTTCTCTGCTGTTAACATCCTGTTTCCTTCTCTTAATCTTCCTCTTATGGTCATTTATCTCTATTTCTTTTTCTCTTCGCTTCTTAGCATTGTCTTTGATTTTCCTTTTCAGTTTCCCGCTTTTTCTTTCTCCAAATCTTTCTTGTCAAATAAAACAAGTTCTGTTTTTTATGTATTACTCTTTTTATATCACTCAAACCATTTGACACATTTACTTCTAGTTTTTCTCCTTTTCTTCTAAGCATTTCCTATTTGTTTTTTTTTCTCTCTTTTTTTTTCATTATTTCTTTTTCTCTTTTATATTTCTTACTTATCTCTCTTTACTTTTTTTGCCTTTCACTCTTTTTCCATGTATTTTTTTCTTTAATTCTCTTTGCTTTAATTTTTCCAAATTTTTTTTCCTTACTTCTCTTTGCCTTTCTTTTTCCACATCTCTTTTCTTTACTTCTTTGCCTTTCTTTTTCCACATATCTTTTCTTTACTTCTCTTTGCCTTTCTTTCTCCACATCTCTTTTCTTTACTTCTTTGCCTTTCTTTCTCCACATCTCTTTTCTTTACTTCTTTGCCTTTCTTTCTCCACATCTCTTTTCTTTACTTCTTTGCCTTTCTTTCTCCACATCTCTTTTCTTTACTTCTTTGCCTTTCTTTCTCCACATCTCTTTTCTTTACTTCTCTTTTCCTTTCTTTTTCCACATCTCTTTTCCTTTCTTTTTCCACATCTTTTTTCCTTTCTTTTTCCACATCTCTTTTCTTTACTTCTTTGCCTTTCTTTCTCCACATCTCTTTTCTTTACTTCTTTGCCTTTCTTTCTCCACATCTCTTTTCTTTACTTCTTTGCCTTTCTTTCTCCACATCTCTTTTCTTTACTTCTTTGCCTTTCTTTCTCCACATCTCTTTTCTTTACTTCTTTGCCTTTCTTTCTCCACATCTCTTTTCTTTACTTCTCTTTTCCTTTCTTTTTCCACATCTCTTTTCCTTTCTTTTTCCACATCTTTTTTCCTTTCTTTTTCCACATCTCTTTTCTTTACTTCTTTGCCTTTCTTTCTCCACATCTCTTTTCTTTACTTCTTTGCCTTTCTTTCTCCACATCTCTTTTCTTTACTTCTTTGCCTTTCTTTCTCCACATCTCTTTTCTTTACTTCTTTGCCTTTCTTTCTCCACATCTCTTTTCTTTACTTCTTTGCCTTTCTTTCTCCACATCTCTTTTCTTTACTTCTTTGCCTTTCTTTCTCCACATCTCTTTTCTTTACTTCTTTGCCTTTCTTTCTCCACATCTCTTTTCTTTACTTCTTTGCCTTTCTTTCTCCACATCTCTTTTCTTTACTTCTTTGCCTTTCTTTCTCCACATCTCTTTTCTTTACTTCTTTGCCTTTCTTTCTCCACATCTCTTTTCTTTACTTCTCTTTTCCTTTCTTTTTCCACATCTCTTTTCCTTTCTTTTTCCACATCTTTTTTCCTTTCTTTTTCCACATCTCTTTTCTTTACTTCTTTGCCTTTCTTTCTCCACATCTCTTTTCTTTACTTCTTTGCCTTTCTTTCTCCACATCTCTTTTCTTTACTTCTTTGCCTTTCTTTCTCCACATCTCTTTTCTTTACTTCTTTGCCTTTCTTTCTCCACATCTCTTTTCTTTACTTCTTTGCCTTTCTTTCTCCACATCTCTTTTCTTTACTTCTTTGCCTTTCTTTTTCCACATATCTTTTCTTTACTTCTCTTTGCCTTTCTTTCTCCACATATCTTTTCTTTACTTCTCTTTGCCTTTCTTTTTCCACATCTCTTTTCCTTTCTTTTTCCACATCTTTTTTCCTTTCTTTTTCCACATATCTTTTCTTTACTTCTCTTTTCCTTTCTTTTTCCACATCTCTTTTCCTTTCTTTTTCCACATCTCTTTTCTTTACTTCTCTATGCCTTTCTTTGTCCACATCTCTTTACTTCTCTTTGCCTTTCTTTTTCCACATCTCTTTTCCTTTCTTTTTCCACATCTTTTTTCCTTTCTTTTTCCACATATCTTTTCTTTACTTCTCTTTTCCTTTCTTTTTCCACATCTCTTTTCCTTTCTTTTTCCACATCTCTTTTCTTTACTTCTCTATGCCTTTCTTTGTCCACATCTCTTTACTTCTCTTTGCCTTTCTTTTTCCACATCTCTTTTCTTTACTTCTCTTTGCCTTTCTTTGTCCACATCTCTTTTTTTTTTACTTTTCTTTGCCTTTCTTTTTCCCCCATCTGTTTCCTTCTTTTTACCTTCCTTTTTACCTTCCTTTTATAATTCTTACTTCTCTCTAGTTTTTCTGTTTTTTCATATCTCTCTTTATTTTTGTATTTCTCCATCTCTCTCTTTACTCTTTGTATCTCTCTCTCTTATATCTCCATTTACTTCATCTTTTTTTTTAATGTCTTATTTTCTTTGCTTCCCTACTTTTGTTTTCATCTTGTGCATTCTTCTTCTCCTTGTTCTCTCCCCTTCCTCTCTCTTTTGTGTCTTCCTTTCTTTCTCATGTCTTCTTCGGAATTTCTTTCTTTTGTATCTTTCATTTTCATTTTTCTTCTCTTATTTTTCTTCTTTGTTTTAAATTGTCAAAGAAATATTTGGTGCCAGGAATGAGCAGAATATAAATCTATCATGGAAATTATTTTCTTATCAAAATATGATTTTGACAAAAGAAAATAGGGAAAAAAAATCCCAAAAGTCACAAGCTTTTATTTCTTACACCCTGAAGATAAATAACTTATGTACACAGTATCAAAAAAAGTTCTTTTGTTCTTTTTTTTTAAGCATGATTATTATTATTATTATCTTTGACAAGTTTTCTCATTTTCATTCATTATGGGCATTCTCCATTAAATGATACATCTTCAGACATCTTTCACAAAATATTTGCAGTGCCAAGGGTGACTCTTCTTCTATGTGCCATGTTTCTTAAAGACATTGGCAATTGTTGCCCTCCACAATTTCCTGTCTTTTGTTGCTCTATATCTCCTTAACCCTGTCCTGCCATCCATTTACACAAGGTAGGTTATGTGCTGTTTTCCTCTATCCCTCTTGTCTTCAATCTGTCTTGTGACTATCAAATATTCCAAGCCCTCTTTCTTCATTATGTACCCTAGAAATTTCAACTCTTTATTTCTGATGTTAAATAAAACTATTCTTTTTGTTTCCATTTTTTCTAAAACTTCATTGTTACTCACATGTTCAGTACATGGTATTCCCAGCATCTTTCTGTAGTACCACATTTCTGTTGCTTCAAGTTATCCTCTGTGATGAGATTGTCCAGCATTCAGTGTCATATAGGAGGACTGATATTACACAGGATACTAGGCTTTATTTCAATTTTCCCAATGAATTACTTCAAGTTTGGTGTTGTAGACCCCAGTGCCCCAATGATAACTAGGACAAGAGTTGCTTGAACATCTCAAATTCTACAACATCAATCCAGAGGCCACAGGTCAGTGTATTTCTTAAGCTTGTCTGTTTCCTTAACAGATTATGATCACCAGAAACAACCATGTTGATGAGGAAGCATTTTCTTGTTTTTGTTTTGTTTTGTTTTTTGCCAATAACGATGATGTCTAGTTTGGTAGCCTCTTTGAATGTTGAAATTTCACAAAATCCTGATTTGGTTATTTTCAATCGCCTTCCTTCCAATTTTTTTTATCTATTGATCTAATAGAGGAAGTTTATTGGTCTACAAAATCTTACATGTCTGATAAGGAACCCCAATAACAAAAACATTTAAAAGCTAATCAGGAGTACAACAAGGAGGAAATGAGATCCCCACTCTATCTTTTCTTTGACTATACCTGACACATTTACAAGCCTAGATGTGAAGAAATGGGCACTGATCATTTAAGCATTTCATACCACATCCCAAATTAATCAACTAGTAGAAGACCACAATCTTCCTTTCTCTCCCAAAACCAATGTACTGACAATGATAGGGGCTATTCTGATGACATAGGTATTCAAAGTCTGGATAAGAATGAACTTAAACAAATTACCAACATCCTCTACAAATTATTTCAAGAAGTAAAACTCAAGATAAACCTTTCCAAAAGGGAAGCAATAATTGGAATTGGAAAGCAGTGATGGCATGTAACTTGAATCCATCATAAAAATTCAGAATGTGGAATTAGTTAATACTAAACACTTCAAATACATCAGTGTATGGGTCAGTTATAACAAATCTAATATAGGAGACAAATAAATTGAATATACAATAGTCCACTCTAGAAGTAGTTTCACTGAACACTGCAAACTCATTTTCTTAAATAGGTTTTCATCAGATCGAGACTTTCATACAGATGCCATGCATAGCATCAAACTCATTCAGAAATGTCTAAACTGTCAGCTCTATACAGCCACTTTCTAAAATCAATGGTTAAAAGTGGCTTTGAGTGAGTGAAGCCTGTAGATGTTGGTGAAAACCATCCTTCTTCGAACATAGTGAACTGATCCTACAGAATCACAAACCAAGAACTGTCCCAGATAACAGAAACACATAGCTTCGAGGACTTTCGAGAGCAGCAACAGCTAAAATGGATTTCATATGAAACTCAGAGTGTAAAATGATAATGTAATGAAAATGTTGACATTCCACACTACTTCAAACAAAAGGTTAGGAAGGAAACACCCATCAATACTGGAAAGAGGGATAACAACTATTGAACATGAGAAACCTATTTTCCTGATAAATTATTTTAATAGAAAGTTTTTCATAAATCTTTAGTGAAAGCTGCATTGACTGCTTGGTTAATGAATGCCAAATGTTTCCACATAAGGAAACATCTAATATTACCATTATCATTCCCCTCTCTGACTGGTAGTATTACCATTTCTCATTGACTTCAAGTTCAGACTTCCGCCATTAGCACCAGTGCAGATGAGAGGCCACTTTACCTTGGCACTGCTTGTATTCTTTCTGCACAAGCATGTGGATAACATTTTCCACCTTGCCAAACAAACTGTATTTGTTCAAATCCACTCGGTGATTGTTGTTCTTCCAGGCATAATTAGGTCCTGGGTAAGATGATAAACCACATCCAACAGCAAGGTCTCTGATCAGGAGGCTTTGAGGAGCGTAGAACCACCTCTTACTTGTTGTTCCCAGGTCCACTCTGACCCAGGGTGGTAGCACCTGTTAAGGTCCCAGCTATGGACAAATAGTTGACCCCCCCCCCCCCGAACTGGGATCAAAATACTATGAAAGTGTAAAATTAGGTTTTAATACCAGCAATACATTTTTTTGTAAAAGGTTATTACCAGCAATGAATTTTTGAAGAAAAAAATTTTACCTGCAATACATTTTAAAAAATAAATATTAGCAGCAATACATCTTTGAAAAAAAAAGTATTACCAGCAATAAAAATCTTGTTGGCATTAAATAACCCACTGACGTGTTGATATGCCATAAAGCAAACCAGGCATAATTAGTATTCAATCCTTGATTTTGGGGAGCGAGCTGTATTATTATTATTATTATGTTGGGGTAGACTTATAAACACCAATATACAAAGATGATAATGGAAAAGAAAAATCCTTGGTCCGATGGTCATAACACCTTCACAACATAATAATAAGTGTTTAGCCATAGGCAACCACTGTCACTTTATTATTTGTTGGGGGTGTCAAAATGATTATCTTTCGAATCCATCTTATTGGCAATCCTGTTACATGGACAGTAGTTTAATAATGATACTGTTTTTTCTTGTTTAAATTGGGTAACCTGAAGTTCAGGATTTACATGAAACAATTGTCATGCATCATTATCCTTTTATTGAGTATAAGTGTAAATGACTTCTTCATGGTGGATTCCAAGATATAAAACCTGTTTGTACACCAACTCAGAGGATTTACCATGAGACCAATTAGAGAGATTTCTCTCTAATTAATCTCTTACATTTCAGAAGCAAACATAAATCCATGTCTCTCTCAGATGCAGCTTTCTCAAAGGCAATAAAAATATATTCTTTAGATAGCCTTGCATAGTTTTCCTAACTTATATGTACACCAGCAAATAATGATGCAGTCTTTTACCTGGAGTGTATTTTGTTTTTAATCACCTCACCCCATGCCACAAAGACACCGAAAAAAAGAGAAACATTATTAATGAGCGAGAACAATAGAAGTGTAATCAGGAGGACAGTAGATCACGATTGACATTAGATTTAAATTTTTGACCACACATACTGATGCATTTTTGTATCTAGTCAAAAACATAAACTTGGTGGCTAAATGAAACAATTCTACTGGACCATTTTCCTTTATTGAGTATAAATACAAATGAACTGTTCATGATGGGATTAGAGACATAGGACGTGTTTGTATCCCGTGCCAGATAATTGACATGAACTTTGAAGTAACAAAAGTATTTAAAGTTACTATTAAGTATTTGTATTTTTAGTATTGTAAAGAAAAATAAGTTAGACGAATGATTGGGATGTTAAATAAGACTAGCGTTTTTGGAGAATTCAATTCAACATATAACGCCAATATAAATCCATATCTGGTGCTTCTGCTCTACGTCTTGAGATTCTTGAGAAAATCCAAAGAAGGATCTTTAATGTAACTGATCCTGACAAGGCAATCCCGATTTCAGTCACTTTCTCGCTGATATGACGTGGCTTTCTGCTGTTTTTAACACAATCATTTTCATGGCAACTGCTCTGGTGAGATTTTTTCCCTTGGTGCCCACGACTACATGAATTTAAGCATGCTACTAGATTGGTAACAAGGTTCCACACATTTGAAATAACTAAATGTAACCTACTCCAAGAGTTTCTTTTCCAACACTTCAAACCTGTGGAGCTCCCTTCTATTTACTTGTTTCCCTGATAACTGTAATCTTTAAAAATTTAAATGCAACATCACCATCTTGTGTCTACTTAAATCCCATTCATCTTTTGTCCTTTCCTCAATCCTTCCTATTCTCAGTCTTCTCTTTCACTTTCACTCCCTGTATTCCCCTGCGTACTAGTGGCATTTCTTAAAGGCAATAAACATATATTCTTTTGATACTGTGGCACAATTTTATAAAGTTTTTCTCATTGAACTCTGCTTGAGAACACATTCTCTTAATATTTCATGAGTGCACAGGCTCGTAGTGTTTATTTCAAACACGGTTATCCACTAAAAATAACATTTGAAGTAATAAAAATCTGGATTAAAAATAAATCCATTAATTCTTTAGAAATTGCTATGTTCATATTTTGGATACAAAAGCGAACAGATATGGGCTTTCAAAAAAATCTGAATGAAGGAGTGTGCATTCCTTTAAAGGGAAAACAGAACTTTGCTAGGATATATATATTGTGTATATTTCGGTAGCAATTTTTCATTAATGCATGTTTCATTAAATAATATAGACAAGTTTTGTCTATTTATTTTAAGTAAGTTCCTTTCGAATTATCTGATAAGCTTAATCACATTATCGTTGAAAGATGAAAGGAAAACACCATATTAACACATGTTTGAATCCAATCTAAGCTTTCAGCTTACATAAGCCATTATCAAAGATGACAATTTTAATATATCAAACAACACATATAGAAAACCACAATAATGGCCCAACGTTGCTGTTTGAATAAGCTCAAAGTAACGACAAACTCTTATTTACGAGACAAGGAAGCTATATTCATAAAACAGTTGAAACCTGACCTGAACAAAATAAACTATGAAATCTCCACAAACATTCTTAAATGCCTATAATCTATAGCAGAAGCCATTGGTTTATACCAATGGCATCCCATACTTAATACTTCTCGTTTTCACTCTCGTGTAGTCATGTGTGACGTCACGAGCTACGATGCGTTTTTCGCTTCCTTGGCTCGTAAATAAGAGTTTGTCATTACTTTGAGCTTATTCAAACAGCAATGGCGGGCCATTGTTGTGGTTTCATATATGTGTTGTTTGATTTATTAAAATTGTCATCTTTGATAATGGCTTATGTAAGCCGAAAGCTTAGATTGGATTCAAACATGTGTTAATATGGTGTTTTCCTTTCGTCTTTCAATGATAATGTGATTAAGCTTATCAGACAATTCGAAAGGAACTTACTTAAAATAAATAGACAAAACTTGTCTATATTATTTAATGAAACATGCATTAATATATATAAATATATATATATATATATAGGTACCTCCATGAAAACATTAAAATATCAGTATAGCATGATGAAAACGTGCTACAAATGTAATGAAAACATAGTTTTATCGTCAAAATCATTATGTTATTATTAAGAGGAAGGATCAAAGTATTTTTTTTAATGTTTAACAGTTTTCACTCTTTTTTAGAACATTTGAAATTTTGACTAAATTTGTTTTTCTTGCATCACTGGTTGTACTAACTTTTAGCATAGCAAATTTTAGCCTCTTTTCTTTCGTGGTGACAGACATATAAATGTGGAAATTCTTGCAAAAATCAAATTATTGTCAGATTTTAATGAAATTTTCAGGACCTCACAAATGAATGAAATTATTTTTAAAATTTTCTTATTTTCAATGAATTAAATTATTTTTTAAATTCTTTTATTAGAAAACCTTGATAAAAATATTTTTTTTTACATGTGTTTCAGCCCCTTATTTAATTTTATGAAAACTTGAGAAATTCAAAGTGATAATTTTTAGTGACTATATTAGTTAAAAGAAGGATTCTTTGAAGAAATAAAATCACCAAATTGTTTTTGCAAAGTCAGACCCCATCTTACTAAAAATCTGTTCTGAATTGAAAAAACACAAACACAATAAAACATATAAGACATTATTTAATTAGAGAAGCTTTTAATTGCTTTATATATTAAAGAAATTATTGTCTGAAGACAAAAATTTCTCTTGATTTGTTGAATAATTTATAGTTTTTAAAATTTTTAAAAATTCCTTTTCAGTGTGATAATTCATAGAAAATATTGTTATTAAGTAAAAGTATATTTACTAATCATATATTGTAAAGCTTCTGATGACTGAATATTTTTAAAAGAATTTCAATTTGTTTTTGTATATGTGATTACATGCAGAATTTCTGAAGTATGGATGTACAAACTGATAAATCTGTCATTAAAAGATCACAGGTTTTAAGGGTTGTTTCCCCCTTATAAAGTGTATCATCTGCTCTACCATACTTAACTATGAACACATTTGGCTGTCAATCCACTGTCAATAAATTAATTAACATCAGAAAAACGAGACTCTGTAGTTAAGAAATGTTTGTATACAACGTTTTATGCTATAAGTAATATTTGTTTCAAATCAGATTAATTGAACTTTAAATTTGATAATTTTTCTCAAATAACTTTTCAGAAATATATATTTTTGAAAGATTTTTAAAACCGAGAATTAATTTTGTTTACGAATGTATCGAAAATAGACGTTTTTGATCGATTTTACTGAAAAAAATTCTGATCGATATAATTTCTGTTTGACATACACCAGAGAGTATTTTGCTTACTGGAAACAATAAATTTCAAATCCTTTAACTTTCAATTACAGCGAAAATGAAAACTTCAAGAAAGCTTTTTCATTTTTTTAAATTTATTTTAAACCTTACATATACAGAATTAGCAGAGATACCTAGATACCTATATATATATATATATGGGATAAAAGTGTGTGAATGCAGTCTTCAGGCCATGAAGATTAGCATCCAAGAATGAAACAGACCATCACCAATTGGTGTTGACCTCAGTGATCACTAAAATATATACAGTCAACATAAAAAAATCAGGAAAGGAAAAACTTGTCTTTTGTAGTTTTTAGACTTTTACCTATGTTGTGTATCACAGAAAACTGACTACATTGGTGGCCCTTAGACAAGAAATTGAAAATGCATTTGCAGCAATCCCAGTGGATACTTTGGCCAACATTGCCCAAGCAATAGTTCACTGTACTAATAAATGTCTGGAAGCTAAAGGCCACCATTTTGAACATCTCTTGTGATTGTAGAGTTCAAAGGTAACTATGTATTAATCTGAATAAATTTAGTATTACAATATCTATACAAGTTTTTTCTTTCCTGAAGTTTGTATACATTTTTTGCGAACTATATATAAACCCAGTTTACATGACCTCATTTGTACAGTTGTCCTCATCTTTCTTGCCATATTCATGATGTTTCAGCCATTGTATGCTCCAATCTTCTTCATGTGATTTCAAACCAAACCATTTATTTAGTGCATGTAGTAGATTGTTCTATTTCCACATGCCATGCCTTTTTTGGATACCTCAGTATCAGTTAATTCCCTTTAGTAACTCAACTATCCAACTTTTTGCTCCCACCAGGTATTGAACTCATAACTCTTTGGCTCAAGTGACTTTTTGGATTACTCAACCAATACTTTTATCCACTGCAAGTAGGTTTCATTAGGTGGAGTTGCTAGCCCCATTCATAACTACTTTGAATTCATACTTATCTTCCTCTGAACGTGGTCTACCCTGTTATTTAACTTAAGAGCTGTTGGGAGAAAGGGATGGATTCATCTCTTTCCCAAGAGTATTCACACAAAAGCAGGCAGAACTACCTTGACTGGAATTTGAACTCAATATGCCAATCCTATTTTCTGCAATGATGACCATTATCCTACGTACACATCTATAGCACCAACAGAAGTGATATGTATTCGTTATGGGAAAAGGTAGTAATAATACCTCAACAAATAAGTAGTGTTGACAACAATAATGTAGATTCTGTTCTTGCTGTTGTCATAAGCAGAGATGTTATTTACTATAAATCATTCTAATGAAATACTCACTGTATTTTGAGAAATAAATTTCTTGTCTGTTTTAGAGATTCCAGTTCTTTTGTTGCATTAATTTCTAAGACGTCTTCTATGATAACCAAATTTGGATAATTGATTTTTATTGCATTATTTTCTTCCTGGATGTGATAGTTTGTAATTCAGTTAGACCTGCTTCAGCTTGTTGAAAGTCACTTCAAAGACTCCCATATATACGTAACGCACATGCTTTTTTTTTTTTACCTGTTTTGTTATTCTTGCTGGAAGCATACATCTGTGATAATTATCACAAGGTATTTTTGTTGTTGTTTTCAGCTTTAAAAATCAAAACTTGCTTTAGACTTTGGTTTATCCTAAGGAGTCTTTAGGCTGGATGAAAAGTTTGACATTTTGAGAAAAAAACTGATCTGATATCTTGTGATTGGTTCTCATCCTCCACATATTATTATCGCAATCCTCTTTAGGTGTTTGTCTGTTGGATTGAATCAGAAATGAAAAACCCGTTTTGGTTTTTGTTACCTCTTACTTCATTCTTTTCTAACATCCAAATTAAAATCATGTATCAGGAAGATTCCTCTTAGAATACGGCATAGGATGAAATAAAACAAAAAAAACTTTTTTAACAATCATTTCACCCCAAGCAAGGCAATAAAGCCACAAAGATGAAATGAATTGCCATGAAGGAATGAAATATTGCAAAGAAAATTATCAAAGCGAGAGAACAATAAGTGTTATGATAAGTATTCTCTCTGACAGATGTAGTGTTGTTAAGAGAATGTAACTCTCATAAGTATAATGATACTGCCTTTTATATGGTACGTAATTTACATATCACTATACCTCTCTGAACCTAAGAGGCTTTATACTTTTAGTTGATCTTTGACTTCTACAAACAATCCTGGGAGACATAATCCTTCTCTCAGAGTGAGTTTCTTTATTTCTTTTTATAGATCTAGGTCTTAACTGATTCTCCTCATTTGAATCATCATGATACCTCTGGTCACTCTCATCCCCCAGATTGTTCCTCAGTACTACTGGATACACTCATTCTCTCCTGCCTCTCCTGTTCTTCCCTTTCATGTCTCTGCTGGTTTTCCTGATCACTCTCAATACTGGATTCACTCATTCTTTCTTATGTCGTCTGTTCTTCTGCCTCATCTTCCTCCTCCTTTTCTATAACTTCATGCTCTATTGTGGTTCTAAATGGGTCTTCATGAGCCAGTATGCCCTGTTCATTCTTTGTTAACACAGCTGTGTTAAATCCCTTTTGCAGCACAAAATTCACCTCTTCAGGACTTGAATCCTTGTTCTTTCTGCACCACACACTTTCATTCATTGCAAATGACATGTTAATCGCAGCTGTTATTAGTTTTTCCATCAATGAAGACGGGAATTTGTCTTCTGTCTGCATGCAGAATAGCTCTATAACTTAGTAGTAGTCTGGGTAAATAACTCTCCATATCACAATCCACGAGGGAGAATGCTTTTAATCGCATTTTTAATGATTGAACCATCCTCTCTGCAATTCCATTTGACTGTGTGTGGTAAGGTGGTGTTTTGTATAGAATGCAGCCAATATGTTTTAACCATGCACATATACATGGTTAGAACGTTCGCATTCTGTACCATGAGACTCGAGTTCAAATCTCATCAGGGTTGATTTGTCAGGAAGGTGACTTTCTGATGTTATCAGACTGGAGGGGTCAATCCCAGAGTGTGGCACCTTTGGAAAGTGCCTGAAAACCATACCACGGGTTTACCCAAGCCTTGTGAGTAAAATTGGGTAGACAGAACCCTTGGGGACCATCGATAGCTGTACTAGCACAGTCACAAATCATCGTGGCTGAGGGCTTGAGCATGCTGGCCTTGTTGAAATTGTTGATCATGCTAGATAACATGCTCTTTCCCAGAAACTGTAACTAATGTCTGATCAGCATAGTTGCAATATAAACCACAGGTGGGCTCTGTGGGTGTTGAATAAACACAAATGCACCTCAGCAAGTGTCTGCAATAGGGATTTTCTGGCCACCCTAGTAAACGGGTATCCTCGAATACGAGTGGCCAGCTAAACATACTCTTTCTTCAGAAAACTCGGGTGCATTGTTGGAGACCAAGGTTTTTGGAACTTCATTTCTTGAAAACACTATCCTCAACACCCACAGTAGTGGCTTTTCTTTGCACGACTTTAATAACTTCAGGCTAGCATGAAAGCCAGTCGACTAATATCAGAAATAGTCCTATACCTTTAATGCAGGCATGAATCCATATGATCATTTCCTTTGGCCAAGAGTGAATTTTAGTTTGCATAAGTTTATTTCTGCACACTTTGGGCATATTTTAACATACAGTTCCACATCTCTCGAATAGCCTGGCCACCATGCTTGTAACTTTAGCCTCATTTGTGTAGCCATAATACTTCCATGTATATCATCGTGCACAGCTTTAATTACTTCTTTTCCTAGAGACTGTGGAGGTACTATATCTCCATTAATATATAATTTTTTTCTCTAGTGTTAATTTGTGTATTGACTCTTTATAAGGTCTCTCAAGCAAGAGCAATTACTCCCTATATTCCGTTTTATTCTATCCATAATTTTATTCAAGGCTGAATCCTGCCTAGTTCCCAACCTAAGCTGATTTAAGGGTAATACTTCCATTTCTATCCCGTACAAAATCCTATCCTCATAATTTTCACTTGCTTCAACATTTTTACTCTCAAAATTTAACTGAAATAATGCATTCTTATGCAGAATAGTATTTCCTTTAATATATATGATGTCAAAGTCAGATGCCATAAGCTTAATCACCCATCATAATATCCTGGAAGATGTGACCTTTGGCAACTCTCTTCTGGGGTTGAATATAAATTCCAAAGGTTCTTGATCAGATTTTAATAGAAATTTCCTTCCCAGCAAAAACTTTCTAACTCTTTCCGTGCTTCATATAATCACCAATGCCTCTTTCTCTATATTCAAATAATTCACTTCCACCGATGTTAGTTTTCTAGATAAGTACATTACAGGGTGATCCGCCTGTGACAACATTGCAGCTATAGCACAGTCACTTGCATCTGTAGTTGACATCAATTCTTTCACTGGGTCGAAGATTTTACCAACTGGTTTCTTTATAAGTGCTTTTTTTTTTAACTCCTCGAAAGCGATCTCTTGTCATTTTGTCCATTGAAACTTGGTATTCTTCTTCTGCCTTATTTTGTTAAATGGTTCCAACAAAAGGTCATTATATTGCAGTAGATATCTGTTATAGAAACTGGTTAATCCTAAAAAAAAGATTCTAACACTTTTTTATTTCTGGGTGCAACTATCTCTGATATCTTATTAATGAGTTTATCACCCGGTGTTATACTGTCTTTGGATATTTGATATCCTAAGTATAAATTTTTTTTATCATGATTAATTGTCATACCTGTAGAAGTCAAATGACTTACCTGCTTACATGGCTGCCTTCTTGTGTAAAGACAAGCCAGCCAATCTAACTTATTTATAGAAGAGTACCTAATACAGCAGGTGGGTTGGTCCATTTTGCTAGAATGGACCTTCCCACCACATTTGCATGAGTGGACTCTATTCACCCATATATCTCTCCATCTAATCACTCAGGAAAAATTGAGCTTGAAGTGACTACACCAGTCTACTGGTGTGTCAGACCACTTGCAAGCTAACCAACATTCTATATGGTGCAATATAGACATTTTGAGTGTCCCTGCCATTTGTGCTTGGTCACACAGTGCTGCCTCAAATGCCTGAGCATGGTTGATGCTTTGGTCGGGAGTCTTTAACAAGCTGTCCTTTGCTAGTAGGTCTATTTGGAGGGCATCATTTGCTGTGCCTCTGACCAGCTGGTCTTTGATATAGATATCAGATGGGTCATGACTACAAATGGGACATGCCCTAGCCATGATATTTAATTTTCTTAAAACTTGCTCTGTTTTAATTTTGAGCTCTTCTTTACTGCTTGCGCTAATGCCAATGTTGTCCTGATATACAATTATATTTTTAATCCACTCTAAAACTTTTTTGATAGCTTTTTGGAAAATATGACTTGACAATTTACTCGAAATGAGTCCATCTTAGTAATCTAATAGGGGTGTTCATTGTGGTGACTTCTTGAATCTTGCTGTCAATTTTTATTTTATTATATTCTGACTTAAGGTGAAGTTTAGCAAAGTATTTCATACGAACAAACTCATAGCACGCTGTTTCAATGTTTGGCAACGGGAATGCATCTGAACAGATCTGGTGATTCATGACCACCTTATAATCGCCACATATACTCAAATCTTGATTGAGCTTGCATATTGCCACAATGACTGAAGCCCAATTGCTATCACCCTGGCTGACATTTTCTAATCTTCCTTGTTCCACCATTTTGTTCAGCTTAGCAACCACCAAGAGTAGCATGTGAACAGAAACTTTTGGGGCTTGAAAATACATGAGGTGACTGTTTTCTTTAAGCTGAATACTCACCTTGTATCTCCTTAATAATCCAATATCCAGTTCTACAGACTTTATAGGATTTACCAGCTTCAACGTATCCACTCTTAACATGTCACTTTCTAAAAGACCATAGCTTTTGATGTTTTCATGTTCCTTATTGCAATATCTGCATACAAGTTAGCCTTTAGTAGCACTGTAAATCTCTATGCTGTCTTTGGAGGCATTAAATTTTTGAATCAATTCCAATTGTTGTAAGAACTCCACACATACTTCCAGATTCATACTATGAGCTTGAAGCCATTCTAGGATTTTACACTTGTACAAGATGTCAAATATTCTTTCAATCAGTCATAGCAAAATTAGCTCATCTGCAATAGATATTTGTTCTGAACCCATTCTTTCAAACTCACAATATCTCAATGCTTCTTTCACTTGCTGTACCTATTGCATAATAGTTTTGTCTGGTCCCTGTCTAGTTTTCAGAAATTTAGTCCTTTCTGCTATACCAATCTTTCTTTTGGCTGTACATTTGCGTTTATGATGGCAGCAAGTTCTTAATACACTAAGTCTTCCAACACTTTGGGATAGACCATGATGGAGATTTTTTTATGGCCTCACACCCCACTGAGGCCAAAAACAAATCAGAAACTTCATTTTCTCCTCCACCAGCTTTGGTGTCTTTTAACAATTTCATTCTTTCCGATGTTGTGAAACATCTAAGCCACGTTTCCACATATTCAGGATCCTCCTGGTTAAGTAACTAATTGATGATGCCACTTTGTTATGATAAGTATTCTCTCTAACAGATGTAGTCATGTCAAGAGAAGGTAACTCTCCTGTAGGTATATTGATACCACCTTTTATACAGTATGTAATTTACATATCACCACAAAAAGAACAGGAATTAAGAAGACAAAAGATAACAATATAAATTTTTGCAGTGCAAAGTTAACTGGAAAGCAATAAGCTGGAAGAGATTTCCACAAGCGAGAAGTTTGAGATAAGAGACTATCAGCATAGAATCTATGGTTACATATATCAATTTCAACTGTAAAATGATGAAACATAACTGCCAAGCAAGTACTCAGCTTAATTTCGTAAAGCCAAGGTACCAAAGAGGAAAGCTACCAGAACAATTACCATGAAAATATTTCTAGAAAAGCTGAAGGGAAGCTATTTTATAGTGGTGGGAAATTTTATCAGTTTGATTTTCCAGTACCACTCAAACCATTACATAATTTGAGATTTTATAGTGACCAAACACCTTAACTTTTATAGGTTTAAAAATATGAATTTAACATTGTGTGCAATGCTAATCAAAAATGATATATTGTCCTCAACAATCTGAGGTCACCTTGCTGGTAAAACAAAGTTAGTTTTTAACTCTTTCCAGGCAGACAGGTCTGATCTTGCCGATAGACATATTTTGTTACATTCACTTTCTATAGAAAAAAAACAAATTCAGATAGTCATGAATGGAAGAATATAATATATAAACTTATATCATCAATTCACAGTTGAGCTGGCTCGATGTAGCCATAAGTTCTATGCTAACAGTTTCTTTTCTCACACTTCTTGCTTGTGGAATTCCCTTCTGGCTCCATGCTTTCCAGCCAACTTTAATCTGCAAAAATTTAAATGCAATGTCAATCACTATCTACTGTCCTCCTGATTACTTTTTCCTCTTCCTGCTCATCATAAATATTTCTGTTCCTAATTCTTCCACACACCGGGTAGCCCCTTGTGTCTTAGTGGTTTTATTGCCTTGTATGAGGTGATACTGATTAAAAAAGAAATACCATATATATTCTCGGGTATCATACAACTGTTGAAGACCTAATTTTTAAGCTAACGTTAAGGGGTTTCCATCATACACGAGGTATAAAATTAGCGTATGTTGACCAAACTATATATTCATTTACTGTAGATAAAAAGTACAGCTGTATTTAATATACACACCAGAAGTCAGATATATACACAAACACACACACACACACATATATATCAGAACTCACCAAAATACATACATATATGTGTGTGTATATACATATATATATATATATATATATATATATATACTATTTACATTATTTGGACTATTGTCCTCATCTTTGTCGGCATATTTATTACAACGTTAATTACACTGATAACTGACATCCATTAAAACATGGCATGTGGAACTAGAACAGTCTACCCCAGTGAGTGAAATAAAGGGTTCAGTTTGACATTCCAAGCACCTGAAGAAGGCCGGAGTATACAATGGCCGAAATGTTGTAATAAATATGGCGACAAAGATGAGGACAATAGTCCGAATAATGTAAATAGTGTACATAATACCTCATTACTGAAATATAGACAGACATATATATATATATATATATATATATATATTGTCATCCACAGACAGACTGTTTCGCTGTATCACAGCTCATCAGTGTGGCTAGATGTCCAGTTGCCTCTAGCTCGGATCAAAACCTGGCTGAATTTGAAGATTCTACCCCTAAGCCTTTGACACATATACATAAACATATATCATATATACTTGCATATTATGCAACATTTGAAGACCTAATTTTGAAGCTAATTTTAAGAGGTCACATCATACACAGAATATAAAATTAGCATACGTACCACAGACCCTGGCTACACCATTGACCAAACTATATATCCATTTACTGTAGTCACATTAGCTTCCAAATTAGGTCTTCAAAGGTAGCATGATATTCGAGTGTGTGTGTGTGTGTGTGTGTATATATATATATATATATATAAGGGGCACTTCAACATGGTGTTAGCAAGCTTGTCTTGCTAGATCAGTTATGACTGAGTAGTGAGTTCAATCCTCACTGAGTGCTCTACACTTTTGGCTTCATGCCACATCTAATCTATGTTTAGAAAATTATTTTGGGCACCTTGAGGTGGTGTAATGGTTAGCAAGCTTGTTTTGCTAGAATAATTACAACTTACTAGTGAGTTTGATCCTTACTGGGTGCCTCATACTTTCGGCCTTGTGCCACATCTCAGCTATGCTTGGAAAATGACTATGTATATATATATATATAATATCAGAACAGTGCCAGGTAAATGAATGACAAAGTGGAAAAAATATTGTGTGACACGTTTCATCCTCAAGGATGACTTCATCAGACTAAAGTAATGTTTTTGTTGATGGTATTATATATGTGTAAGAAGGGGAGTGGGTATATAAAAATGCTAGTGTTTTTTAGAATTATGCACAAACAGTAAATACTGAATGTGTTGGAATGCTAAACTTTTTCTCGGTATATAGTCCAGCCAATTTCATTCAGTTTTTTATGATGTGGTTTTTATCAATTTTATTATTAAGTATTTCACATTGATAATAAAAGATCTGCCAAGAAAGGTGAAATGTTGTAAGAATCTGGACGCAAATTTACCATGGATGATTTAGCAATAAAAGCATTTTCTATAGACTTTCCAAGTTGAACCTTGACTGTAAGTTTTGTTTGACTGAGGGCCACACATACCTGAGCTTGCAAAAGCAAAGAAAGATGTAAATATATAAAGATATATATCTGCACATTGCTTGAAAACTTGTATAAATAAATAGAGCCTAGCTATTACCATTGAGTGAGAAAGTAACGTGCCAATAAAAAGTAACACTGGGGTATAAATATACAAAACCTAATGTACCCATTATGTCACCCAGTTTGATAAGGTGATACCAGGCATATGAATCACAGCTAAATGTGCATGACATAGTGACAGGTTTTGATAAAAGAAGTGTATAACCTTGCAGGTGGGGCCCAGTTAGAAATACCTTCAGGTCAGGTAACCCGGTCCACTTAGATGGTTTCCAAATAATAGTATTCCCAAGTATTTAGAGGTATCACCCACATTATTTTGGCTGCGTCATCCTTTCAAACATAAACGAAAACAACCCTCTTGACAACCAGCCATGATGATCCCCAACAACTCCCACTTATAAGCCGAAATGCACAGTTCATCAAACTCTAGGGGACCTACCTAACTGAGGAAGGTCAGGCAGAATCTATCTTGCACATTTATTTGTCCATGCATTAAATATTGCTGCTACATCTGGTCCGGTGCTCCTGCTATGTATTTAGAGATTCTTCATAAAATACAAAGCAGAATCTGCAATGTTATTGATCCTGACCTGGCATCTTGGCTTAAGTTACTTTCCCAGTACCATAAAGTAGCTTCCCTGTGCCTTTTCTATAAATATTTTCATAGTAATTGTTCTGAGCAACTTTCTTTTATGGTAAATACTCATTGGGGTTAGTTTTTAGAATTGTTATTTTATTCCCCTCCCCCTCACAGACACTGAATTGTAAATATGGGGACTAGTTAGTATTTTCATAGAGACAGTGCGGCATTATGGTGGTTGTAGTAAGAAAGGTATGTATGAATGTGTTTTTGGTGTAAGAAATATTGTTCGTACGTTTGGGTCAGTGTTTGCGGCTAGCTAAGTTATATTTGTGCCACATTTCTGTAATTTTATAGAATAAATATCGTTTCTTTTATGGTACCTAGACATTACAAATTTAAGTGCAGTACTAGATAGGTGGCTAGGTCTCATCATTTTACAGTTGAAATTACTCAATGTAAGTGTAAGTTCTATGCTAACAGTTTCTTCTATCACACGCACTTCTTGCTTGTGGAACTCTCTTTCAGCCTCTTGCTTTCCAGTCAACTTTGATCTTCAATAATTTAAATGCAATGTCAATCATTATCTTCTTTCTTCTTGATTCTGGTTATTCTATGCTTCTCTCTCCTTAATGATTGTTTCCTTTTCCTTGTATTTTTTTAAAACTTTCGTTTTATTGCTTTGCTAGAGGTGAAATGATTAAAAACAAAAGTTAATATTTTCCAGGCTGTTGGAAGAGCTATACAAGTAACATGGTTTATAGCTCGAAATTTCCAACAGTGAGTTGCATATAGAAGCATTGATTAAAATTACCTGGGAATTGTGAGTTCAATCCTTAGTTTGGTAAGCAAGGAAAAAGTTATATCATGTTGAGAAGACACATAGAACACTTACTTTGAAAATTTTAGTGGTATGGAGAGTAAATAGAAAATATGAACCTTTTTCTGATTGAATAGCAAAGAAGTTTTTTTGACCACTGTTTCTGTTTGATGGTTTAATCTGCAATGTTATTGGTTCTGATCTGGTATCTCAGCTTCAGTCATTTTCCCACCACCATAAAGTTGATACACTGTGCCTTTTCTATAAATACTTTCATAGTAATTGTTCGGATGATCTTTCTTCTTTGCTACCTTGACTTTACAGATTTAACCACAGTACTAGATTGACAGGTAGGTTTCATTGTTTTACACTTGAATTAACGAGATGTAGCAGTAACTTTTATGCTAACAGTTTCTTTTCTAGCATTTCTCATGTGTGAAACTCTCTTTTTGCTTCTTGGTTTTCAGTCAACTTTTATCTTCAAAAATTTAAATGCAATCTCAATCATTATCTTCTGTTTTTTTAATTCTTGATCATTTATTGTTTTCTCTCCTTAATACCATTTACTTTTTCCCATATTTTTTCACACTCAGTAACCCCCTCGAATCTTTGCGGTTTTATTGCCTTGCTTGAAATTAAATGATTCAAAAAGAAAATGGGAAGTAAATCTGTTGAACTGCAAAGTATATTTACCAAAGACAAAACATTTAACATGTTAATTACTCCAATAAGTTAGGATCAGAAGCCATCAGAGAGAATTATTATTATAATTATAATTATTATTATTATTATTATAACAGTTTGATTCAATAAATTTTTCATAGTAAGTGTTTTTACAAGTTATACTCCATCTTATTATTGTTGCTTATTTATTAAAATAGTTCAGATTAATATACTCTTCATTATTACTATTATTTTATTATCAATTATTCTTCTCTTCTTCATCTGTAATAAGATTGTCCAACATTCACTGGTATATCGGAGAACTGATAGCGCATAACAGTTAAGTACTTTGTTTTCTAATGAGATTTTACTCTTTCTTAATGCTTTGCTTAGCTTTTAGAAGGCATCTTTTGCTACCCCAGTGCACTTTCAGATTTTGGTGTTGTATTTTACATCCTCTGTTAAAACACTTCCTATATATTTACATTTTTGTAGTTGTTTGATTTTGGTATCTCCAAGTTGGAATTCACATTTTGGGTTCTTCTTTTTGCTGACAGCCATATATTGAATATTGAATCCTCTTCCAATTGATCTTTAGTCCTTTCCTCTTGCTCTCCTTTACTATCAATACTGTGTCATCTGCATATCTCAGGGTGCTAAGTTTGTGACTGCCAATAATGAATCCTGGTAGGACTTTTAATTCTCTCAGTATCATCTCACTGTAATGGTTGAATAAGGCCATCCTTGTCTTACACCTCTTTCCATTTTTGTTTATATTTTCTGAATTTTCTTTCTACAGTGTTTTCCTCTTTCCACTAAACATCTTTCAGATTACTATCATTAGACTCTTCTGTGGAGTATAGGGTCATAGCCTCAATATTCTATGTGTTTTGCTTCGGTTTCTATAGCAAATAGGTTTTTTTATATGGTGGAGTCATCAACCCCATTCACAACTGGTCTTGAACTCAGATTTGTCCTTCTAGACTGGTTACTAACCAAGGTTAGAGAACCCAGTCTCCCTTGCTATTTAACCCATAGTTGTTGGGGAAGAAGAAATGGATTCATATATTTCCCAAGGGTAATTGTGCGAAACTAAGGGTTATGAACTTGGAGAGAGTTTGAACTCAATTCCACTTTCTATATCAATAACTACAACCCTCGGTGCATATCTGTTTCTCCCCCCACCCAATTTTTTGGCAAAGGCAATCCAAGACTCTTCCAGATTATCCAGTTTTATCACTATGGAAATATTTTCCTTATCTTGAATTTGAATATTCCCAATTCCCCAAATTATTGTGAGGTGAGCCGTTTGCGAGCTAAAAGTAAAATTTAATCAAACCTGTTCAGCCACTAAAAATTGATTGTATGACATAGACAAAAACAGTATTTCGGTTATAGTGAAGTGGGGAATTTTTTTTTTTTTTTTTTTGTGAGGCAAAGTTAAATTAGTGTTGATCACAAAAGCCATATTGTCCTGGGTACACCCGAGCTACCTTGTATAGCAATGGGGATAATGATTAAGTGTAGGTGTAAATATAGATCTGCAGTTAACATTTAGTTCAGTTTTTGAATCAGAATTATTTATGGTTGTCATATTTCTTGCAGATAAAGAAAATCAATACAAGTAATGATCAATAGCAATCAGTAATACCCACAGTAGATGTGTTCAATCATTGGACCTTTCTTTCCTTTCCTCTGCCCCCCCCCAAAAAAAAGGGAGGTGACTTGCAAATTGCAGAAGATAAATGTATCCTTAAATGAGGGGCAAAGAAACCTGATTTTAATTTTGCATTGCTCATGACAATATCTGATTATCTAAGCAGTGATGGTAAATTTAACAGCTGCTGCTTTCGTCTGGGAAATATTACGTCACATCCTTCCTAAACTCTTGAGTTTTCTTTGTTTACTCTTTTATTTTATTTTTTTTAATACATGATGGATGTGGGTCTGATAGTTTTTTGTTTTAATAATTGTTGGTGCTTTATCATGCTGAAAAGAAACCGATAAATCTACTTTGCATTGTAGAAACTTTTCTTTGTATTTCTACAAAGTATAGAGCAGGGTTTTTGTGAGATGTGATATCATTAGATTTTCAATGAATGACGTCTTCGTTGTTTAAATTGGGTGGCATATATTTTTGTCATTAATTATACTGAAAATATATAAGATATATTTTTTCATTATTTCTACTCATTTTGTTAAAGTTAAGCAACATTGAGCCTTGTCAGTATCTAGATTGGTGACCACTTGGATGTGCAGGTGGTTTAATGGTTAATGGCTTGGAATTGGAAATTGGAGAGTTCCAATTCCAGCTGGATTTGTTATATTTACTGATGCAGAATACCCACGGGAAAAGTCTGAATCCAACACTTCTCCCCCAGCTATGGGTTAATTAGGAAGAATTGTATCACTAAATTATTATTATCACCCCCCCAAAAATTCTTAGAATCTAAAAATATTTCTAAAATATTTTCTGGCATAAAGAACGCTGAGTCATTGTCTGATTGCTGCCACCATTTCAGGGGAGGTAACTAAGTATGGTTGTGGAGAGTTTTTATAAAATAAGCGTAAAAACTATTCATGCAAATCTAGGCATTTCAAACTATCTATTGTACACATTTTAAATCATTTGCGTAGTATTCGTAATTAATTTTATTCAGGTTTGGTTTCAATTTTTTAATATAGATAGCTTCAGTTTATGTTTATTCTTTTCATGAAAAAGTATAGAAGTATTTTCAACAATTTTTCTGAATTGCGAATATTAACAGGTATTGTTGTTGCAAATGTTTAGAAATGTGTGGTCAAAAGAAATTAGCGACTCTGTTTTAGGATGAAATTTAAGATTAGCTGTTTCTTCCCTCTACACTAGCTTCTTAGTATTTATCATTGTTCTCTTCCCTGTATCCACTTTATTGTTCATTCATTCCTTCCTTCCTTCCTTGCTTACTTCCTCCTACCACAACTGCACATATCGTACAATTTACCCCGATGGAAGACTCCTCTCATCTCCACAATAGTGTACTTATAATTGCAAGTCACTAATCACTTGTCCAGATGATAGACATATGGGCACCTCAGAATGGAGCATTGATACACCTGGATGTTCCTCCTTAATTCTGTCCAACTACGCTAATATTATGTAAAGTTGCTAACGACATAATTTCTTGTGGGACAACAAAGAAGGGTCTCTTTTGATGGAACAACACACTTGCCTTCTCATGCCAGACAAACTCTCTTTTGTCGAGAATAAGGCAAGTCTTGTTTACCATTTCTGCCATTCAACTCTGGTTCTGGTTCACTATGTCTGCTACATATCATTCAAATGGAAACTTAGCCGCCAATACAACGTTGTTGTAGTGTGTCCAACATAAATATTATTTTTACTGTTAGAGATACAATCTCCCAGAGGACATTTAAATTTATAAATGATGTTGGTTTTCTGCAACCAAGCAAAAAAATAAAATTAATTATATACTACACTGAATCTACTATATCCAATACAATCATTCGTAATGACTCTTCCCCACCTGCCACTGGGTTTGTTCTATTTATTTATACCCAAATACCCTTGGGAAAAGTAAGAATCCACCTCTTCTCTCTCCCCAGCTATGGGTTAGTTAGTAAGACTTACATCACTAAACAATTATTATTCCCCCCCCACACACACACCAAAAAAAACATTCTTACAATCTAAAAATATTTTCTGGCTTTAGAATAAGCTGCAAAGGTTTGATAACCTGTAGAAAATTAATCAATCAATATTTGCATAATAGTTGATTTTATTGCCTTGCTTGGGGGTGAATTATAGAAAAGAAGTCCCATTGCACAGTAAAAAATATTAATCAAACTTGTCAAATCAACTGCACAAAATATTCAACAGAAAGTCTCAGATGTAGCCAAGCGTAAAATACAAGAAGTATACAAACCCCAACAGAAAAATAAAAAATCAACAGTACCAACATACACAACTCCTACCTGTCACTACGAAACATGGTCTGAATGGATAGAGGAAAGCAGCAAGTAACCTACCTAATGAGCTTGTGTAAATGGATGGCAAGCCAGTGATTGGAAGAGACAGCGAAAAGTTAAACCTTACTAAAAGCTACAAATGTTAGGAAGTTGTGGAGAGCCATGATTGCACACATCCTAAAGAGACATGGCACACAATAGAAGGAGAAGAATGTCATTGACTGTCATGTTTCCATTTCCATTATTGTTAAGCACAGATATTGATTGGCATTGAAGATGTATGCCACTTAACGCAATTAAGTAGTTTCTATAATTAATGACATGTGTTCTTGAATTTGTAAAGTGATGAGCAGGGTTTGGGCAGTTGGAATAAAAACTTCTTGTTCTGTTTTTGTGTTTACTGTGACCCTCCCTTCAGCCGTATGCTTTTCATATGATTTTCTGGAAGGAATTTATTTTTAATAGGTCTTAATGCTATCACTATATATGATTCGGGTCTTATGAAGAAAAGAGAGAAATGTCAAAAGATGGAGGAGGTAAAGTATATAAAGAGAGGAGGATAAAAAAGATATAAAAAAGAATGGAAAACATACCTAGAGAGAAACATAGGGAAAGGTAGGAGAAAGAAAGAAAGGGAAAAGTAGGTAGAGAGAAAGGGAGGAAAAGTAGGTAGAGAGAAAGCTAGGAAAAAGGTAGAGAGAAAGGGAGGAAAAAGGTAGAGAGAAAGGGAGGAAAAGTAGGTAGAGAGAAAGCTAGGAAAAAGGTAGAGAGAAAGCTAGGAAAAAGGTAGAGAGAAAGGGAGGAAAAAGGTAGAGAGAAAGGGAGGAAAAGTAGGTAGAGAGAAAGCTAGGAAAAAGGTAGAGAGAAAGGGAGGAAAAAGGTAGAGAGAAAGGGAGGAAAAGTAGGTAGAGAGAAAAGGAGGAAAAAAGGTGGAGAGAAAGGGAGGAAAAGGTAGGTAGAGAGAAAAGGAGGAAAAAGTAGGTAGAGAGAAAGGGAGGAAAAAGTAGGTAGAAAGAAAAGGAGGAAAAAAGGTAGAGAGAAAGGGAGGAAAAAGTAGGTAGAAAGAAAAGGAGGAAAAAAGGTGGAGAGAAAGGGAGGAAAAAGTAGGTAGAAAGAAAAGGAGGAAAAAAGGTAGAGAGAAAGGGAGGAAAAGTAAGTAGAGAGAAAGGGAAAGATAGGTAGATTGAAAGGAAGAGAAAAAGTACATAGAAAGAAAGAGAAGAAAAAGTAGGTAGAGAAAAAGAAAGGGAATGGTAAAAAGAGATAAAAAGTAAAAAGTATATACAGAGAAAAAGTATATACAGAGAAAAAGTAAAAAGTGAGAAAGAAAGGGAAATGTAGGAAGGGAAAGTAGAGAAAGGGAAAGGTAGAAAGGAAGGAAAAAGTATGTTGAGAGAAAGAGAGGAAAAAGTAGGCAGAGGGAAAGACGGAAAAGTAGGTAGAGAGGAAAAAAATAAGTAGAAAGAGAGGAAAAAGTTGGTAGAGGGAAAGAAATGGAAATGCAGTTAGTGAAAGGTAGAAAAAAGTAGGTAGAGAAAAAGAAAGGGAATGTATGTAGATAGAAAGGAAAGAAATAAAGGGGAAAGTAGATGGAAAGAAAAAGGGAAAGGTAGTGAAAGAGAAAGGAAAAGGTATGTAGAGAGAAAGGGAAAATTAGTTAGGAAGAAAGAAAGGGGAAGGTAGTTAGAAAGAAAGGAAAAGGAAAGTAAATTGAAAGAAAGGGAAAAGTATGTAGAGAGAAAGAGAGAAAAAGTAGGTAGAGAAAAAGAAAGGGTAAGGTAGGTGGAGGGAAAGAAAGGGAAAAGTTGGTAGAGAGAAAGTGAGGGAAAAGTAAGTAGAGGGAAAGAAAGGAAAATATCGGTTGAGAGAAAGAAAAAAGTTATATAGAGAGGAAGAAAGTAGGTAGAAAGAAAGTAAAATGTATGCAGAGACAAAGAGAAGAAAGAGAGGGAAAATTAGGTGAAGTGAAAGAGAGGAAAAAGTAGATAGAAAGAGAGGAAAGTAAGTTAAGAGAAAGGAAAATGTTGGTAGAGGGGGGCTGGGAAAAGTAGTTAGAGAGAAGGAAAGGGGTCTTACTGTGATCACTATATATGATTTGAAACTTATGAAGAAAAGAAACAAATGTGAAAAGAAGGTAGACATGGTAAAGTACATAAAGAGAGGAGGATAAAAAGATAGAAAGGAAGAAGGGAAGATGTAGGTAGAGAGAAAGAAATTGAAAAGTAAGTAGAGGGAAATAGAGAAAAAAGTAGGTAGGGAGAAAGATAGGAAAATCTTTGAACGAGGAGGTGAAATCAGGACGTAGATTGGAATAAGAGAAATTTCGGGGAAATGAAAATCAAAGAGCATTGTTTAAATTGTTTATGTGCTATATCCTCTCAGGATGTAGGCAATCATGGCTCTCCACAATTTCCTGCTTATCATAACTTAATAAATTTAGTCTTTTTATTTCTCTTAAACCTTCTTCCACCATCCATTTGTACTCTTGCTTACTAAATATGTTATGCATTGTTTTTCTCTGTCCCTCTTGCCTTCAATATGTTCTGTAAGTATCGTATTTTCTAAGCCTTCTTTCCTCATTATGTGCCCTAGAAATTTCAACTCTTTCTGATGTTAAGTATGTTTTCTTTTTGTTTCCATTTTCTCTAAAATTTTATCATTGGTCACGTATTCAGTCCATGGTATTCTCAGCATCCTTCTATAAAACGACATTTCTGTTGCTTCATGTCTCTACTTCATCTTTCATGAGATTGTCCAGCATTCACTGCCATATAGGAGGATTGATGTTGCATAACAGTTCTGTACTCTTTTCTTTCTTTCTAATGAAATTTTCCTTTTTCTTAATACTTTGCTTAGCATTTGGAATGCTTCTTTGGATCTCAGTGTTGCACTTTCTGTCCTTTGCTAAAACACTTCCTACATTGTTTAAATAAGGAGTGGAAATGATGTTTGCATTGCAGATTAAAGAGAGAGAGAGACAAAAGACAATATTAAAAGAAAGTTATGGAAAGATGTAGAAGATTTTATAGGAATTAAACCCTATATATATATATATATATACACACACATTTCACTAATAAAATCCTATCAGAAGGTTTGTTTCAATAAACAATCATTACAAGGGTAAATACTGTCAAAAAACTTGGCAAATGTAATTGTCAACCTACCATGTGTTATTTTTGGATCATATAGAAAAT
>OZ038493.1:35155780-35303280 GCA_964036315.1 Acanthosepion esculentum | reverse complement strand
CATCAAAACTTTCATTCCCTCTAATGTTTACATATATAGTGATACAATAAATATAGTAAGGTTTTACTATAGCAATATAAAGGGTAGGATTTATTAAATATAGCAGTATTTTAATGTATATACAAAAGAAAATGCTGTTGATTTTATATATATATAATTAATATTAATTAGCTTATCTTCATACCCTGCCTGGTGGCAAACGCTGCTGGTGGCGCTAGGGGTGGCGGTCCCACCATAGCCACCGAAACCGTGATATCACCGCTGGTCGGCGGCTGATGAAGACAGGGTATCGCATGTGTTAATACACGTTGTATGTTAAAAATATATATATATATATATATATATAAACAGGGAGTGGTTGTAATGATAGGACAAACATTACTTAGAACTAGAAAGGATAGAAGGTTTGTAGACAGCCATGATCACTTTTTCCCTGAAGGGACACAGCAAATAGAAAAAGATGAGGATGATAAAGAAGAATGATCGATTCCATATATAGTGACACAACAAATGTAACAGTGTTTTACTATAGCAATGTATTGGAAATGATTTCACTATAGGAATGCATTGCAGATTATTTAAATACTAGCTGTTTATGGATGCCTTGATATAAAAGCCAAATCTAAACAATTTTTATTGCACTGACATGATACCAACTTACAGTACTCCAATGAACTTTTATCATTTTCTCTATTAGCAAAATAAAAAAATTTTAATAGGGGGAAAGAAATTTCATAATTAAACAGTTAATTTTTAATTTTTTTTCTTTTAACTAAACTCTGTTTTAGAAAATTTTAGAATCTTGCCTGTGGATTGTACATTTAAAACTGAAACGAATAGTGATTGTAAATAGTCAGGAAGTAGTGCACATGTTACTGACAGGATAGGGTTATTACAATATGCAATTAGTAAAAGGGATATCAGAAACTGGAATCAGTGATTCAAGTTCAAATTTTGTCTGAATCTGTTACATTTGCTTCACATTAATACCCATTAGAAAAAGCATGAATCCATCTCTTCTGTACCAACCTGTGGGTTAAATAACAAGGTAAACTTCAATCAGTTTGATGTGTTATCATTTTCTGCTGATAAAGCTGAATACTTTTCCCATAAATTCTCCTCAAACTCTACCCTTGACTCATCTGGAGTACCCCTGCCTAACTTCCCACTTAGAACTGAGGCACTGTTGAGTGATATGCGTATAACCCCTTCCATGGTTTCTGCTATCATCTCTAACCTTGATCCCCACAAGCCATGTGAATCCAGTGGTATCCCTGTAATAGACATTAAGAAGTGTGCTCCCACACTGACTCCTGTTCTCTCTAAACAGTATAATAAATGCTTCACTGCCTCTTGATTTCTTGCCTGCTGGAAGTCATAGTTTGTTGTTCCAGTTTTTAAGAGGTCTGGTGAGCCAATAAACCTATCCAATTATGGGGCTATTAGATTTCTACCTCTTTTTGGGGACCTCCTAGAGGCCCTAATCAATGCTAAATTGTTTCACCATCTCTCAATGCAGGGCCTTTTCTCAGACAAGCAATATGGCTTTCATTTCTCCAGGTCAATTGCTGATGTACTGACAATAATTGCAGAAAGAGTCTGTCATACTCCAGATAAAAACTGTGAAGCTGAGGTTGTAGCATTGGACATATCAAAAGCCTTTGACAGGGTCTAACATTCAGTTCTTCTTCAAAGCATGAAAAGTTACAGTGTCTCTGGACAAATTTGTGAACTGATCCAGTCTTTCCTATCAAATTGTGAAATGAAAGTCATTCTGAATGGCCACTCTTCTACATCCTTTCCTACTAATGTAGGTGCTCTATCTTTTCATTAATGACCTTCCCAATCAGCTCTCAACTTGGTATCTATGCTGATGACAAAACCATTTACACCGGCTTTGATAGTAAGGCTGATCAGCCTGACAAGGTCGAAATGGCAGCTGATGTCCAAAACAACCTCAAGACCATTGTTAACTGGGATAAAAGATGGCTAAACTAAACTTCTCTCCATTAATGATCTGAAAGAGTTCTCTCTGTCTTCCATCAGCATGATTGATGCTATCCTCCAGGAAAGTGGCTCATTGCACCTTCTCTGGCTAACGTTCTCAGCTGACATAAAATGGAAAGCAAATATTAAACCCATTGCTAGGTCAGCTGCTAAGAAAGTCAGTTCACTGTGTTGGGTGAGACAATTCTTCTCTCCAGAATCTATCTTGCATATCTATAAGTCTACCATTTGCTTGAATATTGCTGTCACATATGGTCTAGTGCCCCTGCTATTTACCTAGAGCTCTTTGATAAGGTCCAAAGAAGAATCAGCAATATTATTGGTCCTGATCTTGTGGTTCAGCTTCAGTCACTTGTCCACTCCTACAAGGTTGCCTCTCTGTGTCCTTTCTATAAATACTTTCATGGTAATTGTTTGGATGAGCTCTTCACTATGGTACCTAGACTTTATGAATTTAAGAACAGTATTAGACTGGCATCAAGGTCTCACCAATTTTCAGTTGAGCTGGCTAGATGTAGCTGTAAGCTATATGCTGTTTCTTTTCTCACACTTCTCACTTGTGGAACTCCTTTCCAGCTCCATGCTTTCCAGCCAACTTTAATCTGAAAGAATTTAAATGCAATGTCAATTGCTATCTACTATCCTCATGATTAGTCTTTTCTCTTTCTACCTGTTATTAATGTTTTTGTTCCTAATTCCTCCACACCCTGTAACACCCTTCATCTTAGCGGCTGTGCTGCCTTGCATGAGGTGATACCGATTAAAACAAAAAATATCTTGGTTCTCTGGTCTGGGCTGGCAACCAGTATAAATGAAGAATTTCTCTGAAGACAGTGGGAAATCACTTCAATATGGTTCCCATAAAGTCTGGGCAAATCAAAGATAAAAGAAGCTGTAGATCTTTTCCCTCCCAAAAGAACAGGGCATTTAAAATATACACTGCTAATACTTTTATTATAGGATTGCTCTGAAAATGATTTTATAGATATGCAGTAGAAATGATTTTATTATAGAATTGCACTAAAAATGGTTCTATTATAGAATTGCAGTAGAAATGATTTTATTATAGAATTGCACTAAAAATGGTTCTATTATAGAATTGCACTAGAAATGATTTTATTATAGAATTGCACTAAAAATGGTTTTATTATAGAATTGCACTGAAAATGATTTTATTATAGAATACACTGAAAATGATTTTGATATATAATGAACTGAAAATGGTTTTATTATAGGATTGCACTAAAAATAATTTTGTGACTGAAATGCATTGAAAATGGTTTTATTATAAAAATGGACTAAAATTGAGGTAAAACTAATTATCAGGAATTAATTCCTAGTTTTACTGACAGAAGAGTTATTTTTTTTTATCATAATTAGCAATACATAATATTTTATGATAGAAATACATTTTAAATGATTTTATTATAGAACTACATCAGAAATGAAGAAGAGGATTATTAGTGGCCAGGATCTAATGCAAATCTTGATGGAGCTATTGCATGCCAAATGTAAATGCATTGCTGATTTTGGAAAGTATGTTGAAAATAAGGAAGAAGAGATTGTCAATGGTCAGTTGTTAATAATAAAAGGAAAAAGGCTCTTCTATGTATAATTTATCTTGTTTTTATCTTTCAAAATCATTCCTCTCTTTGGTTTGTGAATTTGTCGGAGGTCACAAAAGAACAGTCTTTTTTTTCTGGATATTGTTATCTTTCAAATATATTTCTTTATTTTGTTTGCAAGTTTTAAGAGCCAAAAAGAGGATGGTCGTATTCACCTTTTAAAGTGCATCCCACAAACTTTTCTGGTTCTGAAGAATAACAAAAACAAATTCTCATTTTAACCTACTCCTTTTTATGGATTGTTCCATTTAATTGGATTCCTCTGTACATTCTCTTGCAAGTTTGCATAAGAATCACCAAAAAAACACTCCCAATATATCAGATGATTTTGCATTCTAACCATACAGTGGATATTCTGCTTAAATGAAACCAATTTTGACCACAAGTTTCAGTCCTTACCGGGTCATTCCTTATAAATATGTTTGCATAAAAGGGATAAAATATTACATCTGTTGGATTCTGCCATTACACATTTGGTCCCTACTAAGAGCTTATTCCTTTTTACCGAGGTTTCATTTAACCGGAATCCTTTGCAAATTTACATAAGAATCAACAAAAGACCATTTACAAAATATCAGATGGTTCTTATCATGAGATAAAAAAAAATGAAATGTCAGTTGGTTTGTGACAAAAGGACTTTTCACTATCCATCTGTAGAATTAAAAGGTTGCTATTTTGTAAGAAATGAAGAAAAAGTAATTATGGTTTACCAAATATTTCTTAATGCAATGGATGAAAATGGAGGAAGTTGACACTGTCTGAATCAAAGTAAAGGTACTTGAGATTTTGCCATTTTACATAGTCACCATCATGTACTGTCTAGGGCTATTAGAACTTAAAAGATGTTCTTTTCCAGGTTCTTATTATCAGAAATTCTTTATTTAGTCATGTTGGAAATATTTTTACTGTTGACTCTGTCAGTTGTATTTCTATGTCCATAATTGTACAAAGTTAAATGTTGGCTAAAGAGATTTAAAAGTTATGCCTTTTTGAAGTGAATGAACATAAAAATTAACTTTGGTGGGTGTTCTTAAAATATTAAATCATTTTTGAGCTCTGCCCAACTACCCCATTACCACTAGGTTACCATCAGCTTTTTCTTTTTTTTTTTCTTCTCTCAATTGATAAGAAATATTTCCTTTTTTGTTAGATCCTAATTATTTTTATTGGTAAAATAATAACGGGAAAAATGTACCCCATATAACTGTCAGTATGCAAAAAAAATAATTCATTTGTTTGCTTGCTGGATAGATAAATTAAATGATGCTTGATAATACATGACCCATGTAATTGTTAATGGTCCAAAAAATATTTGCCTTATTTTATTATCTCTATACTTTGTAGTGTTGATTCACAATTGCCCTTTTGAACTCAAATTCTAAAATTAGACCTAACACTTAATTCTGACATTGATTTAATATGCAAAAAAATCCAAGATGTCTTTACATTGGCTGACTATCTGAAAGCCAAACAACAATAAACCATTTGTAGCAAAAAATGTCTATCTGATTTTGGGATAGTTCCACACGTACATGTCACCCTGTGAGAATCTAACTCGCCATGCTATAGTAATGGTTTGTTTGACAGCCTTCTTTCTTTTTATGTGCTGTGTCCTTTCAGGACGTATGCGATCATGGCCCTCCATCTGCCTCTTCTTTATGTTAAGCATAAGCTTCCTCCTTGTTTGCATCCTCTCCAAGACCTCATCGTTGCTCACATGCTTGGTCCATGATATCCTCAGCATCCCTCTGTAGAACCACATCTCTGCCACCTCGAGTCTTTTCTTCATCCTTGAGGATACTGTCCAGCATTCACTGCCATATAGGAAGACAGATTCACATAGCAGCTCAGTACTCTTTTCTTTGTCGCCATAGAAATCCTAACCTTGCTCAACATTATTCCATGTCAAGGCACCCAAGAAGGCAGATTTTATAACAAAGAATTAGTCTTAATATTTCCTTGGGTGTTTATTTTATGAGTAAAATTGTGATAGATTTGGACAAGTAAAAGAAATAAAAGAAAGTAGAAGCCAGTTCATTCCATTGCAAGACAGAATCTCTTGGAGAATTTGAATTTGGGATTTGTGCCATTGTCATTGATGTTTAATCCTCTTTTTTCTCCTCACAAGTAGAGAAAGACATTTTTCATATAACTGCTGAGCTTAATCAAAAAACATGAAAATCTCTACATGAGACATCAAATCAGTAAGTTTACATGTGAAGTTTCATGGTTAATAACCCCAGCAGAATTAATTTAACTCAATTATTTGGATCCATATCCTCTTGGTGTCACTTTAACCTTTCTTTTTTCAGGCATCTAAACTATAGTGATAAACTATAATTTTTGGAAAGTGAAAATTTTGCTGAAATATGTCAAGAAAATTTGAATCCAAAATCAATACTTAAAAACTTAAAGTTAAATAATCACAATATATTGGTGGTGGGGAGAAGGAGTCAGCTTAAACTGATGCCAGCAGGATACAGAATTGAGATATTTAATATTTTGTAGGAAGTTTATTTTATGAAGAAAATTTTGGTAGATGACAAAAAGTAAGTCATATGGAAATACAGCCTAGAGACCAGTTCATTTCAGTATAGCATGAAATCTCGTAAGGAATATTAATTTTGGGCTTGTACCATTGTCATGGATGTTCTACCAGGGTACGTGGGTACATTAAATATCATAGGGAGTTCAATGTCCTTTCCTTGTCTCGAATTCATAGAAAAATACGTAAATAAAAAATTAATTATAATGTTATGGTGTCGTGGCTATAAAAAAAAAGTAAATAAATAAAAATGAATTATGCTGTCAAAAATAATTATAATAATTATTATTATAATTAATTCCCACTATTTAAAGTAATGAGAATCGAATCCACTTTTCTCTACTACACATACAAACACGTGACATTCAAACTATCAGACAAGCAGTCAACACAGACAGGCTGTCAATACATGCATCAGTGAAAATTTTGGCTCCTTCTCCTTTTTCAGGCCAGAATAGTTACATTTATCTCTTAACATTTAACAAAATTTTGATGTAAGAAAACCCCAGACACTTAAATTATCTGGACACTTATTACACACATCTATAAAAAAAAAAAACTTACAAGAAAGACACTTTACTTATTCTTTATCTTATCATTCTGTCAGATTCCAATCCATATTTGACCTACATTTGACCCCAAACTAACAATTTTACTCAGTATTAATGTGCCTCTCATGTCTCCAACATCACAAAACAACCAGAAAATAAATAATACTTGTTTTGTCGTTTCCACACCTTGCTGTTTCTTATTTTTACAAGTATTTTTGTATATACAAATGTTAGGGGGTTTATAATTATTTGCTGTAATTTGCATGGTGAATTACCCCTCAGAATGTTGAAGGAAAAGTACTTTGTCATGAGGGTGTGCTTAACAGGAAAAAACACTGAGCATGAAACAGTTTGACTCTTGTGCACACTGAATCTATCAAAACAAAAATTTTAAATTAGTTCAACTTTCACACTAAAATAGAAATATCTCCCATTAAACAAATCATTAAATAAACCTAAAAGAGTTTAAATACCATTTAATGAAACAAAAAAAAAAACAACAAACAAATACTGATATTTCCTAGTATGTTTATTTTATGAATGAAAAAATAAAGGAATATTCATTATAAAACAAAAACTCTTGGAGAATATAAATTGTGACTTATGTTCTCTAACCCAAGATGTGAGCAAATTGAAGCAAGTACAAAGATTTAAATATCTATGAAGTATTTTAACAGAGGATAAAAAATGTGACACTGAAATCCGAAAGTGCATTGGAATAGTGAAAGTTGCCTTCCAAAAGCCAAGCAAAGTATTAAGAAACAGAAAAACTTTGTCAGAAATAAAGAAAACACTAGTAAACTGTTACGTGATATCTGCCTTCCTATATAGCAGTGAATGCTGGACAATCTTCTCAAAGATGAAGAAGAAACTTGAAGCAATAGAAAAGTGGTTCTACAGAAGGATGCTGAGGATACCATGGACTGAATTTGTGAGCAACAACAAAGTTTTAGAGAAAATGGAAACAAAAAGGAAACTTATACATCAGGAAGTGGGAGCTGAAATTTCCAGGGTACCTAATGAGGAAAGAGGGCTTGTAGAATTTAACACTCAAAGAATATATTGATGGCAAGAAGGACAGAGAAAAGCAGCAAATAATCTACCTAATGAGTGTGTGTAAATGATTGGCAGACATAGGGATTAGGAGGGATAGCATAAAAGACAAAACTTAATACAAGCTACAAAAAACTGAAAATTGCAGAGAGCCATGTTCCCCAATGTCCTGAAGTGACATAGCATATAGAAAAATAAAACTTTTCTTTTTTTTTATAAAATAGACAGTATTGTGGACATAGAACACTATAATCTTCCTTTCACGATAATTATGAAGATACTTGCAACTTTGTAAAATTGAAAAAATCCATATTACATAAATACTAAGTGCTCTTTTCTCATTTACACTGTTTACATTCACACGGTTATCCTCATCTTACTTGTTATTATCACAACATTTTGGCTGTTATGCTCTCCAAGCAATAAGTTTTAGGATATCAAGACTAGACAAGATATCCCTAGACATGCGGCAGTGAAAATGAGAACAGTTTACCCCATAGATTAAATAAAGGGTTTCAATTCAGAACTCCTCATAGGATCAATATACACCTGATGAAGACTGAAGGTCACAATGGCCAAAATATTGTGATTTCAACAACAAAGATGAAGACAATAATCTGAATGTAAACTGTTTAAATAATAACAGCTAATCCCAGAAGTTCAGACAGAAAATGCTCTTTTCTTATCTGTCTGTATTTCCCCCTCCACATACTCTTTTTTATTATCTCCCCTGTGGGATGTTAACAACGATCTCTTAAATAGATTGCTTGTTAATCAGCTAACATATCTATGGCATTTTATGACCTGGCTATGTTAAAATATTCAGTTGTATCCTGTGTATTTTATGCTTTTTTATCATATCATATTGATTTACTTTCACCAAAGATTATGATTAAAAACTACAGGGACTGATCAGTGTTTAATCTCTTTTTCCTCCAGATGAATCAGATTTCATGACTGCCATTAATCTCGTATTAGAAGATTAAATCTAAGATCTCTCAGGCACCTGTTCAATACTCATCTAACTTATTCCAGATATTGTTTCAGCCGGTAAATGTTTTTAATGCAAGTGTTTCTTAAATGTTGAAAATTTAATGGCTACCATGGATAATTCCTTTAATAATGTTTTATTTGTCAATCTGTAAGTCTACTGTTATTACTAGTTAAAGAACCTTTCTCACACTAATATTAGGACTCACTTAGTTTGGATAAACTATAAGTAAGGATTCTAGCTATTCTGACACATTAGAGGGAAAAGCGTTCTTCTCGCCTCTGGTCTTGTGTGCTAAGCATATGGCTACACTTGCTACTTCAACTATTAAGCCGTCTAAAACTATTTTGGACCTCAATTCAATCTTTGAAAAAAAAAAATGAAAAAAAAAAAATTGTGATATTTTCTTTTGTTCAAGAGAGTTCTAAATTGATAATGTCTACAAAGAAGCTTCCTTAATTAGAACGAATGCTCCGTTAAAAGAAATTGAATGTGTGGTGGTGGAGTTAGGTGGAGGGGGTGGTGATGAAGGAAACGGTATGAAGAGAACAATGACACAAAAGCAGGAGATGAATTTTTCAAGTTCTTTGTAGGTTCCCCATCACCCCCCAATCTCTCTCTCATTTTCCATACCTGTAATGGTCCAAAGGGACATGGAGAATTTTGCTGTGAGCAAGATGGAGATTTTATTGGGAAGATTATAAAACATGTATTATGTCTACCCCAATTTCTGCTACAACTGACCAAGCCTAAACAAAAAAAAAAAAAAAATTTTAAAACTTGTCCTTTGTTAAGAGAAAATTATCAGATATGTAATATTGTTATTTCTGTGTTATGCCAGCATTATAAATGTTCGATCACTTTCCCACTGCATAACAGCTTTCCTGAGCCTTTTCTATAAATACTTTCATGGTAATTGGTCCAATGAACTTTCCTCTATGGTACGTAGACTTTATGAATTTAAGCACAGTACTAGATTGGTGACAAATTTTCATTATTGCTAAAATACTTATCAGATATCAAGAAATATTAGCTATTTTTCTTATAAGGAAACATTCAGTATTAATTGAACAGCCAGTACTGTTGTCAGTTGAATTTCATAAAATTTTTCAGCAAAATAGGTTTCTCCACTCCATTGACTAATATCGCCTTTTCTAGTACTAAGGTGGGTTTCCATCCTAACCTTTTGTTTGAAGTAGTGTGGAACTTTAATATATTGATTTTGCCATTATTTTCTCTTTGAGTTACACGTGCTATTCATTTTAGTTGTTGCTGCTGTTGAATATCTTCAAGTGATGTGGATTCTTTTATTTGGTACAGTTCTTTGGGATTCTGTAGCGCCAGTCCACAATGTTCAAAGAAGTGTGGTTCCCTCTAAGACCAACAGGCTTAATTTGCTGAGAGCCATTTATAATCATTGATCTGAGTAAGTATTTGTAGTTGGCTGATAGTTTACATATTTCTGAACGGGTTTCACACCAAAATGCATGATAACCAGATGAAAGTCTTGATCTAGGGAGTTTGTTTAAGCTAATGTTTTGGTTTTGTAGAAATATGTGGTGTTGACTAAAATTACTCCTATCGCAGCCTATTCTATGTTCAATTTCTTTTTCTTCTGTGCTAAATTTGCCATAACTGATCCATGCCTGGTGGTATTTGGTGTGTTTAATAACTATTAATCAGTTAGATAAAAGTGAGTGTGATTCTTACTTTTGAAAGGAAATCTTCATATTTGGAAGTTTCGGTTTCAATCCAATTAGAAATGACTGCAAGACACATGCCTCTCCCCAAGTTATATGCAGAAGCACACAAATGCATGCTGGGATGTTTTTCCTAGCCAATAAAATAGGGCAGTTTTTGATTTTATCTAACTCAGTCCCTGTCTGTCTTGCATTGAATGTCAGAATGCTGTGTTCACTTGTCTGAACTTGCTCCTGTGTGTCAACCCCAATTCTTAGTTTGTGAACTTTTTGCCATATTATTATTGCTTTGCTTTATTACTGATAATTTGCCTTGCATATATTGTTTGCTTCTTCATATTATTTCTTGCTCTGTTCTTTTCTATTCTTTTCTCATTATTGTTCATTGCAAACTTTGCCATTTCTGTATATTGGGCAGTTCTACCAGTCATTTGTTTTATATTTAACCATGGCTACTCACACCACATGATGTCTACTCATTCTGTGGTTTGTCTGCTGGAATTTAAAAATAAAGATGATACCTTGTCTTGGAAAATTCACGATCAAGATCCCAAGTCCCATAACCCATTAGTACCATAGGGCTGCCACATGTACTGCAGCCATAACAGCAGTGGTGTGTCTTGGGCAAGATAGCCTGATGGATCCTAAATCCCTCTCAGCTGGTTTGAATTCAAAGTTTTCCTTCTCCAAGATAGTGACCGTTAGCAGACCTAAGGGTATGACAGTCATAATTTTTTTAAGCTTCAAACAGATGACTAAAAGAAAATGAAAATGTGATTTTTAAAACAGAGCAGAATGTTTTTATATTTGTAAAATCTGTAATATCTACAAGACGTTGCTTTTCATATTGTTGGGAGTGTGGGGTGGGGGAGAAAATGAGAGACAATAGAAATGAAAGAGAAAATAAAAGTCTTTGCTACCTGAAAGAGAGAGAGAGGGAGAAAAAGAGGATGAGGAAACAAAATAAAGAGAGGGTGAAAGTGGGAGAGGAAAATGACAATGAAGAAAGACAAAGGATCATAGAGTGAGAGCTAGAGATTTTGATTAAAATAAAAAAAAGGAAGGAAAAAAATCACCTTCTCATAACTTAAAAAAATGCCACAGTATAATGGAAAGAGAGAGAGAATAAGATAGAGAGATGCATCACATAATGAAAACTAAACAAGAAAATCATAGCAAAGGAAAATATTGATTTATTTTTTAGTTTCTTAACCTTTTTGGGGGGCTAAAACCAAAACACATTTTGGACTGTAAGAATGATTATTTTGCAAGTAAAAATTGCATTGATAGTTCTGGGAGAGATTGATTTCTTCCAGATACATGTCCTACTATTTAACCCATAGTTGGGGGAGAAGAAATGGATTAATACCTTGCCTCAGGGTATTTACACCCCAGTGGATGTAATGAACCTGACCGGAATTCAAAATAGGCTCTTGAATTTCTCATTCCGATTTGTTGTCTATTACACCGCCTGCACATCCGGAGAATAAGTGGAACTGAAAAAAGGTTACAGTTATAAAGAATAAATTTAATTGATTCCATCAGGAAAAGAGAGAAAAGGAGAGTACTTTAAAGTGATCCTTAAACAAAACTGTTTTACTTCATCACTCAGCCACTGAATGTTTGCAAACAGTTTATGTCTATAATTTAGAGAAAAGTCTCACACACATACTTACAGATATACATTATCATTTGATTCCCACAGAGACAAACAAGAATTTATACACTTATATACATATAGCAATATTTGCAGTATTTCAGGTCGGCTTGGAATTTGTTCATTTCTGGAGACATTAGATGGATGTGTTGTCCCTCCTTGAATTTGGAATGCCACAATTTATACCAAGTTTAAAAAGCTGAATGCACATGAAATATGGTTGGCCAGTGGAAATCAAACAACACAAAAGCAAAAAATACCAGAATTTCTTTCTTCTTTTTCTTCATATCTCACTCTCTGATGAAGCTTTAATAAAAGGGAAACATGTTAGATTGATAAACGTTTCCTATTTGTTCTTTATCTTATCATTCTGACAGATTATAATCTATATCCAATCCCAACTCACATATATATATATGTGTGTGTGTGTGTGTGTATATGTATATATATATATATATATATATATAGGACATTTGAACAATATATATAAAAATAAGATTATTTGTCAAAAAGAAATTAATGTGAACTCTTGAAATCAAATTTGACTGTTTTTTGTGCTATAATTGCTTATACTTGGCTACAATCAATAATCATCATCATAATCAATAATCGCTTATACTCAGGTACAAAATAAATTTAGGTGGACAGCTTATACCAAGTTTGCGTTGCCGATCATTAGTAGTGAGTTAAATCCTCACAAGGTGCTCCATATTTATGGACTTGTGCAAAAACTTAGAATTGCCATTATTGATGAAGTTTCCGTTCCTTAACATTTATTTGAAGTAGTGTGGAATATCAACATCTTGATTATGTCATTATTTTTTCTTTGAGTTACAAGTGATATCCATTTTAGTCGTTGCTGCTGTTGAAAGTCTCCCCAAGTGATATGGTTTCTGAAATTTGGTACAGTTCTATGTTTGTGATTCTGTAGCACCACTCCACAAGGTTCAAAGAAGTGTGGTCTTCACCAACACCCACAGGCTTGAATCACTGAAAGCCATTTTTAACCATGGATCTTAGAAAGCAGTTTCTTCAACTGACAGTTTAGATATTTCTGAATGAGTTTGGTGCCAGGCAAGTAATCTATATGAAATTCTTGATCTGAGAAGGCTATGGTAGGTGAAACTAACTCTAGCACAGCCTATTCTGTGTTCCATTCTCATTTCACCAACACTTTGTTATAACTGATCCATATACGATGGTATTTGAAGTATTGAATAATTACAAAGTCCATGTACTGAATTTTTATGGTGGTTTCAGAGCAGATGCCATCACTGGTTTCATTACAATTTGTTTTGGAAAGGTTTATCTTAAATTGTATTTCTTTGGATAAATTGAACAAACTTGTAAGCCAAGTATTTTAAGTTTGAGTAATAATATTTTTCAAAACTTTTTTGTCGTTAAATCAATATCAGTTTTCGATAATGTCGCATTATTTCATTTGTTGAATTTAACCTGACAAGACTGATTCTAGAAAATTAACTTTGTTATTCCATCTTGATAGTCAAAAAAGTACATATTTCTTTTGTAACCAGGTCAATATCAAGGTTTGGTCTAGAAGTTTTCAATCATTCACCAGTGTCACCAGTTATTACATTTTAAATAATAATGATGGCAATGATAACACAGAATTGCAAGCTCCTTTGAAGGTTGTAAATGTGCGTATCACATTAAAAGTGAGCTTGGCAAGCAGAGTTCAATAACTAGCTGAAGCAGTTGCATTCACTTTCACAGAAATATCTATGAGAAAGTTATGAATTTATTTCTTCTACGTCCAGCTAAAGGTTAAATAGCAGAGCAAATTTTTTTTTATCTTTGGTTGGCAACCAGTCTAGGAGGAAAATTTTGAATTCCAAATTGATTTGATGTAGAGCTAGCAATTCTGCGTCATAGAACTTGGTTTCTGCTGAAACCATACCAGTGTCACTGGTGTAGTTTGTTTAGTGGTATATCAACTCCTTATGGATCATTTAATGCCAAAATTTTCTTTTCTTGGGAACTTTAATAATTTATTTTACAAAAATGTATTGTTAGTAATTTTTTTTCAAAAATGTATTGCTGTTAATATTTTTTTTTCAAGAATGTATTGCTGGTAATTTTTATTTTTTAAGAAAAAATGTATTGCTGGAAATATATTCTTTTTTTTTTTTTTTCAAAAATTAATTGGTATTATTTTTTTTTTTATATGCATTGCTGGTAATTTTTTTTTTTTCAAAAATTTATTGCTGGTATTATTTTTTTTATATGCATTGCTGGTAATTTTTTTTTTTTTTCAAAAATTTATTGCTGGTATTATTTTTTTTTATATGCATTGCTGGTAATTTTTTTTTTTTTTCAAAAATGTATTTCTTGTAATTCTTTACTACTTTCATAGTGTTTCGACCTCAGTTTGGGCATTAACTATTTGCCCATAGCAGGGACTCTAACAGGAGCTACCACTCTGGGTCAGGGTGGTCCTGGGAACAATGGCAATTAAGAGGTGGTTCCATGCTCCTCAAAACCTCCTGATCAGAGGCCTTACTGCCGGATGTAGTTCATTGTCATGCCCAGGATGGACAAGTGTGTTAAGGCTGTAACTTCACTGGGGAGTCTGCAAGTTTAAGAACAAGAAGAATGAAACATTTTGCTTATCATTTTCTGGTCTTTTGAGAATTCTGTACATTCTATTCCTTTGCAAACATGAATTTGCCTGAAATATGGTAGAAGAAAACATTTTAATTTCCATTTTGATAGCAAATTAAACTGTAATATTAAATTGCCGAGATTTAAATGCTGTTAAATCCTATATTAAAAGCAGTTAAATGTTGATTCATTGCTAAAAATTAGTAATGGTAATATAAGTTGTTTCCTTATAAGGAAATATTTGATATTCATTGACAAACAGCCAGTGCTCGTTTTGGTTGAAACCTTTCTCTTAAAAAAATTTTTCAGGAAAATAGGTATCTCAAGTTCAGTTAATATTATCACTCTTTCTAGTATTGATGGGTGGTTTCCTTCCTAACCTTTTCTATAAAGTAGTGTGGAATATCAACATCATGATTGTGACATTACTTTCTGTTCATGTTAGATGAACTATCAATTTAAATGTTGTTGTTGTTGAAATTTTAAAAGTATAGAAGGTGCGATGGGTAAATTGCCACCATTTTATATTTGTAATTCAACACATGCATGTTGTTTGTTTTTGATTTTGTCAACTGCACAACATAGTAGGGTCAGATAGGCACTGTCTATGAGAAAATGAGCACCATGATGTCAGTCACTCCACCAGAAATTTGGAAACAGCATGCTCTACTATTTATTTGTGCGAGAAGTTCCAGTACAAATATTTCAGAGTGTTTGGGTGTCAATCTGAAGACAGTGTAGAGGATTTTGAAAAATTTGGATGAGTCTAATGGTGATTATGAAGGGGTTTTGAGTGATCACTAGTGATGGCAATGTTATGCCTCCATTCATCTTCCCACATGGTCTCAGACTCAACATGGAGGCCTACATCAAGTGCCCTGAGGAAGAAGTGCTGACCTGAGTCAAGAGGGTGGCTGCTGGAAGACCCTATGTCTGGCAACAGGACTCTGCACCATGCCACTCAAAATGGAGAACCCAGCCATGGCTGTCAAATAATTTCTATGACCACATCTTACATCTGGCCACCTCCCAAACTTGCTTCCTCCTTGATTATTATGTGTGGGGAGCAGTTGAGTAAGGGACCAACAAAACTCCTTGTAACACCAAAGATGAACTGAAGGCAAGGATTATGGCAGCATTCACCAACTTAAATGAGGAGACTCTCCAGAAGAGTAGCAGGAGATTCCAAAGTAAATTGAGGCCATAGTTGAAGCCAAAGGCAATTTTATTTAATAAATTTACTCTTTAGTATTTCAAGATATTTTTGTGTAATTTTGGTAAATATGTCTGTTAAAATGTGATGTCGGTGTTATTTTTGCGTAATTTAAATGACAATTTATCCCTGTCCTGGGTATGACGATGAACTACATCTGCATCCTGGGTAAGACGATAAACTACATCCAACTGTAAAGCCTCTGATCAGGAGGTTTTGAGGAGCTTGGAACCACCTCTTAATTGCTAGTGTTCCCATTCCACCCGGACCCAGGGTGGTAGCACCTGTTAGGGTCCCAGCTATGGGCAAATTGTTAACCCACAAACAATACCAGAAACACTTTGTAAAAATAAATTATTACCAACAATGCACTTTTGGAAAAAGTATTACCAGCTGTACATTTTAGAAAAAAAATATTACCAGTGATACATTTTGAAGGAAAAATATTACCAAAAATTTGTTTTTAGAAGGAAAATTCAAGGAGAAAATATTACCAGCAATACATTTTTGAAAAAAAAAATATAATCAACAATAAAAATTGTTGGCATTAAATAACCCATTGAGGTTGATATGCTGTAAAACAAAACAAATGAAACCAAACCAATCTAAACCAAAGAATACATATTCTATTCATACGAATCTATCCTAAAAATCTTGTCGGCATTAAATAACCCATTGAGGTTGATATGCTGTAAAACAAACCAAACCAAACCAATTTATCCATCACACCCTGTATATAAATATTTACAAAACATATATAGAACAACGATGGAGGAAGAGTAAGGTTAAGAAAGAAAAAACAGGCAGCCATCTAATATGTTTTGTCTTTGATTGGCTCTGAAGAGTGAGAAGTAATAACTGGTTGGCCCTTTTTTTATTGTTATAATTCTTGATCCTCCATTTTAAAGTGAGTCATTTATTTTTGTTATTCTAGTTCTTCATGTTACCCCCTTGTTTTATATTTTCTGTCTATTCATATATACTTAAAAAATGATGGTTTATCAAAAGTTTTGTATCCCCCAACAAATTATTTAAATTTTATATTCATTAAAAAATGTGTTGAACTTTTACTTATAGATGAGGACTTCAGCTCCTATAAATATAAGTGTGTGTACCTTTGGAATGATTCTATCTTCTTCCATCCTGGGTATGACGATAAACTACATCTCCATCGTGGCTGTTGTAACATACCTACAGACAATTATGGGTATGTCCCTGTAGAAAAAAAAAGTGACAAGAGGGGGGTCAGAGAGTGCAGTGCGCCGTTTGCCGGCAAACCAGCTGTTATTCTTCGCCGTCAGTCACCTCAAAGAAATGAATTGCAAGACTCCTTTTCTCGGGTGTTACACCGGGCAGTCGTGAAACGGACAGCCAAATCAGACGCGCCTACTTCAACTGCTTCTTCGTCTGCCAGTCAATTCGCACGTCCAACTCTGTTGCATGAAGTCCGCCGAATGACTTGCTGTCTGTCGTACTGCTGGCACCTCGCCTTTTTATGCTAGTCTGACACTGCTGAAATTTGCATGTGTACTGGTATAATCTCATTTTGGAAGAGACCGGCATGCATAAATCACGTCTTCGACAGCGGCCATGTTTCTTTTCGGCTTTGTCGTACACGCCAGACACATTCTCACGCGTTTCGAGCTCCGAGGTAAGTCATCACAGTCCCCATTCACATAAATACAGTAGTAAATACTGTATGGTGGTCTGCAGTTGGAGATTCATTGTGGAATTCATTTGACTCACTTTTAGCAGTTCACTACTTCTTCTATGCGCCGCTAGCAAATCTTATATGTGTTGTTCGTGTCCTAAGTATTATTGTTCATTACCAACCTTCGTGTGATTATTCTATTCCATAATCTTCCCTAGGTTACAACACTGGGTAAGCCGATAAACCTCATCTAACAGTGGGGCCTTTGATTGGGTGGTTTTGAGGAGTGTGGAGCCACCTCTTGGTTGCTGTTGTTCCCAGTTACCCTCTGACCTGGAGTGGTCTCAGCTATGGGCAAGTAGTTGACCCCCAAGCTGGGGTCGGGAATGCTGTGAAGGTGTAGAAGTGGGTTTTAGTGCCAGCAATACTTTTTGTAAGGATAATGCCAGTAATGAATTTTTGAAGAGGGGAATTTTTACCAGCAGTAGATTTATTGGAAAAAGTAATACCAGCAATAGTAGTCTTGTCTGCATTGATTGGTCCATTGAGGTTGGTATGCCATAAAACAAACTAAACCAAACCTTGAAAAAGAAATATTATCAGCAGTATAGTTTTGAAAAAAAAATATTACAAGCAACATATTTTTAAAAACAATATTAACAATAAAAATCTTGCTGGCATTAAATAACTGGTTGAGGTTGATATGCCATAAAATAAACTAAGCCAAACCATCTATCTTGTTGAAGATGACTAATTTTGTAAAACTGAATCAAATAAAAGAAACGAAAGCAATGTCTTATAAAGTTAGTTCATTTGTAATATGCACACACTTTATTTGCAATCTAAATAAGATATATTAATGGAAGTCGTCCAAATAGACGTTATGATATTTGAGTTCATTTTACAAAATAGTCATATTTTCCTTCTGAGCTGGCTTTGCAAAGAGGACTGAACTGACAGGCTTTCATACCAAAGAAGAAATAAAAATTTGCAGAAACATTAATTTAAAACATGAAATTTCAAAATGAGGAAAGTTCTGAAAGGAATTACTCAGTATCTGTCTATATTTCTGAGATGAGGTATTATGTACACTATTTACATTATTCGGACTATTGGCCTCATCTTTGTTGCCATATTTATTACAAGTTTCGGCCGTTATACACTCTGGCCTTCTTCAGGTGGTTGGAATGTTGAAGTGAACCCTTTATTTCACTTACTTGGGTAAACTGTTCTAGTTCCACGTGCCATGTCTAATGGATGTCAGTTATCTCCTGTCAATTCACCTCTCCAATTTCTCCACTGCCTTAACCAGGTATTGAACTCACAACTCTTTGAGTCCTGTCGCTGGATCTAACCAACATCTTTATCCACTGTACTCCTATTGACAACAGTACCATTGCATATTTTATGTTTTCAGCTATTATATATGTAAGTACCAATATATTGTATTCACTTTTGCACTAATGCTCTTGAGATATATATGAATACATCTCTTCCCTCCTTTGCCAAGTATGGATTAAATAGCAAGGCAGACTGGGCTCTATAGCCTTAGATGGCCACCTGTCTCAAAGGACAAGTCTGAATTTAAAACCAGTGAGAAGTTGATAGAAAATTACTCAACTATCTTTGCCAAGAAAATGACAGATGGCAAATTAAAAAGAAAATGAAATGTGTGAAGAGCTGTGATCACTTAAATCCTCTAGGGACATGGCATGAAAATATTTGTGTCCGTTTAGGAAGATTATCTTCTTGAAGATAGTTTTGAAAAATAGAATATAAGAGGACAAAAATTGTACCTTACTAAGTGCATATTGTCTATTTAGAATCTAAACAAGGCAAAATGAATTGACATTGCACAAGAGGAACTAACTTTATATGAGACCATGTTACCGAAATAGTCAAAGTTTGTTTCTCAGCCTGTTTTGCAAAGAAAACTAAACCAACAGGACTTTATGTCAAAGAAGGATTCTCTTTCAAGTTATACTGGACAAACATCCACCCACCAATGTTAAAAAAAAAATTACTGAATAACTGAAAGCCACATGGCAACTATAAGAATTTAACTGAGAATATTTCTCAATAAATCTGATATCTAAATGTCTTTAAACACCTATTTGCCATTTTTTTTTTTGCTTGTTCTATATTGCACCGAAACAGCCAATTAATCATCATCACAATTTTCCCTTGATCTTTTTTCTCCACCCACTTCATCTTCTCCAGAACCAGCTGACTGTAATAATAGTACACTTAGAAAATTTTATATATCTATATATGTAAGTATATAGATATCTTAGAACACACCTCACCAAAATAAAAATAAAAAATAAAACAAGAACAACACCTCCGTCTTCTTTTCTGTTATGAGTACTTTTTTTTTTTTTTCCTTTTTCGTGGCTATTTACTAAAAGAGAAGAAATTTTTCTTGTCCTATGAAAATTGAGTGGATCGTTACAGAATTGCAAAAGAAAGAAAGAAAGAAAGAAAGGTTCTGATGATTTTGTCGAACATGCTCAATTGTAAGTGGAGAATATCTGGGCGGGGTAAATTATATGGTTCCCCTCTATATTTAATGGACGTCTCAAAAGTTGCAATGTAATTTGACACTCGCTGACAAATGAAAACTCCTTCTCGTTTAACTAAATTATATGGTTTGTCCTTCATTTTCAGTTGAGAATCGAATGTTCTTTATTGAACATTTGCGATGGATCTTTATTGAACGCATTTCCACTGAGCCGATTGTTTTCTGAACTTTTGAAACAGGTTTAGACTTTTTGGTTACTTGAGAGAGACCATCTCAAAGTAAGTGTCTGTATGTTTTGTGAAGAAAATTTGAGATAAAATATTTTACAGGTTTTCAACTCCTCCTCTCCAGACCATTTAAGGATCTCGGTTTTTGTTTTAAATTCTGAGATAAAACTTCTTTTTTTTTTTTATGCTTTTTAATACAAAAAAAACATTAAATTAGCTAAATTTGAATGACACTGCTGATTGATTTCTGTAGCCTAATCAGAAAAGTGCTGTTTCATACTTAGAATAAAGATGTGAGTTCAATTCTTACTGGAAGCCTTTTTTTTTTTTTTTATTTCTGACCCATGCTGCTAGCTTAACAATAAATAATGTTTGAATAAAAAGCAACAAAAATAAAATGAAAGAAAAATTAGTCAAAAACTAATAAATATATTGCTATTGCTCAAAAATTTCATTTATGATCCAAATTATTTAGAATATTGCTACTTTGAAAGAATAATGTTTGTTTGATGATGTCACCTTTGACAGAAATTCTCATTAATAGCAAATCAAGTTGTTATGTATGACACAAGCACTTAAACACGTTTTGATGAATCAACAGAAAAGAAAAAAAACTCGATTACCATTTTAACAATAATTTATTTGCCTGTTCTTTTTTAATAACGTATTTTGCATTTTATGAAATTGGATTGTTGCAGTACATTACAAAATCTTTGATTTTTTTTTTTTTTTTTTTTTTTTTTTTAGTCATTTTACTCAAAGCAAGACTGGAATGCCACTAGTACACGGGGTTACAAGGAGTGAAAGTGAGAGGAAACGCTAAGTATAGGGAGGATTGATAAAAGGATAAAAGATGAACTGGATTCAAGGTGGCAGAAGATAGTGATTGACATGGCATTTTAATGTCTGAAGATTGTAAGGTGTTTCATCAAGACGGATCAAAGTCAGCAGTAAATAAATCAGTGTTATTGGTGAAAATTTATTTATTTTTCTATTGGATCATGTTATTTAAGTCATAGCAATTATGTGTGAAAAATAATATCGCCCAAATGTCCACCAAATCTGAAAGAAAAAGAAAAAAATCATTAGGCGCTTAAACTTAATTCACATTAAAATCAGTCCAAGTTATTGGAACACCCTTAGTTATCAGGGAAGCGAGTAAACAGAAGGGAGTTCCACAGACGGGAAGTGCGAGAAAAGAAACTGTTGAAGTTGCATTTAGCTATTTCAACAATAAACAGGTGGGACCTAGATGCTAATCTGGTAGCATGCTTAAATTCATGTAGTTGGGGAACCAGGGATGCCAGAGCAGTTGCCATGACAATATTTGTAGAAAAGACAGAGAGAAGCCACGTCACATTGGTGAGAAAGTGACTGAAGTTGAGATGCCAAGACAGGATCGGTTACATTGCAAATCCTTCTTTGATATGGACTTTCTTCATAATAAATCATCTTGCAATAGTGACATTACTAAGTCTCTTGTTTAACAGTCATGATAATGATCTGAGAATTTTAACAAAAAAATAAAAAATAACAGCAATAAAAAAAAATCTTGTAAAAAAAAAAAAAAATTATGATAATAAGTGTTTCATCTCAGAAATTGGCTCAGCTTATGACTTTATCATTTGTAAGCCCACAAAAATGGTATGCCTTGATGCTTCTCTTGGTCCATTCCACTTTTATATAAGAAGTCAAATATAATACGATGTTAACAAGTTTAAAACTTCTTTGTCTGAATTTCTAGAGTGAGGAGTTATCATTATTTACATTACAGTCAGACTGATCTCCTTATCTTTGTTGTCTTTATCACAAGGTTTTGGTTTTCTTCAGATGCTTGTCAATCTAGGTAACCTTCTGTGGATTTTAAACTTAATTTTTTATTTAACCTTTACCACACTGCAGGTGACAATAGTCGCTGTAGAATTCTCTCCCTTTGCTACTCTAGTAGCTACAGTGTAACCTGGATATAAGAGAGTTGTCTGGACCGGAGAAGAAGTCTCTTATATCCAGGTTTGGTCTATTATATATACATTAACACAGGCTCTAATTTGGGAGCAGAGAAAATCTCTCTTATATCTGGGTTTCACTGTCCTATCATCCATGCCTGAGTAATTTTATGGATGCAACTGGCAGCCATCGATATAACTTTTAGCCTTTCTGAAGTTGAATTATTTTGTCTATTTATAAACAACGAAATAGTATCTTTATTCGTCAAGGAGAAAAATAAATACAAGTCAAGTGAAAGAAAAAGCAAACAAATGTTTGTGTTTTCTCGTATGTAAACACATCAGTTTTTTTGAGGAAATGAAAGCCTTCTTAGCAATTTTGCTTCTTATTGAACCCCCAGAACTCCCCAAGGAGTAATAAAAGTTAAATTTACATTGAATTATTAATGTATTTTTTAATATATTTGTTTTTTATTTCACGTTTAGTATTTCACATTTCAACCAGGCATGCAAAACGTAATGCATTACAATTACATCAAAATATTTACTCATTCTTTTATTAGTGTACAAAAATTAACATGTATGTGCACAATGCAAAGAAAGTTATAACAATTAGGTGTTCATGTTTTTGCACCCTCAAAAAAAAAAAGGGGGGCAGGAGGAACAATTCTAGAAAAAATTAGCATGGCAATGGTTAATTTATTGGGGTAGCCTATTCTCGTTCTGCTGCAGATGTTTCATTTTGTTATTGTGACAATCACAACAAATATGAGGAAATTAGTCCAACTGCAAATAATAGAAATAATGATAACTCCAAATTCCAAAAATTCATAAAGAAATTTCAAAAGCATTATTGATATAAGCAATTGACTAACCAACTACCACATGCAATTAGTATACTGTTAACACTGGATAAATTATTGCTAATTAAAATAATGTCTCCCAAACTAATCACAAGAAGCAACCTCTGACATATTACTACTAATAATAATTCATTTATAATAAAGGTTTTTTCAACAATGAATATAGATTTCCCAATTTTTGTATCCTTTGCTCAGATTTTCTTTTTTTTTTAATCAATTCACCCCAAGTAAGGTGATAATACCACTAAGACTCAAGGATTTACTGGGAGTGAAAGAGAATGAAAAAATGTTAGGAGGAGCCAGAAACCCAATTCTAAACAGGAAACAAGGGATAAACCTCTACTTCTGTTCAAAAGTCTAGAGAGGAGTGTGAATCAGTTATTGTTACCTAAAATAATATTGTTCCAAATTGATCATAAGTAGTAGGATTCTGCTACTACTACTAATAATTCTCTGACCTATGACCTGTCCACATCTATAACGTTGACAGACTGAACTAAAACCTGTCTGCTTGAATAACTTTGACAGACTAAGGCCAGACCAGCATGTATAATGTCGACAGACTGAACTAAGGCCAGACCAGCATGTATAATATGGACAGACTGAACTAAGGCCAGACCAGCATGTATAATATGGACAGACTGAACTAAGGCCAGACCAGCATGTATAATATGGACAGACTGAACTAAGGCCAGACCAGCATGTATAATATGGACAGACTGAACTAAGGCCAGACCAGCATGTATAATATGGACAGACTGAACTAAGGCCAGACCAGCATGTATAATATGGACAGACTGAACTAAGGCCAGACCAGCATGTATAATATGGACAGACTGAACTAAGGCCAGACCAGCATGTATAATGTTGACAGTGAACAATTTTAAAATTGTTTTGTTGCGAACTGATATTGTTGACAGTGTTTTTAATTGAAAAATGTATTATTATTATACTTGGACATAATTTACCCTTATATTTTACCTATATTTTTTACTTATTTTTATATCCTGATTTTTATCAAAATCTTACCAGAAAAGTGAAATAGCGAACAACCTGCGTTATGTCAATGTTAAACCTTTAGTTTATTTGATTTTCATACCTGTGTCATTTTGCTACTGGTGATGACAAAGAGCTGTTATATTAATGTCAATCTTTACAAGTTAGAAGGTGAAACAGAGGTGTCAGAGAAAGAAAATTTGTGGGCAGAAGTGATTGGGGTGGGTAATAGCATGATCATAAACTGGACATTGGAAGCCGAAAGTTAAGGTCATCATCAAAAAGCCCTCTTTCTCTGCCCTTTTTTTTTCTTTCCTCTTCTCTATCCTTGGTGCTTGGCCTCCAGCCAATTTCACAAACACCTGTCATCTAATTTAGGCTGAGACTTGTCAAGCCAAAGACTCCAGGTAAGAAGTCCAGTTCTTGATTATGGAGACCTTATCGCTCTGATTCCCCAGTGGACCTTATTTTCCACGTTCCTTTTAGTTACTTGATGTCGAGCAATCTTATTAAGGCCCTTTGTGACAATGATTCCTAAAGAATGGTTGGCAGCAGAGAAACAAGGATTAGTCATTGCGATAAGCATTGAGGCTGGCTGCAGACATTGTCCTTAGTGGCATCTCTGCTTTTGTTTCTCCAAATTTTTCTTCTCGTCTATTCTCAGTTCGTGGCTCTGTTTGCTTAAATGTATCCAGAAATAAAACGTTTCTCAAGATGGTAATATCTAATCTGTCGTGCCTGAAAAAGATCTGAAAGGAAAATGTTGATAAGTTAATATAATTTCTACAAAAATAAAAATGTCTCTGAGATCTTGCCAGGTAATTATTTCAATGAATTAAAAAAATGTTATTTGCAATTTAAATCGGTCAATGTGGGTGTGAAAAATATTTTAAATGGGCCTGGAGTTGCAGATTGAAAAGAGAGGAGGCTTACATGTGAAGTTTGGAAGTTCAACTTGACAAGCTGATAGAAAGTCACCAGTGTAGGCATTAGTCATGATTTATATTTTCTACAACATTTTACTATTGTAAATGTATTTCCTGTTACATGGAATTTCTATTTGTACTTATGTGGACTCGAAATGTTTTTTCACACCAAAAATTACAAAAATGTTAGTTTCTCGATATCTGCCTGCTAAACTAGCCAACTCTCAAAGTTACACAGGTTAAATTTAAGAATAGTTACAGAAATCACAGAATATTCCTATAAAATTTCTGAAACTTAAGAAAAATCTTTGAACAGATGTAAATGTTTAGACAATAGCTAAGAGAATAGTGAGTATAATTTGATGTTTTGCTTACATTTAGATTGTGTACTTATTTGCAATTAAAAATTGACAGATATATTTGAAAATATGTGACCTGTCTCATGTCTCCATCACTCCCCAAAATACATTGACTTGCCACAATTTGCCCTGCTAACCATGGATTCATTAATGTTTGTGTTATCATGGAAATATTTGATTTTTGCCATTCAGTGAAAATAAATAATGCTTAGTATAAATTTTCAAGAGTTTAAATCAGTGATTCTCAATGTGGTCCCTTAAGCCCCAAAGTGGGCCTGAGAAATATTTTAAATGGGTCTGGAGACACCAAGAACAGTGTTGTCATTAATTAGAATTTATATTTTCTACTACATTTTTGCTTTTGTAAATAAAATATATTTTCTGTTACATGGAATTTCAATTTGTGCTTATGTGCAACTGAATTTTTTTTTTCACACCAAAAATTACAAAAATGTTAATTTGTCGATATTTGCCTGCTAAACTAGCCAACTCTCAAAGTTTCACAGGTTAAATTTAAGAATGGTCACAGAAATCACAGAACATTCCTGTAAAATTTCTGAAACTTTTGAACAAATGTAAATGTTTACACAAAGGCTGAGAGAATAGTGAATATAATTTGATGTTTTGCTTAGATTTGGACTGTACTCATTTGCAATTAAAAATTGACAGATATATTTGAAAATATGTGATTTGTCTCATGTCTTCCCAAAATACATTGGCACAATTTGCACTGCTAACTATGTATTCTTGAATGTTTCTGCTATCGTGGAAATATTTAATTTTTGCCATTCAGTCAGTTATGTGCCATGCGTGATACATGCTTAGGCAATCATATATCTTTTGATACATGACTGATGAGGCAAATTTTTTCCTGCAGTAGGTTGCCATTTCTTTCTGCAGTAGACCAGTTGCCATCCAAGGCTATAGAACCCAGTCTGTCCTGCTATTTACCCATAGCTGGAAGGAGAAGAGGATTCATACCTTTCCAAAGGGTATTAGCGCATAAGTGAATGTAATGGATTCAACTGGAATTCGAACTCGGCTCTCCAATTCCTAAACCCGAGACGCTATCCATTACTGCACCATGCCTTTTTTTGCCATTCAGTGAAAGTAAGTAATGCTTAGTGAAAATTTTCAACAGTTTAAATCAGTAATTCTTAATGTAGGCCCAAGAAATATTTTAAATGGGTCTGTCGACACCAGGATCAATGTAGTCATTAGTCAGGATTTATATTTTCTACTAAATTTTGCTTTTGTAAATAAAATGCATTTCCTGTTATGTGGAATTTCTGTTTGTGGTTATGTGGGTTTTAAATTTTTTTTCCATGGCAAAAATTTGCCACAAGGAAGAACAGGTTCAGAAAACCTGATTTAAATAATAACAAACAATAACCATGAAAATGATATTGTTTTCCTATTTGAATTTTCTGATGAAAATTCTTAAGTTAATGATTGAATAAGCTCCTTGCAAGATCCATAACTATAAAATATGAATAGGAATTCTCCTATTGTCTTGTAAAGAACTTTAACAAAATATTACAATCACAATTGTCATAAATATTTTAATATACTTGTACCTCTGTGTGGCGTGTCACACTTGGTATCACAGATACTGAGGGGGAAAACAGAAAGAGAGAGGAACATATTAAAACAGAAAGAGAGAGGAACATCTTAAAACAGAAAGAGAGAGGAACATCTTAAAACAGAAAGAGAGAGGAACATCTTAAAACAGAAAGAGAGAGGAACATCTTAAAACAGAAAGAGAGAGGAACATCTTAAAACAGAAAGAGAGGAACATCTTAAAACAGAAAGAGAGAGGAACATCTTAAAACAGAAAGAGAGAGGAACATCTTAAAACAGAAAGAGAGAGGAACATATTAAAACAGAAAGAGAGAGGAACATATTAAAACAGAAAGAGAGAGGAACATCTTAAAACAGAAAAAGAGAGGAACATCTTAAAACAGAAAGAGAGAGGAACATCTTAAAACAGAAAGAGAGAGGAACATCTTAAAACAGAAAGAGAGAGGAACATCTTAAAACAGAAAGAGAGAGGAACATATTAAAACAGAAAGAGAGAGGAACATCTTAAAACAGAAAGAGAGAGGAACATCTTAAAACAGAAAGAGAGAGGAACATCTTAAAACAGAAAGAGAGAGGAACATCTTAAAACAGAAAGAGAGAGGAACATCTTAAAACAGAAAGAGAGAGGAACATCTTAAAACAGAAAGAGAGAGGAACATCTTAAAACAGAAAGAGAGAGAGGAACATATTAAAACAGAAAGAGAGAGGAACATCTTAAAACAGAAAGAGAGAGAGGAACATATTAAAACAGAAAGAGAGAGGAACATATTAAAACAGAAAGAGAGAGATGTGGTGAGACAAAAAGTGAGTGCAACACAGAGAGGGATTAGTGGTGGAGGTCATCCTAGATAAAGGCAGCTGCTTGTAGTGTGAAGTTAAATCATATTGGTAACCTACCGATCTGTTGAGGACAAATTCACCCCTGGATTGCAAGTGACTTTTCGAAATTAAAATCTTTCTTTAATAATTACAATCGTTTTCTAATATAATAAAAATAGATGCTGTTCTTCTAATAAAAAATCCTATTAAACCCAGACTGTGACATGTGTCCGAGAGGAGAAAGGGACAAAGAGCGTAAAACAGGAATAGAGAGAGAGAGGGAGGGACATAGAGAGTGCAACACAGAGAGGGATTGGGGGGAGTCATTTTAGATAAAGGCAATTGTTTGTAGTGAGGGGTTAAAACATAGAATAAGAAGGACATAGATGGCATAGAGAGACAAAAGAGTGATAGAGAGAGGTCATCTTAGATAAAGGCAGTTTGTAGTGAGGGGTTAAAACAGAGAGGGAGAAGGACATAGATGGCATAGAGAGCCAAAAGAGTGTGATAGAGAGGGGTCATCTTAGATAAAGGCAGTTGTTTGTAGATGACATGGGTTGAAAAGTAGTATTAAAAAATTTATTATAACGGTATTTACACAAGTTCTGTTAGTAAAAATGAATGTATGTTATTATTTAAATAAAAAGATTAAAAATTGACATGGTTTTCAATTCTATAATCATGGTTCTCCACAGCTTCATGTCTATTGTTGCTCTCAGCAATACTTGCTCCTTACGACCCTTTTGATTTTGTGTTACTACCATCTCCATCTATTTGTTCAAAACTTGCTAAGGAATTTTTTTCTCTATTTCAGTGTATCGTGTCACTTTTGGTCATGGGTGATCATGGCTCTCCCCAACTTCCTATCTTTTGTTGCAATAGATATTCCTTTGCTATCCACTTTGACATTGTAGTGCTTCATTCTCTATCCATTTACTTAAATTTCTCAATTAGGTTACCTGCTTTTCTCGCTTTCAATATGATTTAAGAGTGTTAAATGCTCTAAGCCTTCTTTCCTTCTTTTCTTTCTTCTTCATGTGTCTCAGAAAACTGAGTTCAAATAAAATACTAAATTGGTTACGGTAGCTGTGAAACTAATTTTATAATTATTAGAGTGAATTAAAGTCTCTGTATATTTGTTTGATAAAATCCTGTCCATCACCGTGCAGGTTGCATAAACATGTTTTATGGAAGATGTTTTCAAATTTCAGATGAACAAAAAAGAATGTGATAGTTTGTTTGGTAATGTGACTCAAACCCAAATTTAGAAGTATATCAAAGTGGTATCAGTTATCAAGGTGAGTTCATGGGCTTGTCACATCCCAGGATATCGTTTCCTCACTGCTGTGAAAATGATGTTAACTAATTTTAGTGTATAAATTCTTACTCTCACCTTCTGACTTAATAGTCCTGGGTATGATGATAAACTACATCCGGCAACCAGGTCTGTTATCGGAAGATTGGAGTTTTGAGTAGCATGGAACTACCTCTTAATTGCTGTCGTTCCCAGGTTCACATTCACCTGGGGTGGCAGCACATGTTAGGGTCCCAGCTATGGTCAAATAGTGAACCCCCAATGCAACTATAAAAATACATTTTTATAGTAAAAAAAAAAAAGCAATACATTTTTATATATAAAAAAATTACCAACAATTCATATTTGTAGTGAAATTATCCACAATACATATCTATTGTAAAAGTTACCAACCATACTTATCTATTGTAAAAGTTACCAACCATACTTATCTATTGTAAAAGTTACCAACCATACTTATCTATTGTAAAATTACCAACAATACATTTCATCTGTAGTTGAAGGCTTACAATTGCATTCAAAATATTTAGATTTCGGAATTAAATAACCCGTAGAGGTTGATATGCCACTAAAAAAAAATCAACCAAACATCTCAACTTAAAGAATCCCCCCCCCCCAACTATTAAATAGTCTGACAATTAGCCCATGTCAGGATTAGTCTGTGTAGATGTGTTTGTAACCGTGACATTCAGATTTTATTGATCTGAGGACTGATACACTGATCATTCTGTTTCCCCGGCATTTTCAATCAATCATTTAGCAACTTTTGAAAAATGCAAAGTGGATATGAATTTATTTGTGAAAAACACAGCAATAGATTTATGCCAATAAGTTAACTGGTTGACTCTTAGAAGCGGATGAGTGATAAATTGATTTGGTAATCACATTTAGATTATCTTGAGACCGACAATCAATTTGTTTTTGCACATTCTTTATGGCCGTGTCAAAGAAATTAAGATCTCTTGGAGCTATTAGCAAACGTGAAAAGCCATAATAAATATCAATGGAACTGAAAATGACTTTTCACAAAGGGAGATAATCCAATACCTTATTCAATTAAGCTGAAATAATAATAATTTGAAATTAAAGAATAAAAAAAGTAAAGAAAAATAAAAGAAATTTAAAATAATAGATGATAGCTGCAATCCCTGATCATAAAACAGAAAAATGTGGAGAATGACTAGGGTGGCAAAGAGTTGCATTTAAGGTTAAAAGATTTTTGTGTTATGTTAGGTTATGTTATGACAGAATGACTTGTCAGCTGTGAAAAAAAAATACTCGGCTGCAACGTCCCATTTGTATGTTTGAAACTGTCAATAATAATCAGTATTGGTTGGGTAGTTTGGATTGAAGTCCAGCCACAAGATGATTTGTGTATTTGTCTGTCTTTTAAGTGACAACAAGCTTAGGAGAGAGAGAAAAACGTTAAAGTCTGCCTCTCAAACCATAACTATCTTACATATTTATAAGTCTACCATTCATCCATATTTTGAATATTGCTGCCATATATGGTCTGGTGCTCATGCTATATATTTAGAGATTCTTGATAAAAACCAAAGAAGAATCTGCAGTGTTACCTGGCATCTTGGCTTCAGTCACTTTCCCATCGCTGTAACATAGCTTCCCTGTGCCTTTTCTGTAAATATTTTCATGGTAATTGTTCTGATGAACTTTCCTCTATGATAGTCATTGGGGTTTTATTTTTAAATGTCGTTATTTTATTCCCCCACCCACCCACAGAAAAATTGTACATATGGAAACTAGTTAGGACTTCAGAGAGACTTGAGGCATTATGGTGACTGTAGTAAGAATGGTAAATAATAATGTGTTTTAGTGTAAGGAATACTGTGATATGTTTGGGTCAGTAATTGTAGCTACTAAGTTTAAGATAAAACAGATTGAAGACCTGCCTTCCTCTATCTCTCTTTTGGCCTTGTGACACATTTTTATATTTTAAAAATAAATATTACTTTCCTCTATGGTACCAAGACGTTATGAATTTAAGCACTGTACTAAATTGGCAACAAAGTTTTATAATATTACAGTTGAAATGGCTAGATGTAACTATAAATTCTATGTTAACAGTTTCTTCTCTCATACTTCTTGCTTGTGGAACTCCTTTCCAGCTTCATGCTTTGCAGTCAAGTTTGATGTTTAAAAATAAAAATGCAATCTCAATCATTATCTTCTGTCTTCTTAAATCCTGTTCTTTTATTAATTTTTCTCCTTAATAGAACATTTTTCTGATATTCTCTAATATTCAGTAATCCCTTGCATCTTAGTAGCTTTATTGCCTTTATTAGGGTGAAATGATGCAATGGTAAAAACAATCTGTTACTTACATTTTATTATTGCTTTCATTGAGTTTCATCTTGGTTTTAATTGATGGCTTTCATTGATGACCAAATGTTAGCACGTTCCTCAGTATTTCAGCTTTCTCAGCAGAATTCTTGCAGGTTTTAGTAATGCTCTCCTTTGCTTGTCAAATTCTTCCAGTGTTTTTGTAAGGCTGTTTTCAGCATACCAGTGATGATGGGTACAGTTGTTACTTTTTTTTCAGTTCTCTAGCAAGGTCTAAGTATTAATTCTTCTACGTACCATGTTTCTCCAGGATGTGGAAGATTGCAGTACCCAACAACTTCCTGTTCCTTGTAGTTCTTAGCAATGTTTCTCTCTTTGCTATCTCTCCAAATCACTGTTTGGCTAACCATTTACACAGGCTCATAAAGTAGCTTTATGCACTGCTTTCTTCTGTCCCTCTTGCCTTTAACATGTCCTGTGAGTGTTAAACTTTCCAAGCTCTCTTTCTTCATTATGTGCCCTAGAAATTTCAACTATCTCTTTTTGATGTTAAGTGTAAATGTCCTTTTTGTTTACATTTTCTTTAAAACTTTGTCATTGCCCGCATGTTCAATCCATGGTATTCAGATACATTTTTTACAGCTTATCAACCCTTTGCAGGTTATTTAAAGCCAGAAAATATTTTTAGATTGTAAGAATTTTTTTTGTATAGTAATGATTTACCGATATAAGTTATGCTAATTAACCCATAGTTTAGGGGAGAAGAGGTAGATTCATACCTTTCCTAATAGTATTTGCATGTAAGTAAGTATAATGAACCCAACTGGAATTTGAACTTGGCTCTCCACTTAACAATTCTGGGCCATTATTTATGACACCAACTGCACATCCAAGCTTTCAGCACCTGGTATTCCCAAGCAGTCACCTATCTAGGTACTGACTAGACTCAACATTGCTTAACTTTGGTGATCATACAAGAACCGGTGTTTCAGTATGATATGGCCATAAGCAATATCGTATTCTCAACATCCTTCTGTAGAACTATATTTCTGTTACCTCAAGTCTCTCCTTCATCTGAGAGGAAATTGTCCAGCATTCACTGCCATATAGGAGGACTGATATTACATAACAGTTTAGTACTCTTTTCTGTGTTTCTAGTGAAAATTTCCTGTTTCTTCATACTTTGCTTAACTTAGTATTTGCTTTCTTTCCAGGATTTTAGTTTATGGTTTGCTGGAGCAACGATATTCACTATCGGAGAAATTTACTCCTTGTTTAAGATGACAAAATCTAATGGTGTAGATTGTTATTATCACTGACTTTCAACATTGGTAATATCTGAAGTCTAAATAGAGATCAAGTGACAGCAAGTCTTCTCCATATTTTAACACTAAGTTTTTTGTTGATTTTTATAATGCAGTCATTTCAATGATTTTCATATTTCAGTTCTTCTTACAAAGTTCTTCATGGCTGTTCCAAATGCTCTGATAATGATGAATATGATTGCTGTATTTATTCCTGATGCTATGTGAAGCAGTATTTTTTCCAGTGAAAACTAAACAAGACTAAGTTTGTCTTTTTACCGTCAGTCTATAACAATTTGACTAAACTGAACTGCATCAATTTTCTAAAATCATTACTATCATTTTTTTTCTCAAAATAAATGAGAAAATTTAATGTATTTTCTTCTGTATAATATTATGAGTATAATATGACCCAGTGTTGTTGAAGCGAAAAACAGGTAATAAATTACATCGTTGAGTATGATATGATCCCATAGTATAGCCACCCTGATATAAATTTTTTTTAAAAATTGTACCATATTATCCATTAAAATCTGCATGTTGTACATATTTTTGTGTAAAATATTAAATTTTTCATGATATTAAAGAATAGAAATGACCTTGATGTTTAGCCATTTTGTGTTTCTTTGACTAATTTTCATTTTAATTCTTATTTTGGGGGAGAGATGCTAACTAGACATACTCAGTAATACATTTTAAGGTGTTAATTAACCTAATAAGGAGTTAAACAGTTCCTATGAAGCCTAAATAAGAATCATTGAATTATGTAGTAAATCTTTTAATAATAAACTTAATATTTCTACATACAAAAGGGACTACAACACATATCAATTGAGCATTTAATCTATTTCGAAGTAGTCCCCGGCTGAAGCCACACATTTTATCCAGCATCATTTCCATTTCTAGAAGTATTCTTTGAACTCCTTTTTTTAGAATAGTGAGCAGCTACCTCATCACATTCTCTTTGGATTTTCTTGATGTCTTGAAATCTTGTTCCTTTCAAGTGAGATTTGATTTTTGAAGAGGAAAGTTAAAAGGAATGAGATCAGGGGAATATGGTGGTTGTCAGACCTGGGGAATGTTGTCTTTGGCTAAAAATTGCTGCACAAGCCATGGCCACCACTGGAACTTCTGTGGTGTGGACAGACAACCGCACTCTACACACTTTCTTTTCAAGCAATGCTATACACAATGGAAATGAGTGACATTATTATATTTTAGCGTGTATGGAGAACAGACTTCAAGATCACTCTGTGTCAAGTGGCTTTATTCATTTCTGTTGCCATAGCAAAAGTACTGATGATTGAAATACCTGGGTAATTTCAAACTTTTAGATTTGAAATTTATCCCCTGCAAGCCATGTGCAAATCATCAGATTTGTGGTATTATGAGTTATTAAAAAAAATCATTTCACTCCATGCAAGGCAATAAAACCACTAAGAGACAGGCAGTTACTTAGTGTGAGAGAATAAAAAAAGAGAAACCTTATTCAGGAGCGAGAACAATAAAAGAATAGGAATCAAGAAGATAGTAGATAATGATTGACATTGGATTTAAACTTTTGAAGTTCGAAGTTGGCTGGAAAGAATCTGGAAGAGAGTTCCACAAGTGAGAAGTCTGTGAGAAGAAACTGTTAACATAGTTAAACTGTAAATTGATGATACATTGCTACTAACCTAGTACAACACTTAAATTCATTAAGTCAAGGTACCATAGAGGAAAGTATTATTTATTTTGAAAATACAAAAATGTGGCTAAAGGCCAAAAGGGAAAGGCTGGTCTTCAATCTCTCTTATCTTAGCTAGCCACTATTACTGACCCAAACATACCACAGTATTCCTTACACCAAAATAGCACATTCTTATTTACCATTCTTACTACAGCCACCATAATACCTCAAAGTCTCTCTGAAGTCCTAACTAGTTCCTATATGTACAATTTGTACCATAGAAGAAAGTAATATTTATTTTGAATAGTACAAAAATGTGGCACAGGGCCAAAAGTAGGGATAGGGGGAAGACTGGTCTTTAATCTATCATCTTAAACTTAGCTAATTGCTGCCATATATGGTCTGGAGCCCCTTCTGTTTGCCTCAAGGTTCTTGATAAGATCCAGATGGGTATACAATGTAATTGGCCCTGATCTGGCTTCTCGTCTGCAGTCTATCTCTCACAGATGCACCGTCGCCTCTCTCTGTCTCTTTTATAAATACTTCCATGGTAATTGCTCCGATGAGCTGCTATCACTGGTTCCCAGGCTCCATGAATTCAAGTGTCCTACGAGGCTGGCATCCCGTTCCTACCCTTTCACTGTTGAAACTGTTAAATGTAGACGTCTCTTCTACTCCAATAGCTTCATATCTCGCACCTCTGCCTATGGAACTCTCTTCCTCATTCCTGTTTCCCTGATGACTATGATCTCCAACTATTCAAGTGTAACGTCAATCGACATCTCCAGTTGCCTTGATCTATCCTCTATCCTTCTCCACATCCTTTCCTCTAACACTCCTATTTGCTCTCGCTCCAAATCCTCTGTAACCCCTTGCGTGCTAGTGGCTTCCAGCCTTGCCTGGGGTGAAAAGCTTAAAAAAAAAAAAAGAAGCTAACCACTGTTACTGACCCAAACATATCATTAGACCAAAACAACACATTCTTACTACAGCCACCATAATACCTCAAAGTCTCTATGTAGACCTAAATCATCCCCATATGTACAATTTGTCTGTGTGGAGTGGGGAATAAAAATAACAATATTTAAAAATGAAACCCCCAATGAATATTTGTGATGAATACAATTTATATACGAGAAACTAAACAAAATAGTTTTAGTAATAAAAAAAAAAAACACTGTCCTAATTTGTGGCAGGAAAAATCAGTTAACTGGAGGAAAGTTCATCAGAACTCTTACCATGAAAGTATTTATAGAGAAAGCATAGTGAAGCTATGTTACAACAGTGGGAAAGTGACTGAAGCTGAGATGCCAGGTCAGGACCAATAAGGTTGTGGATTTCTCTTTGGATTATTCCTGCATTTCAAAAAGAGTGAGAATCATTTGTAGATTGCTTGGCATGTCTGTCTCAGATCAGAGTGTAGTATCTGTGTGCATTGTGAAAAGTTTTTGTTATAAAAATTAGACTTTGTGTTTTATACGAGAGGATTATTGTTTTTTCAAATTTATTTCCATTATTATTCCGTCTTTTATTTATTATTATTTCTATCTTGATAATTAATCTGCTTTTTCTTTTCTTCAAACAAATTAAGTTGCTTTTCACCAAACAGAAATTGTTGTTTTTTGGGGTGGGGTGCTCTTTCATCTCTCATCCTCCTCTTTTCACTCACAGAGTAAAATGATAAATAAAAGGGAAAGCAATTGTGGGTTAAGAAGGGAGTGCAGTGACTGATCTATCAAAATTTGGGGTTGGGAGTGAGGACCAAAAATTGCCCAGCTTAAAATGAAATAAGTTGGGCATAATTTTTAATCTCAATGGAAAATATAAATGCCAACTTATACAAATAATTTTTCAACTTGGAAAGCAACAGATATTTTGAAAAGAGACGAAAGTTTGGAGACGAGGTGCAGGAGTGTGTGTTAAGATTCAGGGAGTTTTTTTTTCTCTTTTTATCCAGTAGAATAAACAGTATTTTATTTTATATGCTGTGATATAATTTATAAATATGTGCAGATACATGGAAATAATGCCATGAGTAGTCTGTGTGTCTGTACATGAGTGTGTGATATTGGGTACTTCCAAAAATTTTCTACCATGATGTAAAAAAAGCCCAAACTTGATAAAAATAAAGTTCTATCATCAAAATGTTTGTTATTATTAAGACTTAAGCAGAAAGATCAAAGTATTTTTGATTAATTTATTAAATCTTTTAATCCTTTTTGTTAAAAATCTTGTTTTTCTTACATCAGCGGGAGTAGCAAAGATTAGTATAAGAAATTTTAGCATCTTTTTTTGCAGTAAAATACACATTGATTTGGAAATTCTTGCAAAAATTAAATAATTGTCGGATTTTAATGAAACTTCAGGACTTATTCAAAATCTTGGTAGAAATACTTTTTTTTGACATCTGTTACCCACCCACTTAATTAATGAAATTTCCAGAAACTAAATTTTGTTCATCTTCATATTTATATTAGTTAAAAGCAAGACTCCTTGGAGAATGTAAATCAATAATTTTCTTTTTAAAAACTAATACTCATTTCCTGAAAATCTGTTCCAAATTGTAAAATAAAAAATGCAATAAAACTATGACATTATTTAATCAGAAAACTTTTTAATTGTTTTTATAAATAAAATATATTCAGGGCACTATTGTCTTAAGAATAACAATTATTTCAATGAATAATGAATTTTTACAAGATTTGTTTTCATTTTCTTTCACATTTTAATCAGAATAACTTATTAATTTTAAAATATTTTTTTAAATCTTTTAAAATTCTATATTAATTTAACTCTTTTAGATATTATTATTAAGTGAAAATTATATTTACTAATCATAAATTGAAAAATTTATTCCAAATCATCAGACACCAATATTTTTTTAAAGAATTTTGATATTATTTTTTTGTGTATAAATGTGCATATTTTCTATATATGGTTGACCATACACAACATTATCAGAAAATAAGAAGGATATCTATAGTAAATTTACAGCCAAAAATGTTTAAAATTCAATAAAACATTAGATTATAGAGAATATTTTCCTTAAATCTTTGAGATTACTGAGTACTTAAAACTTATATACAAAATGTACAGATGTTAATTCAGTTACTTTTTTAAAACCTAAAGCCCACATAGAACAGCATTAGATAAATATCAGTCCGTCATCAAACTGTCAAACTAGCAGACAACTTAAATAAACAGCTACTATCAGGTTAAAAAATGCATTTCTGAGATATTTTAAACTTCAATAATATTTGTTTCAAATCAGATTAATTTGAGTGTCTAAAAATTTCATGAAAGATGACTAAAAAAAGGTGCTAATCAGATATTTTAGCAAAAAAAAAAACTCCTTCCAGCCAATTTAAACTAGTTTTAAATTAGTTTTTGAAATACAGCAAAGTATTTTGCTTAATGGAAATATAAAATTGAATCTATTAGCTTGAAATTAAAACTAAAATAAAAGCTTTAAGAAAGATTTTTCATTTTTTTAAATTTATTTTACACTTTAGGTATTGTTTTTTTTGTGGAGTGGGGAGAGATAAGTAATATATCAGTGGACACTGAAGTCAAAACCAAGTGGCAAAAGTTTCATGCTTGAACAGTCTTCAGGCCTGAAGATTGTGTTCATGCCTGAAACAGACTCACTGCTTGGTACTGATCTCTGTGCCCACTTTCATATTTACATACACTATATCCCTGATACTTTTACCAGTAAACATTGCATACCTTAAAATTATATTTTTCACATATATGTGTACATATATTACATACCTCCAAAGATTCACTGAAAAATGAGTAAACATGGTGAAAAAATTTGTAAAACTTAATAAAAACAAATTGTCAGTGTCAAAATCTTTGTTATTATTAAAAAGAAAGGCCAGAGGATTTTTATGTAAATTATTTTTTAAAGTCATCTTAGAAACTTTTAAATTTTGATTAAAATAAAAAAAGAAAACTTGTTTCTCTTGTTTCAACAGGGGAACGTAAATTTTGGTGTCTTTTTGCAGTGTAAAATACATTGATTTTGAAATTCTTGTAAAAATTAGTTAATTGTTGGATTTTAATGAAACTTACAGGATATTCTCACAAATGAATGAAATTATTTTAGAAATGTTTTGGTTTTCGGGTTTTGTTTTTTTTTTAGAAAATTTGGGTAAAAATATTTCTTTTACATTTGTTAACCCAGACTTTTTTAATTTTATGAAATTCTGAGAAAATCATTTTTGTTGCACTTAATGTTTATATTAGTTAAAAGGACAAATCCAAGAAGAATCATATTTTTTTTTTTGACAAACAGACCCCACCCCAGTTACATACAATCTGCTCTGAATCATAAAATAAAAAATGCAATAAAGTTAAGACATTTAATTAGAAATGCTTTTCATTCCTTCTATGAATAAAATATTATGGACACGATTGTTTTAAAAAAAATTTTGATGAATAATGAATCCTTACAAGAATTTTTTCAATTTTTAAAGATCTTAATTAGAATAATTTATAAACTTTTAAATCTTCTAAACTTTTGTATTAATTTGTAAGAGTCAAATGATATTGTTATTGAATTAAAACTCTATTTATTAATCATAAACAGAAAAGCTTTCAGTGACACTCAGGAATTTGTTTTATAAACATAATGATTTTTATAAATACAGATGTCTGTACATGATATTATCAGGAAATAAGAGTGGGAACTTTAGTAAATTTAAAATTTATTGGTAATTTTCTAATATTTCCTCAACAATCTTCGTAATTAAGAATATAAAGCTAAGTACCAATAATTCAATAAAATAGTAAGATGCTTAAAATATTAAAAATTTTTGTGATTACTGAGAAGTTACAAATGGGCATTCATGTTGTATTTGTCATGTAATTTTTTCAATTATGTACCCCTTACTTAAATTTCCCAAACATCAAACTGTCAAGAAATCCCTCAAACATCAAAAAGACACTTTCCACTAAAAAAAATAAAAATGGTTTTATGCGATATTTTAAACTAAAAATAATATTTGTTTCAATTCAGATTAATTAAAGTTTAAATCAGCTATTTTTTTCTCAAATAATGTTTCAGAAATGTATTGTTTTTTAAAGATTCTAATAAAGAGAATTAGTTTGTGTTGATGGATCTGTCAAAAGGGACAAATTTGTAGATTTTACTGACATGGACGAAAAAAGGTTCAGATCAATTTAAATTCAGTTTGAAATATATCAAAGTATTTGCTTATTAGAAATATTAAATTTAATGTATTAGCTCAGAATTAAAACTTGAAGAAAGATTTTTCATTTATTAAGTGCATTTTAAGCTTTATGTATCATCATTTTTTGCTGGGAGGGGTACCTGATTTTATCTCACCCTCTATGTGTGTACATTGCAGCTGTATTTATATGTGAATGTAGATATTTATATAGCTGCATTTGTTGTGATAATCTTAATGTACTGCAGTATTAACCACTTCATACTTTATCTGTATAGTAAATAAAATCTCCTTGGAATCTCAATGTTGATTGGCTGAATAATGGGGATATTTATCTGAACATTTATTAAGCTGGTTTGTTCTGTGCAGCTGTAAACAAACCATTTTGATAACCATTTTTGGGAAATGAGTTGAATTTTAAAATCTAAAATTTAATAGATACATTGGGAGTTAGAAGCTTTAATTTGGACAGTAAAGCTGAGTTAGACAATAAAGAGAAATGCTGGAAATTGCAAAAAAGCATCATTTTTATTTTTAATTATTTCACCGCAAGCAAAGGGCAATAAAGCCGCTAAGACACAAAGGGTTACTGAGCATGAGAGAATATGAGAAAAAGAAAAACATTATTATGGAACAAGAACAATAAAAGAACAGGAATTATGAAGACAGAAGTTAACAATTGACATTGCATTTAAATTTTTGAAGATCAAAGTCAACTGGGAAGCAAGAAGCCAGAAAAGAGTTCCACAAATAAGAAGTACCAGTGAGCATAGAATTTATGGTTATATCAAGCCATTCAACTGTAAAATGAGGTGAGCTAGCTGCCTATCTAGTACTGTGCTTAAATTCATAAAATCTAGGTACCATAGAGGAAAGAACATCATCAGAACAATTACCATGAAAATACTTATAGAAATGACACACAAAAAATCTGTGTGTGTGTATATATATATATATATACTTTCACCTCGAGCAAGGCAATAAATCCACTAAGAGACAAGGGGTTACTAAGTGGGAAAAAAAGAATATAAGTAAAAAGAAAACCATTAAGGAGAGATAACAATAAAAGATCAAGAAGACAATAGATAATGATTGACATTGCATTTAAATTTTTGAAGATTCGAATTGGCTGGAAAGTAAGAAGCCAGAAGAGAGTTTCACAAGTGAGAAGTGCAACAGACCTACAGTCACATCTTGTCATTTCAATTCTAAAATGATGAGACCTTGCCGCCAGTCTAGTACCTCATTTAAATTCATAAAGTCTAGGTATTCTAGAGGAAAGTTTATCAAGAAAACTAGAATGAAAATATTTACAGAAAAGGCACAGGGAAGTTATGTTAAGGCAGTGGGAAAGTGACCGAAGCCAAGATTCTAGATGAGGACCCATAACATTGCAAATTCTTCTTTGGATTTTATGAAAAATCTCTAAATATATAGCAGGAGCACCAGACCAAATATGGCAGCAATATTCATTGCATGGATGAATGGTCCTCTTATAAATATGTAAGATAGATTCTGACAAGAAAAATTGTCTAGCATGATACAGTGAACTTTCTCAGCTCCAGATTTAGGAATTGAATCAATATAATCTTTCCACTTCATGGCAGTGAAAAAATGCTAATATAAAGTCTTTGGTATATATTTTTTTAAAGCCATCTGTAAAGAAACCTGAATGAAATGTACAACAGAGTACAAGAAAACTGACTTTTCAACTGTTATTTAACTAATAAATTACATGCTAACCTCAATGAGGCTGACAGAGCAAAGTTTGCATGGTGACTGGCAGAAACTACCCTCACAGGTTATACGTTAACAAGGTAAATGTGTGATTATATGTCATGAAGTGGTGAACCCATGGTAAGTTTCAGATGGCGTTAAGTTGATAGCTCAGACATATATTGATTTTTTTTCTTCTTTTGAAGGCACACGTAGAGCCTTAATTCAAGAAGCCAAATATTTATGAGAAAGATAATACTTTTTTATGCATAACAGTGTGCTAAGACATTCAATGGAGAAAACTAATGAATATTTGAATAAAATATGTTTCAAAGCGACTAGGCTGGTTTATTCAACCAGACTTAATTCAATCATATTCCTGTAGAGAATTCTGAAGAGGAATGTTTGCATTGGCAAATGGGAATTTACCAGCAAAGATGAACTTTGGGATGTTATTCTGGATGTTGTGCAGACTGTTTCATAGGAAGATATACAGCAGCACACAAAATCAGTGAATAGACAACTTAAATTAACATATATTTTCACATATAAGACTACTTTTAAATCTCCCAAATCACCCTTAAAAATTGGGGATTATCTTATACAACAGTTCTAAAAAAGAAATGTTAAAATTTGAGTAAGCTAACCTCAGCCTCAGTGCAATAAATAATGACATACATAAAAAGATTCATGTTATAAAATAAACTGATAATAAAAGTAATAAAACCATTTCTCCCATATTTCTTACTTAATTATACATAAATCATAATAAATTGCCCATTCGAAGAATAATTCCATATCAATGATATCAACCTGTATCCATGCAAGCTCAACTGAGAAAATGTAAACATCAAATTATGATTGTATTCACAGCAACCTTTATCTTTTGCTAAACTTTCAGTAAAAGTGGTATATACTTTTATCATAGATTATCAGTGGTATTTTGTCGAAGTATAAGTAAATGGCCATTAGTACACCAGGCTGTTTGTAAGTATTTAGATATGAGAAGATGAAGAAAAAGAAGAATCAGTATTCGCAAGAAATCACATGATGAAGCATAAACAAAATAATGGTTTCCCTTTTAGTGGATGTGTATATGAAAAATATGATATAGAATTGGTTTTGTTATTTCAATTATTTTGAATTTCTAAGGATACAGTAAGTAACAACATTTCCAATCATCATCTTTATATAATCAATAAGCAGTCATTTTATACTACAGGTATAGGATAAATTCATGAAAATGTTCTGTATTTTTTTACCTTGTTTTATCTAAAGGCCACCTTATACACGGAAATATACGATAGTTTGAGAACATGAAGCATATATTTGTCATCATTGTAATAACGTTCTTTTTCAGTTTTATTGTTCAAAACATTTATCTTCACAAACTTCATATATGTTTTGTAATTATAATTTTTACTGTTTCTTGGAACTTCAGTAATCTGATTAATCATCTAAAAACCTTGAAACTCTGGCCAAATAAAAAGTGAATAAAGATGTCACAGCATTATCTAGGATTGAACTCTAAAAACCTTGAAACTCTTTTTACATTATTCAGACTATTGTCCTTGTTGCCAAATTTATCACAACATTTAAAATGGTAGCTACAGCAAATTAAAAAAAGTATCCTACAATGAAATTGGAATGCAAACTGTTACAGATACTAATCAAGAACAAGTATCACTTCACATCTAAGATGTATAGGCAGTTGTCGCAGCATTACACCAAGCTACCTCACATATACAGTCTCCCTAAGATTCACAAATATGGTATTCCACTCAGGCCAATTGTTAGTTGCCAAGGCTTTGTGTGCCACCCTCTGAGTCACTTCCTTGTAGATATAATTGACCCATTGATCGGAAAGTCACCTTCATATGTTCAAAACTCAACCCATTTTGTGGAAATAATCAAAGATGCCCCCATCCTATCCAACCAGATGGTGAGCTTGGACGTGGTGAGTTAGTTCACCAAGGTGCCCACGGAGGAGGCACTCTCAGTAGTCAGAGACAGATTGACCTCTGACTCATCCCTAGGAGAATGGACCAGTATTCCAAGAGATAATCTGATGGAGATGTTGACTTTCCGTACACAAACACATTTCGGAATGGGATCACGCATATATCGACAGGATGAGGGCTTAGCAATGGGCTCACCATTATCACCAAAAATGGCGAATATATACATGGAATACTTTGAGGAAATGGCATTAGAATCTATATCTCTAATGCCAACTCTATAGTTAAGATACGTAGATGACACCTTCATACTCTGGCCACACCAGCATGATGTTCAGGTTCTACTGGACCATGTGAACTCAGTAAGACTTTCGATACAGTTCACAATGGAGAAAGAAAGTCAGGCCCTCCTGACAGCAGGTTGCAGATCGTCTTCATGTTGATCGTACACCATGAATGCCAGTTTACAGCAACAGTTTCCCAGGTTTCAGGATCGATGTTGGCCTGTGTCAGGGATATCTTCAACTGATACTTGAAGTGTCGTTTTGGGCCTCTACGACATGACATTGTTTTCATTTGAATGAAAAGGGGATTCAAGAATTAGTGACAATTTTTATAAAAGTAATAATTCCTTAACTGTATTGATATTTTGTTTATAAGGAATATTGTATAAAAGCAATTCAAAAGAATTGAAAGTAGTCGTTATATAGGTCGGTAGTGCTGAATACTGAACAGTTACATGACATCTGTCCTTTACGGTAGAAAAGGTGAAGAGACTCGAGGCGACGGAGATGTAGAGCTACTGAAGGATGCTAAGGAGATCATGGACTGAGAATGTGACATCTTAAAGTGGTTTAAAACAAAGAGGAGGCTTACACTTAACATCAGAAAGAGGCAGCTGAAGTTTCTGGGACACATAATGAGGAAGGAGGGCCTGGAGAATCTGATACTCATGGGTCAAATAGAAGGAGAGACAGACAACAGAAAGCCGCACATGACATACCTGGCAAGCTTGAACAGGTGTATGATAGAATGTGGCCTGTGGGAATCTGATACTCACGGGTCGAATAGAGGGAAAGTGAGATAAGGGAAAACAATGTGTGACATAATTAGCAGGCTTAAGCAAGTAAAGGACAGAATGTGGTGTGTGGGAGGAAGTAGAGAGAAGCAACTTGTGGAGAGCCATGATTGCCTACGTCCTGAAAGGACATGGTGCATAAAAAGAAAGAAGTGTTGAATATAACTTTTCCAATATAATTTTGAATTTTTATATGAAGCATCATCAGTGATTACTGTTTATTTTTTACTCGTATTTGCTTTCATCTTTTATATTGTTTATAATTCATATTTTGGAAGCTGATATTGATACTTTGTCATGTCACTGATTTTCTGTTCAGGATTTATCTTTTGGTGTGATTAGATAAATAGATTAAAATATATTTTTTAAGCATAGTTTGGCAAATTATAATTGAATTTTCCATGATTATTCAAGATAATCTAACATCAAGAGGAATAAGTCTCTGGCCTTTGCTCATAACATTGTAAGGCAAATAGTAGCACATGCATTAGAAACTCAACCTGATGACCGAACAATAATCAGGGTTTTATTTTAAGTTCAAACTGCATTTGAACCTGGTACTGTCGTGTACCAAATATAAAATACTGATGCAAATTATTTACTTCAGATCTTCTTCCACGATATCCTAGCACCATACTTATTTGGTATGGTATGCTGAATATTTTTTGAATAATTTTCATTGTAGCATGATTATTTTGTTCTAGGAATCAAAATTTCCTAGTAGAATATTAATTGAAACCAGCACACTTTTTTATAAATCAAAGAAAATTCCAACCAGACTATTTAAAATGACACTTGTCCTCAAGGATACATGACACAGTGGATAAAGGTATTAGTTAGATCCAGTGACAGGACCCAAAGAGTGTGAGTTCAATACCTGGTTAAGGCAGTGGAGAACTTTCAGAAGGGAATTAACAGGAGATAACTGACATCCATTAGACATGGCACGTGGAACTAGAACAGTCTACCCCAGTAAGCGAAAAAACGGGTTCAGTTCGACATTCCAACCACCTGAAGAAGGCCAGAGTGTACAACAGCCGAAACGTAATAAATATGGCAACAAAGATGAGGACAATAGTCTGAATAATGTAAATAGTGGACACTTGTATTTGCTGTAAAATAAGTAGATAAGATTTTTATCTTTTCTTATCACGACCCACTGACTTTATTTTTTATAAAAGCAAATGAAATATTTTTTAACAACAGCAAAATAAATGATCAAATGAGTGAGCACAATCCAAGCTTACAATCCATTACACCATCTGCAAATCCAAGCTTACAGCGCATGTTATTCTAAGATTTGCTGTAAGCTTGGATTTTCAGGTGGTGTAATGGATAATGGCTCGGAATTGTTAATATTTTATCCATTGTGTTAATGGAAATAACATTATTATATCAGTACCATTTGCATTAATTCCTGACCACTGACAATACCTTTTTGTTCTTGAGTTTTCAGTGTATTTCTAGAGTAAAATAATTTTACAATGTATTAGTTTTTAATCAATTTAACCCCAAGTAAGACGATAATGTCACTATGACACAAGGGGCTACTGGGAGTGAAAGAGAATCATAAGACTTTCGAAGGAACCAGAAACTTAATCCTAAACTGGAAACAAGGGATAAACCTCTATCTCTGTTCAAAAGACTGGTGAGGAGTGAAAAACCAGACAGGTGAACCTATCTTCACCTATTGTATTTGCATTAGACCTGTTATGTACCCTTATTCTGTCAGCGATGCATGAATTAATTCCTGACCACTGACAGTACCTTTTTATCTGATTTTCAGTGCCTACAATAAAATTATGAACAATATTTTAATATTGTACATAAAATGCCCTTTTTTTCTCAGTCATGCTTCATCACAGATAATTCTTTTCTTCATAATTTTCAGGGCATTTTTGTAATAAAATTGTTTATGATATATAGCCAATTATTGTGTCAATAGTATTAAAATTAATTCCTGACCACTGATAATACCTCTCATTCTGATTTTACATGTATTTCAATTGTAGTCATATTTTTGTTGTACTTACGTTATACATGTAATATATGGAAGAGATGTATGACAATTTGAAAAAAGGTTTAACTTGATATGTTTCTTTATTATTCTGTCAGATTTATTATTATTTTGCAATCATTCTGTCAGGTATTCTGTTTTGCAAATAATTTATTTAAATGTTAGACTGTCCAATGGTGCTACTATTACAACTAGGAGGCTGATCCCAAAAAGCTAGAGTTGTACAGTTATTAAATTGAAGCAAGCATAATAATATAATATGCTTTTCAAACAAATCCTTGTAGGAATACAATAGAATACTTTTGATAGGGAATCTGAAAAGTTCTCATACTTACCAAGAAAGAATTCCCCACCAAAATTGTGTTTGATGATGTAACTTAGAAAGGATTACTGAATGAGGAATAACCAAAACGGAGATTGGAAATGAAATAGTTATCTTTATAAGATCAACAAAATATAATACTTGTCAGTGGCGTGAAGTAGGTAAACCACTGTTAGTGGTGGACTACTTTTTTCTTTCTTTTTATGTGCCTTGTCCTTTCAGGACATAGGCGATCATGGCTCTCCACTTCTCTCTATCCCTTGCAGCTCTCAACAAGTTCCTTCACTCTGCTTCCTCCCCCAGACCACATTTTGTCATTTACTTGCTTAAGCCTGCTAATTATGTCATGCATTGTTTTCCCTTATCTCACTTTCCCTCTATTCGACCCGTGAGTATCAGATTCTCCAGGCCCTCCTTTCTCTTTATGTGTCCCAGAAATTTCAACTGTCTCTTCCTGATGTTAAGTATAAGCCGCCACCTTATTTGCATCCTCCCTAAGACCTCATCATTGCTCACACGTTCGGTCCATGGTATCCTTACTTAGACCCCCACTTACAATAGTGTCCAACGTATTTGTGGGGATTGCAACATACCAATTTGTGTTCATAGGTATGGTATATAACAGATGATTTCTTCAGATTTTGGGGGGTGAGTTAGACTGATAACTTTTCAACATCCTTTCATATTGTGGCATATAAAATATTTTTCTACTTTTGTTAAATTTTACACAAATTTGTCTCAATATTTCGATTAGCCAAATGATAAAATTATATTGAACTTACCAACTTTGTGCCATCCCCGTTTGATTATGTTATAACTTCTTGGTTGTCAATTTTAAAGACTTTCAGAAAAAGAGCATTTTATTTGTTATGTTATTAAATGACTCATTTTTTTTATAAGCAACCATATTCAAATTTGACCAGATCTTAAACAAATGCACGACTGACATCAGTGTGGCTTTAGCAGCTCAAGAGAAAAATAAAATTAAAAAGAACAGAAAAAGAGAAGCATAAAACTAAAAAAAAAAGGAATTGCTAATATGTTAGTTAATAGTGTATTCAAGAATTATATAAATTCTACTCGTTTAATTCAAGCATAAAATATTTCAGCAACTATTTAGGCAAATTGAGTACTAGTCAAAAATTTTCAGTTGCTTAAAAAAATAAATCATGTACTAGTTTTATTTAATGTGATTATTCTTGGTATTTATATCCCACAACTCTGAGTCAATACATTATTATTATTATTATTTTATTACTATCTGAAATAAATTAACTTTGATAATGTTTATACACAAAGATCTTGATAACAAATGCATTATGTTGGCATTGAAAGTTTATTTCTTTTTTTTTACACTTTGCTCACTTTGTTGTTTAATTTTTGGTATTTTGAAAATGTTGGAAATTTTCTACTCATATCTGCTAATTGCTGCTTGAGGCTTTTGAGAAAATGTCTTTCTGTTTTAATATCTGGAGAGCACAAAATGATCCTGAGAGCCTCAAAAATGAAAAAAAAAAGAAGATATCCAAGTAAATCTGAAATAATTTTTTTTCTCCAAATTTTGTCATTTGTTTTTCCTCAGTGCTCTAGCCACAGTCATACTTAACAAATCAATGATCACACTGTATTGACTCGTTTTGTTTTGTTTTTTGTTTTTTTAAATAGAAGTTGTAGTGATAGAAAAGTGAATAAATAATAACAAGGAAACCAGAATTTCACAACCTCTAAAAAATAATAGGTGTATATTCAAAATCACCAGGCCACAAAGCCATATTTGGACCAACCAATAAGAAAGCTTCCACATCCAGGATATAAGAAAAAAATTAAACAAATAATAACAAGGACACCAAAATTTCAGCATCTCTAAAAATAGATTTATATTCAGAATCTCCAGGCCACAAAGCCATATTGCGACCAACTTATCAGAAGCTGTCTTGAACAGAATACAAACATCATGGTCTGCCGAGTGAATTGGAAAGAATTTCTGCAAACCAGGATATAAAGTCACTAATCTTAAGCCAGTGAGAATCAGATTGTCAAAATTCAAAGTGTTTCTCTAGGTATGCATATAATGAGCAGGGAAAATCAACCAGATGAATTAATTTTTTCCATTCCCTGTCATTGAAACATATCCAGCTCTGAAATACAACATTTACATGACTTGCTGGCAATTTTAGATGGCTGCTCTATCCAGCTACATTAAAAAAAAGCATAAACTTATTCTTTGATGATCTTTTAAGCAGCCTACTGATACATTTGAAAACATATATACCTCCTTTCACCCATATTATTAAGCAGGCACTTACTACTTTTGAATATATACGTACATGCATAAACGTATATATTTACTTCTTCCTGAACTTTTTCTCTCTCATTTATGTCCACAAAATACACAATAAAGAGTAAAAGTAAAAATCAGTTCACTTGAGAAGGATTCTGAAAGTAATTAAACTGATATCAAATTCTAGTCATGGTGTTTGGTGTGATTTTTAAGAAAAGATCTGATATAGTGACAGTGAAGCAAATCGCTTCTATTTTGCACTGCTCAAGTCTTGAGCAAAGGGCAACATTTATCACTCAGCCTGTAGTATTTCTGGGCCTTAGACAAATCTTGGGTATGACGATAAACTGCATCCGCATCCTGGATAAGACGATAAACTATATCTAACAGCAAGGCCTCTGATCAGAAGGTTTTGAGGAGTGTGGAATCACCTCTTAACTGCTGGTGTTTCCAAGTGGTAGCACCTGTCAGGGTCCCAGCTATGGGCAAATAGTTGACCCCACAACCTGACTCAAAGCACTATGAAAGTGTAAAAATAGATTTTAATACCAGAAATACTTTAAAAAAATTAGTATCAGCAATAAATATTTGAAAAAAGAAAATATTACCAGAAATAAAAATCTTGTCAGCATTAAATAACCCATTGAGGTTAATATGTCGCAAAACAAACCAAACTATACATTTAAAAAAAAAATATTACCAGCTCTACATTTCTGAAAAAATTACCAGCTATACATTTTTGAAAAAAAAAGAGAAAATTTTGCCAGCATTAAATAACCCATTGTGGTTGATATGCCGTAAAACAAACCAAACCAAACCTGGGCCTTAGAACTAATCAGAACATTCAGTACTGATTTCAATCATTACAAACCTAAAAAGAAAGAACACTCATGACTTCTTGACAAGACTCGATGTGACCATTCTATAAGAATTAGTGTGCAATGAAATTCCAGTATTCATCATGACAGGAATGACATTGAGAACTTGAAAAGGAATTATTTTCTTAGATTGTTCTAATTTAACCCATTTGTTGTTCGTAATTTTCAGAAACATTGACAATAGAGAAAAGTGAGTGTTGTGCTTATATTTTATGCAGCAAGCAATTGAACTGTTACAGTAATGGTTGTAGGCTTTGGAAATTAGTGGCTTCCTAACTTGATAGACTTCATCCCAGGGGAGTGGTTTCTCTGGCTAGCACATGTAATCATATCAAGAAATGGTCAGAGACATTGGAAATTTTGTATGCTATCTTTTGCCTTCACCCCAGATATCTGCTCTGGCCATACAAACATGTCAATGGCAATTGACCTGAGAACTGAATTGATGATGATTTCAGGACCATGACGTGGGGGTGAGGTGAGCTTCATTCATTTGAAAGTCAGACAAAACTAAATTATTTTTGACTTTTCTTTTAGTTTAACCACATTTTCTTAAAGTGTACTTACTAATCTATGGGGGTAGACTATTCACATTCCACTGCCTATGTCTAGAAATATCTCATCTAGTTAGTTCTTATTTTTAGTACTGATCAGTTTTTCCTCACCTTGTTTACCCTGAGTCCAAGTAAACACTGCCTGACTCAGGAACTGAACTCAGAATTACTCTGTCAGACAGAAACTAATACTGTTTAATTCATTTGTTGTTGGGTCTTATGAAAAAAAAAAACAAATGCCTAAATCCAGTTTCATATGTCTGTGTTTTATTAAAATTATAAAAATAGGTTTTTAAAAAAAAAAAAAATGTTGAGGAAGTATACAGTAATAGTGGTGTCTGGAGGAAATAAAAGTCATATTGACAGACTATTTTTTGTGGGTATGTTTGCTAAACTTTGCCAGAAGACGATCATGTTATTTGAGTTAATTTTAAAAGATCTCAAGCCTCACTGATATTGAACACTGTTTTCAAATCTTTGATCATCTTTATTAAAAAGTATATCTGCTCATTTCTGCTAAACATTTTTTTATCTTTTTACCACCAAGCAAGGCAATAAAGCCACCAAGATTGAAGAAGTTACTGAGAATGAGAGAATATGAGAAAAAAAAATTATTAAGGAAAGAGAACAATAAAAGAACAGGAATTAAAAAGAGTGACATTACGTTTAAATTTTTGAAAATCAATGTTGACTAGAAAGCGAGAAGTGCAATAGAAGAAACTGTTAACATAGAACTTACAGTTACATCTAACCATTTCAACTGTAAAACCTAGGACTGAACTTAAATTCATAAAGTACCAAAGAGAAAATTATCAGAACAATTGCCATAAAATTTATAGAAAGGGTACAGGGATGCTAAGTCAGGACTGATAACATTGTAGATTCTTCTTTGAATTTTGTCAAGAATCTTTAAATACTTAGCAGAAGCACTATACCAGATGTAGCAGCAATATTCAATGCACAGATGAATGGTAGATATTTAAATGGGCAACGTCCTGGATACGATGTTAAACTGCATCCAGCAGCAAGGCCTCTGATCAGGAGATTTTGAGGAAGCATGGAACCACCTCTTCATTGCTGGTGTTCCCAGGTCCACCCTGACCCAGCGTGGTAGCACCTGTTGGGGTCCCAGCTATGGGCAAATAGTGAACTTCCAGGTCTTTTCCAGCACATTTCGACATCATGGGTATGATGACAAACTACATCTGCGTCCTGGGTATGACGACAAACTACATCTGCGTCCTGGGTATGATGACAAACTACATCCGCGTCCTGGGTATGATGACAAACTACATCCGCGTCCTGGGTATGATGACAAACTACATCCGCGTCCTGGGTATGACGACAAACTACATCCGCGTCCTGGGTATGACGACAAACTACATCCGCGTCCTGGGTATGACGACAAACTACATCCGCGTCCTGGGTATGACGACAAACTACATCCGCGTCCTGGGTATGACGACAAACTACATCCGCGTCCTGGGTATGACGACAAACTACATCCGCGTCCTGGGTATGACGACAAACTACATCCGCGTCCTGGGTATGACGACAAACTACATCCGCGTCCTGGGTATGACGACAAACTACATCCGCGTCCTGGGTATGACGACAAACTACATCCGCATCCTGGGTGTGGTGGTAAACTGCATCCGCATATTTGAAGTGGTGGTGTTGCCAACTGTGCATTTCTGAAACGATGATGTTGCCAGCTATACTTTTTTGAAACAATGATGTTGTCTGTTATACGTTTTTGAAACAATGATGTTGTCTGCTATACGTTTTTGAAACAATGATGTTGTCTGCTATACGTTTTTGAAACAATGATGTTGTCTGCTATACATTTTTGAAACAATGATGTTGTCTGCTATACGTTCTTGAAGCAATGATGTTGCCAGCTATACTTTTTTGAAACAATGATGTTGCCAACGTTATCCTTAAATTACGTTTACAAAGTATATATATTTAATAAATATGTGGAAACTGGATCTGGCATTAAATAACCCATAGTGGTTGATATGTCATAAAACCCCAAACAACAAACCATTAAATGGGCAAGATGGATTTTGACAAGATAAATTGTCTAGCATGACATCGTGAATCAACTTTTTTACAGCAGACCAAGCAATCAATGGCAGACTGGGCCACCAGGATACCAGGAAATTTCCCCGTGGGCCCCAAAGTGATGGTCCATCATTTTAGAAATAACCAGAAAAATTAAAGACTAAAAAAAATTTTTTAAAAAAGAAAAAAAAAAGAAAAAATTTCTTTTGGTTGATAATTGATATTCAAATTTTGCTTTTAAATATTTATAGAAAAGCACAGCTGTGTTATGGCAATGGGAAAATGACTGAGATGCCAGGTCAGGACCAATACACACCAGACGTCTTTATGTAAAATAGGAAAAATGATCGTATAGATTTTGGCTTATCATCTAAAGAAATTCACAGATATAAATTACTATAACCTTCCTTTTTATATCTTAGTAGCTTGGGTTCATGTTGTTAAAAAGTATTTGTCCTGATGAAAATTCTAGTGCAAAGGAATTAATATTTGCCAATATTGAGGGATATGTTATGATATGTATTTACTTTTTTTTTAAACCTTTTCTATATCTACTCTGTTTACATTATTCGGACTGTTGTCCTCATCTTTGTCTCCATATTTATTACAACATTTCAGCTGTTGTACGCTCCGGCCTTCTTCAAGTGGTTTGAATGTCGAACCGAACCCTTTATTTCGCTCACTGGGGTAGACTGTTCTAGTTCCTCAAGGACACATGGCACAGTGGATAAAGGAGTTAGTTAGATCCAGTGACAGGACCCAAAGGGTATGAGTTCAATACCTGGTTAAGGCAGTGGAGAACTTGGAGAGGGGAATTAACAGGAGATAACTGATATCCATTAGACATGGCATGTGGAACTAGAACAGTTTACCCCAGTGAGCGAAATAAATTATTCAGTTCAACATTCCAACCACCTGAAGAAGGCCGGAGTCTACAACTGCTGAAACGTTGTAATAAATATGGCCACAAAGATGAGGGCAATAGTCTGAACAATGTAAATAGTGTACATAATACCTCATCTCAGAAATATAGACAGATACTTTTCTATATCTGATAAATTATTGAGAAACAGAAACATTTTCAGCAAGCAAAATATCTGTCATAGCATACTGTTCTTCAAAACCTATTGGCAGTTAGTTTAATTCTCTTAAGACGAGCCTAAAAAGATAAACTTTTATCTGACAAGGTTAATTCTTTAAAAATTCAAAACCACTCAGAGAAAAGAAATGCAGTATAAGATCAGTTTTTTCTGCTATAACGAAATCTACCCGGCCACCCACAGAGTTGTTTTGGGAGTGGGGTTCTTGGCAAACAACTTTGCAGAAACGTTATTCAATCCTCAGTCAAATCTCACCAATTCTTTCTTTGCTTGTTTTAGAAACTAATGTAAGAAAAATGATTGCCAAATTCTCGCCCATTTAATTGTAGGTGAGATGTTTGGCGTTGATTTCTGTGAACTTCTTCCTCACCATGTGTTGGACTTGTCTGTAATACCTGAAAAACAAATATTGTCCCATTTCTTTCCACTTGCTAAATTTTGTGAGCAGCTTCCGTGGCTATGGGGCCCCTGTTTAAAATAAAATGTCAGAATTGTCAGAAACTCAGTCCTTATCACTTGAAGACATCCAACAGCAGCAACAATTAAAATGGTTTCCAGTGAATTAACTATAGAGGTCTTTGAGAGGATTGTCCTTCAAAAGATCTTGTGAAGTGACACTAGAGGATCACAAATTAAGAATTGTACCAAATAACAGAAACCACATCACTTGAGAACTTTGAACAGCGGCAACAACTAAAATGGATAGCACATGTAACTTGAAGGGAAATGTATCCTTATCCTTATGAAAATAATGTTCCACACTACTTCAAACAAAAGGGTCAGTAGGTAGCCCCCATTAATACTAGAAAGAGCAGTAACAGGTATTTGACTTGAGAAACCTTTTTTCCTGAAAATAGTTTTTAGAGAAAGATTGTATAAGTTAAAACCAAAAGTAGCACTGATAGCTCAGTCAGTGAATGAATAATGTTTCCTAATATTAGCCCTATCATAACAAGATAAGGAGCACAGATAATAAAGTTTGATCCCAACCCAATGGCCAAGGAGTGATCAAAAGTGTTAAAAAGTTCTTCAACTCCCATCAAGAAGGGATTCTAAAAAAAATAATTAAGAAGATATTTTTCAGTTTTTACTGAGTGCCTCAGGGTGAGAACCTTTTCGTGCCCACTCTCTCTCTCTCTCTCTCTCTCTCTATATATATATATATATATGTGTGTGTGTGTATGTAAAATGTGTATGTATGTGTGTGTGTGTGTGTATATATATATATATGCAATTTTTATATACGTTATATATACACAGTACTTATTAGAAAGCACTCAATATCAGTGATAGAGCTAACATATTTAGTTGGAGAGGTGACATAACATAATGATGATATAACATATTTAGTTTGTCTGGCGATCGCAAATAGCGTGAAACCTAGGGTCACAAACTCACATCAATCCAACTAAATATATATATATATATAAAAGAGAGAATGTTCGGGCACCAATCCTTCTTTTATGCACGTTTTGTTAAATATCATATTGTTTATTTTAGTGTCGTTTCTCAGATGTATAAAAAAAAAATGAAATTTTTTTTGAGGTTTTAGAATTTCCAAAATTACTTTATCCTGAGTTTCTTTAAAACACATTTTTTTTTTTTTTTTTTTGTATAACTTAGCTGGTATTATACGCTTAAACTAAGCAGTAGTACCCGATGGGGATTATTAAAAGAAATGAAATATGAAGTGAGAGAGAGAAAGTGAGTGTGTGTGTGTGTGTGTGTGAGAGAGAGAGATATCTCATTTTAGCCAAATTCGTGGGCTAGTATCATCAGCGTGAAGAGTGACATCAGCAAGGAATGGTTTCTAGTATGAGTGTGAGCAAAAAAAAAAAAAAAAAAAAAGAAAGACTTGGATGATTCGATTCAATAATTTCATTTAAGCTTGTTAGAATCAGGGGTGGTTGCTGACCGAAAGGTTAATGGAGCTGGGGTGATGGTGGCCGATTATGTACGAAAGGGGAGAGTGTTTGGTTATTGTAGTAATGTTGGTTCAACTTGCAATCTTTTTCTATCTCTCTCTCTCTGATTTGGGTCAGTCATAAAAACTGGGTGGTTGGGGAGGGATGTTGATCCTTTACTTGCGGGGAGGGGGAATCAATTCAGCAAACTAACAAGTAAGATCTGTAATCTCCGTCCTTTGATTTAACTTTGAAGTTGGTTACAAACACGCCATGGCGAAGAAAAAGGAACATACAATCTTCACACGCGTAGCATCAGACATGGATTTCTTCTTCTTCTTCTTTTCTCTCTCCCGCTTCGTCCGTCATTCGTATTTTGTCCTGCGTCACACGCTAAAAGAAACCCACACCTTTCCCTCACACCTCACGACAACAAAAAAAAGAAAAAAAGAAAAAAAAAGGACAGCAGAAGCAATAAGCCGTGGGGAGTAGAAGTCCTCGATTCTCTCTCTTCTTAACTCTTCTGGTACGTCTCCACTTTCTCCATTTTTACTCTTCCTAGGAACGGATCGCAGCTGACCAGAGCTGGAGTAACTTGGACAGATGCCATTACCTAGGCCGAAACTCTTTGCCTTTACTCCGCTCAACTCTGCTCCATTTTCGTCTCATCGACCGGCCAAGCGGTTGATTCAAAATCAGTCGTGCCATGTTACAAGATTGAATGGAAGCAAGCCCTGTTTGTGGAGAAAGAAGTTCAAAGACACCTTGGGACATTGTTAACCTGGCCCACGCTGGCCAAACTATTGATCCCTGAGTATCTCATAAAGACATCCGTGTTTTCACAATGATTTTGTCTACGACAATTAAATACACCTAACACTGAAGTGGAAATTGACTCGTCTCATGCGTTCGTTCCTTCTTCTGCATGCGTGTCTGTGAGTGGGTATTTAAGCGGTGTTGTCGTGTGTATCTTTTTCACTGTTTGTTGTCCTATCTTTAAGGAACCAACAGATCTTAGAGGTTTTCCTCTTTTTGTATTGTTTTTTTTTTTTTGTGGATTTTTTTTTCTCTTTTACCCTAACGCTAAATCAGATCTGTCCTTTCGTTTACTTTTCAAGCTTTTTTTTTGTTGTTGTTGCTTTGACGGTTTTTTTTTCTTCATTTTTTTCTTATAAAATTTTTTTCTTGGTTTTGCTTTGTTGTTCTTTTATTTGTCATCTTTCACCTTTTTGTTGTTTTACGTATTTTTTTGACTGATTATTTGTAAGATTTTTTTCCCCGTCGTTTTTTTTGTGATCTTTTTTTTGTTTTCATTGCAGTTTTTTTTTCCTTTTGTTTCTTGTTTTGCTTTTTTATACTTTTTTTTCTGTCTTTTTTCTTTGTGTTTTTTGTGTTTGTATAACAGTAACAGTATTTCTTATATATTTTTTATTTTATTTGTTTTTTGCCTTGTTTGATGTTTTATCTTGTATCTTTGTCAGTTTCTTTATTTTTTGGTGATTTTTTTTTCGTTTTGATGTTTCTATGTTTTTTTGTTTTTTTCATCCGATCATTTTTCTCAGTGTTCCAGTTGTGTATTTGACAGAAACTCAGCAAAGCATTTTGTATTCTTTCCTCTTTCTTTGCCTCTCCATTCCATTTACATGTAATCTGGGACCCTGCAAAGTGGCTGTTTTTCTCTCTTTTGGGGATAAATCTAAGAGAGTACCTTGTTTACCAGCAAATCGTGACTCACACAGGCACGGCATATCATCACGAAGTTGTTAGAGTTCACAGAAATCTATTACCTTTTATCAGAAATCCTGACAATTAAACTTTTTCGTGGATTTTTTTTTGTATTAAAAAAATAATTTGTTTACATTAAAGAATTTCCCTCTTAGAAGACTTATACAATGTTAATATAAAGATCCCAAATTAAATTTCTTCTAAGGCAAAATATGAATGTGCTCTCATGCTAGTTCATGCAGTGCTCCCTTCAGAATTTAAAAAAAAATCATTTGACAGGCTTAATAGAGTGAACAATACTGTCTTTTTTTTTCATTTTAATAAACTAGCTGACTGGACAGGAGAGGAAAAGTGGTTCTGGTAGGTCAGCTCAGACACTAATCTTGAGTAAAATCAACTCAGCAGTGATGAGGATTTGATGAACAAATTGTGTCTCATATTTGTAATACACTCAGAATGTTAATGTGTGTGTATTTTCATAAAATCTCTGATAATGGCTTGCAAAAGCAGAAAGTTCTCGGACATGGGACAATTTATATTTCAATATGTAATGGAAACTAGGAAAATAATACAAAACAGAAAAAAATAAAAAAACTTCTTAAAAGAGAACTTTAATTGAACCAAATAAATAAATAAATAAATAAATAAATATATATATATATATATATATGTATATGTATATATATATGTATATGTATATATATATGTATATGTATATATATATGTATATGTATATGTATATGTATATATATATGTATATGTATATATATATGTATATGTATATATATATATATGTATATATATATGTATATGTATATATATATATGTAGAGAGGAGATGTCTTTCATTGAATAATTTAGACAAGTTTTGTCTTTTTATTTTCAATTGGATCCTTTCATATCTACAGAGAAGCTTTTTGGTGTCATTATTAAAGGGAGAGAGAAAATTAACATGTTGATACATCTTATTTATTCCAAGTAATTTCAACATTAGCACAATGTCTTCATCAGGTTGTTGTTTTTTTCAAGAAAAATATAGTAGTGTGCATCATTTTCAAAGACAAATTTTCTGTGTTCATTTGAAAGTTAAAATTTTTTACTGGTGAAGTGAAGAATGCTGTGTTTCATACCATTAGCTAAGTAGCACTTCAGGGGAGGTAACTAAGTTATGAGGTGTTCAGAGTTTTTAAAGAATACATACATACATATATATATATATATATATATATATATATATATATATATATACACACATACATACACACATATATATTATTAGTATATTTTTATGATAAGAGATTATAATAAAACATTTCGAAATCACTACACAAAAGCTTTCATGTTTCAATACTATGATTGTACTTCTTCAGGTGATGGTAAGTAATTGCAGATTAAATGCTCTACTATATTGCTCTACTTTGTATTGAGCACTTTTTTAAAAGAAAAGGCTACAAACAGTGAATTTTATCCAACTGCTATTTCATTTGTATATATATATATATATATATATATATATATATATGTACTCAGCAACCAGGATATATATGGAGAATGCCCAGTTTGATTTGGCATGCCTTGACCACAGAAAGTGAAAAGCCTAGCAAGACGATATATTTTCCCATTTTTTTCTTTAAGGAAACTTTGCTGCGCTGTCCACCCTCTCTTGCCAAACAGTTTATGGCATGTCTGATCAAATGGTGGTTTCTCCTACAAAGGGGGACACAAATTCAAATTCTGCCAGAGAGCGCATTTTCATTATTAAGATTTCTTGATTCTGCAGGCCAATAAATCTAAGAGACACACATTGGAGTGTCTGCTTAAAAAAAAGGTTTGAAGTCATGAGCATGTAGGATTGTGAATAAATCCATTAATTCTTTAGAAATTGCTTTGTTTACATTTCAAATACAAAACTGAGCAGATATAGGCTTTTGAGGAAAATCTGAATAAGGTAATGTGTTTTCCTTAAAATATATATATATATATATATATATAAAATAAGATTAATGTATGTCTTTCCCTGTTTCTCTCTCTCTCTCTCTATATATATATATAAGCAAAAAATGTTATGATGTCTCTTGTCTCTCATTGTAAATATATACATATATATATATCATAGCAATAAAAAAGGGTTAAACTTCTTTTACTTTTCATGATTAAAAAGAAAAGTGAAAAATAAAACAGAGCCAACTGTTTTCAGAGGGAGGGCTTTCAGGAGCGAACGTAAATTGTTTCCAACACTTTTATCTGCAATATAGAGTGAGCACAACTCAAGATGGTAATCGAGTCAATGCTAAAGTTAGCAGCACAATTTGGGTTTTTAATAAGATGCCCCGTACTAAAGGAACCATATGTGTTGTTCAGAACCTCCTTCAGTTGTAATGTTCCATTCCTGATTTTTCTAGGTATATGCTGCTGTATCCCAATGCCTAAATGTTGGGTCATTCTACCTATGTAGTCAGTACTGCAACTATATTTAAAATGATAAATAACATTATTAATATGGTGGGGGGCTAGAACACCATATATATATATATATATATGTATATATAAATAAAAAGAAAGAACAGTAAGATATAAAATCCGGTGTAATTCGCTTGACGAGGAAATGGAACTAATGTCTTTGGTTTAATAACAAAATTAAATTCAAGGGCTTTAGCTTCCATTTCTGAAACATGGTTATCACTGTGTAGCGAAAAAAACATTTTAAATCAATTAATTTATAATATATATATATATATATTTAAATATATTTGCGACGGTACAAAAGCGTATCAAGGCATAAAAAACTAATTTTTTATTAACGGCCATGTTAGATTTAAAATAAAACACCAGTTAACCAGTTTCGTCCCCTCTCATCAGAACTGTTTAACGGGGAATAGAAATTATGAGAATAATACTTGTTATGGGTGACATGAATGAAGGGCAGGGAAGTGAAAGATAAATACAAGTGTATAAATATATATATATATATATATATATAAAAGACATTATTAGAACAGTACAAAGTGTTGCCCATGAAGGGAAAGTTTCTGCTTAGCTTAGTGTGCTTTTAGACCACTCATCCACAGAAGACTTTCATTGTGAAGCAAAGTTTGTTCAATTACCCTCTTTAAGAAATGCACATCTCTTTTTCAGATTTTGAAGTCAGTTTCTGCTAAATTTTATTTTCATATACCAAATCTAAACAGTAATTTCTATGGAATTACGAGATTCTTATTTATAAACTCTCTCACACACACACACACACACATATATATATATATATTCATACATGTTTCATTAAATAATATAGATAAGTGTTGTCTATATATTTTATGTAAGTTCTTTTCATATTGTCTGATAAGCTTAATAACATTATCATTAAACAATGAAAGAAAATCACAATATTGATACATATTTTTTAATCCAATCTAAGCTTTCAGTGTGCAGCAAAAGTAAAGGCCTTTTTTATCTATTGACTTTTATTGAACAAAAATAAATTACAGTAATTTAAGAAATAAGTATTGTCACAACAAAACATGATTTGTTATGATTGACAAAAAAGCTTTTCTGCTTTGTCCCATTATATCCACTCACTGATATGTACTACCTTGTGAACCTCAAGACTGGGGAGGTAGGCCCAACCCTGATTGGTGGCCCTGAACAGTGCTATATTATCAAGATTTGCTTTTTTATACCTACATTTATATATGTTACAAATTAAACACAGCTGACTATTAAAAGATGAAACATTTTCATGGATATTGACATCATTCTGGGATGTCTTTTTTATTTTTGTTCAAATATATGAATTTGTTTTGCCTATGGTAAGACTTGAAAAAACACTGTACAAAATTCACTATTTTTCATCCATTATCTCAAGTTGATGTGAAAACTTGTAAAATATTGTTGATTCATTTAAGATGGAATGATCTATTCTGATATGTCTTTAAATTGTATTTAGATATATTTTATTTATTCTCAATTTTTCTCATTGAATTGTTCACCTATATTGCATATGATCCATTATTGTACATAATTTGATTAATTTTATGTGTATACTGCCTTATGAAAATTGAGATGAAGTAGAGTGTGCCCTCTTTGTATCATAGACTCGGAGTGTGTGGTGGGGACCAGGCCCTGCTACTCACCTTGTGTCCACTTTTGTACAGATACTATTTTACATCCTACTAACAAACACACACACACACACACACGTGTGTGTAGGTGTGTGAATCAATGATATCTGGTAAGTAAGGTTGATACAAAAAAAACTTCTATACTAGCCTATACATTGATTTCAGTGCTTTGTGTATAAGAATGTACATTTGTTAAGGCTAATATCTGCATAAAAATGCTCACATATCTGCACTGTGTAGGGTTCTCGATCTGTCTTCTCAAGGATGTATGTCTAATATATATATATATATATATATAGTGATTTTATATACAAAGACTGGGTAAATAAAAAAAATGGTGCCTATGTAAATACATGCTGATATATGCAATTACACACAAACATATATATATATATGTAATGAAAAACTTTCAACTATCCAGGTTAAGTCTGAGTCATTTGATTAAAATTCATTTAATTAAATATTTGATGAACCTATTTAATTGAGATCTTTCTTTGAAAATTTGATTGTCTTTGTTCCTTCTGCACATTGATATAAGATGGTATTGATCATTAAGTTTCAATGAATCTACATATATATATATATATATTTATATACACATATATATATATATATATATATTATGCATGTGAACTTTTGCAAATATCTATATATGACTTGATATTGACTTAGGTACAAGCATGTGTATATGTATGTATGTACACGTGTGTGTGTGTGTGTGTGTGAGATATTCTGTTTATGTTGTGTATGGTTGCGGCTGTCATTATGTCAATTTTTCTTAGTGGAACTTTTCTGACAATGACAAATCAAACTGCAAACTTTACAAGGTTCCCAATTTAATTGGATTCTTGTTCTTTGGAAAGAGCCATGTTGTCAATTTTTCATGGTTTTTAAAAACATCCTCATCCCAATAGTGATATGTGCTGACTTATTTACAATTGAAGCCGAGAAGAATAGGGATGGGGTGGGGTAAATGGTGATATAAGTACAGTAGATAATTTGAAGAGTCTGCGGGTAGGGATACTGAGGCATTTTCAAATGTTGATGATGATTATAACAATGGCGTCATGATAGGAAGATTTTGTCTCAAAGAAATATGAACATTTTATTGATGATGATGGTTTTTTAGATAAAAGGACGACGATGATGTTGATGATTTGGTAAGTAAAAAACAAGTATCATAGTGATGATGGCACGGGTAGATAAAAAAAAAGATGATGGGGTGTAAGATGAAATGATTTAGCTGATGATGGTAATATTAACTGTTTCCTGATAAGGAAACATTCAACATTCATTGGCTGTGCTACTATTAGTTGAAATTTATAAAATCTTTCTATTAAAATAATTTTTCAGGAAAACAGCTTTCTAAAGTCTAGTAACTGCTTTCATTCTTTCCAGTAGTGATAGAGGTTTCCTTACTAACCTTTTGTTTGAATTAATGTGGAATGTTAAGTTCAAATTATGTGTTATCTGTTTTAGTTGTTGCTGTTGAATGTCCTCAATTGAAAAGGCTTCTGTAATCTGGTACATTTCTTTGTTTGTAATTCTGTAGCACCAGCCCACAAGATTTGAAGAAGGATGGTCCTTGTTAAGACCTACAGGCTTCATTTTCTGAAGGCCATTTTTAGCCATTGATCTGAGAAAATGGTTGTATAGAGCTAACAGCCTAGATATTCATATGAAAGTTTTGATCTGACAAAACTATTTAAGAATATGACTTGTATATTTCATATGACTTGTCTATGTCATATTCTATGGTTGTAACCTAGGGAAGGTTACTGAATAGAATAATCAAATGAAGGTTGGTAATGAATGGTAATACTTAGGACAAGAACTACACATATAAGATTCACCTGTGGCATGTAGAAGAAGTAGTCAACTGCTAGAAGTGAGTCAAGTGATTTCCACAAGGAATCTCCAACTGCAGACCAACATACAGTATTTACTACTGTATTTATGTGAATGGGGACATACCCATTATCATCCATAGGTATGCTATAATGCGTATTGAGAGAAAGAAAATGAAATAAGATTTGACTTTTGAAATACCTGAAGATCAAGCTGTGATGATGGTGACATAGATTTTACAGATTAAAAAAAAATGATTAGGTAATGATTCTGTAAAAATGGAGAGAAAATGGATTTTGCTAATGATAAAATAATGATCTAAAAGGAGTTATATTAAGATTATGGATTTTGTCCAGGTACAGATGTTCAGTATTCCATGCAGAACAAAATCTCGGATTGGGATTACTCAGTTATGAGGTGTACAAACCCTTCTCTAATGGAATATAGATGCTTTAAATTTCCTGATATTTGATTTTGTGCTATACATAATGGCAAAGGATGCCTATCTACTAGAGCGGCTATTCTATCCCTGTTGCAGACGCAGTCATATTTGTGTTTTTTCAACACTCACAGAGCCCATCTGTGGTTTATACTGCAACTATACTGACCAGACCTTAGTTAGAGTTTCTGGCATGATCACCAGTCTGAACAAGGCCAGCATGCTGAAACCCTCAGTCATGATGACTTGTGATTTTGTGCTAGTCCAACCCACAGTGACTCCCAAATAGTTTTGTTTACCCAATTTCACTCACAATACTTGGGTCAAGCTATGGCATTTTTTTCATGTACTTTCCAAAGGTGTACCAGGCTAGGATTGAACCCCACCCAGACTGATAACATCAAAGTCACCTTCCTGATAAATCAACCATGGTTAGATTCAAACCTGGGTCTCATGGTGTTATCTACCGTACCTATGAACACTAATGGGTATGTACCGATCCTCATAAATACGTTGGACACTATAGTAAGTGGGGGCAATATGCTGTCTAAGTAGTCCACCACTAGCAGTGGTTTACCTACTTAATTTTGCTAGCGAGTATTGTATTGATGTTATAAAGATTACCATTTCATTTCCAACCTCTGTTTTAGGTTATTCCTCATTCAGTAACCCTTTCTAGGTTACAACACGTGGTCAGAAAGCAAACATTCTAACCACTTGGCCACATGCTCATCTTTGCCAAATAAAGCAAATAAAAGGGTATAAAACAAGGATATGTCTTCTCTCCAGACTTATTCAGTGAGGCAATTCTGAGTGAATTAGAAGTTCTACCAGGATTCATTATTGGCAGCAGCAATCTTAACAATATAAGATATGCAGATGACACAGTGTTAATAGAGGAAATAGAAAGGAAACTACAAGAATTCCTACAGAAGGTAGTAAAAGAAAGCAAAGTGATGGAATGCATGGTTGCTAGCAAAAGGAGCAGCCCAACATGCAAATTACAAATTGGAGATAACATTTACAAAAATGTAAATATCTGGGAAGTGTTTTAACACAGGTCGGAAAATGCAACACTGAAATCTGAAGGTGCCTTGGTATAGTGAAAGATGCCTTCCAAAAGCTAAGCAAAGTATTAAGAAACAGGAAAAATTAATTAGAAACAAAGAAAAGAGTACTGAACCATCAGGTAATATCAGTCCTCCTATATGGCAGTGAATACTGAACAATCTGCCAGATAAAGAAGAGACTTGAAGCAAGAGAAATATAGTTCTACAGATGGATACTGAGAATATCATGGACCAAATATGTGAGCAACAATGAAGTTTTAGAGAAAATGGAAACAAAAAGGAGACATAATTAAATTCAAGAAGAGACAGTTGAAATTTCAGGAGCAGATAATGAAGAAAGAGAGTTAGGAAAATTTGATACTCATGGTGCAGATTGAGAGCAAGAGAGACAGGGGCAAAGAATGCATAACCTAGCTAGTGAGCTTGAGTAAATGGATGGTGGAACAAGGTTTACTAGAGATAACGAAAAGGCCAAATTTATTAACAGCTGTAAAGGACAGGAAATTGTGGAGAGCCATGATCCCCAACATCCTGAAGGGATACAGTATTACATAACACTCTTTTATACTCTTATCTATATACATATAATGTAAATCATTGCAGATACCCATATAGCACACATAACTCGATCAATGATGAGAAATGTTTTTCAGCAAATGAAGCCTGTAGGTCTTAGAGGGGACCATCCTTATTTGAAACTTGTGAACTGGTGCTTACAGAATCTGAAAGAACTGTACCAAATAAAAGAACAAACATGAGGACTATCAGCACCAGCAACAACTAAAATGGATAGAACATTTAATTTGAAAAAAAAAATGTCATAATCCAAATGATGGCATTCCACAGTACTTCACTCAAAAGGTTAAGAAGGAGACTCCTTCAATACTGGAAGAAGCGATAACAGTGAACTTGAGAAACTTTTTTTTCTGAAAAATTTTTTCAAAAGAAATGTTTTATAAATTTTAACCAAAAATAGCTATGACTGATCAATGAATGCCAAATTACCATTACTATTTGTTAAGTGTTGATTAACTTCTTTTAATGAGAGATGAAAAATATAATTCTCATTTAAATTGTAGATAAATGACTTCTGATGAAATTGCTGTCCTATCATATGAACAGTTTTATTCACTAAAGGAATTCAGACCTTAGCCTTTGTTGCTGAAATGTTACTCAGGACATTATTTTCTTTGTGTAACCTGACATAGCAACTTAAGCTGCTACTGCTGCTTCCCATCTTTCAGGGCCTTTGACTTTTGGCATTGAGCCTGATCCTTAAAAGTCAAAAATAGAAGCATCTTGTCCCTTCTCCTATCCCTGCACCATGGGAGTGTTGATTTCTAATGGGCATTTGTCCAAGGTGCTTTTAACACAAAAGGGACACAGACTGACACCAAGTTTTGTAGCCTATATTTTTTCTCTTGACTAAAAAGGAAGAAAAACAAACAAAAAAACACAGATTAGTTGTGTGAGGAATAGGGATGGGGGGTGATGTGACTTATTCTTTTATCTTATTTTCTGTTTCTTCAACCAATTTGCGTTCAGTATTTTCTTCTTGAACTGTCCTCTCCTCACCAATTTGTTGAGGTTGACTAATTCTTTTTCTTCTATGGATATTTTCCCTTAACCTTTTAGTGATCATCGAGGCATTTCTAATGACCTGCCAACATTATTGTCTGTTCATTGTAATTGGGCAGCAATATTTTTTCATTGTGTTATAAAGACTAGAATTTGCAAGAAAGTAAAGAAGGCAAAACTAAATTTGTCAATTCCCAAATAATTTGCCATTTAACAAAACACTCATTTGTTCATATCCAGGTTGAAGGTACTGAGGTGTACATGATGACAAAATAAGAAGTTAAAGTCTTTTGGAATAGAAAACAGATTCTTGGATTATTTATATTATTTCCAAGCAGACTAATGTCCCTATTTTTGTAGCTGTTCTTGGATATTGTGATTTTCACTAGCCAGTAAATTTGTCATAGGAATGAATTTAATAAAAAGTACTTAATACTGAAATTTATAATCATATATGCTTGAAAGATACCTATTTGGTTTCTCATAGAAATAAAAGATGATTCCTATAAAATTCATCTTCAATTTTGTAGAACAATTTTTGATTTGCTTAAGAGACTTTTATTAGGTAGGTGCAAAAATAATGTCGTTTTTTGACGTTCAACTTCATGTGAGAAAACGACATTATTTTTGCACCAACCTAATAACTCATTGTATCAGTGTGACCTGACACATACTTTTTTTTTCATTACTGTGACGGTTTTGTTTAAAGTTTTTATTTTCATGATTTTAGATGAAAACTTGGAAATTTTCCAACATATTTCAGTGAAATTTTCACTTTCTAAAATTATATTTGATAATTATAATTCTGATATTTGTGTGTGTGTATATATATATATATATATATATATATATATATATATATATATTAACTTTTACCCTGACTTTCTCTGGTTAATAATGAGAGGAATATCTCTCTTCACCATTTCATTTTTGATTACAGCCAAAAAGTTTCAGAGCTGATAATCAGAAACTTGAATTTAAAAATAAAAATAGATATATATATTTTTTTTTCTCCCTAGCCCCTGCCCCCCACCCCAGTGCCAATAGGTGGTGTTGGTTTCAGAGTAAACTGAAACGAGCAGCACATGTTAGCTTAACATCAGGAAGAGACAGTTTAAATTTTTAGGGCACATAATGAGGAAAGAAGGATGAGAAAATTTGATACTCACAAGATAGACTGAAGGCAAGTGGGATGGAGGAAAACAATACGCATGTCCTACCTAGCAAGCTTGAATGAATGTATGGCAGAGCAAGATTTAAGAGCGATAAGAAGAACATATACTTGATTAAGAAGCTGCAAGGAATGGGAAATTGTGGAGAGCTATGATCATCAATGTCCTGAAGGTACACAGCACATGCAAGAGGATACAGGTTAAAGTTTTAAGTTAATGCAGACTTTGAGAAAGAGTGTAAGTGTTGTTATGAACATAAAAGGTAAATTAAATGTTTCTTTTCATTAGTAAACGTCCAAGTAAGAGGCAAAGAACAAACCGATAAAGTATGGAGAGTATTAATAAACTTTGAATATATTTATGATGAATGACCCTGTTCAGAAAAAAATCTTTTATAAGAATTCAATTTCTCACATTTGCCCAATTGAAATTAACCTCTAAGTTTAAAAAAAAAAAATCTGATTAATCTGGAACACTTTCTTAAATTTTATATTGTTGTAACCTAGGAAAAGGTTACTGATAAGAATAACCAAAATGAAGGTTGGAAATGGAATGATAATATTTATAACAAGAACAACATAAAAGATTTGCCAGCAGCGGGTAGTAAGTAATCAGCTGCTAGTGGTGAGCTAGACATGAATCAAGGTGAATCCCAGAGTAAATCAACATACAGTATATTCCACTGTATTTATAAGGACTGGCACATATCCATTATAGTCTATAGGTATGGTATAACATATATGCTAATACAGAAATTATATATATATATATATATATATATATATATATATATATATATATATATAATTTCACCCTATGCAAGGCATTAATTACATCACTAAGACACAAGGGGGTTACACAGAGTGAAAAGAAATGAGAAAATATTAGTCAGGTGAAAGGACAATAAAAGGTCAGGGAAAAAATTTTTTTTTGAAGGAAAAATTATCAGCATTACTTTTAAAAAATACCTGCAATGCAAACAGTTATACATTCTTTGAAAAAAAATATGACCAGCTATAGATTTCTTCAAGGAAAAATATTTCCAGAAATAGATTTTTGAAGAAAAGCATATTACCAGCAATAAAAATTTTGTCGGCATTAAATAACCCATTGATGTTGATATGCTGTAAAACGAAACAAACAAACAAACTTTAGATTCACCATCTGAAAAATAGATAAAGTCACTTTAACTTTTTCTCCTTTCACAATTCACTTTTTCAATTTCATCTTTTTTACAATTCAATTTCTTAATTTCACTGAAAATAAATTTCAATGACTATATTGTCTTCATGCCATTGAATAAAGATAACACAAACAAGCAGTGTAATGTCACTTGGAGTTGACCTGATCTTGCTGAAATCTGTAGTAAACAGATAAGCAAGATCTCAACTAGATCTCTTCCTTCTGACAATTCTCGGTATCAGTATATATGTATTTGGAGTAATCCAAGTCCTATTCTGGAAAGGTGTGTTCATCTCTACAACAAACTGACAAGTCTTTAATTGCTGGAGAGATTCCTAGATTTAAATGTATCCTGTTCTAATAGTTTTTTTCTCTCGTACTTCTCACTTGTGGAACTCTCTTCTGGCTTCTTGTTTACCTGTCAAATACAGTTTTCAAAAATTTAAATGCAACATCAGTGATCATCTTCTGTCTCCTTGAATTCTTTTCTTTTATTGTTCTCTCTGTTTCCATAAAACCTTGCATCTTAGTGGCTTTATTGCCTTTGCTTGGGGTGAAAAGATTTTTAAAAATTTTTTAATTCATTAGACATCTAAGTTACCATTTTTAATTTATAACAAGTTGAAGATTCTAATTTCTTATCTGCAGCAGAAATTTTCATTATCCCCAGACAAGACACACAACTGCAATAGTAAACATTGCTATTGTTTGCGGTTAATAAAAAGGATTAAACAAGAAACCTGTGTCCAGTTCATTCTTCTGGCCACTTTGCTCTTCATCTCTTCTCATAAATGCCATTTGATTGACAGATGAAAGAAAACTGAATAATCTATTCTCTAGATCTTTACAAAGATTACTTGAAGCATATCCAGTGTCTGTGATGAACATTACAATTTTCACAAAATTGAATGAGCAGACTCTCATCTGCACAATTAAGAAGCCAATTTGCGAACCCATTTCATTAGTTTTATGCCATGAGCCATATATAGTAAAAAGAATATTTTCCGGTCAGAAGGCACGGGTTTATTATTTACAGGAACATTTTTTCCAGATCTCCTTGCCCTCCTCCTTGGCTGATGGGTGCCCTGTATTTATCAGCTGGAAAGAACATTGATGTAATTTAGAGTATAATGACCAAAGCAGGTGCTTCAGTCCAAGACCTGTCCATTCCGTTCACAGCTGCTCTTTCTGGTATGTCTGCCCATTTTTATGGACATTATGATGGAATTTCCTTACTTCTTTGGAAAATGGCATTGGCCTAGGAAACTTAGTTTTCTGTTTTGAAGTTAGGGAATTCCTTGAGATTATTTTTTCTTGCTTGAAACCCAATTTTGGTTAAGGCACTAGCCTGCAATTCTGCTATTATATTTTAGTATCGCTAACAGATATTATTAAACTTTAATCATAGGGTACACCAAATCCCCATTGACAGTCCTTTTAATCAAAAGATAATGAAATATTGAAAATGTGTATATTTTTGTTAACATTACCTACGAATATCTTGAAAGCAAATTTTGATTTTATATCATTTTCAAGTAGTTCATCAGTGTAGATGTTATTAAACTTTAATCATGGGGTACACCAAATCCCCATTGACAGTCCTTTTAATCAAAAGATAATCAACAATGGAATATTGAAAATGTGTATATTTTTGTTAACATTACCTAAGAATATCTTGAAAGCAAATTTTGATTTTATATCATTATCAAGTAGTTCATCAGTTCTAACTTATTTTTGTTTGACTTAATTTCATATTTTTGGAGAAACCAAGAAGGTTGTCTTATTAAAATCAAATTGTAGTCAATAATATGATTAACAGAGTAACTATTAAGAAATATGGCCTGGAGAAACAATTTCTTCAGGTTTACTTGCATGGATCTCATTCTGTCTTTCCTTTCGATATCATCAGATTCTAGTGAGAATGACTGGCATTGGGACAGACGAGTAAAATAATTATGATGAGAACGTGGTCTGGTATTTTATTTTTAATGTTAACAACTGAGCAATCTTTTACCCTGTTTTGTGTCCTTCTGCTTCTCTCTACTCACAAATGTTCATCTCACTCTTTCTCTGTGTGTTTGTGCATATATATATATATATATATATATATATATATAAACTTTAAACATTTTTCTTTTTTATCAGTTGAATTTAGAGTATTTTCTTTCTATCACTTGAAAAAGAAAAAGACTAAATGAATTCAGCTGATAAAAAAAAAATTCTAAAATTCCCTACAGCCCTCTGCTGTCCGCATATGTAGTCCTACCATTGTGATAAATTTAGTCTGATGAAGTCCTGAAGGACAAAAGGCATCACAAGCATAGTTTTTCCACTTTGTTATACAATTTCTCCAATACTGTTTATGATATATAAAAATATATGTCATTATCATATATATAATGCATTGGTCACATCAGATAAAAGATGGACATTTTATGAGTTTAATGTGCATGCCAGCCCCAATTTCTGTGATGATAGCCACTGTACTACAAGCACATTCTTAAATGAAAAAAAGAAATGGGTATTGAAAAAGAAAGTTCTCAACTTATCTCATTTTCCAAAACCTTAGCAAAAGACCAAATATCAGAGATTTTTTTTCTGGTTGAGAACTTCTAAACAGCTTTCTTTATATATATATATATATATATATATATATAATTAGAAGTTTTGTTGAAAAACAGCTGACAAGGTGTGGTGGTTGAGTTTTTTGTATAATTTCTTGTGTTTGTATCATTTTTTCTTTTCAAGACATAAATTATATAAAAATTGTCCAAATGTTTTCCAAGTGCTTTTGGTTATGCTCTCAGCCATTATCAAAGGTAGAATTTTATTTTATTTTATTTTTAACGGAATATATGCATTGTTCTATATATCTATCTCGAGTTATTGGAATTTTTTATTTTCCAAACATGGTCAGAACATTGTGGCCATTTTCATAGTTGATATTATTGAGTGTTGGATATTTCTTTTTTATTATTAATGTTCCCATTATTTTTAGCCTTTTTGTACATGTGGATGATGCTATTATATTTGTATTATCAATATTCAATCGAACAATTTTTATATAATTTATGTCCTGATATGAAAAAAAATTATACAAACATGAGAAACTATATAAAAAATCAACCAGCAGACCTTGTTAGTCGTTTTCAATGAAAATAAAAAGATAAAATAAAAGAGGGATTGCTGCCCAAATACACAATATATATATATATATATATATATATATATATATATATATAGCAAAGTGTTTTATTGGTGTGGTAAGCACACTTCAAATTCCAACTTTTATGTTCGCTTTCACAAAATTACCATTAGCAACGAGTCTAGGAGATGGACAACTCTAAAATCAAAACAGATTGAATATGGTGCTAACAACTTCATTTGGTAAAACCTACTTGATACTGAAAACACAATTGTGCCACTAAGTGTTGTATAGCCAAGGGAATTTACAGTTTCAACCAAATGACCATATTCATAGATTTAAATACCAATGCGGTTGATTGATTAGTTTTACAGCTTATTAACCCTTTGTGGGTTAATTAAGCTGAAACATTTTTGAATTGTATAACAGTAATTCTATTTTTTATGGATGAATATTGTATTAAAAGTTTTGGAGATATAAGTTTGGCATTTATCCATGCTTTGAATATTGCTGTCACATATGGTCCAGTGCTCCTGTTGTATATTGAGAAGTTTCAATAAAATCTATAAATGAATCAGCAATATTATTGGTCCTAAACTGCAGTCTAAACTTCAGCCACTTTGTCATTGCCATAATGTAGCTTCTCTGGGACTTTTGTATAAATACTTCCATTGTAATTCCTTCAGATGAATTCTTTGGTGTCGTACCTAGACTTTATAAGTTTAAGTGCAGTACTAGATTGGCAGTAACGTCCCATCAATTTGCAGTTGAATTGGCTAGATGCAACCCTAAGTTCTTTGCATATAGTTTCTTTTCTCAATTGTAGAACTCTCTCCATGCTTTCCAGCCAAATTTGATCTTCAAAAATTCAAATGCTATGTTATTTGTTATCTACTCGCTTTTATAATTTGTTCTTCTATTGTTCTGGCTCCTTAAAGTTGATCTATTTTATTTCACACTCAGTAACCCCTTGTGTCTTAGTGGCTTGCATGGGTGAAATGATTAAAAAAAAAAAAAAATTATATAACAATGATTTTCCAATTACAAAAATAGATTGTAATAAACTTTTTCTTTAAAAATACATGGTAGGGATTTTACAAGTATAAATCAAACAGAAATAAACCTTAAACTTATATTTTATTATAGAAGCTTCAAAATCTCACTTTGTCTGTTATTTTTTAACATTTCCTTGAGGTTATCTGCTCTTTAGTACTTAGCTCATATTTGTTAGGCTAACAGCCACATTACATTGAAAAATCAATTCCTGTATGGTCACTGAAGTTAAGCAATGACAAACCTTGTTCATACCTAGATGAGTGACTGCTTGGGAATACCAGGTACTGTTTACTTGGAGATGCAGGTGCTGTAATGGATACTGGCTCAAAATTGTTAATTAGAGACAAGTTCCAATTCCAGTTGTGTTTTTGTATTCACACATGGGAAATGTATGAATCCACTTATTTCCCCATCTATGGGTTAATTAATAAAACTTGTATCACTAAAACCATTATTATATCCAAAACAAAAAATTAAAAATAAATAAAATTGTCTGCAAAATATTTAGATTTTGGGATTAAATAATCCAGAGAGGTTGATATGCCACTAAACAAAAACAACTGATAAAATCCTGTTTTTTTATTTTTTGGGGTTATTTAAAGCCATATACCAATGTGATAAAGGTATATAAAATTTGGATTTTTTTCTTTAATTTTGCAGGTAAATTAAAGATTTAATAAAATGATACCAGGATGTTTTCATTTTTTTTTTTTTTTAACCTGTTTACATTTTCTGACTTACCTGAGTGACTGGTGCCTCTTGGCTTCATTAATCCAGGTGTACAGATCCATATTTGCCTCCATTCTCACACTGCTCAGTTGATTCAACCAGCAGAAAATCTGTTACTCCCAAATTGAAACTTGACCCCCAAATACACTAAGATTCAGTTTTATGTGAACATTTGCTGTTTTCTCTTCTGATATTGCCTATTTATTTTCATGAAAATGATTAGACAGAGAATTTGTTTTTAATTAGATTTTGTCAAGTCAGTTCTTGCATTTATAAATCATCAAAAGAAAAGATACCTATGCACAATTGTACATACAAAATAAATGTTCTTATGTATGTATGTATTTGTGTGCATGTATACACATATATAGTTTGGTCAGTAGGGGGTGAAGTATGGTAAAGAAGAAAAAGTTTTAGTGCAACGACTTTCAACCTCGGACTTCATCAGGCATGTTTATGCAACTACACATGCACACAAACAATAGATACTGGGAATTTAAAATTTAAATATTATTGTTTTGATATGTATTTTTGGTATATAATCAAGCCGATTTCATTTGGGTTATTTTCCTTTTTGTTTATATCACTTTTGGTATTAAATATTCCACATTGTGATCAACTAATGCATTTAATGTATTGCTTTGAAAAAGATCCCTTTTGTGTTCATATAATCTTTTATTTAAATTCTTTGAGGTTTCTTTGATGTATACCTTGTGGCAGTTATTACAGGTAATAGAGTAAATTCGTCCTTCAAGTTTTAGCTTATGATTATTATTATCTTTTACAAAACAACACCTTAAATACATTAGTAGCTCACTGTAGTGAGACTGTCCTCAATTTAGTTATAAATATACTACTCTAATTAAAAGAAAAATAAATTTACTATGACGGAAATCTTTACAAAGTGCTTTAATTGTAATTTAATCATCCACAGTAAATTTGTGTCCAGGTTCTTATAGTGTTTCACCATTCTTAGCAGATATATTCTGATATCACAATATGAGATATTTAATAACAAAACTGATGGAAACATAAACAAAAAGAAAAGAATCTAAATGAAATTGGTTAGATTATATACCCAAAACACATTAAAAGAAAAAAATTTTTTTTTTTTAAATTTAAAATTCCCAGCGTCGCTCACTCATGCACATTTGTAGTTAGATCAACGTAAACCTAAACTTAGTCTGATGAAGTCCTAGAGGATAAAACATCTCACAAAATCTTTTTCCACTTTGTAATATACACACACATACACACATGGGAAAAAAATGTATGACAAAGTGTAAAAAGTATTTTAGTAACACATTTTGTTCTTTAGGACTTCATCAGACTAAATTTATGTTGGTGCAACTAAACATGTGAATAAATGAGGGATGCTGAGAATTTAAAAAAAATTCAAATTTCCCGGCATCCCTCATTCATGTGTGTCATAATAATTTACCCACACACGCATGGACACTCCCAGCTATAAATAGGAGCAGGTACTGCCTTTTGGAGAGGGAAGTTTCCAGCTCTGACAGTCAGACCAAACATTCTTGTTGTAACACTCTCATTTGTGTATGTTTCTATGACTGTTTCTGTTAATATATTTTACTCAATTCTTCTCCTCATGTCTTTATTTCTGGCCCTAACAAGGCCACAACAGTGCGCATGTGCAGTGACACCAACATAACAAATTTAGTCTGATAAAGTCCTAAAGGACAAAATGTGTCGCAAAAAAACTTTTTTCACTTTGTCATATATTTCTCCCTCAGTATTGTTCTTGTAAAAATATATATTGGTATCTTTATATATATATATATATATATATATATATATATATATATATATATATATATATAAAACATTACATTGAGAAATGGTAAAGTCTGGTTTGTTTTTGTTTTGTAAGTCAATTGATTGTATTTTCTATCCTGATTAATCAGTTGATAAATTCAGTCTGTGATGTATTGTGGCATATACTAATCAGGCATGGTTAATGTTTACTAAGTATGTTGCGTCTTGAGAGAAAACAATGAAAATGGCCTGGATTCTAAACATTCTAGTAAGATGTGTTGGTTGGCTGAATTTCTGTCTATAAAAATTGCAGTTTAAAGTATAAAACATTGGTTTGTAATGAGATGACATTTTTATTAATTTTGGCTTTTTGTTGTGGGAGGTGGATTTAGGACATTTTTAAATGTCTTTGTAAAAATCTTAGGCATTTGGTCACGGTTACTCTGCAAGTATAATGCCAAATGCAAAGCCTACAAAATACACAAGCAAAATGGAAACATCCACAGATAATAATTCTAACAACTCTGACAAAATTAAGCATACAATTCTATTCAGTAATTTCTGAGCAAATCTACTATTAGCACAATGTGGAATATTTAAAAACAGCAATAAAAACAAGAGTTGGGAAGCTGAATGAAGTCAGCTAAGCTGTACACCTGAACACGCTGGATGCCAGAACTTCAAAATTTAAAACTAATTAGCTTTATTTCTTTCAGTGTATGATTATAACCAGTGTTTTGTTTATATTTTTGTCGCCACCCAACTCTATATAATATTCCATCAATAAGAAGATTATATATATATATATATATATATATAGACAATATTAGTGGTAAATATACACATACATATGCAATTATATATACACATACATATATGTATAAAAATAATTCCAAGAGGATATGATCCAGGTAGAACTCAATGTCCAGGACTTGATCGTTTTTACGATTCCAATGGAATAAATTATGACCATGGAATATTAGTGTTTAAGTCCTTTTATTATATATATATATATATATATATATATATATATATATATAATTGAGTTCTCTGAGTGACTAGTGTGTTTATGAAAAAATAAATACACAAAAATTTGCCTTTCTCTCTGCCGGGCGTCAATGACATAGGGGTCAGAATCTCTGACTGATACCAAATCAGCCGGGTTTCAGTTCCAGCCTGAAGCAATCAGATGTCTAGCCACACTGATGTGTTGTGATACAGCAAAACAGTCTGTGGATGACTATATATATATATATATATATATATATATATATATAGTTTTAAGGTATGCTATATTTATGAGTAAAATTGCTCAATATCAGGGATAGAGTATATGTAAATATAACCATGGGCACTGATGGTGGTCATGTGTGGATATTCTTTCAGAAGAAGTTGAGTTTAAATTTTTCAGTCTCCATGTTAGGCTATAAATGTAGCAAAAGTGTTTACTGTTTATCACAACTCAAATATGATGAAAGAAAATATAGGTTTAAGGTATGCTATATTTATGGGTAAAAATGCTCAATATCAGGGATCGACCATATATAAATATAAAAGTGGATACACACATATTGTTTTTGAGTATGTATAGCATGTATTTATATATTTAGCAATATATATGTAGAAGATAGTATTGGAAAGTTCCCAAACAAGAATCTCTGAGCTGACTCTATGACTAATTCCAATCATGTGAGAGAGCTGATAGACTGTTCAGTGATGGCCATCATAGATAGATTCATAGACATTTTTTTACTGGCATTTTACTGTTGATTGGTGACCTAAAATGCTTATCATCTTGGACTGACACTTGACTAGGCAAGAAATGTGCTGTTATTCAAAAACCATTATTCAATCTAAAGAACATCTGCCAAAACCCTGACAAAGGTTTTTGGTAGCAGATTTTCTGAATTTCATGCAAAATCTTAGGCAGGCAGATTGCTTGAATTTGCAAATCATAATTCTAGAGACATTCCAACACAACATGACAAAAATTTGTATTATAATTGAACACAAAGAGATAGTACAAAGCCTCTTGGCAGACTGACTCAGTGGGCTGGCTACCAATGAATAGTGAGCAATACATGTATTTTTGTGGAACGGTACAATCACAGCATAAACAAAACAGGAATTTTCTGGTGACACTTTAAGGCTTTTTCTTTCTGTATATATAAAGTGTAGATGTGTGTATATATTAATATAAAATATATGTATATATCTCAATTGAAAGGGAGGGTCAGTTCAGAAATTAGCAATAACACAATTCCAAACATAAACATAAAACGTATTTCCACACAGGAATAATATATATATATATATATATATATATATATATATATATATATATATATATATATATATATATATAAAATTTCCAATACATGTGATTTTCCTCACCTTCTACCACACCTCATGTCATGTGCTTATTCGATTAAACCTATTCAGACTACGCATTTCACCTTTTTATAGTAGGTGTACTAGGCTTGCTGTTAGTAAAGTCAATTCACAGTGCCATGGTAGACAATTTTTCTTGCCACAATCTATCATATACATAAGTTTACCATTAATCCCTGCAGTGAATATTGCTACCACATTCTGTTATATATTGAGACATTCTTGATGAAATCCAAAGAAAAATCTGCTATGTTATTGGTTCTAACCTGGCATCTCAGCTTCACTCATTTTCTCACCACTGTAATCAAGCTTCCCTCTTCCCTTTTCAATAAATACTTTCTTGGTAGTTGCTATGAAAAACCTACCTTAATGGTACCTAGACTATATGAATTTACAGTACTAGATTGGCAGCAAGATCTCGTTCTTTCACAGATGAAATGGTTAGATATAATTATAAGTTCTATCCTAACAGTTTCTTCTCTCTTACTTCTCACTTGTGAAAATCTCTCCTGGCTTCTTGATTTCTAGTCAACTTTAATCTTCAAAGATTTCAATGCAATGTCAATTGTTTTCTTGTTTTCTTAATTGCTGTTTTTTTTTTAATTGTTCTTGCTCCTTAATAATATTTTTCTTTTGCTCATATTCTCTAATGCTTCATATAATTCAGCATGAAATGACACACTCAGTAACCCCTTGTATCTTAGTGGCTTTATTGCCTCACTTGGGGGTGACATGTTAAAAAAATAAATAAAAGGTATATTCAAATCAGAATGAAAAACAAACCCATGTTTAAGGAAAGTGCATTAGAATTTTGAAAAAGAGTTAATAAATATCTTTATAAGATGCTAATGCCATTTCTTTTTAATTTTGTATTGAAGGCATTACAATCTACTAGAGGTGAAATTATCCCACTCTGATGAGATCTCTGTATCTTTCTCTACTAGTTGGCATTGTGCTACTAATGCTTTTGCAGTCTTAATTTGTATTGTTGTTGCTATTCCATTTGGTGCCTACTGACATCGTTTAATAAAACATTAAAAACAGGAATACACAAAATAAATTGCGCAGAATGCCAAATGACATAAGTTGGTGAGACATCCTGAAATACCCCCAAAAACGACTCTATGTGCATGACAATGACCCTGACTGGAATCTGAACTCAGCTTTTCTATTTCTCATTCTAATCCATTACCCCCCACCTGAACATCCAAGCTTACAGCACCCCTGGTATTCCTAAGTGTTTGCTCATCTAGGTACTGACCAGGATTGATATTGTTTAACTTTGGTGACTACATAAGGAGTTGTGTTTCTGCATGACATGGTGATGATGAAGCATAGAAAGTTACCAGGTCCTAAATCAAATGACAAAATATATGAGACTTATTACTCTGCTTTCTTTAAACGACATCTGTAAGGAAAATGAAATAAAACAGGCAACAGAATATATGAAGCTTGATTTCTCAACTATTCTTTATACCAATGCCTGCCATGTGAGGTCAGCCTGACAGATAGAAAAATGTTTGGGTGGCAATTGGTGGCAACAATCCTCAGAAACTGAAACAAGGCAGAGTCGGGGTGGAATGATTTGTCCTGGGTGAGTTTGAAATGGTGTTGAGGATGATATCTCAGATAGATTTTTTGAAAACACAGATGAAGCCATAATTCAAGAAGGCAAACATTATCATCATCATCATCATTCAACCATAGTCAGGCTCATCAAGCCAATGCAAATGATCCTTTCTTTACCTGTATAGCATGTGCCATGCCAGGGTTACAAACAATTTTGAATTCAGAGTTAATTTCTTCTAGACTAGTTACCACCCTAGGTTCTAGAACACAGTCTTTCTTGCTATTTACCTATAGCTGAGTCAGGGGGAGAGGAAGAGGATTCATACCATTCCCAAAGGTATTAGCACATAAGTGAATGTATCCACCTGTAATTTGAACTCAGCTCCCCATTTCTTCAAACAGCCGCTATCCATTACATCACTGTGCTTTCAGGAATAAGTTTATTGTTATAAATGACAATGATCCCTAACATTCAGCAAAGGAAAGTAATGGCAATATAAATTAAGTAGGTTTTCGAAGACCCATTTGACTAAATGTGATTGGTTTGTTAACCCAAAAGAATGCAAATAGTAAAGCATCATGGACTTTTGCAAAGATGATTGACAGGTACTCGTGATCAATGAAGAAACTCATTGACAATCCTGGTCAACACTGATGCAAGTCTGATATGGTCAAGTTAAGGACTTTATTTCACTAGACTGTCCCCTGTATCAAGAGTGATGTTAAAAAAAATATGTCTTTATTAAGTTATGAAATTTTTAAGCAGTGTACCGGTGAAGAAATGTCAACAAATCCTGTGCTACCGTTGTTGGGTCCGATTGATGGATGCATCATAGGCTGGGTGGCTACTGTTAAAATCGTCCTTCACCTATTTTGGCATATTTTATTTCCATAATCTCAGTATTGGTGGAAGCATGCAAGAGTAATGATTAGTGCCTCGGATTGAGGAATTGGAAAAGGTATGAATACATTACTTCTCCCCCACGGCTATAGATAAAATAGCAGGGCAGACTGGGTCCTATAGCCTCGGGTGGCAACCCATCTATGAGAAGGAAACTCTGAATTCAAACTGGATCATACTATCCTAAAAGTGTGTATACATGTGGCAGGGGACCACTAGTGAATCCAAATTCCTAGTGAAACTATTATGAATTTGCACATTGGAATGAATATGGCATCTGCTACATTTGTTCAGCTTTCATTTGGATGTGGCGGGTTTGTTTGACAGAGCTGACTCAACTGACTGGGGGAATGCCAGTACAGGTACGGGATCATCTGAGTATAAGTGCCATTTATACCACGTGTTAGGTCCATATTGGGTTGAGAACAAAGTAAGAATCAGAGAATGTCTTGGAGAATTGTTGCAATATCATTTGACGCTTCACCAAGTTCAAGAAAAAGAAAAAATAAAGTGGCAAAATTTCATAATATCAATCGAAACATAAGTGAAAAAAAAAAGTCACTGAGAATTTCAATAAATTTACAGAAATGAATTATTTTTTAAACTGCAACATGGAAAATAAAGGGGCTTCTAGTTATATCATTGTCAGCCGATATCTTTTTAAATGTCAGAAAATTTATTTCAGACATTTATTGTTTTGATGATTATGAGCTAAGTCAAGTACACCTCACAAGGACCATGGCAAATGACCCAGACAAAGAAGGTCACAGAATGAAGCCAGACCAGGATAAGTCATTTTTTTAGACAAAGATGACAAGACAATGTTTTCTATAAGACAGTGGTCACAATCAGCCAAACATAGAGACAGAGGACTAGACTATTTACCTCCCTTCTCCTCTGCCTTGCATATTTAGAGCAGTAGATTATAACTAGAATAAAATTTGCCTACAACTATAATAATCTTAAGGATTTATTTCATGGGTGATGACCTGGCCAAAGAGATGTTATTTCAGCCACAAGCATTTGACTAGAAGAAGCTGCATGCTGTGAATGAACCTGGTGTCTGGTCTGAATTAAACTGTTACTTAAGCAAAGTTATTTTATTTGTAACTTTAGAAATCCCTAGTGATTTGTCTGAATTACTTTGACCAAATTAAAAAAAACGATTTCATATGGAAGTTAGAGTTCAAAAGACACTTTCTTTTTTGCATGTTCATGATGTAATATCATTACCAAAGGATTCACTGTAACTAGAATCTATGACTATGAATCTATTATCTCAAATAAAATGTGAATTTTTATAAAACTTACAATTTAGAAATTATCACACTTAAAGATTTCCACACATTTCTCCGCATTTGCCTGTGTAAAATTAGAAGTAACCATATACTGCATATAAGTCTTTTTTAACATCTTTAGTTCTAAGGTAACATATTTTGGTCATGGGAGAGTTGCATTAAAATATTTCTAAATTGGTAGATATTTGTAAAGACATTATAGAAGGTTGTAGGCATGTTGATGTCAAGCTGATATTGAAAGTACTTTAGTACACACACACACATATATATAATTTATCTTTAGATTAACTATGAATTTGTAATACTATACAAGGCTTGTGGTAAGCAGTTACCTGTATGATGTCAGAGTTTTTTTCTTTAACATTTGAAGGCTGAAAATAGAAGAGCTACACCCTCCTGCTTTCTTAGCTGTCTTATTAAATCATGTAGGAGTTTAAAACCATAAACAAGATGACTGTCAGTAGGACACGGAGCTGGATATGTTGCATTCCTTAATTTCCTAGAAATATTCCTCCATTTTTATTTCTTTCTTCAGATCTCAGTGTACTTTGCTTTACTCTTGTGCATTTCATCCATTCTTTCTTTTAGTTTTTTTTGCTTATTTTTTGCTTGAGAAAATTGCCTGGTAAACATTCTTTGCTTAATCATTTCACCCCCTAGCAAGGCAGGAATGTGACTAGACTAGTACGCAGGGGGTTACAGGGAGTGAAAGTGAGAGAAAAGACTGAGTATAGGGGGGACTGAGGAAAGGACAAAAGATGAATTGGATACAAGAAGATAGAAGATGGCGATTGATGGTGCATTTAAATTTTTGCAGTTTGTAGTTATCAGGGAAACAAGTCAATGAGAGGGAGTTCCACAGGTGGGAAGTGCGAGAAAAGAAACTGTTGGAGCAGAAGTGGCAGTTTTATTTAGCTATTTCAACAGTAAAAGGGTGGGACCTAAATGCCAATCTAGTAGCATGATTAAATTCATGTAGTTGGCTCATCAGAGTAGTTGCCATGAAAATATTTGTAGAAAAGACAGAGGAAAGCCATATCACATCAATGAGGAAGTGGCTGAAGTCAAGATGCCAAGTCTGGATCAATTACATTGCAGATCCTTCTTAGGATTTTGTCAAGAACCTTGAGATGAATAGAAGGAACCTTACACTAGATATGGCAGCAGTATTCAATGTAGGGATGAATGGTAGATTTGTAAATATGCAAGATGGACTCCAACTCTTTCTTCACTAAAAATTAAACTAACAATTCTAGGGGCTCATCATGTGTGTCATTTCGTACTCATAACTTTCTTTCTTTTTTTTTTGCAAAGGCATGAAATCATACCTCCTTTCACCTTGTTCTGCTCTTACATTAATATGGCCACCATAAGCAATTATCAATTATAAACTATTTTTCTTCACTAGAGTCTCATTTTGAATATAAATCCAACAAGACATTTCATGTGTTTTTATGTTAGTGACAATTTGCAGATTTCATGTCTTTGGTGTTACAACAGAAGTTGAAATTAATTTGTTATCAACCACTTCAAAGGCAGGAAAGTAAATGAGAGGTGAAAATTGTATTTAGCAGAAAAGCACCAGGGTGGAGTCAGTAGAAATAGTGGGACAGGAGCAATAAATTTCTCTGTTTTTAATCAGTTACCTATCCCAAAATATTTTCATAAAGAAAGATGCAAGAAAAATAATATTTTTGTGTTATTGCTGTTGCACTGAGAAACATGTGCATGGATTTTTTGTTGCCTTCAGATTGGGGGTCGGGATTTCTTTGACTGAGAATTAATGATGCAAAAGTTTGATTGCTTGTGTATCACTTGCTTCGGTTCATATAGAATTTATTACTAGGAGAAATCTCATAACTTTGAGTTATTCTAAGTTTAATAAGAAATAAGGATTCGATTGTTTTATAAAACTACTCTTTGTTTTGTACCAAAAATGCTTACAATATTACAGTAGCAGTCTTTCAGATTTCTATGCAGAATTTTAAATAAATTACATTTTTTTTTATTGACAGAATTTAAATAATAATTTTGGAATAACATATGACACATGACTGATCTATTTACAATATTGTTTTTCTTAAAAATGTTACAGCCAACTGAATTTCTGATTGTTAAAGATAACAGTTATATAAAATGAGCTTCAGAGATATGAAATGTAAGTTCATTTCTAATCAGAACTTACTGTGTTCAAATCTGTTTAAGACTGTATAACATAAAAGGCTACTGGGACAACATGATCCCATTCAAAATGTCACCTGGGACAACATGATCCCATTCAAAATGTCACCTTGGACAACATGATCCCATTCAAAATGTCACCTTGGACAACATGATCCCATTCAAAATGTCACCTTGGACAACATGATCCCATTCAAAATGTCACCTTGGACAACATGATCCCATTCAAAATGTCACCTTGGACAACATGATCCCATTCAAAATGTCACCTTGGACAACATGATCCCATTCAAAATGTCACCTTGGACAACATGATCCCATTCAAAATGTCACCTTGGACAACATGATCCCATTCAAAATGTCACCTTGGACAACATGATCCCATTCAAAATGTCACCTTGGACAACATGATCCCATTCAAAATGTCACCTTGGACAACATGATCCCATTCAAAATGTCTTCTGGGACAGAATGACTGCATTTAAAATATTTCCTGGCCCAATATAATCTTATTCAAAATGTTTCCTGGGACTAGATAATCCCATTCAAAATCCAGGGTTCTATATTTGAACCCACATTTTTCCTCATTTTCATCTGCAACCATCCTGATGGCTTCAGCTCTCAACTGTGTATCTCTGCTGATGGCACAACTATTCAATCCTCTTTTAATAGTGAGTCTGATCAGCTTGATAAAATGAAATTGGCAGCTGATCTCCTAAGTGACTTCTGTTAACTGGAGCAAGTAATGGCTTGTTTATTTTAATGCCTCCAAAACAAAACTGCTATCTATTAATCATCCAAGAGACTCCTTTCTGCCTTCCATCAGAATGGCTGATGCTAACCTCCAGGAGAGTGACCTGTTGCACCTTCTTGGGCTAATGATCTCTGCTGACATGAAGGAGAATGATTATATTGAATCAATTGCTGTTGCTAGGAAAGTTGTTTCACCATGTTTTACAAGACAATTTTTCTCTTCAGAAGCTATCTTACATATTTATAAGTGAACCATTTCTCCATGCTTTGAATATTGCTGCCACATATAGTCTGGTTCTCTTGTTATGTATTTAGACATTTTCGATAAAATCCAAAGAAGAATCTGCATTATTATAGGGATCTTAGCTTCAGTCACATTCTCTCCACTGTAATGTTACTTCCCTGTGCCTTTTCTATAAATACTTTCATGGCAATTGTTCTGATGAACCTTTCTTTATAGTACGAAGACTTTATGAATTTAAGCACAGTACTATATTGGCAACAAGGTCTTGTTGTTTTACAGTTGAAATGGCTAGATGTAACCATAAGGTCTATGCTAACAGTTTCTTGTTTCACACTTCTTGCTTGTAGAACTCTCTGCTGGCTTCTTGCTTTCCAGTCAACTTTGATCTTCAAAAATTTAAATGTAATGTCAATTGTTATCTACTGTCTGCTTGATTCCTTTTCTTTTAATAATGTTTTCTTTTTTTTCTTTCACACTCAGTAATCACTTGTGTCTTAGTGGCTTTATTGCTTTGCATGTAATGAAATGATCCCATTCAAAATGTCTCTTGAGACAGTATAATTCCATTTGATGTTTCCTCAGACAAAACTGGCTATACAGGGTGTGATAGATAAATTGTCGTCTGAATTAGACAAAAATGAGAATAACACTGACATCAGATGTATCTACCAAAATGACACAAAAATATCTTGAAATACTAAAGAGTAAATTTATTGAATAAAATCACTATTGGCTTCAACCACAGCCTGCAGTTGACATCAGAATCTCCTGCATCTCTTTTGGATAGTCTCCTTGTTTAAGTTGGTGAATGCTGCCATAATCCTTGCCTTCAGTTCATCTTTGGTATTACAAGGAGTTTTGTTGGTCTATTACTCAACTGCACCCCACACATAATAATCAAGGGGGTTGCAGTCTGGGGAATTAGGTGGCCAGATGTAAGGGGGTGATGTGGTCACAGAAATTGTCTGACAGCTTTGACTGGGTTTCTTCTGCTTGTGTGGCATGGTGCAGAGTCCTGTTGCTGGAGATAGGGTTTTCCAACCCCCCTTCTTGACCCAGGGCAGCACTACCTCCTCAAGGCACTTGATATAGGCTTGCCTCTATTTTGAGTCTGAGACCCTCACTAACAAATGTGAATTTTATGAGCTGCCGTACCTTTGTAATCACCATTAGACTCATCCAACTTTTTCCAAATCCTCTGCAGTGTCCTCAGACTGACACCCAAACATGTTCATATTGGAGATTCCAGCATGAATGCCAAGCAGTACAGTATGCCATTTCCAAATTTATAGGGAAGTGAATTGCACCATGGTGCTCTTTTTCTCACAGATGGTGCCCAACTGACCCTTCTATACTCTGCAGTTGACAAAATCAAAAACAAACAATGCTCAGGCATGTGATTAAAAATATAAATTTACCCATTACACCCTGTATATACTGAGGCTATAAAATATAAAATTGTCCCAGATATTGTATTGAAATTCTAGAATATAGAATTGAATTTCATTTTTTTCTGTATACACATTGATTTTGCAATCAGTCATAGATCTATAATATATAAAAACAAACTGATAATGTATTCCCCTCCTTAGAATGAAAAACACAAAATTATCTGATATTGTTGGCTACACAGCTTTTCTGGCAAGCAGGGCCTATGAGAAGGGGATCCAGCTGGTACTTTGTTCTGGGACCCAAGAACTAAGAAGGGCCTCACAGCAACCATGCAACATCCACCCCATCAAGAACAAGTGCTTTCTACTATCCCCAACCCGACATATACTTACATTCACATACTCAAACATCAATATATTTATCACACCACATTTACTTCTTTTTGTTAGTATTTATTATTAATTATTGTCGGCTGAATTGCATAAACATAAAACACCAAGAGTATCTACCTATGACCTAGTGTAGATGCATAGATACATAATTTAGTATAATGATGCAACTAGCACACACCAGAAATTTTGTGCCATTTATGTATTATTATTTTGTTTTGCAAGGGCATTATGTATGTTACATCTGATCATGAAAATAAAGCATTTGCAAGACTTTTACATGTAGATTTACTAGATATCAATTCCTCAATTTTGAGAAATATCTTTGCCTGCCTCGGGGCCTCTAAGGGGACTTGTGCCGCCTTGCAAAATTTCTCTTGCTGGTGAGTTATAAAATCTAAATCAATTTTCACTTGAGTTTTATACTCTGCTGACATCCATCATTATCTGTAGATTTGCAAAAATCTAGAAAATCACATTTACTTTCAACTTTTCTGACATATGCACAAAATTTCAAAAAGTTTGAAGCCACCTCCAGATTTAGCATCAGGCGGACATGACTGAAAAGTGAAAAAAAAATAAAAAGTGCTTTTAGAGTCATTGCAAAAAGAATGGAGTCAATTATCAAACTTATTTTTAGAGAGACTTTTGCAATGAATGCCAAAAATTTGTGCTGCAGTAATCAAGGCTAAAGGAGGATATTTTGATGAGAGCAACTTTTAACCATAAAATGCTTCTTTTTTTTTTTGTCATAATAAAATTTCTAATAAAAAAAATCACGTCTCACTTTTTTTAACCATGTATAATAATTTTCTCCTATTCAAAGCTCCAAATAACTATTTTTTGAGACAATTTAAAAAAATATCAGGGGTTGTCTCAAACTTTTGAACTGTAGTGTATAACATGTCATCTGTTTCTTTTCAATGACCGAATTTGGTGATGTTTTGAATTTCAAGATTTTCCAAATGCCATCAAATAGTTTTGATCAAATATTGGTTGGATTACAAGGAGATCAGGCAACTGAAAGTCACAGTATAGGATTTGGATCAATAAAGATATGCTGTTTGATATTGCAGAGGATGTCAATATATGAAGTATTTGGAGATTTCCAAAAGTTACGTCAAACCAAAACTGGAGCATTGCTACCATATTTGGGCCGGGGCTATGCAATCCTTTCTTTAGAGCATTGACAGAATTCAAAAGGGTTTATACAGCCTTGTGGGTGATGAATTATTTTCCGCCTTGCATCCCCTCTCCCACAACGTCACAAAACTCTTTCTACTCTGTTGCTATTTCCATGGAAAATATTCTAACAAGCTACATTCTTTAGTTCCACCAGTTCAGACCTTTACAGCTAGGACTCGCCATGTCATATCCACATGGTCAAACTATCCTTCTTCTCTATATAAAGGGTGTTTCATTAAGACAGATTATATATAAGGGTGTTTCATTAAGATGGATCAAAGTCAGCAGTAAATAAATCAGTAAATAATATCGCCCAAATATCCACCAAATCTGAAAGTAAAAGAAAAAAAACATTAGATGCTTAAACTTAATTCACATTTAAAATTGGTCCAAGTTATTGAAATGCCCTTTATTTCTTTCGTAAGGAGAAAGTTCTATTCAGACAGGTATGCTATTTTATGGAATAGACTCCCATGAGGATGCTTCCCTAAACACTTCAATCTTAATTTCTTCAAGTCTAGGGTCAACTGTAACCTATCATACATATCTTTATAACCTACACATACTTTCCCACCTTATTTAGTTACCATCTCCCTAGAGTGACTCTTGAACATTATATGTGGGGGGACATTTATTTAGAAAATATAAATAAAGGAGTGCCTTTGTGTGTGAACTAGCTTCTACTAAACACTGACAAGTCAAAAATGTAATTTTTCAGCGGAAAAGTGAGATTTGATATAAATGCCTCTTTTTTGCTGCAAAATTGATCCCCTTAAAAAGATGACTACTTTATCATACATATAAAAGGCATTCCAATAACTTGGACCAATTTTAAATGTGAATTGAGTTTAAGCATCTAATGACTTTTTTCTTTTCCTTTCAGATTTGTCGGACATTCAGGCAATATTATTTTTCACACAAAATTGCCATGACTTAAATAACATGATCCAATAGAGAAATAAATAAATTTTCACCAATAACACTGATTTATTTACTGCTGACTTTGATCCATCTTAATGAAACACCCTTATATATAATCCTTCTTAATGAAACACCCTTTATATTGTCACAATCAGGACCAGATTTACACCTTAAGAGGTCCTTGGGCTAATAGAATTTAGGGGCCCCTTCATTATGTATTTTTGCCAACCCAGTGTCTATAAAAAAAAAATATATATATATTTAGATACTTTTGTTGTAAGACATGAAACACATCAACTAAAATTTTTAATGATTTTGGAACTCATCCAATTTATTTCATTAGCAACTTCATGGTATTTTTTTATCTGAACTTTACAACTTCACAACCTATAGAAATTTATCTGGAATGAAGGGCCTGTATTACACTGAAATATTAGAATTCATATTCACTAACAAAGCATCCTAAAAAATAACAAAGATTATGGAACTCCATTAAATCTGAAAATAAACAAATCTCTTCTGTTCTTATATCTTTATTTTTTAGAGTCAATTGGAGCCCTCTAATCTTGGGCTGCCTGGGTTGCAGCCTGTACTAGCCTATATGTAAATCCAGTACAGACCACAATTGTGTTACAATTTGATTGGTAACACGTGCAGAACAAATAAAACCCTAAGCAGGTCTGATACCGATTAACAGTTAATTGTAGAAAGGCCTAGTTTTATTGGTATAGGACCATAGAAAAATTTGGAAGCTTGACTTCATTTAATGATAATTGAAATTAAATGAGGAAAAAAGTAATTAATCAAGTTAATTAGTTTCAAGAAATTAGATGGACTGAGGTGTTCTTCAGAAATCAAACCTGAATATTAACTGGGGGATAACTTAGTAATTTTGTATAACTGGGTACAGCCCTGTATCCACCTGCTACACTCATCAAGTTGGGCAAAAATGATGACAAGTAATAAATTATTTACTTGGCCCAAAACCAAAAATTATCACTAAAATCTCTTGTGGGTAATTTGTTTACATAAAGACCTATCCATTGATTAGTGTGTTCTCTTTGGCAGAATAATTTCACAGGAAACACTGCCAAAGCCAATAGACCGTGTAACTTGTTTACAAAAAGAAATAATCACTGGTGGTCTTATAGGAAGAATAGTTCGGGAACGCAGGTTATCTGAATTCTGTCAAGTGGTTAGCTGGGCTTGTGCTTCCCGGAACTACAAAAACATTTGACAACATAAATTAATGGTCAAATTGAACCAGTACATTATAGGCAGCAATTAAGTAAATAGATTTCCATATATACGCGTGCACAGTGTATTAAAGGGACAAAAGGAAAGAGACTGAAATCATCTGCTAAAGCAGCCAAACTACTTCTATTATTTTAGAACCTGATAAAGGAAAACACTAGTTGCTATGGGGGTGTTAAAGAAGCCTGAGCAGATGAGCATGTTCAGAAAGAAGCAGCCATTTTGATTTGCAGTGTGTCTTCAAATCAAAATGGCTCCGATGATGAAGATGATAATCCAATTACTTCGATCAGTTTCCAATTAAATTTTACTCACACTGTTTATATTCAGACTATTATCCTCATCTTTGTTGCTGCAATTATAATATTTTAGCCATTGTGCCCTCTAACCTTCTTCAGGTATATATATATATATATATATATTGAACTGGGTAACCTACAGGGAATTATGAACTGAACTCGTTACTTAATCTACGGGTTAGACTGTTCTCACTCCATTACCCATGTCTAGGGATATCATTTAGTTCTTGTTTTTTGTACAGCTCCGTTATTGCTCTCCCCATTTCCATTGAGTGCAAGTATACACTTCCTGGCCCAATTGACATTTTACAAGGATAATTTTTCATGTTACTAGCTATTTGGAATTTCTCTAATATGGACTAGACTGTCAATTTAACAATATGCCCCTCTGAATAAATCTTGTAACTTTTTTCTTGAGTTGTGTGTCATAACAAATGCCTGATCCTCTTTGTCTTTAATATGGTAAAACTAGTTCATGACTATTGGTGCATGAATCATATGATGCTTTGAAGACAATGCTCAATGGTAAAATGTTGTGTGTTGCCGAAAGAGTTGATAAAGTAAGTTTGTGAATTGAATGGATCTATGAAGATGGAAAGTAAATTAAATTAAAATATTCAATCAATTTTTAATGTAAAAGGGGCTCTGAGTTGCATGCAGAGTTGGTTACATTTGGGTTTCTCTATTAGCAACAGAACAGCTTGGTATATCCAGATATGGGACTCTCTGTAACTTTCAGATCTGGGTCTTTGTCAACTGTCTCATGTCAATAAAAGTGATGGGAAAATCAGAAATGTGGCAGTCTGCTTTTGGTGAGTCTCACTTTTCTATCGTTGGAGATCAGCTGTTATGTAAAGTTATTCCTTTTTGTTCTAAAATTTATGTACCGCACACCATGCTGTGATTTTTGAGGTAGTGGCCTCTTCTTTTTCTTTTTCTTATCTGGAGCTTTGATTATACTGCTGCAGTTTTCCCAGTGACTGGGGTTGGCAGCAGTCAGCTCGTTCTCACAGAGAACTAACCATATCATTGGTTTCAAAGTTTTCATGGGACTGCCTGCCCTAGCTATCATCCCAACTCAAATCTTTGTGGCATTTGAGAAATCAACCATTTCCACATCTGGACTGACTGTATGTCTCACTGTTGTCCACACAGGGTGAATCATCCGCTGGACTACTGTCAACTGTACCAGGACATCCGTTTGTCGGAGACTGCCACCAAAGCCTACTACTACCCAGGTTGTGGCAAGATTTATTCCACTATAAAAATGAATGTCTACACTTTCATAGTGTTTTGACCCCAGATTGGGGGTTAACTATTTGCCCATAGCTGGGACCCTAACAGGTGTTACCACCCCAGGTCAGGGTGGATTTGGGAACAACAGCAATTAAGAGGTGTTTCCACATTCCTCAAAAGCTCACTAGTCATTATTCATTTTTTTTTTATTTCATTGAGTTTCTTTTCCTTCTCTGCCTGTTCCTCTTAATTGTTAAAAGAACAACCTGTTACCTATTAACTATTTCTCTCAGCCTTAACACATCCTTGCCTTATTTTTCTATATCCGTCCTCCTATAAGGCATTAAATGCCAGACAATTTCCTCACTAATGAAAAAGAGACTGGAGGAAATGATGTGGTTCTACAGAATGATGTAGAGTCTACCATGGACTGAACATGTGAGCAATGACGAAGTTTGAGAGAAAATGAAAACAAAAAGGAATATTATACTTAATATCAGGAAGAGAGCATTGTAGTTTTTAGGGCACATAATGAGGAAAGATGGCTTGGAAAATCTGACACTCACAGGATATATTGAAGGCAAGTGAGATCAGGGAAGACAATGCATAACATACCTAAGTAAATGGATGGCAGAACAGAGTTTAGGAGAAATAACAGAGACAAAATTTATTAAGAGTTACAAAGAACAGGAAGTTGTGGAGAGCCATGATCACCTATGTCCTGAGTGAACAAAGCACATGAAGATGTACCCTTTACTTCCAAATGCCAAACATTAAGCTATCAATAAATCAATTTGTTTTAATTTATAATAATTAAACTTTAAATCACTTTATCTTCCTGAAATAAAATTTCAAAAAATTATATTCTATTTTTAAAATGTTTTTTAATAAAGAGAATTATGTTACATTGACAGATTTGTCAATTTGGCGAATTTTGGCAATTTAAAAAAAAATCATTGTAATAAATTTAGATTTGGTTTGTAATACAGAAAAGTATTTTGTTTATTTGGAAATATTAAATTTAATCTATTAGCTTTGAATTAAAAGTAAAGTAAAATCTTCAAGAAAGATTTTACATTTTTAAAACACATTTTAAACTTAGGTATATTTTTTTTATGTGCCAACTTTTATTTATTAAATTTTTTGTAAAATAATTTAAGAAAAACTGATTTCATGCAGTTAAATATATCAGTTTTAAAAAATTGGAAAATTAACCGAATACAATCAGATTTCTCTCTTCTGATCTTGTACCATATTAAATTGAATTTTGTAACTTCCAACTTTTATTCTTGTGCTGCTTAAAGAGTAATTTTTAACTTGTAACTTTATTACTTGAAGACTGTGTTGCCAAAAAATATATATTTTTTAGTTATTTGTCCTTTCTGGAATTACGTTGGTGGTCAGGCAATGTTTTTTCAATTTTCAAATTGCTGTAAAGGTTAAATGATTTGCCAAAAACAATTTTCCCAGCTTCATCGTTCCAGTGGATGAACAATGGACATCATTTCTTTAACAATGCATTTTTTTATGTTTTTGTTTTATCAGTCTTAACATGACTGTGGTTTAAGTTTTGAAAATCTCAGACTGGAATTTCTATCAAGAAGACATTGTTTCACCCTTTAATTTTTCATTTATCTCTCTCTTTCTCTTTCATCTTTGTGTAAATATTGCTGCCCTTGATAACTCATGAAAAGTTTGGTTTAATATCAAACGAAGAGATTGTGATCCAACTTGTGTAGATGTTAATTGTCCAAGGTCTTCTAAATGAATAATGCTTCAGTTAACTCTATAAATAGCAAGTTGCTGAGCACTGCTTGCAACAAATAAACAAACTAAGAATTCAACTGACTCTCAAAGTTTTTAAAATATTCTTTTTACCTAGTTTCATAGAGGAGTTGAAAAAAAAGTAAAGATTGTCTTGATGTAAAAAAAAGTTAGAAAAATATTTTTTTTTTTTTTTTTTTTTAACTAGATATTTTAATTTTCAAATTCAATTTAAAGATCTCAAAATTCTATCCATTGTTAATTTTTATTGTAAATCATTTTGTAAGTTTTTAAATTTCTTACATTTTTAAAACTTTACTATTATCATTTTATTGTTGAAGAGAAAAATAAAAATGAAATGTACTGCCTAGCTCAGGGATTGAGCTCACAACCTTCAGTCAACTAGCCGGAGATTTTAGGTTTTAAATGGACTGGAATGATAAGATCACCCTGTAGAGCACTACAAAGGCATAGGCTTTGTCTCTCAAGTCAGTTTTTTTATTTTTTTGTCCATGGCCTGGAGAACCTTTGTCACTCAGCTTTTACCTGCCTCAGGATTTTTATCAGTTGCTCAATTGTTGAGAAAGTCAAACAGAAAGTGAGAGAAAAGTGAAGACTAGGAAGTCAAACAGAAGAAGAACAAAGATACATTACTATCTTACATTACTATCTTACATTACTATCTTACATTACTATCTTATATATAATATTATATTACTATCTTATATATAATATTATATTACTATCTTATATATAATATTATATTACTATCTTATTACTATCTTATATTACTATTATATTACTATGTATAAACTATACATTTTTAGATTTTATAACAGTTATTAAACAATGAAAATCTTAAGGAACATTAATAGTATATATGGTTGAATTTCTAAAGAATTAATAGATTTGTTTTTAATGCAACATTTATATATACCATATTTGATGGAATATAAGGCAAACTTTTTTTTACTAAAAATATCTTAAAATTTCTCTGCTTCTTATATGCCATATGTAGGTTTAAAATTCACAATAGTTGGCCAAAATTAGCTACCTGGCAACTCATTTTAGCTTAGACTTTAGAGTAACTTTCATATACCTATTGTCATTATTTAAAAGGATATCAGTATCAGGGTTTTGATAACAAAGGCAATGAATTTTATGGATTTGAAGATGAATAAAATTTTAATGGTAACTGTACTGTTTTATTCATTTGTAATAATTGCTTGATTTTTATTTTGTTTTCTTGCCTTTGGATATAATAAAGTTTTTATAGGCTCATGTTCTTTTTTCCTATTATTTTTCATTTAATTGTAATCATGGCTTGTTTAACCAAAATAAGACCTCAAAAATATTGCTGTACCATTTACTAATTACTAATTTGTTCTTGATTTGCCTTGCTGAAATTGGGGTGTATCTTATACACTGTCAACTACAGTACTTCAAATGTTATTATAGTGGATACTTCATATTTGAAAGTCCGATAGACATAATGCACACAGTTTAATAAAAATAAAAATTACGTATCTACTTCAAATATGAATTATCTATCTATTATTTCTGAGATGAGGTATTATGTACATTATTTACATTATTCGAACAATAGTTTGAATAATGTAAATAATGAATTATCTACGAGAATAACACCTGAAGTAATATGAGTTCAATTAAATTTTCTAATAAAGAAAAAAGTAATTGGTAGCAAAGTAGAACTAGTGAGTTTTGATTCTTCCCAGAAGTAATTTTTCATGTTGCTTTTTTAAGGATTGTAATAATCATGTTACTGTGTAGCGCTACTTTATTACCCCTCTGCGTATGGAGTCATGCTGGTGTGTCATGAATGAAGATGATACAGATTTGAAGAAAACAAACAAGGAAGAGCAAAGTTGGAAGTCTACTCACTAAAATGTTTCTTAATTGTAATTTTTAGGGAAGAAACAAAGTTGGCAGATTACTCACCTGGCAAAGCTGACTTCTAAATGGAATTGTTTAAAGCAGTGGGGGGTCTCAACCTTTTTAAAGCTGGAGTGCACTTGAAATCCTACCAATAATTGCACGTTATAAAAATTTTGGAAAAATGTTATAATGAAGTCAAATATTGCAGAAAAGAAATAATGCAAGACAAAAATATAAAATGAACCATACCTCAAGTTTATTAATTCTTGTGTTTATGAAAAACGTGAGCCTGATGAGTCTTAGCGATTTCTTCAATGTTTGGACGTATATTTGATAGGCAGACTCACATTTCTTCCTCAATACATTGAAGAGTTCCTCTCTTTTTGCAGTTAATTGTGGCGAGAGCAGAAAAGCCTAATTCACATAAATATGAATGAGATGGATACCGAAATATAATAAATATATTTATTTCTTATAGCTGGACACATATGTCTCTGGAAGATGCCAGGGCACACCTAAACATCTTTCAGGGTGCACCAGTGCACCCAGGCGCACCATTTGAGAACCACTGGTTTAAAGCAATGATTCCTTTTTTTTCTTTTTTCTTCTTACTTTTTTTATCTGCTAATATATTTGTCTGAATTTCTGGGATGAAGAGTTATCATTATTTACATTTTTTACATGCAGACTATTGTCTTCATATTTGTTGTTGTTATCACAACATTTTGGATATTGCGCCCTCTAGCCTTCATCAGGTGTGTCAATGTGGGCAACATATAGAGATCGACATACACCTAATGAAGGTCAGAGGGCACAACAGCCTAAAGCTAAGAACCAGATGAGATATCCCTAGTTATGGGTAGTGGAATAAGAACAGTGTACCTGCATAGATTAAGTAAAGGGTTCAGTTTAGAATTCCTTGTAGGTTACCTAGTTGAGAATAATCCTGATGTAGGCCAGAGGGCATAGTGGCTGAAACATTGTGATAACAACAACAAAAATGAGAACAATATTCTGCATATAAATAGTGTAAATACTGAATTAATTTGTTGTTTGTTACTAACTGACACCAAATATACAATGGAATTTTCGCACTGTGTTCATGACTGGAACAAATTTTTTTTTAATTTTGTTAATGATACTTCATGGAATAAAGTGTCTTTGACACAGTTTCAGACTTTATGGGAAATTGCTCTTGAGTTTGAATGCAATCTGAACTAAATGTACATTTTCACAATATTTTTTGAAGTTGTCGCATATTAGGGGTCTTGCTTTGAAACACCGTAGCCTGGCCTTGTGTTGTTTTCTTAGTATGTGGCAATATTCTGAGGAAGTCAGTTTTGTTTACACATGGTTGACATGTGCACTGATTTCTCTTGCTGGTGGTTGCAGCCGCTGTTAGTACCTGCTTGCAGTGCTGAGTAATAATGGACAAATGAAGACATTTATTTCATAGACTAACTATAGTAAATTAGTTTTATTCCCCTTCTGAAAAGTGGACATGAAACTTTACTCCATTTCACTAATGTGTGCACTGCCCATCTCCTCATGGTAAAATTCAGGTCCGTTCTGCAGCAGTTTACCCTGACTGGTTAAACAGCTAGAAGAAGAAAACAGGCATGTGTTCCAGTGTGATCTCTTTTTCTTGTGGACACATGCAGCTTGTAATTCCTGATGCTCTTTTTTGATTGGTTGATTTTGTTGTCATCAACTTTTGGGTATCTTTCTTTTCTGAAGTGTGTCTCCTTGCAGATTTTACTGCTACACTACTGTCTACACCATGATAGAGATATTTTCATCTTGTCATCTGAGGAAGGAGGTAGAAAGGAAAAAAATGTATTAATTAAAATTATCGCCATCTTTGAATCTGCTTATTGCATTGGGGGGGGGGGGGTTCTAAATTTTTATCCTTTTATTCTGTATTCACTAGAAAGTCGATGAAAGGTTGACTAAAAAAACAATTTTGCAACATGTCCGTCAGGTAACTACTTAGATGTTAGAATGAATGAATGGGGAAGTTGATTGGACTAATGAATCAGCAAGGCGAGTTGTGTTCCCTTTGCACTTATACTCTAAAAAAGGCATACATTTTTTTTTCTCCATAGCTATGGGTTAAATAACAGGAGGAACTGTCTTGCAAGAAATTCAAAACCATGGAGAAGGCAACAGGAAGACACTTTGTAATATTTCCCAAGAATATTCATGACAATGCATAATTTATAAATATTAAAAGGAAGCTGTGGAGAGCCATGATAAACAAGATTCTGAATGAATATAGCATTCAAAAATGAATAGATAAATAAAAGAGTGGGTGAATAAAGAAACAAATGACAAGTGGATGAAAGAAAATGAATAAGGATGAACAAAGGTAGTTATAAACACTTCGGACTTTTAATAAATTGTTGATGGAAATGCTGGAAACTAATTTTCAATCTTGACTCCAATTATGTCACCTTCTGCCAGTTTAGGATTTATCTATTGAAGTCGTTGATGTTGTCTGAGTGCCTTACACAAGGGAAATCATTTTCTGAATTTAGCAAATTCATCACATTACTTTGGTGATTAACTTTAAGTCCAGATAACTCTCTCTGCAGAAACATGGCAGAAGGAAATAGCCACTATTATTTCTCTTAGAGTTGACATTTTAATAAAAACCTTCTCTTTGAGAATTATTCAATTTAGTATAATTTAAGAAGTACAGTCCCTCAGAAGATAAGATAGTCCCTTGGAAAAACCTATTAATGGATACTTCTCAGCTAATTCACTCCCAAGGAAAATGACTATGCATTGGGGCAACTTGTAACAACCTTATCGATATTGCTATTGTATAACATTAAACTTATTTATGCACTTGGAAATGTCATCATGGTGAAATAAGTTTCTTGTATGACTATATTTTCGTGTGCATAATATGTGAAATTTTGAACGAAAATTAAAGGCAAAAAAAACAAGGTTGTAATTACACACAAGTACACATTTTCAGAAATTTTTTACTCAGCTTAAATAACTGCTTATTTGAAACAAGGTGACACAGCACAATAGATAATAAAACACAAAGTAGACAGATGTTGATGATAATTGTTTACAAAAGATATTTGATATGTCAGGCAAGATTTGTTTTTCTCTTCATTTTTAATGAAAGAGAATATTTTTATTTTTATAGTTTATAAATATATAGAAATATATTAGGGTCAGATCAAAGAGAAAAGTATGATAGATTAATTAACACCTTAAGAAGTATTAGCAGGTATATCTAGTAAGCCTCTTTCCTTGAAAATAAATTTTGAAGCAGAAAATAGAAGAAAATGGTTCATGTCTATCCTTTAATATTGTGAAAGATTAAACATTATAGTGAAATATATGTCCGACATTGACATTTTAATGGATAATATGATAGATTCATATGTTCATTTATTCAGTTACACATTTTCTGCTGTTGTGCTGTTTCTGTTGTAATTGTGGTTCATGGTGACATTCAGGGCAAAATAGTACAATGGCTGGCCAGGGCACTGTTGAGGTTACTCCGTCCCTCCTCTCAGAAGTTCCTTCATCCACTGGTAAAGCCATTGACCTCTGAGGCCCAGCTTCTATAACCAGGCTGATGACTGGCTAATGCTCACTTGGCACAAGTTGGATAGGGATAGGTGTTCCCCTTCACTGGTTGGGTTGGGAAATCCTATCTACCCTCACTCAGTTTGGCTGGCAGGTCAGTGCCATTGACCAAGGTGTGACCATCACAGTGTCCATGTGGCTTCTCAGAGTCATGTGTGAGAATTTGATGTAGGCCAGGGACCACTACAGTTCTGCATTCTAATCCATCTGAGTAAAGCATGTTCGACTGCTCCGTTGCAAAGGTACTACCACTGACGCTACACCTATAAACACACTTATGCATTTTACACTGGATGTTGGAGCAAACAGTTCATCATCAGATGTACTATTTATTATTATTACTTTAAATAGCAACAATAGAAACCAATCAATAAATAAACAAAGTATAAAATTATTAGGAGGCACAGTGAAGTAATTGATAGTGGCTCGGATTGAGGAATCGGAGAGCTGAGTTCAAATTCCAGTCAAATCAGTTATATTCACTTATATGCTAATACCCTTGGGAAAGGTATGAATCCTCCTCTTCTCCCCTCAGCTATGGGTAAATAGCAGAAAAGACCGGGTTCTATAGCCTTGGATGGCAACTTGTCTACTGCAGAAAGAAATGGCGGCCTACTGCAGGAAAAAATCCTCCTCGTCAGCCATGTATCAAAAGATACATGATCACCTAAGTATGTATCACGCATGGCACATAACTGACTGATAAGATTATCATCAAATATATGAGAACATTTTTTATTATTGTTGTTGCTAAAAATATTTGAAAGAAATAATAGAGGAAAAAATTGACTATTCTGAATAAATAATAAAAATAGTACAATTTTTGAAAAAAAATTGCATGAGGATGGCTTTAGTACAGGCTCATATACTCAAGGATGTAATTTATTCCCTGTTTTTAACCTCAGAAATGTGAGTTATATTATAATTAAGTCACATTAGACACAAGAAAACATGGTACCTCAGTTGAATATATCTTAACCATGACCCAAAACTGTGTTAGAAAAAAAATTGACACATTTGTCAATGATGTATGATCGCTTTATTTGTACTTTTGTTTTTCTATGTCCTGTGTCCCTTTTGGCTGTAAGTGATCAGGGTTCTTTACAGTTCCCTATACTTTTGTCTTTTTACTGTCCTTCTACCCTCATCTATTTACATAAGCATGTTAGGTAGATTACTTGCTGCTTCCCTTTTCTCTTCAGTATATCCTGTGAGTGTCAAATTCTTCAAGCTCTCCTTATTCATGAAATGTACAAGAAACTTCAGCTATTTCTTTGTAATTCTAAGTGACCTTCTTGTTAGCATTTTTCTGATTGCCATCTTGTTGATTGCATCTTTGTATTCTCAACATCCTTCTGTAGAACTACATCTCTGTTGCCTCAAGTCATCTCTTCATTTGTAAGGAAATCATCTAGCATTCACTCTCGTAAAGGAATACTGATATTACATAGCAGTTCGGCACCCTTATATTTCTAAGAAAATTTTCCTGTTTATAAATACTTTTTTTAGCTTTTGGAAAGTATTTTATATCTTTCCTAAATCAATCAAGTTGAATTGTATTAATCATTATAAATAGAGTCAATTAATGTGAGGAATTATTTTTTGCTTAACAGAAGTTCAGGATCAGAATCATGTAAATATTGAGATGAGAAAATAAAGATACTGACAGTAGAAAAATTTTCTCTTCAGATTTCTAATGAATGGACCACATATTTTAAAATTTTAACTCCCTATTAAATCATAAATTCATGTGCCAAACACAAAAATCTAATTAGTAGAATTACAGTAGAGACAAAAAGGTACAAATCCAAAATTTGCACAAAATTTTCCTTTTGTGCAACTATTAAGACAGGATAATGATTTCTAATATTGTTGTAACCTAGGGAAGGTTACTGAATAGAATAATCACACAAAGGCTGATAATGATCGATAATACTTAGGACATGAACAACACATATAAGATTTGCCAGCAGCACATAGAAGTAGTAGTGAACTGCTAGAAGTGAGTCAAGTGAATTCCACAATGAATCTCCAACTGAAGACCAACATACAGTATTTACTACTGTATTTATGTGAATGGGACATACCCATTATTGTCCGTAGGTATGCTACAACAAATATGACAAAAGGGAACACAATTTCAAAAACAACAAACTGGTTCAATTTCAAAAATGGTAAAACAGAGAATGCAACTTTGAGGAAAGCAGAAAGATTAAGGTGCAACTACCTTTTGAAAAAAATGTAAAAAAATGTTTTCACTTATCCTACCCATAATTACTTATCTCTGGGATAATCAGGAATATTTTTTAAATGTTTTTTTCTTTTATATTCAGGAATTTCTTTGTTGTTTTCATTATTTGTTCTAACTGCGGGAGAATTTTTACTTGTGAACGTCAAAATTCCTTTCGTTCACTGCAGCTGGATTGTAACTAATTCTTACTCACTGTTATTTATCAATGCTGAAAAATTAACTTTTACCAACCAGACTTTTTTAGTTGGTACTAAACATCAGAAATAAGTCATTACTTAATATGAATTCTTTCCCAATTTTTTTTTTTTTTTTACATGTCAATAGTAGATAGATAGACTGACCTATTGTCCAGTCCGCACTCCTTCCATGTCTATTGAACAGTTGTAGAGGTTCATCCCTTGTTCCCTGTTCAGAATATGGTTTACTGTTTCTCTTTCTTTCCCCTACCAGGGCCACAATTACTTAACTGTCTTAACTCTTTGGTGATCAGACTAACCAATGGTTGTGACTTTCCATTATGATGGTACCAGGTTGGCAGTTACTTGGCTGCTGCTTCCAACTGATCGTTAGGAGCCTGAACTCTTTGGTAGCGCTTAGAGAGGCTGCTCTGATCAACAGTTGCGTAATATTAAGGTATCTGTAGTGCATGAGTAGGTGTCCCTGCATGTATTTCCTGTAGGCTGCATTATGCTCTGCTCTCAGCTATACACTAGCTGGTCTGTATTGCCATTGATGAAAGATAATCACAATTATGGTGGTCTTTGCTTCTTTTTTTTCTCTCCTCAAAACATATCTCTTAGAAATCACACCAGAATGAAACAAAATGAAACCAGCTAACAAAAACACCTAGCCTCCCACCCCACACCTCAGTCTTTATTTCTCCACTATTTGTTGTATTCGTTTCAATTCTTGTAGCGTAGAATCCTCCCTCCTGGAAAAGTCACCAGATATCTTTGCCCTCTTTGAAACCGATTTGAATTCTTCCATTGCTACCAATGAATTCTTGCTGAAAAAATTCCATCATTTATTTGTATGGTCTTGGTGTTTACATCTGGGATAATCTTCTGATGACCAGGGAATAGACTCTTGCGGCCACTGACTACACTCGCATGAGCTTCTATCTTTTGCTACTAAACTCTGTCAGCTATCTCTTTTTCCTTTATTGCTCCCCCTCTTCCCAAGACTGCAGTATATTAGACACAATAGCTGACAGTATAGAAAAGGCACTTTCTCTCCGTCCATCTGCGAACACCTTTGTCTTCGGCGACTTTAATACTCACCATGACACATGGCTGAAACATTCTAAAGGCAATGATTTTGCCAGTATGCAGACATGAAATTATTCCATTGCCCAATTCCTTACTCAAATCATGGACTCCCCTACTTGTTCCCCTAGCCAAACCGAGCAACAGGCTTCTCTACTGGATCTATTTCTTACCTCCTCTTTTCACTCTTGCCGAACTTCACAATACTACCCTCTTGGCTAACTCAGTCCACTCTGTGGTAGCTATTGATATCTCCTTCCAAGCATCCATTAAACTGGAAACCATAAGAGCTCTTTCCAGTACCAGCATGCTGATTGGGACTTATTCCAAGATTTTCTTTGGAATGCCCCTTGGACTGATATCTTCAACATTTCAATTGAGAATTGGACCACTGATGTTTCTTTTTGGATAAAAGCCAGCATGGATGCTTTCATCCTTTCTCAGAAATACCAGGTGAAACTGCAATCCTCTCCATGGTTCATACCAGCATACTCAGCCACCATAGGGTACAGGAACCACTATTTCCAGCTATACCAGCATGACAACTCTCATCATGATAGATGCCTATTTGCTACTGCTTGTAACAAATGTGAGTCCTTGAAAAAGCTAAGTTCCTGTTTGCTGAGAGAATGAGGCACCACATAGTTTTTGAAAACTTTGGCTCTCTCATGACTCCTGGTGTCTGTAATAGGGTATTAAATAAGTGCTAGGTCTCTGTTCCCGATTCTTCAATCAATTTGAGATGTTATCATCCTCTACTGATAAAACTGAATGCTTTGGCCATAAATTTTCCTCAAACTCTACTCTTGACTCATCTGGAGTATCCCTGTCTGATTCTCACTTAAGTGATACCGCATATAACACCTTCCATGGTTTCTGCTATCATCTCTGACTTGGACCCCATAAAGCATGTGGACCTAATGGTATCCCTGTAATATATCCCAAACTAGCTCCTGTATAATAAATGCCTCACTACTGACTGTTTTCCTTCTTGATGGAAGACATCATCTGTTGTTCCAGTTTTTAAGTACTATGCTGAATCATCTGACCCATCCAACTGTCAGCCTATTAGCATTCTGACTATTTTTGGAAAATTCCTAGTGACCATAATCAATGCTGAATTGGTTCATCATCTCTCAATTCAGACAAGCAATACAGCTTTTGTTTTTCCAGATCAACTGCTGATTTACTAATGATAATTGCAGAAAGTGTCTGTCATGCTCTGGATAAAAACAGTAAAGCCAGAGCGGTAGCATTGGACATCTCAAAAGCCTTTGACAGGGTCTGGCATTCAGGTCTTCTCCACAAGATGAAAAGCCACAGTATCTTGGGAAATGAAAATAGTCCTGAATGGCCAGTCATCAATATCCACTCCTACTAACATGGGTGCCCCCCAGGGCTCCATCCTTGGTCCTACACTGTTCCTAATCTTCACTAATGACCTCCCCGATGACATCAGCTCTCAACTTGGCATTCATCTTTTATTTCCTGGTATTTACATTTAGATGTGTTAAACAACTTAGAGCATGCCATCTTTTGTTTGAACCCACCCATTTTTCAAGTGAGCAAAACTATTGGAACATGTGATTGACAGGTGTTTCTTCTTGCCCAGGTTTTGCCTTTTAGATTAATTGGTTAAACATTAAGTAGCTCTGAATGACAAGTCTTGGTTTTAGTCTTAGGTTTCACCTGTAAAGACTGTATTTCTTGCTAAAAATGATAAACCAACATGAAGGCAAGAGAGCTATGGAAGGAAAGCATGCAACAGTTTGGTGACATCAGTGGGTCACAGGCTTGATGCAGTTATTGTTAGCAAGTGTTATGCAACCAAATATTAAATTTTTATTTTAAGACTATCTGTTCCTTTACTTTTGCTCACCTAAGAATGCAGTGATATGATACAGAAAGTGATATGTTCGAAGCTATTTAACAAATTGTTGTGGTAGGATCCACCTAATTTGCATAGTGGAGTACCGACCATATAAATATGGTTGGTACCGGGAAGAGAGGAGAACGAATCAAGAGATTCAACCAGAGACTCTGGCCGACTGCGACTCAGTCAACACATTCTCCAGGAACGGTCTTCCCAGGAATATACAAAAGACTATATGTAAATATTGTGTACACTTTCTTGTTTCAATACATTTTGTTCTAAGTACATTTTGTGTTGCATTATTATTCCATGCATTAGTCAAGTTTCAACACAAATCTAAATGTAAATACCAGGAAATAAATGCTGAAATTCTGAACGCTTGTCTCATATTCATCTTTTTATCTTCAACCCAAATGTCTTCAGTGAACAACAACAAAGGAATTTGTCTTGCTGTTCCAAAACTATTGGAGAGAATTATATATATATATATATATATATATATATACTTGACTCACTTCTAGCAGTTGACTACTACTTCTATGTGCTACTGGTGAATCTTACGTGTGTTGTTCTTGTCCTAAGTATTATTGTTCATTACCCACCTTCATTTGGTTATTCTATTCAGTAATCTTCCCTAGGTTACAACAGTTTCAATGTCTGTAAGCCTAGGAAAATAGAAATGAAAAAGACACTTGAGTAAGAAAGAACCAGTTGAAATTTTGGGGACACATAATGAGAAAACGAGGGTTTGGCGAATTTGACACTCACAAGACATGTTGAAGATAAGTGAGGTAGAGGGAAACAGTGTCTTACCTAATTATCTCGGGTAAATAAATGGATGGAATAACTTCAATGATTATCTGGGATTTCAATGTGAAATGGCCTTATTGAATACAATAAGTTCATATTGTTTAATATCAATTTATGCGTAATATCAATATATCTTATATTAAATATCTTTCAAATGATACTGGTTATCTCACCTCGTATTTAATAATATGATTTTGGCTATCAGACAAATAAAGCTATAATGTTTAAAAGAAACGATAATAAAGAAAAGAAATGTGATAATTCAAATAATGATAACAATGCAATATAAAAATTGGATGAAAACAACAATGCCGATAATAAAGAAGAAATTAATTATGTCTATATGCAAATAGCTGTCAGCAAATCCTTAAAGAATTGGAAACAATCAAATTCTTTCTGCAATAAATTGTGGCATATTTTCTGCAAACATGTCAGAATAAGACAAGGAATTAAAATCTGCCGCCATGAACCATTATATTTTACCAAAGTCTTTCATTCTACTGCAAACATTCTTGTCTTAAATCTCTGGAGGAGAGAGTTGTTTGCATATACAACAAACAAACATGGTAATGAGTTTTAGTGGGTGTAATTATCTAGATATTTTAATTAGTCTGTTGGGAAACAGTTAGGTTCATCTTCACTGAAAAATCTTCTGAAACAATAGCGAGAACTTTGGGAAAAGATATAAAAAACTGGATGAAAATAGATACTGCTCTCTTTATTTCTTTGAGTGGAGGAAAGCATTTTTTTTTTTTTTACTCATAAAAGACGATTTCTGATTTATCTTGACATTGGTCTCTGGGTGGAATTTGCATTTTAAAAGTGATTTGAGTACGTGAAAGATATCTTTCTTTTTTTCATTTCTGAATAAACTGAACACCTTACCAGTTTGTGTAACCCTATTGATTATTGATAGTTGATTTAAGAATTAACATTTTATGAATTTTGAAATTTAGATTTTGTGTGTATTCCCACTTAAAATAACTACCCAATAGTATCAGCATCTGCCCTTTTTTTTCTTTTTGTTTCTTAACACTGGGGATTTATTGGGAATGTTTTGCAATTTAGTTGAAGCAGAAACGTGTTTTGTATTAGGATATATAATCAGTAATTGAATTCGTCTAATAATTTACCTACTTTAAAAATAATTTATGAACATATTTGCTAAAGATGTCTTGCTCATTTTGTATATTTAGCTTCTTTATATAACCAGTGATATTGGGGTTTGGTGTTATATAATATGCCGTGTTCTTGTATGTTTTTTTTTTTGTCTGTAACTTTTTGCTCAAATAGATTTATCGCTCTTGTACTGATGTCAGTTGACATTGCCGTTTTTTGGACAATGGGCAAATTGGGGGTGAGAAGAAATATATTTAAAGACTCTACTGAGAAATATTGCTAATAATAAGAAGGATTTAATGAGCCAATTGCTTTGACAGCAGAGGTAAAGTAGTTAAGAACATCAACATTTTTTGTTCATTTTCATCATTGCATGATTTGTGATATAGTCGATGTATGTATAAAAAATGATTAAATAAGGAACAAGTCAGAGGAACTTTTTATAAATTTAACATGTTTCACTATTTAGCTTCATCAGAAATTTTTGAAGTAGAATGATATGGAGTTAGGTTTCAGTTTTTAAATCCTGTGTTTTGTTTTCATTGGTTGGTTTCACCCCACATTTTAGCATATATATATCTAATATATATATATATATATCAAATTAGCATTTTCACAATGCTTAGACTGTTGTACACTCTGGCTTTCTTTTAGGACTCAGTCATTGTCATTAGCTCACTCAGAATTTCAAACTGAACTATTTCTTCAACATTACGAAATACAAGAGGAACATGAGAAAAAACCCAAATCATGAACTGTTTAAGATTGTAGTGATTGGTAAAGCATCATCTTGTGAGTTGGCTCCACAAAGATCTGGTTCATAGAAAGAATGTGCTCAAGGGCAAGTTACATCTCACCAGTGTAATACAAAGAATAGGAGGGTGATTCGGTAAAATGGTCATGGCATGGCACATCTTTGCTGTGAACATTAGAGCTGATAGAACTAAGGAATGTAGTTTATCTGATCACTTTCTTTTAGATGTTAATTTAGTTATATCTAGCAGCATGGCTCGGCATTGCCCATGCTTAATTAAAAAATCGTACGACTCATATAGCAATCCCTATCACTTGACTTAAAATATTTTTACCCTTCCTTGCCGTTAAAGGAGTGCCCTTTGCTGTGCTGATGTTGCTACATGCCTTACTTCTTGCCTATCTCACTCTGCAAATTTTTTCTGAGCTCTATACTAAACATTAAATCTGTTACGAAAAAAGAACTAAACAAAATGAACACAAAACGATCAGCTTTAAAAAAGGACTCGTAACTGGAAAAACCTAATGAAAAAAGAATGTTAACAACAAATACTTTTTCACACCCAACCCAGTTCTGTGGAAACAGAATCAACATTGAGTTCAACCAAGCGAATGAGCCAATTGGAGTTAAGTGCCATGCAGATTTAAATTTTTCCCACTTGTGACGAATGCAGCTATCGATTTTTTTTTGCATGCTAGTTAACATTCGTGGAAGCCAGCTATAGGCTCTCACTCTGGACAGTAGAAAATGGCCACAAGCTACATGAAAACTGCCGTAGAAGCATGAAAAAATCGATTATTTCCACTATCAATGGGAGTTGAGAAATGCAAAGTCGGTCATGGCCTTCTACTAACTTTGAGCATGTGCATGTAAATTTTGGTGCAAATCTGTTGGAAATTGTGGCCGTGCATTCGTTACACACACACACACACACACACACACACACATCCTGCCTTATATATATATATATATATATATATATATATATACATACATACATACAAGAGTTGAAAATATAGATTAAATTCACAAGAATAATTAAATAAGGAACAAGTAGGGAGAAATGCTTTACATGTTTCACTGTTTATTTAGCTTCATTAGAAATTTTGAAAGTGAAATGTTATGGAGTTAAGTTTCAATTTTTAAATTCTATGCTGTTTTTTTTTTCGTTGGTTGGGTTCAACTCACATCTTCATTTTATGGCATGTCTTTTTGTGTCATATATATATATATATATATATATATATATATATATATATGTGTGTGTGTGTATATGTATCAAATTAATATTTTCCCAATGCTTAGACTGTTGTACATTTTGATGTTCTTCAGGACTTAGCAATCTTCATTAAATAACTCAGTATTTCAAACTGAACCATCTATTCAACTTTACTAAATAAAAGAGGTACCTGAGAGAAATAAATGGTCAGAGGGTACAATGGTCAAAACATTCTTTATGGCAAAGGGGTTAAGTTCACTTAAGTTGGTGGATTTAACAACATATCAACACTTGTTGGGTTATTTAATATCAAAATCTGTTTTTTATTATACTTGAGTCCAGAGGTAAAAATTGGTTGTCTATGAAAAAAGATATTCTTATTTTTGCATGTGAATGTATGAGTTGAAGATATGGCTTAAATTTGACAGAATGTTTAAATACAGAAAACTAGAACATTTTTCATAAATTTAACATGTTTTGCTATTTATTTAGCTTCATCAGAAATTTTAGAAATGGAATAATATGGAGTTAGGTTTTGAGCAATAGGGAGGTCCAGTTCCAAAAAATCATATGTCCAAGGTCATAATTCAATCTCACAAGCCCAACATCAGAAAATAGTGGTAGCATAAATCAAAAGTATAAAAAATTGACATCACATAACACAATTATCTTTTCAACCATGAAAAGCCAAACAATGCTATGGTTCAAAGTAGCGTTCTTCTACTAGAGTAAGAAAGGTTGTCATTGATCGAGACTGACAAAGAGGCACAAACAATTACCATATTTCGAGGCCTACTAAAGTTGGGCTAATCTTGATTCTGATATTCTTTTTTTGAGGTAAGGCTAGGTTTTCCTCATTGTCACATAAATTCTATATTGTTCCTTTTTTTTTTGCATTGATAGTGTTGTATTTTATGGTGTCTGTGTGTATGTAGGTATCAAGTTTTTTTTGTATGGTTGTCAAGTGTATACCTCATGGAAGCTTCGTGTGTTTAATTCTTGAAATATTAGTGGAATCTAAGTGTTAAATATAATTAAGTATATTAGTGAATTTTAATTTTATAATATAACAAATATTGGAAGTGAATGTGTCATCTTAGGTTATGATGAATTGTATTTGGAGATTATTTATTTTATGTTGGTTATTAATTAATATTCCTTGCAGGTATTTTCTATGTAATGGGTTATGATTATTTATATAGGAACTAGGTTAAAAGCCAACCTATCAGACAGCATTTAAACCAGCTCCAGCAGAGGGCTCTTGATTGGTCCTTTAGCTTGTTCAGGAGTTTGAGAGTACCTATTCTCAGCATTGAAAGCTCTCCTGGATGCCGTTTGATTTGGATTTTCATTTGCATGGGATTTTCTTTTCCTCGCTGCATCCTTGGCTCTTTTGATTGCAATCTGGTCCTCTGTTGGTAGAGATTTCTTTTTGTGAGACATACTGCTGCCGTATTTAATAGGCAACAATAAACTACAGAAAAATACACAATTGATTGCTACATTTAAATATTACATTAATATTTAAGATTACCTTTTAAAAGTTCGATGATAATTCTTTGGCTGCCACTTAATAAAGACAATATGATGTGTGTAGGGTCGTACTTTCTGTGCAAAAAATTATTTTTATTTCATGGGTGACTTTTGCTGGATTTTGCAATTAATTTTGATTATTCCCAAATTTATTTCCAAGTTATAAAAATTATTATTGTGCAGAAAAATTTGTCACAAAAAATGTAAAACAATTTGCCTGAAACAATTGCAGTAATGAAAACTTGTGAATCCAAAATTTCTGTAACATAAGCTATTGAAAGTTAGAGAGTTGTGTCCCTTTAATTGAAAAAAGTGTGACACAGTAACACACTGACATTTGCATTTATTATATAGATCAAGCAGATGTCAAAATTTCTACATCATATTTTATGAAAGATAATACAAATTGAGAAAGCTGATCATATATTAATCTACATTCTGATAGATAATGTAAAAAAAAATATGCCTAAAAATATATATTTCATGGACATTGTAGAGAAGAATTTATAAAAGTAACTGTTGGATTTGAGAAAAAAAGGTGAACAAGAGAAAGACAAATAGCAGCTGTAACAAAAAAAGAGAAGAAATTTATTTGAGAGCAGTCAAGCATGACAAGCAGCAGCACAAATCAGCAGGCAGGTTAGGTTTAAGACTCCAAGTTCTCCACAGAGAATTAGACAATAGTTTTAGTTCTTGAATTTGGTGACATAATAACTGTGAATTCAATCCCTGGGCCAGGCAGTGTGTACTTAGACTCATTGGAAACAGAGCAGGCAATATTGGAGAAGTTCTAAAAATAAAAGAAAACTAGATGAGATATCCCTAGAAATGGGCAGTGGAATGAGAACAGTCTAGCCTCATAGATTAAATAAAGGGTTTAGTTCAGTATTCCCTATAAGTTACCCAGATAGATATACATCTGATGAACGCTGCAGGGGACAACGCCCAAAATGTTGTGATAACTGCAACAAAGAGGAGGACAATACTCTGAACAGAAATAGTGTAAATAGTGAAAAACTCCTCATCCCAGAATTTCAGGCAATTTAAATGGTGGAAGTTGATCACAAGGTTTTCAGGGAAGGAATATCACCTGAGAAATATTAGAAATTAAAAGTAAAATTAGATTATTTAGAAGCCTAATTTTATAATTTACTTGAGAAAGTTTTAGCACTTGATCTGTATGCTGTATTCTAAATATAACTATAAGCAAGAAAGGGATTGTCAGTGGTCAAGAATAAAGCAAGCATTTTAAAGTTGGATTCTAAAAGTTAAGCAAAGTACTAAGAAAGAGGAAAATTTTGTTAGAAACAAAGAAAAGAGTACTGAATTGTCATGTAATAATGGTCCCCTTCTTTGGCAGTGAATGCTGAAAAATGCCCTCACCACTGAAAAGAAAACTGGAAGCAACAGAAATATGGTTCAACAGAAGGATGCTGAGAATATCATGGATGGAATGTATAAGCAAAGTGATGAAGAAGTCTTAAAGAAAATGAAAGGAAAACAGACATCTAAATTCATAAAGAGCTGAAATTTCTTAAAAAACATAATGACGAAGGCAGGCTTAGATAATTTAACACTCACAGGATACATGGAATGCAAAAGAGAAAATTTGATGCTGCAGGCAAGCTACCTGATGGACTTGTGTGATGGATGATGGAAGCAGGGTGGAAGTTTGGAAAAAGGATATATTGGAGACAAGAGGATCAGAAGAAAGGAGAAAATAACCTCCCTCATGAGGTTCTTTTTAGTGGTTACAAAATGGGATAGCAAAAAAACAAACCTTACTAAGAACTGAAAGGACAGGAATTTGTGGGGGAGCCTTGATCATGCATGTCCTGAATGGACATAGCACATAAAAGAATAATTTTTAAAAAAATAGTCTATTTAAAAGCTCCCAAGTGAAAGCCTAATAATAATAATAAAGGCCAAAGAAAATAAGTTCCTAATTTCTGATGGCATAAGGGAACTGTTAAACTATAAGCACATAATGAGAAAAGAGGGCCTAGAAAATTTAACACTGACAAAACATATTGAATGCAGGAGGAAGAGCAGAAACAATGCATAACCTATCTAGCGAGCTTGCATAAATGAATAACAGAACAGGGTTTTAGGAGAGATAGCAAAATATACTAAGAGCTACAAAAGATATGAACTTGTGGAGAGCCATGATCGCCAATGTCCTGAAGGGGCGTGGCACATAGAATAAGAATAAACTGATCCTTATATAATTACTCCATATTAATATAACAATTAAAAAATAAATTTAAAGATTCACACTTAAAAAAACTGATGTAATGGAATAACCTGCCACCCCCATGAGTGACTACACTATAGGTAGTAACTATCTATAAGTATCTGTAAGTCAACGGACTACAGAGACTAGCTGGATCTGTTGAGTATGACTCAGACTTATGAGAGAACTACCAATCTTCCAATAGTAGCACTCACTATTGGATTGACTTGCGACGAGCTTGTGCATAACTTTTACCTTTATTCTTATTGTACTGGTTTTACAATAAACTTTTACTTATTTTATCCACCGTGTTTTTCAAGAATATATTCATATTAGCATGGGAATATAACAAAAACAATAGTAAGGACTTAAGAAAATAGATTTTTTACACTACGAGTGAATTTGAATTAATAAAGGATTTTACTGGATATAAAGCAGTGGATGACATTTCTGTTATGAAGTAATAAATTTATGTCTTCAAAATGACTGCATTTCTATCTTCTAAATAAATAAATGCCAAATTCTGTCTGTCTCAAACCCCTTTAACTTGGGCCACACTTGCTCTACATGGACGTATTAAATCCTTTTGGGATCAGGATGATCCCAGGATTGAAAATCTGCTCTTCATCTGGTACTTGAACATCCAGCATTGGGATTAATGTCCGGATAAGGAAGGAAGAGTTAAAAATTCAAATTTGAAAGTAACTGAATAAAATTAGTGATTTTAAAAGTTTTTAATTTATATTGAGTTCAAAGTAACACAAAACCTTTGTGAATTTTAAAATTTTTTGTTTTAAATTCAGTTATAAATATCTCCAAAACTTTGTGAATTGAGGAAATCAATTTTATTTCTTCAAATACCAAAAAATGTGAGGCTTTGTAGTTCCACAGAGTTTGTGATTTGAAGAACTCAATTTTCGGCATGAATTGGAATTTCGGTCTTTTGAATTTATTCTTTCAAAATTATCATCACTGTTTTCTAAGCCGGACCAAAGGTCCCTTTTAATTTTGTGTTGGGGGCCAAATTTGTTGTCCATAGGAGTTAGCTTAAAAGTTCACATAGACTGTGGTTTTTAAGCTAGTTAATATAATAATTGGAAAAAATATATTTAAAGAGCTATAATAGTAAAGACAAAAAAATAACAATTTCATATATATTCCATCAGTTTTGACAGCAAGGGTTCTTAATAATGTTTCTTTTTGTTTATTGTTTATTTTTAATTTAATATTTTTATAATTAAACATTAATATTGTAAAAAAGACAAAAATATTGGATCATGTTTTCAGGTTTTGTTTTCATCTGCAGTGTTGAGCTGAGAAACTTGGGTGAGGGAGATCCTGCTGATGTCCATTTCCGTAAGGTCAAGATATAGTAAAAATAAGATGTGGATATTAGTCCATAGAATAATCGCCAGTTCTGTAGAAATTCAATTCATTTTAAAAGTAAACATTACATAAATCCATTTTGAAGGATTATTTTATTTGTGCATCCTGATATAAAGTTCTGAAGAGCCAAGAAATCAAATCTTTTACTAAAAGTCTATCTTTGTTTGTTTTTAATTGAGAACAACAACAAAAACAAAAACAAAAAAACAAAAAACAAAAAATTCCCTTCCTACACAAACACATCTTGAGGCTTAGGCATATTTAAACTCATATATTTTTCAACTTTCGAATAATCTCATGTAAACCATTGGCTGTGAAAGACAAATTCATAACCGTTTATTAAATCTCTATTTTTGGACATGATAGACACTTGAAGCAGTGATATATCCATAACAAGATGAGTTGGCTTAACACAGACTATCCACTTTATTCTACAGATAAAAACATGTTTGCAGTCTCCAACAGATTTTTAGCAATTTTGGCTTGACAAGTAATTAATTTCATTTTCTAGCCTTGCCAAAGTCGGCTCATGTCTAAATAATATGTCAGGGAGATGTGGTAGGATCATTTTTTCGAATAGGGACTATCAAACAAATACGCCTGATTGTATAATCTGGAATAAGCCTTCAAGCATGCAAATGATCTCTGCAAACGTCATTTGGAATTTAATCATGCAAATTGATCTTTGTTAGAAATTACAACATTAAGGACATGCCATTTTATTAAATCTGCATTCCGTTTTTTACTGAAAGGAAAAATAAAGATAGAGGCAGCATAGTTAGGGATAGATTGTATGTAATATTTCAGAATGACATCAATTCCAGTAGTTATGAAGTAATCAAAAAACATTTACTCACCAGTTGTAGTGATTACAGGGCCAGTACTTTTCATTTGTATTATTGCCTTCTCGTGAGTAAAAAAAAGAAAAACAATTTAACATCTGAAAAAAAACTTTTTAGGAAAAGTTATTTTAAAGAGAAAAGAATTCAGATAATTGTAATAAGAATTTAGTACATCAGTTTGTTTAATTGTTGTTAGATTTGCATAGACATTTTATACACTACCATGAATAAAATGGGGCTATAGAAGTACTATTTAACTACCTCAGTTTCATAATTTTTAGATTTACATAGACATTTTATACACTGCCATAAATAAAATGGGGTTATAGAAGTACTATTTAACTACCTCAGTTTCATAATTTTTAGATTTACATAGACATTTTATACATTGCCATGAATAAAATGGGGCTATAGAAGTACTATTTAACTACCTCAGTTTCATAATTTTTAGATTTACATAGACATTTTATACATTGCCATGAATAAAATGGGGCTATAGAAGTACTATTTAACTACCTCAGTTTCATAATTTTTAGATTTACATAGACATTTTATACACTGCCATGAATAAAATGGGGCTATAGAAGTACTATCTCGGTTAAATTAGCATGCATATGTTATGCACTAAATGACTTTATGACTAATATGAGGCAGAGGTAGTTTTTTTTAAGCTAAATAAATTTCCTTGTGCAATATTTTCTTCTTTCTTTTATGTGCTGTGTCCCTTCAGAATGTAGACACTTGTGGCTCACCATATCTTCTTGACTCTTGTAGCTCTTAATAAGTTTTATCTTTTGGTTATTTTTCCCCAAACCTGTTCTACCATCCATTTACTGAAGCCCATCAATCATGTTATGCATTGCCTTCCTCTGTATTAAATTTTCCCAGCCCTCTTTCCTCATCACATGCCCCAAAAACTTTAGCTGCCTCTTCCTGATGTTAAGTATAAGTTTCCTTTTTGTTTTCATTTTCTCCAAACTTTGTGGTGGTATCCTCAGCACCTTTCTGAAGAACCACATTTCTATTGCTTCAAGAGTCTGCGTCGTTTTTTAGAAGATTGTACAGTATTTGCTACCATACAGGAGGACAAACATTACATAACACTTTAGCACTCTTTTCTTTTTGTTTCTAACAAAATCTTTCTGTCTCTTAATACTATGCTTAGCTTTTGGAATGCATCTTTGGCCATCCCAATATGTTTTCAGTGTCGCACTATCTATCCTCTGTTAAAACACTACCCAGATATTTAAATTTTTGTAGTTATTTGATTTTAGTATCCCCAATTTTTAATTTTCATTTTGGGATCATCCTTTTGCTGATAACCATGCATTGTGTCTTCTAGTAGTTTATAGTTAGTCCTTTCTTCTTGCTTTCCTTTGCTGACTTCTGTAAGAGGTTTTGGAGTTTCCTTTCCATCTCTGCTATCAACACTGTGTCATCTGCATATCTTATATTGTTAGTATTATGGCCGCCAATAATGAATCATGGTAGGATTTTTAAATCCCTCAGAATTGCATCGCTGTATATATATATTGAATAAGTCTGGTGAGAAGACACATCCTTGTCTTATACCACTTCCTATTTTTGTATATCTGCTGCATTCATTTTCTGTATGCAGATATTAATAATTGTCTATATTTTTGGGATGAGGGGTTTTCACTATGGATTTCATTAATCGGACTGACTTCCTCATCTTGGTTGCTTTCCTCACAACATGGCCGAGGCGACTAGGACGTTGGAACAGTGATTGCAAGTTCTCCCGATGTTCTGAGTTCAATCCCGAGCAAAGGCAGTGGCAGCGACAAACAAGAGCGGTGACAACGATAATAGAAGCAACAGCAGCAGCAACGATGGCGTCAAGCAGTAGTAGCAGCAGCGATGGCCTTAATGGAACGAGAACATGGTACCCCCGTAACAATAAAGGGTTGGGTTCGAAATTCCAGACCGACGGTTCCCGAGTTCGAGATGCACCTTAAGAAGGCCGGAGGATCAGACGGCCGAAACGTTGTGAGGAAAGCAACCAAGATGAGGAAGTCAGTCCGATTAATGAAATCCATAGCAGATATTAATACCAAAAATTCTATTACACAGTGCTCATTAAATAAAATAACTCTTTCCTCTATATTTTTATGTTAACCCAAGCAAATGCCAGAATAAACCCAATGAGAAAATGTAAAAATGAAAATAATGGAGAAATAAAAATCCTGATTAAAGAATGTAGTTTTCTTTTCTAATTTTTTCAGAAAAAGGAAAAAAAAAAGTTTGTTGTCAGCTGAATGAGGGCGGAAAATTGGCTGGATTAATTATATTAATCCTATTTCAATCATAAAAGCCAAAATAAAGACTTTCAGAGACATGGTGACAAGAACAGAAACTATTCGGTTATGATCTGTCTTGAATCCTTATTTGTTGTAATTGAAACCTCAAAACATCGCTTTGAGGATAAAAATTAAGAAGAAAAAAAAGAAGAAAATATGAAAACCTGGAGTGTTTGTGTCAGATGATCCCAGAATCAAAATCAGATTGAAATAAGAAATTAATATTTGGTGTTTGATAAATTGTTTGACAGGAAAACAAAATTATTCTGGTGAGCTGTTTTACAAAACTGAGGTTTCATCTCTAACAAATGTAATTATAGTAATTTATTTAAGATTCTTATATCATTTTCAATGATGTTAAATCTATTTCTGATAGTTTTTAATGACATTAAACTTTCTAAAGAATATGATATTCTCTGAACCTTTTCCCCATTTGGCAAATCAAATGTTTGTGCATTTATTTTCTTAATTTACAGAACTCCAATTTATTTTTGTTGAACAAATTTTTATCTTTGGGGTTTCAAAGTATTTTATGAAATCATTTTCAAAAGTGGTTTTACAATAAATTACCAACATGGACTAAAATATATTTTTATAGTGCAGAACGGATACTGTGTATACATGCACACACACCTGAAGGGGTAGTGAAAAGCATTTGACCCAACCCACATCTCAAAAACTAATCAAATGATCAATTTCATATTTTTGTTAGGAAAGCGTTCATTGAACAGATTGAAAATATTGCAGCATCTGTTCATATATGCATATTAGAGCAGGTTGATTATACACTTTTTATATATATATGTATATATATATATATATAGATAGATAGATATTTAGAATTTATTTATATATATATAGATAGATAGATATTTAGAATTTATATATATTTAGAATTTTTATATATATATATATATATATATATTTAGAATTTTTTTATATATATATATATATATATATATATTTAGAATTTTTATATATATATATATATATATATATATTTAGAATTTTTATATATATATATATATATATATATTTAGAATTTTTATATATATATATATATATATATATTTAGAATTTATATATATATATATATATATATATATATACTAGCAGCATGGCCCGGCATTGATTCCAAAATTGTACAACTCATACAGCAATCTCTATCACTTGACTTAAAATATTTTTCCCCTTCCTTGCCTTTAAAGTAGTGCCCTTTGCTGTGCTGATGTTGCTACATGCCTTACTTCTTGCCTATTTCACACTGAATTTTTTCTAAGCTCTATACTAAACATTAAATCTGTTACGAAAAAAGAACTAAACAAAATGAACACAAAACGATCAGCTTTAAAAAAGGACTCGTAACGGAAAAATCCGAATGAAAAAATAATGTTAACAACAAATACTTTTTTTACACCCAACCCAGTTCTGCAGAATCAGAATCAACGTTGAGTTTAAGCAAGTGAATGAGCCAATTGGAGTAAAGTGCCATGCAGATTGAAATTTTTCCCACTTGTAACGAATGCAGCTATCGATTTTTTTTTGCATGCTAGCATGCTAGTTATCATTTGTGTCAGTCAGCTGGTCAATAGAATCTTCCTGCCTATTCATGGCAGCGAGCTATAGGCTCTCACTCTGGCCAGTAGAAAATGGCTGCAAACTACATGAAAATTGCCGTAGAAGCATGAAAAAATCAATTATTTCCTCTATTGATGGGAGTTGGGAAATACAAAGTCGGTCTTGGCCTAACTTGGAGCATGTGCATATAAATTTTGGTGCAAATCCCTCGAAAATTGTGGCCGTGCATTCATTACACACACACACACACACACACACACATCCTGCCTTTTATAGATAGAGATTAGAGCAGGTTGATTTTTCACTTTTTTTAGACCATCAACATTGCATTTCGTGTAAAAGCTGGGGTTTTGTGTTCTAAGTACTGCCACCAAAAATTAGATTTATAGCTTTGACCAATTTTTGAGCATTTAATGTTAAATATTGTCTGAAAATGTACAGAAATACCAAAGGGTTTTGCTTCTGAACTAACATAACTGACATAAAAATTTTACTTTTTCAAGAATAAATGCAAATAAAGTCAATATTTTTTTTTTGTATTCGAAACATTGAATGTGAAATATATTCAAACCAGAATTCTGATTATGAATCACCTGAAGCAAAATATGCAATTTTTTTTTTGTATTTGATAAGTAAAAACTGTGTAAAAAAAATTGTAAAAGATTACAAAAAAGGCTACTCAATAAATAAGATTTGCTAGATCATAATTAATAATTAATTAGTTGTTGTGGATTCCGGGAATGGAATCCTGCACAAATAAATAAACAACGCCAGTAATTGAGATAGAAAAATAAGTGTATTAAACGTAAGAATACAGAATTGGAGTGAAGATTAGTAGTCCAGGAATGCGGGTTAGTAGAAAGTATATGTACAAGTCTCTGTAAGTGAAGCCGTAATTATCTCTCTCTCTGGACTCTCGTATAACTCTCTGTGAACACCCTGTGTACTGTCTCCGTATCTCTCACCCTGACTCAATGTATCTCCACCTGCAGGTATTCTCTCTGTCAGTATAAGTATACTTTGGACGAGTCCATCTTGTGTAAAAGGGTCTGCCCACAACACTAATAAAAACTAAAATAGATAAAAATGTATTTGCTGGGCACAAATTATAAGATAAAATGTTTTTCATTTACATTGTTTATTGAAAAATCTCATTAAAACTACTGCAGTGTATAACATATTACATCATAATGTAGCTACATTGTTCAGTATAATTTCACTTTGAAGTAAATAAAGGTCTTATCTGATGGCACAATGATTTAGTAATAATGTCTTTGTGTCATGCATCTTGTCCATATAAAATATGTGAAGCTTCAGAAAAATTATAAATTTTAGAAAACTGTGCTATAAAGCTTAACCTAAACTTCATCTTTAAACTTGTATCCTCAAAAAATGGTAATGGTTTAGAAAAAGATTTTGTATTATTTATCATGTCAAACCCCAACTTTCAAATTGAGTGCAGTACCAGAGTTCCAAAATCGACCTGCCTTAATATATATATTCTTCATCTTCATGTGCCATGTCCCTTCAGGATGTTGGAGATCATGGCTCTCCACAATTTCCTGCCCTTCATAGCTCTTAATAAATTTTTGTCATTTCTCCTAAACCTTCTTCTGCAATCTGTTTACTCAGGTGTGCTATATATATTATGTATTGTTTTCCACTATTCCTCTTGCCTTCAATCTAACCTGTGAGTATCAGATTTTCCAAGCCCTCTTTCTTTATTATGTGCCCTAAAAATTTCAACTTCTTCATGTTCAGTATATTTTTCTTTTTAGTTCTCATTTTCTCTAAAACTTTGTTGTTGCTCTCATGTTCGGTCCATGGTATCCTCAACATTCTTCTGTAGAACCACATTTCTGTTGCTTCAAGTCTCTTCATCTCTGAGGAGATTGCTCCATATTCACTGCCATATAGAAGGATATATATCATGTAACATTTCAGTACTTTTCTCTTTGTTTCTAAAAGAAATTATCTGTTTCTTAATAGTCTGCTTAGCTTTTGGAATGCATCTTTGTCCTTCCCAATGCACTTTCAGATTTTGATATCTTCAATTTATAATTTGCATTTTGGGCTCATCATAGATATAAAATTTGTCACTTAGCTGATTGATGTTATATTCAGCACCTCTCTCTCTCTCTCTATATATATATATATTTTTTTTTTTTCTACATACATGTATGAAAGCATATACAATATCCTGTCCTCGTCAGTTGTCAACCAGGGGAGGTAACACAGTTTCAGTGGCTAAGGCATTACTGCCACCCCTGTCCCCACCAGCAGCATTTGCCACTGGACAGGGTATTGTTTTTTGTGTAGATGTGTCAGTCTCTGTGATTTTTTATATAACTGCAAGTCAAATTTTAAACTTTGTGTTAAAAGCTTTTGCTTTTGATTGTTAAACAATACACAACATGCTTGTAGTGACCGTTACCAATGACATAGAATGGAAGGTAAACAGATGTCGGAAGAGCCATTGTATGGTGAGCATGGTTTTAATTAACTTTGTTTATTTCGGATATTGACTAGATGCATCTTAATACCTGTTGAGCTGTGGTCTGGAGACGATGTGAAGCACTCTTCCAGCATCTGCCAGTGATGCCCATCTTCAAAAGGAAGGAAATGATTGACCATCCAAGGAATCCATGGCCTCTGAGCACATGGCATGTACACCTCTTTTCCATGCAGTCTGAAGTGATTCATAGTGGTTTTTCTTTCTCTTGTGTATCTCCTCCCCGTCCTCCTCTTATGGAGCCGTTAATTCTATTAGAAGGTCACACTTCTTTGAATCAGACCACGCTACAATGTCAGGGTGTATGTCTGTCCGAATGATGTGTACCGGAAATTGCAGAGGTGTTTCATGATCAACTAACACACTCCAATCCCGGGATCCACTCAGTCATGTCATGTTGGGAGTTATTTGGGTCTTTCACATAGGGTGTCCACCTCCTTATGAAAACGGATCTTAAGTCCTCTGACCATTACAGGCTGTTTGTCGGCTGCTTCACTTAGTGTAGTGACTAAGTCCATGACCACTTCCAACACTTTGTCCTGATGCCACGAGTACATCTGCAGTGATTGTGGGTATGAAGAAAGCACATGATGCAAAGTGCCTCAATCATTTTGACATAGTGCACATACATGTCAGTGTATCCCCACAGATTGAGGCTCATCATATTTGGTAGGAGATCATAGGTAGATCACAGGACGAATGATGTTGCCAATGGCTCTATTGCAATCAGCTTATTCCATGAAAGCTTCATCAGATCAATATCACTTCATGTAGTCCAAGCACATTGTTTGGACTGAGAAACTGCAATAGCTGTTCACTGCTCTTTCTCAAAATCTCTGATTTCTTCAATCACCATGTCTTGTTTTCTCTTTGGACACTGTTTGGATAAAAACTGGTTCCTTGTGCTACCCAGACCAGCTTTAGTGGATGGGTCACCCCCACCCCATAATCTCCTTGGTTCACAGGCTGGATTCTGCTTCTTGGGTGACGTTTACTGCCAACCACTTGGTGCCAGTTTTGATATCTGGGTTTATCCTGAGGATGAACTCATTGGCCAAGCCTGTCATCATCATGTGAAGGCGTACCTCCCCAACCTTGAACGACTTCACCAGTGAAGAGATGGAAAGTTGCAAATCTCCAACATTGGTATAGAGTCCCATTGCAGAGAAATGCCAAGCCACTTGTGCAGGTACAGTGTCGTTTTTTTATGTCTACACTGCTTATATACAAGTAGTGTACATACATATATACATTTGTGAGTGAGTAAGTGTGTGTGTGGTGTGTGTGTGTGTGTATGTATACGCACACACACATATATATATATATATATATATATATATATATATATATTCTAAAGAAGTAATGGTTTTATTTATTTATCCAACAGATTTTTATCACTTCAAATGTTATAGGCTGGAAGACAAAAATAAATATATATACTGTTTAATAAATAAAGGGAGCATCTACACAAATATAAGTATCTACTAAAAATAATGTTTAAAGTGATTATGCATGTATGTACGTATATATATGTATGTACATAGCTTATGTACATATATATATATAAGCAGTATAGACAAAATAATCAGCACTCTAAACAGTCTTCATTATATGCTAAGGCTCTTATTTAGTTGGCTAATCTACCGGCCACTCTTACTGAAATCATTTTTTCATTCAATCTCATTCCCCATGGTCTTTTACCAGAATGGATCAATTTAAACAAATTTTTTGAATAGCTCATGGCCTGAGGTGCTTGTAAGTTATGCCTGTTGAGTTCATTATTGCTTTTTTCCCTTGAAATAAATGTCCCTTCACTTGTGTTTTTAACCTAAAGTCTCACTGATGAAGTGTCATTAATAAATTAATTAGTGAAATTAATTGCTTATACTGTTAATTAGCATTTACAATATATTTGTGTGTTCAGAGTAAGATGAAAATAATGTATGTAGCAATTAGTTTCATTTGAAATCATTTAGAAAATAGTGAAATTAGCTTTAATGCTAACATGACATACTTTGCAAAATGCAGCAAGTGTGAAAATTTGAGTGGAAGAAAATAAAATTCAATAACACTCATAGTGTTTTGGAGGTACAAATAACCCAGAAAAATAAGGATGCCAACTTGTGATATATCCAATTTTTGATTATGAACAACTTTTTTTCTTAATTTTTTTAGTGGTTTCACCCCAAACAAGCCAGTAAGGCCACTAAGACCCTAGGGATTACTAGGTTTCGAAAAATTAGGAACAGTAACATTAATAATGAGTGGGAAGAGAAAAGAGTAATTAGGAGGACAGTAGATAGTGATTGACATTGTATTTAAATTTTTCCAGATTAAAGTTGGTTGGAAAGCATGGAGCTGGAAGGGAGTTCCATGTGCAAGAAAAGAAACTGTTATTAGTATTTGCATCTATATGTAGCCAGTGCAACTATAAATTGACGAGATCTTGCCACCAGTCCAGTACTGAGATTAGATTCAAAAACTCTAGGTACCTTAGTGAAGACCTGATCTGAACAATTACCACGAAAATATTTATAGAAAAAGACACAGAGAGGCAACCTTGTGATGAGAAAGTGACTGAAACCAAGCTACCAGATTAGGACCACTAATGTGACCAATTTTTTTTTTAAGCTTATCACCCCAAGCAAGGCTGGAAGCCACTAGCATGCAAGGGGTTACAGAAGGTTTGGAGGAAGAGCAGATAGGAGTAGTAAAGGAGAGGATGTGGAGAAAGATAGTGGATCGATCAAGGCAAGGGGGTTACAGAAGATTTGGAGCGAGAGCAGATAGGAATGAAAGGTGAAAGGATGTGGAGAAGGGAAGTGGATAGATCAAGGCAACTGGAGATGTCAATTGACGTTACACTTAAATAGTTGGAGATTGTATTTGTCAGGGAAACAGGAATAAGGAAGGGAGTTCTACAGGCGAGATGTGTGAGACATGAAGCTATTGGAGTAGAAGAGACGTCTACATCTAACAGTTTCAACGGTGAAGGGGTGGGAACGGGTTGCCAGCCTCGTAGGACGTTTAAATTCATGAGGCCTAGGAACCAGCAAAAGTATTTGTAAAAAAGACAGAGCGAGGCAACGTCACGTCTGTGAGAGAGCGACTGCAGATGAGATGACAGATCAGGACCAGTTACATTGCATATCCGTCTCTGGATCTTATCAAGAACCCTGAGGCAAACAGCAGGGGCTCCAGACCATATATGGCAATAATATTGCTGATACTTCTTTGGATTTTATGAAGGAATTCAAGGTAAATAGCAGGGGCACTGGACCATATGTGGCAGCAATATTCTTATAGATGTGTATGGTAGATTCTGGAAAGAAATATTGTCTTGTACAACACAGTGAACCAACTTCCTTAAAAGTTGACCAAGCAATGGATTCATTTCCACTTCATGTCAGATACTAAGCTTAAACAATTCCAATACTGATATCATTTTGGCTTGAGGAACTGGGAAAAAAAAAAAAAAAGTCAAGTAGGGAAAAAAGTAAAATTAAATTAAAAGTGTTAACAAATATATTATTTTATACTGTATTCAAGAATTCTGACAATTTTACTAGTTTATAGTTTAGCTACATTGTCTTTCTGTTGTTTTTTTCTATTCATCAGTTTGAAGCATAACAAATTTCAGGAACTGGAGTATGAATTCTTGCACAAAAATTAAGCAGACCAAGTACTAAAAATATTGAACACTAAAAACAGTGTCAGAAGGATGGTTTTTCACTTGCTATTATTTTAACTACATCCCCAATGTCCATTGTTTTAAAAAGTGATGATAAGAATTCTAATAAAACCTAAACAAATAAAAGTGAAATTACAACAAAAATAATAAACACCATTTATTTATTAGATTGTTTATTGGTGTAGTGGGAGATAAAAAGTTATCTCCCCTTGATCCCAAACAAAAATAACAGTAAAATTAAATTATAAATATTCACAAGAATAAAAAAGTCATGAGACCCGCACAAGACATAGTTAAGTGGGAAGGTTAGTCTTTCTCTTTTCGCTCTTGAAAGAAACAGGATGCACACATTTCAGGCTTGTGACAAACCAAACAGATAAGTACAAAAATTAATATTGTTTTTGGTACCTAGTCTTTTGCAACTAACCTTGTATTAAAAATTTCAAATATGAAATATATATATGTGCAAGTGTTTTTATATAAGGACTTTTGTGTTTTGTTTGAACTTTTCAACATTTATTTTTTTGTATGTTGTATTCACTTCAAATGAGGTCGATATTTCATATCTCTGCACAACATATTTAGTGACCACAGTGAAAAACACGTTTTAATAACCATGTATTTGGTAAATTCCAGTTGCACACAGAATACAAAAGAACAAAACAAAATAGAGCAGAGAGTACCACAAGTCGACTGTCCAACAAATAACAATTGAGACACCTGGATTCATGCAAACTAACATTACCTGTTGGTTCACAATTATTGAATCCCAATTCTATCTGAGAAACGTAACCTCACAATTCAGCAAATTTTATAATGTTATTGTGTCTCTACCTCGGAAATAGTGGCAAAAATATCTAGCAACATTTTGGATACTCACAAATATGATGCGTTAGAAAAGAATTTAGTTGAAACACATGAAGCCAGAACTACTAGATAAATTAATATCTACCTTCATTATTACAGGTTATCCATCAATTTAACTTTGATTACAAAAAGAATGGAGACAGGCAATGATGAGCAGCTTTTATCTCCCCCGTGTTAGCAACACAAAAAGATTTAAATCCGACCAGGCTGGGACAATTGGTGGATAAATTAATGCCTTTAATGCAAGACACGGCTAAAATAAGCACATGTAACCAAATTCAGACGAAAGAAGTGCTCACTAAAACCTCAGCAAAACCTTATAGGTCTCAAAACTTTCCAAAAGTGACAATTACAAAAACTATGTGGAGCACACATTCATTATGCGAACACAGTGTATATTTATGTATATGCTGATGCAAATGGCCAAGAAAAAAAAAGACTTTTGATACAACAGCCAAATTTGCGTCCATCTTCACCAAAACCAAACAAAGCAGGAAACTAATTGGGCAGGTGATGACATCTCCCCCCCCCCAGAGTCTATCACTGTTAAAGATACCAGCAATGTTAGGGGACAAAAAGTTTTAATTCATAATAGGCGCCAGCTTATCTATCATTCCACATCGCTACATCAACAGTTTATCAATGGAACCAACACCAGTTTCTTTAACCATGGCTACAGGTTCAGACATACTCTGATACAGACAAATTAAAGCCACTATATTCCTATCTTACCCTTCAACGTTTTGTTCTGTGGACCAACATAGTAGCAAACGTTTAATACCCCCAGTAGGATTCGGCTTCCTAAACAATTTGGTTTATTGATAGATTGCCAACAGAGAATGATCATAGATTCCACAACATTGTGTTCAAAGAAATTAAACACATTCAACGACTCTATCAACATAGTTGTGAATAATAATGTGGCTGATTTCATTAAAGGCTTTATAAAAATATATCCCAACATACCAACCGAGCAAGCACATATGCAGGAGTATACCATAGAATCGATACAAGCACTCATAGTCCTACTTTTGCCAAGGCTTGACATCTATTAGAAGAGAAAACCCAGGCAGTAAAGAGGGAATTTTCGAAATTGCACAACAATGATGTGATAACACCTCTGAAAGCAAATGGGCCAGCCCCCTAGCTGTTAAAAAGTCAGATGGAAATTTCAGATGCTGTGGTGATTACCATGCATTAGACAGCATTACAAAAAGCGATAAATACCCCATCCCAAACATTAATTCAATTGCTGATAAACTAGCCAACAAAACAAGATTTAGCAAAATTGACCTGCTATCAGCATACCATCAAATCAAAATGCACCAAAACTTATTTCTTCTCTCAGATTGCACAAATACAAATACATACCATTTGGACTAAAGAATGCAGCATCCACTTTTCAAAGATACATGGATAAAACGTTTCAGTATGTTGACTGTGTAATTACATATATTGATGATATTCTTATTTTCAGCTATGATTCTTCAGCACGCATAAAAGACATTGAAACTGTTATAAAAATGTCAATAACAAAGTCAACATTTGATGTCACTTCAGTCAATTTTTTGTGTTATAATCTTAGCGCTGATGGTATTAGACCTACACAAAATAATGTTAGTACATTACAACATTTTCCCCCTCCTAAGGACAGAAATACAAAGTGCAAATGTAATCAACGTTTCACTAAAATTATGATTATTATTTAATTTTTCTCTGCAACCAGAATTTCTTTGAATCATAATCTATGTAATCATTTGAGTGAATGAAAAATTTGATGGATATGTTTAATAAATTATACTCATTACATCATATAACGAGTGTGTGTGTATATATATATAGATATATATATATATAGTCAAACCTAGAGAGCCAGACAAACCTACCAAGGTTTCACCTAAGCGGATCGTCAGGGAAAGCTAGGTCTGTTCTACTTTTGTATTGAGCACTTTTTAGTTAGTTGATTACTCATATCAGTTTTTTTTTCTTTGGGCTTTGGACCTGTATGTTGTATGATTATTTTCGACAGACGTTCATGTTCATAGCTCTTTCTTTTTTTAAAACCTTTTTTTCCTTCGATATTGATTTGATCATTGGCAAATCAAGAAACCAAAGTTTTTCCGAGACGAGTCTAGTTAACTATATATATATATATATATATATATGTAATGGAAGCACTAAGAATAAAAAAGAATAAGCCAACACTATAACATCAACTCTGAACACAGCCACAATGTGCTGATTGTGTTTGGAAACTAAAACATTACTATAGCTCAAGACACAAACGTTAAAAAAAATCCTATAATTCATTTAAAAATAAAAATCAATCTCGATAATAGCTAAAAGAATGGCTAAAAGCACTTGGATATGTAGAACATTTGGACAATTCAGAAAAAAATTATATGAAAAATAAGAGAAATTAAATAAAAACCTTAATCGCAGTCATCTTTAATGAAGCATGTATAAAAGAGGAATTGCTGACCAAAGACACCATTTATTTATTTATATATATACATATACATATATATATATATATATATATATATATATATATACAGTGGTGGGATTCAGCGGATTGGCACAAGTCTGTTCTTGGAATTTATGAGCATAGCAAACCTGTTGCTAGCTGCAACCTTTGAAAACAAACTGCTAATTTTAGATTGTCAACAAATTGTAGTCACATAATTGGTTAGTGAAGTAAATTCAGGTGATCGAATAAAGGTTAATACAAATTTCATGAACTGCTGAACTTGCTAGAGCCAGATACTTGGAATATTCCCTGGAAAGCAGTGGTAGAAAAGCTGAATGGCTTCAGTAAAATTTTTCATCACAGCATTCCCATTAATGATTTTCATGACTATGTGGAAAATGTCCAGAAAAACTTCCATCATCCTGTAATTCTTCAAAGTGCACAAAAAGTGAAAACTATTATCGATACGATTGCTGTCAGTTCTTCTGAGACAGAAAGAGGTTTTTCAAGAATAAATATTATATACTCAGATGAAAGCAGCCACCTTAAAGTGGAAAATGCAACAAACTTAAAGACAATCAATCTTATTGGTCTCCCTTTAGATTTATGGAATGACACTTCTTTCATTGCAACATGGCTTAGAAAAAATCACAGTGCTCATGACAACAGAGTGAGGTAAAAAAAAAACTGAAGGCTATGATGACAATCAAGTGGCTGCTTGAAAATTTTTAAAATGAAAGCTCATGAATAAAAGATTTTAAAACATTTACTTTAATTGATTTTTCTTTTAAAATGATAATGAGCAAATGTAAGGCAGATTAATTTTGGTATTTTTGAATAAGTGCAAGAAAAATTTGCTTTATTCCTAAATTATATCTATATAGTAAAGTATAGACTACGGAAAAATGAGGGATCCCATTGCTATTGAGACCTGTTGTTTAGAGAACTCATTCTTAAAATTTTTGAATCCCACCACTATATATATATATATATATATATATATATATATATATATATATATATATATATGTGTATACATAAATATATATATATATATATATATATATATATATATATGTATACATAAATATATATATATATGTATGTATACATAAATATATATATATATATATGTATGTATACATAAATATATATATATATATATATATATATATGTATACATATATATATATATATATATATATATATATATATATATATATGTATGTATGTATGTACATATATATATATATATATATATTTCATTAAAAACGACTGACAAGGTGCTTTTATTTAGTTTTTTATATAATTTCTCGTGCGATCTAATAAAGTTTTTCTTTTCAGAGGATAAATTATACAAAAATTGTCCGAATGTTCTTTTCCGAGCGTTTTCGGCTATACTTTTAGCCATTATCAAGGATTATATTTCAACTGTTAGAATTAGAAATAGTTTGTGTGTGTTTTATAAAGTGATTCATTTTTTTGTTTCAAAACACAGTCAAGATATTATGTCCATGTTCAAAGTTAATATTATTAAGGGTTGGTTTGTTTAATTTTATAAGTAAGGCTTCCATTATTTTTAGCCTTTTTTTGCAAGTGGATGATGCTATTATATTAGTGTTTTCGACAAGTATATTCCGAATAGTGTCCGGTAGGTCTCCATGAATATTTAAATGAGATCTAATTGAGCTATTGTCAGAAAGGTGTAGGGTTAATCTGCGTGTTAAACGATTTGTAGTGTGGCCTATATCGTTGACAATAGCTCAGTTAGATCTCATTTAAATATTCATGGAGACCTACCGGACACTATTCGGAATATACATGTCGAAAACACTAATATAATAGCATCATCCACTTGCAAAAAAAGGCTAAAAATAATGGAAGCCTTACTTATAAAATTAAACAAACCAACCCTTAATAATATTAACTTTGAACATGGACATAATATCTTGACTGTGTTTTGAAACAAAAAAATGAATCACTTTATAAAACACACACAAACTATTTCTAATTCTAACAGTTGAAATATAATCCTTGATAATGGCTAAAAGTATAGCCGAAAACGCTCGGAAAAGAACATTCGGACAATTTTTGTATAATTTATCCTCTGAAAAGAAAAACTTTATTAGATCGCACGAGAAATTATATAAAAAACTAAATAAAAGCACCTTGTCAGTCGTTTTTAATGAAATGTGCTTGAAAGAAGGATTGCGGCCTAAATACACAAATATATATATATATATATATATATATATATATATATATATATATATATATACATATATACATACATACATATATATATATATATATATATATATATATATACACACACACATATATATATATATATATACATATATATATATATATATATATATATGACAGTGGAGTAATGGATAGCGTCTCGTATTCAGGAATTGGAGAGCTGAGTTTGAATTCCATTTGAATCCATTATATTCATTTACTTGCTAATGCCCTTGGGAAAGGTATGAATCCTTCTCCCCCCAGCTATGGGTAAATAGCAGGACAGACCGGGTTCTATAGCCTTGGATGGCAACAGGTCTACAGCAGAAAGAAATGGCAATCTACTGCAGGAAAAAAAAACTTCCTCATCAATCATGTATTGAAAGTTACATGATCACCTAAATGTGTATCACGCATGGCACATAACTGAACTGATATATATATATATATATATAAAATATGTGTGTTGATTGGACTACTGAATATATGTTAAACAATCATTAGCAACAGGAATTTGGCATTATTGTTATAGATAATGGAATATATGACATTGTTATAGATAATGGAATATATGACATTGTTATAGATAATGGAATATAAGACATTGAAATCCAATGACACATTTAAAGAGCAGATATCTTCTGAAAACTAAAAAGGAAAATTACATTAGAAACAAAGAAACTGCTAAGCTGTCATTTAATAACAGTTCTCAGTGACTACTGAACATCTCCCACTTCAGATGAAGAAGAAACTTGAAGTAACAGGAATGCCATTCTACATAAGGATGCTACAAATTCCATATACTGAATATGGGAGTAACAGGAAAAATGGAAGCAAAAAAGGACACATACATATAATTAGAAAGATAGAGTAGAAATTTCAAGAACACATAATGAGGAAAAAGGGTTTGGAGAATTTGACATTCACAGGGCATACTGAAGGCAAAAGGAATATTGAAAACAGTGAGTTATCAACCTAACAAGTTTGTGTAATTGGATGGCAGAACAGGGACTAGAAGTTATGGTGTAGTGTCAAACATGGCTTAGAGCTACAGTAGAAGCTGTGAAGAACCATGGTCAACCACCTCTTCAATAGACAAGTTTTATGATCCTCCTCCTTCCTCTAACCAGATTGATAGTGGAGATAGAGAAGGATTGCAACTTAGATGATTAATTCAACGTGTATACAATTATTACAACACATTTCTTTACCCAAGGGACTCTTTCTGGTTGAGCAGATATGGTCGAGCTGGCTGGAATTGCTTAAGGAACATCCACAGCGGCTGACAACAACAGAAACACAGATGTAGAGTTAACAATTGAATAAATTTATTACTGTAACATACAATGGGAAAACAATATGAAAGATACGGCAAAAACAAAAACAATAAGTCAAAAAGAAATGTTGTGGGACATAATAACGGGAGGGGGAGTTTCTTCTTTCAGAAAGATAACGAGACGATTAATAGAAAATCTTAGGTCAGGCCTGCATGCAACTATACAACATGACAAAATACATTGAGCAAAGTACAAACATGTAAGAGAAACAATGACATATCTGATTTTTATCAAATTTTGTTTTCTTTTTATCTTCTTCATGTCTCTTCTGTGTATTTCTTTTCTTTTCTCTTTTTTGTTTTATATTTCTTTTAGATCTCTATTCTCTTTCTTTCTCTTTCCGTTTCTTTTGATGTCTTTTCTTTCTTCTTCTCATTTCTGGTGTAGGAGTTTGAGTGATGAATCAATTGAAGCTGTTGTTTCGTAGCTCTCAGGATAAGGTATCTTTCTTCTGATTTTCATACAACTTCTTTTCTCTTGTGCCAAAGTTTACTTCTTTTTCGGGGGGTTAAACTTTGTTAAAGCTGTACGAGCTTTGAAATCATCTTAGATTTCTATTCCTTTCGTATATGTAAATTGGTAGCTGGATGTTGCCTTCCTGCCAAACAATCCATTTGGTGTAAGTACTGTAGGAAGGTTGTTTCACATACTCAAAATTATAGCTAATTGTCGCATTTTATCCCTAACTCCATGCACTTGGTTTGGTTACCTCAGCCGGACTAACTTTTCACTGTTTGTTTTTTGTGTACCTTGATTTCCAAATATGGACCTTTTTCTTGTGTGAGCAAAAAGAAGTCACTGACAATTTCTCTCTTCTGCAGGGTTTCAGTGAGTTCAAGGTCATTTCACTGTCTGGTTTCATCAGGTTAAACCACATCATCAACACGTGATCAAAAGAGAAGGGAAAATGTACAATCTTTACTCAAATGCATGCAAATTTGGTTAACATTTGTTAATATTTGATTTTACTTTATTCTTTTTTTTTTCTATTGTTACATTTTTCTATTGTTACACTTTCTGAGAGTATTGACCTTTTATTTAAAACGCTTCTAAAATATAAGCATGGATACAGATTTTAGAAGACACTTAGATGAGGTTTTCATAATACAAGGCATATCAAATATGTGAGTTTTTTGACACATTTGCATCTATGGTTTATATTTTCGCAGATAGTTGTCATCTTTTTGTAAATTGAAAGAACAGAGAATTTCCTTCTTAGCAATCAGAGTTGCAATTAACAGCCTGGCCCAATGTGCAGTCTTGTGAATGTCCAGCAATGCAGAGACTGATTGCTTGGTGTTGGTTCATCATCTTTTTTTCACTTTTAGTTATCCTTGTCTGGAAACCGTGTTTGGAGTAATTTACTTGCAAACTGAGCTTTGATTCTGTTTTGTATGTTTACAGCTAAATGTTGATAATTCTCTAATTTTAAGGAAACTAATAGTTGGACAAAGTTTTATTTATTCTGTTGCCATCCACAGTTTAGCTAACCAATTCTTCACTTGACTCTTAGTTCAATGTGTCTTTTTTTATCTGATCAGGAATTTCCAAATGAGCTCATTCTGCTGCGGTACTTTGAAATAATAGATTTTACAAGAATTTAAATAAATGTAAAATTAGTGACAAGCGTGCATCCTGGGTATGACAATATACAAGATCCAGCAGCATTGCCTCTGATCGGGAGGGTTTGAGGAAAATGAAACCACCTCTTAATTAATGTTGTTTCCAGGTTTACCCTAAGTCAGGGTGGTAGCACCTGTTAGGGTCCCAACTATGGGCAAATAGTTAACTGACAAACTGGGGTTAAAACACTATAAAATATTAAAAATACATTTTTATGGTAAAAATTACCAGCAATACATATTTATTGTATAAAACATTGCCAGTAATACATTTTTGTAAAAGAAATTACTAATGCTCCCAAGAAAATTAAATTTTTGCAATAAATGACCCAATGGGTTGATAGGCTGTAAATTAAACTGAACCAAAGTGACAAGTGTATGAAATAAGGTTACTTTAATTTAGAGCTTTACCTAAAGTTGTGGAAGGTGACATGGATCATCCAATTCCCACTGCTATAGGTGTAAAGGATTGACCATAACCCATTCGTGTAAAAAGAGGTATTACTTCTGAGTTGGAACTCCAGGAACAAGATGCAAGCCAGATAAATTGAAATGTCTACTTTTGGTATTAGGAATCTTAATGAAAAATTTTGTATTCTCTTGATTTACTCATTTGATGAGGAAGTGTAATAGTTTGCTGGCCTTGTACGCTATTTCCCTGGATTGAGTTGGATCCTCATTAAATGCTTCATTCTTGTGCCTTCTACTCAAACTAAATTAACTATTGTAAATAACTTAGATATCATTGCATATTTCAGCAGCAGTCCCTCATTAATACATGTTACATTGAACAAGAATGGCATGGTACTTTTGTTTAGTGTTTTATTATGTGTTTTCTTGCATATGTACTCGTCTCTTCTTTTCTGGAATTAATGAAAGAAATGACCAAAATTTTGTTTATCTGAGCACCTTTGTCTAAATAATTAGCCATTTTAAAGGATTATTTTTCATTATACTACTATAATAAATAATGTGTATGTGCTATTGTAGATAGTATAAAACATGCTGAAAGTAGATACAGGGGTTGAACAAAATAATTGGAACAGGTTCAAATTCCACTCCTATATTTCAAAGATCTATTATATTAAGAACTTTAACTAAAACTTCGTAATTGCAGGTTATATCTATTGTAAATACATTTATTTATCTAATTTACTCTCTTTGTCTTATTTATTTTTAGAATTTAGTAAAATTTAAGCTAAATGCCTGACCTCTCCGAGTTTGAAAACGAGCAAATTGTTGGAGCTCGCATGGTAGAAGCCTCAATCACTAAGGTTGCTGAACTGTTTGGTTTTTCAAGAGCTACCATATCAAGAACTATGATGCAATTTGAGAAACGAGGCAAAACCTTTAGCAACCATAGCAATTCGGGCTGGACTTGCAAACGTACTGACAAGGACTGATGTGCATTGAAATGCAATGTGGCAAAAAATCATTGGAGAAATGCAGCCAAAGTGACTGCTGAGTTGAATAATCATCTGAATAGTCCAGTTTCTACTAAAACTGTTCGTCGTGAGCTTCGTAAGTCTGCATATCATGGAAGAGCCGCCGTAAGGAAACCTCTTCTCTCCACTCGCAACATTCAGAAGAGGTTGAAGTGGTGCAGAGATCACAATGCCTGGTCTGCAGACCAATGGAAGCAAGTCATATTCTCAAACAAGTCCAGTTTTTCTCTTTTCCCAACTTCAGGGCGAGTTTATGTGTGGAGGCAGCCCAAAGAAGATTACAACCCTGACTGCCTTCTTCCAATAGTGAAACATGGAGGTGGATCAGTGATAGTTTGGGCCGCCATATCATGGAAATGCCTCGGTCCAATAGTTGCCCTACATGGTAGAATCAACAGCAAAGATTACCTGAACATTTTGGGAGATCGTGTTCATCTTTATTCTCTGATGGTGACTGCATCTTCCAAGACGATAATGCTCCAATACATACCGCTTGAGTAGTTAAGAATTGGTATGAAGAGCATGAAAGTGAGCTAGAACACATTGAGTGGCCTCCCCAATCTCCAGATATCAATATTATTGAACATTTGTGGTGCATTTTGGAGCGACAAGTTAGGAGCTGCTATCCTCCACCGTTGTGTCTTAAAGAGCTGGAGCAGGTGTCAATGGAAGAATGGCTGAAAATTCCTCTGGATGAAGTCAGGAAGCTGTATGATTCCATTCCTAGACGAATTAAAGTTGTATGTGAGGCTAAAGGAGGACCAACTCCATATTAAATCAATTTTCTTTGAATTTAACAAGTGTTTCAATTATTTTGTCCAACCCCTGTACATTCTAAATTTTTGAATAAAACTAGTACATTATGGTACTTAGTCTTATTCAACAAAATATAGGAAACACGTACGTGCACACACACACGAGAGATATTTTTATTGGGTGTAGATATGGTTGATCAGAAACCTTATTTCTCTGTAATTAGAAGAGAATAATCGTAGAACCACCTGACACATAGCAAAACAAACACAAAAGTCGCAGGATTCTAAATCTAGTTTTCAATATAGTCTCCTTCCATCACAATTTTGGTATTTCACTGTTAAATAAGAGTATGTAGACTTGTCTTATGAAAGTTACTTGCTTCTTCCTTAGACATGTGTGAATTGCCTCTTTCACTTCGTCAGTGGAAAAAGCACTGTTTTCTGAATATCTCCTCCATAAACCCAAATGGATGAAAGTATGGGAGTACCAAGTAAGAACTCTGAGGTGAACATGACGAGATAGGCTGTCCAGTTTCTCAGCTCATATATAACCTTATGAAAGCACGCCATTCATTCCCTCCATCCCATGACATTGAAGAAGATTTGCTGTAAGTTTTGACAATGAGTGAACCTTTTCTTTTTTTTTTAAGTGCTGTGTCCCTTCAGGATGTGGGTGATCATTTCTCTCCACTATTTCCTGTCCTTGAATCATAATTGATAGTGGTGCAATTAAGCATAAATTTTAACAGTACAGCTCTTTTTTTCTAGTCCCAAAAGACAGTGGTCACCATTTTATGGATATTTACGTTATTTAAACTATCACTGTTGTCCTCATCTTTGTTGTGATTATTAAAACGTTTCAGACATCGTTTCCTTCAGCCTTCATCTGGTAATTATCAGTCTGGGTAACCTTCAGGGAATTTCAAACTGAACCGTTTATTTCATTTTCTTAGTTTTCTTATTCTGCTGTCTATGTCTAGGGATATGTTGTCTTGGTTTTATTGGGTACCTTTCAGTTATTGCTTACACTGTTTGCGCTGAGTACATATTAACACTACTCGGCCCAGGGATTGAACTCCAAATGCTTTATTTTCACTCGGCTATTGTCCCATGGGATTCTTTGTGGGTAATGCCTCTCTGTTTCATAGTTGCAAATCCATATATCATCTCCTGTGACTATCATTCTTAGAAAGGAGTGATCTAGGTTTACTCCTGGGGAACAACCACCTTCTTCTTCATGGAGCCTGTCAGCATTCAGGTAGCTCACCTTGCACAGAACATTGAAATTGCACTAAACAGCAGGCATTACCATGGCTCATCTAACAGCTTTCATAGCGTTTTACAAGATTTCTCTTTAAACTGTAATAAGAACATCAGCTTGTTTATCCTCATTGGCAACCACAGTTGACCTGCCACTAAGATCCGTTTCTTCTTTCTGATTCAGACTGCCATTAACTCTGTTGAGGAATCATGTAATGATGCAATCAAGATGTCGACATTCCACACTACTCCAAACTAAAGGTTAGGAAGGAAACCTCCATCAATACTAAAAAGAGTGATAACATAAGATTTTAAAAGAAAGATTTTAGAAATTTCAACCACAATTAGCACTGGCTGCTTAGTTAATGAATGAAAAATGTTTCCTTATAAGGGAATAGCTTATGTTATATTATTAAGATTTATTTTATGAGTGGGACAGTTTCTGCAAGATGGCAAATCAGAAGATAAGTTATTTGAATCTTTATTCCTATACTAATATATATATATATATATATATATATATAATCTCTCACCTGTAGCACGACCTGGAGTTTCATGCACAATGCAATCTTCAGGTGCTGGATAGACGCTGACAATTACATCATTTAAATTTTAATGAAAATATCCAGTTGCTGTTGCAATCTATATATTATATGAGCATTATGAGTTTTTATCTTTTATCTTAAAATCGTTGTGCTACCAGTGAGGGATAATATGTATATTTATTAATATATACTTAATAGCTTTGTTATATTACATTGAACAGTATTAACACCAGCACTTAATATGCAATATCTTATATTCATTCATATATATATATATATATACACACACACTGACTGTGCAGATGTCTAAAAAAATGATAAAAAGATAAATAAAAATTGCTTAGACCAAATGAACCCAGTAGGTCTTAGGGAGGACCATCCTTCTTCAAACATCATGGACTAGCACTAGAGAATCACAAAGAATTTTATCAAATAAAAGAAACCACATTACTTGAGGACTTTCAATGACAGCAACAACTAAAATGGATAACACATGTAACTCAGAGAGATAATGGCATAAGCCAGATGTTGATGTTTCACACTATTTCAAACAAAAAGTTAGGAAGGAAATCCCTGTCATTACTTTAAAAAACCCAAAAAAAACGTTAACACTTATATGGACTGGATAAAGCCATTTTTCTGAAATATTGTTTTAAGAGAAAATTTTGTAAATTTCAGTTGGCATTAGCACTGGCTGCTTGCTTAATGAATATCAAATGTTTCCATAAAAGGAATTACCATCTATTTACTGTGCTTACATCAAGTGCAGCCTCTCCATAAACATTGGCTAACCTTTCTCAATAGTTTCATCACTATATCCTTTTAAAAAACAAGAAGTTTATGTAACTCGTTACTTTTCATATACGTCCAGACAGGCAGCCTTTTGAAAGAGGATTATAGGTCTGGAAAAGTGAAAGTAACTCCATAAATTTCACTTCAAGGCTTCGAGATGCTTTATGACTAAAAGAATTCTAATACTTTCAAAATTAAATTAGAACATTCCGACCCTCTTAGATCTTCAATTATTTTTTTAAAAATCTTCTTTAAATGTTTGTGTAATTTCTTGTTTTATTAGAGTTTTATTTAATACTGAAGAGAAAATATATAGTTTTTTTTTTGTTATTATTATTGTTGAAAATGGGTTTGGGCTTTGAGATATATCTTCCTGTTAAACTGTTTATGTTTTTTTTTTTTTTTAATTTTTAATTTGCCTTCAAAGAGCACTCTGAAATTTATTGACTGATCTGATTTGCAAAGAAGTGTTCCTGTTTACAAATTCTATCACATGAAGCTTGTCGCTTATGCAAACAATAGACAAAATTAATATTGAATTTGTATTTAAAACACAAAAATCACAGTTTGCAAGTTTAAAAAAGATTTTGTGCAAATAGCTTTGAATTAGTCTGATGAATTCAAAATCGCAAATAAAGGAAATAAATATAAAAAGAAAGGAATAAAAACACCGGAAATACGAAATAATATTTGGAGAAGAGAAAGTCGGGGGAGGAACTTTTCAATATAATAGGCTAATTTGAAAAAGAAAAAAAATATGGAATAAGAGATGAAAGTTGTAAAAGACAGATAAAGGAAGACTTAGACACAATTCTTTGAAAGAACTTTAATTTTTTTAAAATATATATTTACAAGAACAGCTTTTTTCTCTCTCTCTCTAAGAAGAAAAGTGACTGTGACAAAGACATGCTCTGTTCTTTGCTTACCAAACACAGACAACGCCAGACGCGAGACACCAGCCATCTTTTGAGAGATACATGAATAACAACTTAATTCTAAGAAAGGGAAGGGTGAAAGGAAGAAAAAAAAAGTTAAAGCAAACAAATAAATACAAACAAAGCAAATAAGAGATGCCATCTTGTGTATCAAGAGAGGACACACAGACCTATACACAGATTCATGGATGATGAATGGCAAAAAAAAAAATGTCTACTATATGCAAAACTTATTCAGCCATTTTTTTTCCTGAGAAAGCCATCTGCAATCATTTCTGTTTTTATTGACAAAGGAGTATGTAAACTGAAGCAAGAGGAACAAGACAGCTTTGATCGTTAGGACTATAAGGAGAGAGAAAGAGATCTGCCCAAGATTTCTAGATGATGTTCTTCATTTGTTTTGCTTTGTTTAAATGTCGCATTGGAAAGATGATAGAAGATGGATCAGGAGAAAGCAGGCGGGACCACAAACAGAACTGAAGTCAGTACAATAGAAAAATATAAAAAATTATTTAAAACATTATCAACATGAACAGATAAAATAAAACACCATCATATGGTAACATTGTGTAGGTTAATGACGAAGTCGATATTGTGCACAAGAATATTTTGGTGAGGTATCACTGACAAACACAATAAAACTTCCAAGTTCTTAGCAATAGCACAAAAAGACTATCATATATATATATATATATATATATATATATATATATATATATATAGTGTAACCCGGATATAAGAGAGTTGTCGGGGCCGGAGGAAAAGTCTCTTATATCCGGGTTTGGTCTATTATATATACATTGACACAGGCTCTAATTTGGGACTAGAGAAAATCTCTCTTATATCCTTGTTTCTCTTATATCCGGGTTACACTGTATATAAAAAATAGTACCATCGTGATTTCACACCTAGAGAAACGTTAATTTTTAATGTTAAAACAAGATGTACAGTTTTGTAGTAGGTATGTACATATTTTAATGTAACAGTGCATAAAAAAAAAAAAATACTGACTGCTCTACTTTTGTATTGAGCCCTGTTCTAAATTAATGTTTTGAATGCTGTAGTTTTACTCTTCATTCTTTTACATTTGGAGCTATATATATATATATATATATATATATATATATAAGGCTTAAACACTAATCCTTACTCTATCCTGGACATTGAGTTCTACCTGGATTCTATGCTCTTGGAATTATTTTTTTTATACATATATATGTGTATGTATGTATGTATATTAATATATTTTAGATATATATTGCATATGTATGTGTATATTTACCACTAATATTATATATATATATATATATATATATATATATAAATATATAAACAGTATTTAGAAAAATATGACAAACTGGAAAGGTTTTTTGTGATGTGTTTCATTCGTTAAGATTTCATTGGATTGGCTAACGGGTGAAATGTGTCACAAAAACACCTCTCCAGTTTGTCATATTTTCTTAAATACTGTTTTCTGTTATATAAAATTATATGAAATTATATTTAGTTTTATATATATATATATTATATCACATATACTGTAAAAGAAATGACTTAACATACAAGAAGCATTAAGCATTAATGTTTCTACATTCCTTAGTTCCACTAATCTAACCTTCATGGCTAGAACCTACTATGCCACTAACAAACCGTTCACATTCCTTCCATAATCCATTGGTGAGAACTAAGTTCCACTCAAACAGCTTCTTCCCTCCAGACTCCCAAGAGGATGTTACCCTGATCACAACAATCTTAACCTGCTCAAATCCAGAGTAAGCCATTATGTTCCCATCCTATATAAACTACCCCTTAATGTAATCCTCTACCTTTTGTGGCCCTTGGGCCTTGTACATAGCGAACTTTACTGTAAAAAAAATAAAAAGTGAACAATCTGACATCAATAAAATGGTATAAACTTTAAAGACAAACATACTAAATATATTTCATTTATAAAAATCAACATGACAACAGTGTCAAGGGGATACTTAAAAAATAAATGGCTAAACACGATGTTGGTTCCAATATTGCTTAGGAAAGACAGCAAAAGCATCCCCTCCCCAAATTTATAGTTAAAACATGCATCCCGGGATTTCTTCCAACCCAAAAAGAACGGCCACTACTTGGTCTCATCTGATATATTGGTTCTTTCTTGTTTTGAAGTCAGAATTCTGTGATCACTTGTATGCATTCCTTTTGTGTGTTAACACCATTCTTAATTTGTGGACCTTTTTGGCTTATTACTGTTGCTTTGCCTATTTTTGTCTTGCATATATTGTTTGCTTAGTATTATTTTTACTCACTTCTTGTTATTGTTTAGTAGTGCAAACTTAATCAATTCTCTTTGTTGGACATTTCTACAAATTACATTTAACCATGGCCAATTACTCTACAATCAAAGACATGATATTTGAAAAATGAAGAAACAGACATAGCACCAAAAACAAAAACTCTTTGATAATGTCTTATGAATGCCAAATGATTTCATTGGACAATTTATGTTTAAATTTGTACAGGAAACCTAGAAAATGGTTTGAAACAGAAAAGAAAATTCTTAAGAAAGAATTATGTTCCTGCCCAAATGCACATAATTTAAAGGTAAAGAAAACAGATTTAACCAAACTAGTGATGTTCCATCATCACTGGATGTAGAATATTGGTGAGCTTGCCAGTGGCCTGACACACAAGTGGGCAAGTGTGGCCAGAAGCTAAAACTGACTTGAGTCATTTACTGGAGGGATATATGGGGGAATAGAGACCACTCATGCAAATGTATTGGGCAGGTCCATTCTAGCAAAAGGGAACAACCTAACTGGTGTATTGGGCACTCTCCTATAAAATGAGGTAAAATTAGCTGGCCTGCTTTTCAAGAGGACACAGGAAGGCAGCCATGTTAGTAGGTAAGTCACTTGATTTTCTACATCTCCCTCCTCTCCTCATTGCGGAGGCATATTGGCCATTGGGGAGGAATCGGTTCCCTATTGCCTGGAAGATTGTATGGGAGTAGTGGGGATAGTGCCCTGGGAATCCTGGTTCTTGATGGTGGTGATTGAGTAGGGCCCTGGGACGCTAGGTTATTTCGCAATGTAGTGCCACCATTTCGTGACTCTTTGGCCAATTGATGTGGTCTACACATATCTGTAATCGTCGGCTCAGGTGACACAGGCAAGGTGCTTGGTATGGAGGTCTTGATTATGTGCGCTTTAAGTTTCCTTAGGAACCTACGGTTCCACAGGGTTATTCTGCTTGAACCTGCGACTCTAATTTTATATTGACGGTTGGGAAGCGTCTCTACTATTCGCCCAGCTATGTCCATATCGATGGCTCCTAAATTTTCACCTATAATGATGAATAGGTGTACTCTCAGCGAGGCCCTGTGTTTTGAATACCTGATGGGATTTAAGTCCAACCCAGACTTCAAGTGGAACATTAGATCCATTACTAAAGATGCTGGAGAAAGGGTCCATTTCCTTTACTATGCCACACTCATTCTGCTGACTTTACAAGAGCCAGATCACACTGAAAATGAAGTACTGCTGTCGAATGTGCACAGGATCTGCCCTGCCTTCACTTTTCAGAGTTCAAAAGCGTCTTTGCATCCTTTTGGATGAGGAATTATTATCCACCATATAACCCCTTTCTCACAGATGAAACATTGCAAGCCTCTCACTGCTCTAACGCTATTTCCATGGAAAGTGTTCAGGTGAATTACATTCCTTACTTCCACCCGTTCCAACCTTCAGTACAAAGACCCACTGTTCGATGCACATTGATGTGAACCATCCTCATTTCCGTTTTTATTTTATTGATGAGATAGAAGTTCTTACATCTTCCAATGAACCACTGATTTGTGGAATTAACGACCAAAAGATCTTTCCCCAATTATTATAATCTTAACCTGTTCAAGACAAGGTTAATTGTTATCTTCCACACATATTGCCATAAACTGAGCCACTTACTCTGTAACTCTCTATCTTGAGGGATTCTTGAGCCTTGTACAAAGTGAACATAAAAAGGATGATAAGCCAGTAAAGGAAAGCAAGAAGAAAGGATCAAATATCAACTGCAGGAAGACAGAATGTATGGTTGTTAGCAAAAGGATGAGTGCCAAATACAAATTATAAATCAGGGATATCAAAACCAAACACGTATAAAAATTTAAATATCTAGGAAGCGTTTTAACAGAAGACAGAAAGTACGACGCTGAAATCTGAAGACACATTGGGATAGCCACAGATGCATTCCAAAAGCAAAGCAGAGTATTGACAAAAAAAATTTTGTTAAAAAAAAAGAAAAGTGTACTGAACTGTTACGTGATATCTGTACTCCTATATGGCAGTGAATGCTGGGCAATCTCCTTAAAGATAAAGAAGAGATTTAAAGCAACAGAAATGAGGTTCTACAGAAGGAAGCTGAGGTTACCATGGACCAAATATGTGAGCAATGATGAAGTTTTAGAGAAAATGGGAACAAAAAAGAAACTTATTTACATTATTTACATTATTCAGACTGTTATACTCATCTTTATTGCCATATTCACGTTTTAGCCATTGTACACTCCAGCCTTCTTCAGCCGATTGGAATTTCAAACCAAACCCTTCATTTCATCCACCAGGATAGATTGTTCTAGTTCCACCAGTGACAAAATAAAGGGTTCAGTTCAAAATTCCAATCACCTGAAGAAGGCTAGAGCATACAACAGCCAAAATGTTGTGAATATGGCAATGAAGATGAGGATAACAGTCCGAATAATGTATATAATGTAAATAATCATAATACCTTATCTTAGAGATATAAACAGAAAATGAAACTTATACTTAACATCAGGAAGAGACAGTTCAAATTTCTAGGGTACATAATGAGGAAGCAGGGCTTGGAAAATTTGATACTCACAGGACAAAATGAAGGCATCAGGGACAGAGGAAAACAATGCATAACATACTTGATGAACTTGAATTGCAAAGCAAAATTTAGAAGTAACAAGACGACAAAATTTATTAAGAATTACAAAGGGCAGGAAATTGTGGAGAGCCATGTTCGCCTATGTCCTGAGGGGACACAGCACATAAAGTACCTACCTGACAGTTGAAATTTCTAGGCTACATTGAAAAAAGGGAGCTTGGAAAATTTAACACTCACAAGAGAAGTACAAGACAATGTCATAAAAAAGGAAGATTTTGGGCCTATGATTTAAGTGGGGAAAACCTGCTCCCCTTTCTAACAGTTCTTGAACCAACAGTAAAGAGTAACCTTTGACCTGACCTCTTGAAAGTTGTGGATTTATGCAGCTTCCCAAGGGGTGTCAGTTCAGAGTGAACACAAATTACCTCAGGTGAAATTTGAATGGTCTCCACAGATTTAATTTTGTTAATGTTGAATTTGACTAACTCCAGACACACACACACAGAATTGTTGAAAAGTTTTTAAATTTACCTACTTCTCTTAATTTGATTAAACAATTTTTGTCTTAATATTTTGGTCAGGTTGAAAACATTGCAGAACCTTTAGTGTGCATGCGTGTATGTGTCTTTCCCACTCTCTCTTATTCTCTCTAATATATATATATATATATATATATATATATATATATATATACATGAATGATAAAAATTATTAAAAAAATTTAAATCTTTAGACACACTGGGTTGTAGATTAATATTCTTTCGGTTTTATTATTATTTCATTTAGATTCCTCGACTAGTTTCGGCCAATATGGCCAACATCAGGAGAAAAAAATTATTTCTGCTTGCTAGTAGCAGTAAACTACAGAAATGAATGTCTTGATTGAGAAAATGAACTTTTGTCTGTAGTTTTCATTTGTTTTTTATTTGTTTTTTTTTATCTTTTTAACATGAGTTTATTAACATTCCTTGTGTTGGTCAAACAGTCTCTTTTAAGTTGTTATTTGAGATAAGAGCTGGATGGATTCATGCTGCTTCGAATTCCCTTGGTCAGTTTGGCAGTTTTATTGGTACCTGGAGAGGGAATATATCTCTGTTAAGTGTGTGTGTGTGTGTGTTATTTAGTTCTTAGGAAGTGAGTGAGTATGATATGTGTAAGTGTATATATTGCTGTGGATGTGTGTTATCATTTGGCTCATTAGGATAGTGAGTGAGTATGAAGTGTGTAGTGTGTATATTCATGTGGGTGTGTGTTTAAGTGTGAGGCCTCAACCCCTCTGTAAGCATGTCTGTTTTGTGTGGGTGAGAAATGTGGGTAGGTTTTGATTTGTAGAGTTATGTATTACTACTATCTATATTGTTAAATTTATGGTTTAGCCCGGCTGGATAGTGTGTTTTTAAACATTGTATCCACTTATTTTCATGGAACTCTAAAATCTTTCTAATGTTATCTGCTCTGGGCTTTTCTATTCTCTCAATTATAGTGAATTTGGCATGGGTTTTGAAGTCGTGTTTTTCTGTGCGGAAATGTTGTTCTACAGGTAATAATCTTTCATAGAGAGTCGACTTAATTCGATTGCGATAATTATTAATTCTGTAGTGAAAGGGCCATTCAGATTTTCCTACATATTGTTTCCGGCATAGATTTTGTAAGTAGATTTAGTGACTGAGCTAGTGAATGAATTTGTGTGTCTAACGTGGTTGCAGCATAAACTTCTTTTGTTCTTACGTGGTTGGGAAAATCCTGTTGTTTTTGTTGTTAGTTTATTACGGATTACCTTGTCCCCTAAAATGTGGTTACTACCTATGAGTTCTTTTAGGTTCTTAGGTCTACGATATGCTAGAAGGCTGGGTTCCTTAAACAGTTTTTTTAGGTCTGGTTTGAGATGTAGTATTTCCCAGCGACTTTTGATTATTTGGGATAGTGGAGGCAGAGTGGGGTTGAAGTTACTAGAGGAATGCGGCTAGATTTATTTTTAATCTTGTACATTAGGGTGTCTTCTCTAGGTGTGGAAATTGCTTTATTTATTTGTTCCCTGATTAGGTGTTGTTTATAGCCACGTGTTGTGAATTGATGCTCCAGATTTTCAATGTGTTTGTTTAATTCTTCATTGTGGGAACATATCCTTCTAAGTGCTTGTGAATAGGGAAGGTTCTCTTTGAGGTGTTTAGGGTGGGAAGACTTAAAGTGTAGATAGTTGTGGGTGTCGGTGATTTTAGTGTGTAGTGTCGTTTGTAGTTTCCTGTTTTCATCTATGTAAATGCTGGTGTCGAAAAATATTACTGATGTTTTGGATTTTTCATAGTCAAACTTAATTGAGTCGTGCACTGTGTCATGAGGAATTGGGTGAGTTTGTTGTCACTGCCCGTGTATACAAAGAATATATCATTGATATATCTTACATAGAATACGCAGTTGTTACCAGTGAGGGGATAGATATGGGTCTCCTCAAATTTTCCCATGAATATTGTAGCATATGAAGGAGCTGCAATGGTGCCCATGGCACAACCTCTTACTTGAAGGTAGTGTGCTCCATTGAAGTTGAAAGTATTCAATGTAAGAATATGCTCCATGAGTTTTATGATAACTTCTGTGGGAGGTTCTTGTTTTCTTCTTTTAGTAAGTGCTTCCTGAAGGGTGGTTAGCCCTTCAATGTGTTTAATGTTTAAATAGAACATACATACATACATACATACATACATACATACATATACATATACATACATATATATATATATATATATATATATATATATATATATATATGTGTGTGTGTGTAGAGAGAGAAAGTGAGAATGTATATAGTGTGGACAGAGATAAGAGACTACATGGCGATGGTCAGTTTTATACCTCAATACGATCTTCAGGTCAAGCCCTAAGATTGTATAGATATAAATCATGTGAACATAGGAATCAACACTGCATGGTGACAATCAGTTTTATGCATAAATGTAATGTTGTTCTGAAGATTGCACTGAAGTGTGAAATTGAGTCACTCTGAAGTGTTTCCTATATTCACACAGTTTATATCTCTAAATACTCTATCTCTGGTATTTAACACACTTCTATAAATATGGCAAATATATAATTTATCATGACACATAGCATAGAAGAATTCCTGTATTTTGGATTTATTCAGTCAAATCTATATCTATAATTCTCAAAATGTGTGTGTATGTGTGCATTATTTAATGTTGTTTAATTGCTTGCATAGTTTTCATCCGATTTCGATTAATTTTTTTTTTGTTTGATAGATAATTCTTCAGTGCTGGATTTGTGTCCAAATTGTTGGTGACAATGGCTCTCCACTACTTCCTGTCCATTATAACTCTCAGCAACGTTTTGCTATTTACTATCTCTTCATGGATATATCTCTTTCATAAAACTTTTTCTAAAGCTAAATACTTTAAATTATTATATTAATATTATCTATATTTATAATTCTCAAAATGAATGTGTGTGTGATCGGATGTTGTTTATGTGTTTCCACAGTTTTCATCCAATTTTGATGAAATTTTTTTTTGTTTGATAGATAATTCTTCAGTACTGGTTTTGAGTCCAAATTGGCTAGAAAAAATTACAACCTTGAAGGTGAAAGATTGAAAATCTTTAATCATTTTGGGGGCTGACTTTAAACTTAAACTGCTCCAATTGAATGGCAAAAATTCCCAGTAATGAAAGACCCGGTCAAAGACAGGTTATACTGCTAGTTCATAATATAATGACATACCAATTGTACCAGGATCAGGATTTTCTTCACCTTACTTTACTTATGTACCTACTGCTTATAACACTCATGAATTCAATACCTACACACCTGATGATGAGGATGCAGATGAGTCGAAAACTCAGACATGGCAATTATATTGATTTTGTAAATTTTGTACATCTACAACAGCCAGTTTTGTGAAAGATCAGATATAGCTCCTGATATAGTCAGTCCACATAGGCAATAGGGTGTGTGGGATATTCCATTACAACAACTAACAAACCCTTTGAAAATGGCTAATGAATTTGCTGATAGTACTAAGGACAATAAGTCCTTATAAGAAGAAAACTGTAAGAACATGAGAAAAATAAAATAAAAACTTAGAAAATTTTCCTTGTCCATTGCATTTGATGAATGCCAGGTGCTATAAGCTTGGATGTGCAGGTGATGTAACGGATAATGGCTCAGAATTGTTAATTGGAGTTCCGATTCCACTTGCAATCATTGTATTCACTTATATGAAAATACCCTTGAGAAAGGTATGAATCATTATTGTCCCCCCCCCAAAAAAAAATTCCGACAATGTAAAAATATTCTCT
>OZ038493.1:35093280-35150780 GCA_964036315.1 Acanthosepion esculentum | reverse complement strand
ATAAATAGCAAGATTTATGTATTTTCTTTTTCTGATGTGAATTACAGAATAGTGATAGGGTGTGTGTAAAAATGTTCTCAGCGTGTCTTTTGTTTAAAAGTCAGTGCTTACTTGGTTTGATTCTGAGAAATTCGTTTGTGAGGATGGCATTTGAAATTGTCTGTTTTTGATCTTCACGGAGTGCCGGCAAAGACATGAGTTTCTGTACTACTACTTGTTTACTACTATGTGTGCCCTAGTCTACACTAATCTACTGATTCTCTTGTGATGGAAGGGTCATTTTTATAATGGTGAGGGTTAGGATGATGAAATATCCTTCTTTCCTGTCATCACTGATGACAAGGTTATTTTTAGAATGACGAAATATCATAATTCTGGACCATAATAAATGCTTCCATCAATGGAAATGATACTGGATAAAGTGTGTGGCTTCAGAAGTGGACTACTTTGAAGAAGATTAAATGTCGAATTGATATATGTTGTAGTTTTTTTATAGCACAAGTCCTGATACTTTTTGATCATAGCTCATATATGAAGTCTTCTATACAATATAATATTACCATCAACATAAAAAATGGGCTTATGGCTTCATCACGTTGAAACACTACTTCCTGTATGAACACTGAAGTTTAGCAACATCAAACCTGGTCAGTACCTAGATGGGTGAATGTTTGGGAATACCAGATCCTGTAAGCTTGGGTGTGCAGGTGGTGTAATGGGTAATGACTTGGGACTGTTAATCGGCGAGCTAAGTTCCAATTCCAGTTGGGTTCATTATATTTACTCATGTGCAAATATCTCTAATTAGTAAGACTTGCATCACTAAACTCTTATTATCCTCAAAAAACCTTTACAATCTAAAAATATTTTCTGGCTTTAAATAAACTGGAAAGGGTTGGTAAGCTGTAAAAATAAATGAATCAGTCAATAACAATATGAAACATTCTCAGAACAACAGTTATCATTTAAAGAATGGTAACCTTTTCTTTTATACAATGTTTCACTCTGTGTCTTTGGACATTTTTCTTGCCAAAAATGAAAGCCGATCAGGAAGAAAGAGAAGTTGCGTCAGAATGAACAGAAAACAACCATTTATTTATTCCATTCCCCTGTTATTTTAAGACACATTTTGCAGCAACTTATCCCGTACAAATGTAGGTCATAACTCAATCACCCAAAAATGGACTAATGAAATATATGTCTAATTATAACAATGGACACTTTTGCATCTTTTCCAGGGTTGAATGTGAGTGACCGTTGCTGGACAGGCTATTTTCTGCTCACCACTTAAATGCTTACCTCTCTTTAATGATGGATAGGGTGTCTCTTTGCAAGAAATTTGAACCATTTCTGGTCTCACTTAAAAAAAGACTGTTTTGTTCGTGTCACAAAATGCTTTCCGTTTCTTCGCTGAAAGCAAACCTTTATTGTCTTTGATTGGCTGTAAGCGTTTGATCTGGACACAAGCCAGTGGCAAAAAAAATGTTAACTCTTAACCACAGAGATTTTACACATTACGAAATTGGAGTCAGTTTTTGGGTTTGTTTGTTGAATAAGTTTTTGTTGTATTATTTCTTTTCTGCAGCAGAATAACTATTTTCGTGTCATTTGCAAGGCAAACACTAACTTGTCTATTTAGCATTTTTTTTTAAATTCCCAATCTATCACTTGTAAACATATTGGTCAATTGGTTAGAATGTCCATTTTCCAACCTGGATTTGAATCTCACACTGGTCAATGTTATTGGTCTTAGTGGTTGGTAGTCAGTCGCAAGGTGTGGCGCTGTTGGAAAATACCTAAAATCATAACTCTGGGTTGGCTCAAATTTTTTGAGTGAAATTGAGTAGATGGAAATGTTCAGAAGTCATCAGTGGCTGTGTTAGCTCAAAGTTAAAATTCATCATGATTGAAGGTTTCCATGCACTGGAATTGTTCAAACTGTTGATCTCACCAGAGGTCATGCACTCTTTCCCCAATAACTGTAAGTAAGATTCACCCAACAGAGGTGTAGTATCAAGCACAGTGTGGGGGCTGTGTTGGCATGGAACATACACAAAATGTGCCTGTGTAGGCATCTGCAACAGTGATGGGTTAACTACTCAAGTGAATAGCCAGCTATTATATATATATATATATATATATAAACAACAGCCACCTGCACTAATGCAAAGCTCTTCAGTAAAATGAATCTAGCTCTATGGCTGATTGGCATATTTTTACATTCATAAAAAAACAATGTGCTAGATTTAGCTAGCTCATTCTGTTGAATGAAGATAGCTCAGCGGTAGAAACTCTGACTGACACCAGATTGGTTGGGTTTCAATCCTGGCTTGAGGCATTCGGATGTCTAGTTGCACTGAGGAGCTGTGATACAGCAAAACAGTACTGTCTCCGAATGACATATATATAGTGGACATAGAAATAAAGACTGCATATTTGTTGCCTCGAGTCTCTTTTCCATCTCTGTCACTGTCATATAGAAGTACTAATATTATATCACAGTTCAGTACTCTTTGTTTTCAATGAAATTTTCCTATTTTTTTAATATTTTACTCAGCTTTTGGAAGGCAGCTTTCACTATCCCAATACACCTTCAGATTTTAGCATTGAATTTTACATCCTCTGTTAAAAACACTTCCTAGATATTTAATTTTTTCCACTGGTTTAATTTTGTTATCTACAATTTGTAAATTGCATGTTGGGTAATTCCTTTGCTTAATAACCATCAATGGACATTCACCAGCCTTGGTTGGTTAATACCAATTTTATTGTGAAAACTTAGATTTATGGAATAAAATCTGCCATGTGGGTAAATGTCATATATTTTCCCGTTGTATGAGTGCATCAGGTCAGTATGGAGAAGTCAACTAAACTTATACAAGACCTCATCATAATACTTTGTTTTTGCAATAGTTTAATTAACTTATAAAATTATTTATTGCTACCAAATAATTTGGCAAAAATTTGTGTTTTGCTTAAAGCTTTTTTTTTAACGCCCTGTCTTGCATATTTAACATTGTTTCAGTCAGTGCTCTTATTGTTTCATATATGACTGTTTTTGGATAATTAATTAGTTTTTTGAACCACAAATTTAAAACTTTAACTCAACTCAATCAAATCAGAATCAACTCAATATTACCAATAATAAACATTATCTCAATTTATTACATAAAAATATAAATATATATTACTATATAAAAATAACAAAACAAAAGTCATTGAAACAAAGCAAGTTCAGTCGACCAATGATGACAATTCCAGAAAAACGTAACTATAAACAATTTTTTCTATCCTCTGCCAGCCACTATGATGGAGAAAGCATTACCTCGAACCGTCGCCAGTGAGACACGCTGCAAGAGCCACTCCGTTTCGCGAGGCTCGTTCCTTAATCGAGACGCAATCGCGCCAATCCTCCGAAGGAACACCATCGAACGAGGGCCAATAACCCCTGAAGTCTCCACTGCCACAGGAGTAAAAACAAATCTATCAGCATGAGAAGAATATTTAGCTATTTTTTTTATCTCTGCGTCTCGGGCGACGAACCCCGGCTGAACCGCGGACCTGATCATATTACCGTCCGAAAATGTATCCGCACAGGTCGCATCCCAAATCAACGAGTTACCCATTTTAAAAGGGAAGATGGTAATGCCATCCGGCCGCTTTCCATCACCACGGTTGATGCCTACGGGTTGGATTTGAGAAGGGAACCCAGCTGCATCCAAACCTCTTTTGATGATGTCGTTAATTGCTGCATGCCGTGGAAAGCGGCCAGCACTACGACGACAGGAGAGAGGATGCAAACCAAACTCATCGATGGAGGCTCCACATCTGCATCTGTGACGCTCACATAATTTGAGTCCAAGACGGATCGCGACTCCGACCCGAGTGCACTCATCATCTAAAAGGGTACCGGTAGATGAAGAGGGCACTGCGTTGAGCCAGGCGCCACTACTCGGTTGTGAAGTAGATACTAGACAGGCGAGGCGATGCTGATCCAGAGAGAGCCTCAAATTAGTAAAATTGGCCTCGCATTTTATTTTATCCCAGCTTTTTTGTTTTGATGTATCTAGTGGGATAGAAAGTAATTCTTGGGTCCAGACGCTGCAAGCTTGTTCGAAAGAACTATCCGAGAAACACTGAGACGATCCACTGAGTATCTCATCAATTAACTCGCGACTGGACGAAAGTGAAGAAAGATATGCTGGAAGGGCCAAATCTACCGCTGATCGAAGGCCCAGGCCGCCGAAACTCAAAGGGAGCTTTGCCTGCCTCCAGCCTGTGTCGTCGAAATTGACGTTGCAAATTAGCTCCACGCATCCCTTAATTGTGATATCTATCTCATTTAAGAAATCCTGTTCAAGGTAGCAAGGGGCACTTTGGAGAGTGTAGAGGAAACTCGGTAGCGAAAAACTGTTCTTCAAGAGGAAGAGGGCAGGATGTGCATCAATTAGTTGCAATTTCCCAGTCATTCTTGTTAGAATGACATGTTTAGTATCCAAACACTCTCGAATGGCCATTGGAAAGACTGGAGAACCAAGAATGTGTAACTCCTCCTTAGGTGTTATTTTTATATCCTCAAGGATGAGTCTGATATCCCGTATAGCACTCTCAAAATCATCTGCACTATAATTCAAGTTTATTATCTCTGACTTGGACGAGTTAATCTCAAATCCAAGCAGCGGTAAAGCAGGAATAATTCGTTGGAGGTCAGCAGCTACAGTCTTGACAGATCCTCCCAGCGTTGCATCGTCAAGATACCATATATTGAAAGGAGAAGTGATGGAACGAGCTACCCCGTCAATAGCCATTGCAAAAAGTAGCAGGCCAAGTGGATCACCTTGCTGGATTCCAGTAGCAAAAGAGATAATATTATCGGAGGCGATCAACAAACTTGGATGACTATACGAAAGATGAGCCAATTTAAATATGGAAGGAGTCCGTTGAAGGCAAACTTCCAGGGCATGATCCCTTCTGATGCTATTAAAAGCGTTTTTCATATCCAATTTTAATAAGATACTGGGGGAAACAGGTGATGTATTCTCGAAAAATGATCTTGTGGCATGAACCGCGGCTTCACATCCGCCCTGTATGCCTACCCCGAGCTGGACAGGTCGCAATTCATGCCCTATCTCCTTTATAACAACTCTACAAGCAATTTTTGCCGCGATTTGACAAAAAATGTTACCAACAGCGATAGGGCGGATACCACCATCTTTTTTTTTAAAGCAGTTAAGTTGGCTGAAAATATTAAGTCGCGAGCATGTTGGGGTATCTCAGCTCGGAGAAGGGTATTAATAAGAGCTGTTATGGATGTTTTCAAATGTTTACCAGCTTTTGCAGTGTGGGCAGAAATTAAGTCCTTGATGTGACCAGGTTGAAGACGTCCACACCTCCACTGCTGCTTCCCGAGAAAGACTTCAGAGCGGCAACCATTGCTTCCTTTGAGATTTCAATATTTGAAACATTGTTTTCCATCTGAACAAATCTGACATCTGATGGTGGCGCAGGGTGTTTCTGACGGAGCGCTGTGATAACTTCTGGTGTAGTAGCTAGTATAGTATCGGATGAGGCCAATACTCTAATTGCAGCTGAGACATCACCCTCGATCAACTTAGCATTGACGAGGGCACGGAGTCTCTTAGAATCGTCGACTGTAGATGAAGGATGAAATCTATTAGGATTAGAAAGAGAAAATTCGGCGGCATTTATTTTAGACGAATTGAATAAAGAAATATTATTTTTCATAATAGATGAGACAGATGACGTAGGGTCCTTATTGTAAGGAATGCCGAGCACAAGTGTTGCGAAAGAGAAAAGGTGATCCCAGTCAAGCAAGCTGTTCAAGTTAAGTGTCTGGTCTATGGCAGTAGCCAAGGCATCAGCTGCCGGGATTCTGACAGATTTAGGGATTTTTAAAGGCACCTTCCGGAATTGCCTAAGGAGTGAAGTTGCCCTCAAAACTTCACTGGCATCTCTTTGGGTTGGTTCATTATGTTGATGGATCACACTATCTTGTAGAGCCGAGAGAGACAGACAATGTGAACAACTCCAAACAACCAGAGACGCTGAAGCATTTCTAGTCAATCCCACGCAAGATAAATGAAAAGACCGTTGACAATTTGAACAAATTCTTATTCTTTTACGCTTATTAATGCTGCCACAAGAAAAGCAACAATCACATTCCAACAAAGAAGAAGGGAGAGACATTTTTCTTCCCTCCTTATTCCCAAAATTAATGTAAAACCTTTCTCTGTTAATTCTTGTAATCCCCGTTTGACATTAATTTCATTTTTTCCTTTGAAATCAAATCTTCGAAAAAAAAAATACTGTCTTGAATTACAAAAACCTTTATAATAGTGTTTAAAGTTTTCAGCTATTATTTCAATAATAATTATTCCACTTACTATTCAAATTCATATTTAACTTAAATAATACTTAATCCGACATTTTACATTCTTAAAAATCCGTTGAAATCAGCAGAGCTTTGAAAACACGTCTTCTCTCTTCGAATTCCAATTATCATGCAGTGAGTTTATTCTCTTATAATAAAAACGTAGGTCATGGTAGTTGAAACATAATAAAAACCTAGGTCATGGTAGTTGAAACATAATAAAAACCTAGGTCATGGTAGTTGGAACATAATAAAAACCTAGGTCATGGTAGTTGGAACATAATAAAAACCTAGGTCATGGTAGTTGGAACATAATAAAAACCTAGGTCATGGTAGTTGAAACATAATAAAAACCTAGGTCATGGTAGTTGGAACATAATAAAAACCTAGGTCATGGTAGTTGAAACATAATAAAAACCTAGGTCATGGTAGTTGAAACATAATAAAAACCTAGGTCATGGTAGTTGGAACATAATAAAAACCTAGGTCATGGTAGTTGGAACATAATAAAAACCTAGGTCATGGTAGTTGAAACATAATAAAAACCTAGGTCATGGTAGTTGAAACATAATAAAAACCTAGGTCATGGTAGTTGAAACATAATAAAAACCTAGGTCATGGTAGTTGAAACATAATAAAAACCTAGGTCATGGTAGTTGAAACATATTAAAAACCTAGGTCATGGTAGTTGAAAGACAGCTGGGAGTTATTTTTGACCTCATCTACATAGAGTGTATGCTCTATCTTTACAAGAGAAAGATCAAACCAAAAATAGAGTATTGCTTTCAAATCTGGGCTGGAGCTGCCCAAGCCTATCTTTTCAGCCTTGGCATAATTTAGAGCAAGTATATAGCCATGTAAATTTTCAAGCTTACATCTCCTTTCCCGCAGATGCAATATTGCAAGCCTCTCACTACTTTATCAATATTTCCAAGGAAAATGCTCCGATGCGCTACATTCCATAGTTGTACCAGTTCAGACCTTCACAGCTTCACACCCACCATGCCCCACACACACACAGGAGTGAACCTTCCTCATTCCTTTTGTATACCATTGGTAAGAAGGAAGTTTCAGTCAGACAACTTCTTCCCAAGAGATGCTACTTTGGGAAACAGATGCTCATGTGAATGGTTTCTTGACCACTACAATCTTAATCATCATAAGTCTAATTCCAGTTGTTATCTATCCTATATATCCTCATAAGCTACAATTCTTACATTCATAAAACAACCCTATTCAGTAACCTTCTACCTTGAGTGGCTCTTGAGCCTTGTATTGGGTGAACAATTGGATAAAAAAATCACTTAATATCATGTTTGTGCATCTAAAGACTGGTAAAATTGATAACCAGTCACTTTCTCACTGATGTGGAGTGGCTCCCCTCTGTTTTTTCTACAAATATTTTCATGGCAACTGCTCTTACAAGTTTTTTTCCCTAGTGCCCCAACTATTTGAATTTAAGCGTGTTACTAGATGACGATGATATGATTGGCATCTGGGTTCCATCCATTTACTACGGAAATGGCTAAATGCAACAGAAACTTCTACTCCAATAGTTTCTTTTTTTTTTTCACACTTCATGCATGTGGAAATCGTTTCTGTTAACTTTCGTCCTTGATAACTACAATCTTCAAAAATTTTAAAGTAATGTCAGTTACAATCTTCTATTTTCTTGAATCTGATTCATCTTTGGTCCTTTCCTCAATCCTCCCTATACTAAGTCTTTTCTATCACTTTCACTTCCTGTAACCCCCTGTGTGCTAGTGGCATTTCTGCATTGTTTGGGGTGAAATGATTAAAAACAAAATGAAGAAGAGTGCTGAAACATTACCACAAGTGTCAAACTATTCACAATACTTCTTTGATTTTCCAGACTTTAATTATCTGGACAGAAAATATGAATTTCAAGATTTTGATTTTCTGGACAGAAAATAAAGAGAAAAACTGAAATCATCTGCACATTTATTAATTATACGAACTAAATCCATTCTAATATTTCATTGCAGACACAAGTGTTTTTAGAATTTAGGAATTCATATTCAACCTTGAAAATTTCAATTTAAATCAGTTAAGCAATGATTATATTTGAAAAACATTTAAGTTGGTTGTGCTTTTCACCAGAAACAAGTCCTACAAATACTTGAATCTTGCTTTAGGAGTTAGTGGCAGAAAAAAAGGCAAGGCCAACCTGTGCTTTACCAAAGCAAATGTAAGGATTTTATTTTGCAACAAGTTTTCCTTTTTTACAGATTTTTAAAAATTTATATCTGTATTTTTACACATACATACACACATATTGTTTAAAATCTGCCATATTTATATGAAAAAAGTACTCAGTATTGGAAATAGGATATTTATAGATATAGATGTTGTGGACACAGGGATCAACACAGCAATGTGACTGACAGATTTGTGTTATATATTTAAAATATATATATATATATATATATAAGATCAACACATGGTTAATTTCATACCTCAGTGCAATCTTTAAACCAAGTCTGAAGAGTGTGTGTATGTATGGAGATATATATATATATATATATATATATATATATATAGGTAACTATACTTGTGTCGAAAAACCTTCAAATTCTTGATTTAACAATAGCCAAATCAATCACGAAGGGGAAAAAAGGTTTTAAAAAAGAAAGAGCCAGGAACATGAAAGTCTGTCGAAAATAATCGCACAGATACAGGTTCAAGGCCCAAAGAAAAAACCCTGATACGAGTAAACAACTAACTAAAGAGCTCAATACAAATGTAGAGCAAACCTAGTCAAACCTAATGAGCCAGACAAACCTACCAAGGTTTCACTTAGGCAGATTGTCAGGGTCATATATATATATATATTGTTTAAAATTTACTATATTTATATGGGAAGAATACTCAGTATTGGAGATAGGGCATAGATATTTAGTGTGTATATAGGGATCAACAAATGGTTAATTTTATACCTCTGTGCAATCTTTAAACCAAGTCTGAAGTTAATATTGAGTCATGAAGCTGGCAGTCACCATGTAGTATTGATTTCTATGTCCATTTAGTCAACCTATTTATCTATCTGCCTATCTTTAAAAAAATAACAAAATTTCAAATGTTTTTATAAGTGAATTTGTCAGCCGACATTTAACTCCTATTACGGATGTACCTATATTTTTCCAATTTTCAAAGGTTTAAAGTTTCAATTTTACCTTTTGTATTTACATTTATTTATTTTTTTTACTTGAGTTTGTGGCAGCATATTAAGGAAACTGACCTATTTGGCAGTCTTCTTCTGATGACTCTAAGCCAAGACATCTGGTTTGATCAAAACCGTAGTAATTGAAGTCCAGATTGTGAAAGGTGTTGGCCAGGTAATTGCAAACAGCTATAAGTGTCTCTTTCAAGCTGCGACTTTGTCTCTTGGGGAAGCGTCACTCAAGAGGTTATTTATGGCTACTGGCTTCTTTGGTTCATATGTTTGCAATGCTTACCTATTTCCCTACTTGCTGGCCAACTCCACCAGTTAGCCATTGTCCCTGCTGTGATAATTTGTCTGCCTCAGGAACAAGCAATTCATGGCTTCTTTCTTACTTTTGTTTCCTGTGTGGTGTTCATTTTGCTGTGACACCTTTGCAACACGCTCTTTCCCACCTTGCTCCTGGGGCAAGACAGTGTCCACAGTGAATTGCAAGTGGACATTACCTTTGTTGTGTACAGAGGCATCTGATCACACCAGCAAGCTGACCAAATGCCAAATTTTAGTCTTGTTGTACCAACAACTTGACCGAAAAGTCATGTTCTTACAGAGTAACGAAATTACTCTAATTGCAATATTTCTCTCTGGCTGCCTTGAGACTTAAGCAAGTATACCAGCAAGGTGAAATGGCAGTGCCCAGCATTAGATAGACAAGTTGATAACTTCTCTTAGAACCTTTGTTCTTGAGTCTCTTGAAAAATGTACTTTTTTAAGCTGCTCACAAAAGAAAATTTATCTCAATAAAATATTTTTTAATTAAATTCGTAACCGTTTCTCAGTCAGTTGTGTGCCATGTGTGATACACGTTTAGGCAATCAGGTATCTTTCGATACATGACTGACGAGGCAGATTTTTTTCTCGCAGTAGGTTGCCATTTTTTTTCTGTGGTAGAACAGTTGTCATCCAAGGCTATAGAACTCGGTCTGTCCTGCAATTTACTCATAGCTGGGGGGGGGGGAGAAGAGGATTCATCTCCCACCCCTACACCGTGGAAACTGTTAGATGCAGACGTCTTTTCTACTCCAATAGCTTCATGTCTCGTACATCTCGCCTATGGAACTCCCTTCCCTATTACTGTTTCCCTGACAATTACAATTAAGTTTTAATTAAGTTTAAGTGTAGCATCAATCGACATCTCCAGTTGCCTTGATCTATCCACTTCCCTTCTCCACATCCTTTCATTTTTCATTCCTATCTGCTCTCGCTCCAAATCTTCTGCAACCCCCTTGCCTTGATCGACCCACTATCTTTCTCTTTCTCCACATCCTCTCCTTTACCACTCCTATCTGCTCTTCCTCCAACCCTTCTTTAACCCCTTGCGTGATAGTGGCTTCCAGCCTTGCTTGGGGTGATACGCTTAAAAAAAAATTTAAAAAAATGGATTCAACTGGAATTTGAACTTGGCTCTCCGATTCCTCAATCCTAGCTGCTATCCATTACTCAACCGTGCCTCCTAACTGTTAGTAATAATGTTAATTGCCTTCCTCTGTTGAATGCACTGATTGAATATAGAAATGCTTTTCACTTTTTCTCTCATGATAAGATGTGGATTTGACAATTAGATTAATGTGAAAGAGAATGCTAAAGATTCAAATCTAAAGGAATAAAATTCTGCTTGCATCCAAGTTGATTTGGACTCCTATTCACTAAATCCAGCTGTTTGGGAAAAACCTCTGCACTCTGCAGCTTGAACAATTGTGAAGATGTATCGGCAACCCGAAATACACAATGACTGAAATTCTTAAGTCCTATGTGTTGCTCAAAGGTGCCACGGGGGCAAATAGTGTCTACTTTGTTTCTTGATTTAGATTCAGGTTTTAATGAAAGTTCATAGTTGTATAATAGGAAGTGTCTAAATTTCTGCCTTTCTGAAAGGCATTATTATAAAGTTAGCATCATACATTTTTGTTGTCGGGCTTTAGATAAACTTTGGCTTGGAATACATGTGCTCTGCCTGGGAAGAATTTGTTACTTTTGGCACTTTTGCCAAGGATCAGAGTATAGTATCTGCATACTGTGAAAAGTGTGATGCACACAATATGGACATACATTGTATCTTATATATGTAGTTTGTTTGTGTAGCAACATATCACATCCTTATGGAACAATGCTTAAATTTAATTTTCTTGGGAGTGTTAGTAATTTCTTTTACAGAAATGTATTGCTGGTAAAAAGACTTTTTTCTTTACATGAATGTATTGCTGGTAATTCTTTACTATGAAAAAGTATTGCTACTATTTTTTCTATAAAAATTTTGATACTTTCATTGTATTTTGATAACAGTTTGAGGGATTAACTATTGCCCATAGAGGGGGCCCTAACAGGTGCTACCACCATTGGTCAAAGTGGACCTGGAAATTAATAGGTGGTTCCCTGCTCCTCAAAACTTCCTGATCAGAAGCCTTGTTGCCGGATGAAGTTTATCGTCATACCCAGAATGGATAGATGTAGTTAATCGTGTACATCATCCAATAAGTATTTTAAAGTTCTTGTTTTGTTACCTTATACAAAAGTATTTCAGTTATATAAATATCTTAACTCTTTAATGAATTTTAGTTTTTAAAATCTTCAGGAAAATAACATACCTAAAATGCATTTATTCATGAAATAATTAAATGAACTGACTATATAGATGGGTAGAGAGAAACCCATGAGAGGAAATAGTGTCTAATGAACTGACCATATGGATTTGTATAAATAGGCCCATGAAAAGTGAATAGTATAACATGAACTGTCCATGTAGATGGGTAGAGATAAACCCAAGAGAAGATAATAGGGTTAAATGAACTGACCATATGGATGGGTGGATTAAGATACCAACAAATGGAATAGTATGAAATGAACTAGGTAGAGAAGATAGGTAGAAAAAAAAATTGTGTCAAGTGAACTGACTATATAGATGAGTAGAGATAGACCTATGGGAAGGGAACAGTGTCAAATGTACTGATCATATAGATGGATTGAGATAGACCAAAGAGTAGGAAATAGTATAAAATGAACTTAACTATATAGATGGGTGGTGATAGGCACATGAGAAAGGAATAGTGTCAAGTGAACTGACTATATAGATGGCTGTTGAAAGACTCAAATGAATGAAAAAAAAAAGTCCATCAAAGTTACCAAAGTCAAAAAACCATGTGTTAAATTGTCTTTTTCAGAAAAGCTAAAAATTGTATTCTTTTTAGAAAGTGCAATGAAAAACTTTTCTTTTCTGTCTTACTCTAAGTGAATTTTAAATTTCATCTGAGAGACTTCCTATCTGCCTTCCATCAGTATGGCTGATGCTAACCTCCAGGAAAGGGACTCATTGCACTTTCTTGGGCTAATGTGAAGTGGAAAGACTATATTGAATCAATTGCTAGGTCTGTTGGTAAGAAAGTTGGTTCACTGTGTTGTGCAAGATAATTTTCTCTCCAGAATCTATCTTACATATCTATAAATCTATGATTCGCCCATGCTTAGAATATTGCTGCCACATATGGTCCACTACTCCTGCTATATATCTAGAGCTCCTTGATAAAATCCAAAGAAGAATCAGCAATATTATTGGTCCTGATCTGGTGGCTCAGCTTCAGTCACTTTCCCTCAGCTGTAAGGTTGTCTATTTGTGCATTTTCTATAAATTGTTTCATGGTAATTTTTCAGATGAACTCTTTGCTATGGTACCTAGACTTTTTTAATTTAAGTGCAGTACTAAACTGGCATTGAGATCTCATCAATTTACAGTTGAGCTGGATAGACGTAACTGTAAATTTTATGCTCACAGTTTCTTTTCTCACTCTTCTCACTTGTGGAACTCCCTTCCAGCTCCATGCTTTCCAACCTTCAAAAATTTAAATACAATGTTAATCGCTATCTACTGTCTTCCTGATTACTCTTCTTTTGTTGTCACTCCTTAGTAATATTTTGGTTTCTAATTCTTCCACACCAAGTAACCCCTTGTGCCTTATTAACTTTACTGCCTGGCTTGGTGTAAACTCGATTTAAAAAAAAAAAAAATCCCGCAGACTTCATGTTATTTTTGTATTTTCTAACAAACAGAAAATGTTTTTTTCACAATATTTGTTTCTTTATTTTTGGTCCAGATTCAAGTCTCATTTTATTTCTTTGTTTCATTAATAAAAAAAAAAATGTTAATTTTAACACTTACCTGCAAAAGCTTAGAATATTTAATTAAGTTTCACTTTATGTTAAAAGCTTCATTTCTCTTTCATGTTCAGTTTTAATCCTAATTTCTTGTTCTTAATTAGCCACTCATATTTCTTGGCAAAACTATGCATTCAATTTCAAACTTAGGCCATCTGCAGATGATGCTTCTAAAACATAGACAGGAGGTACCATGACTAACACCAACACAATTTTGAGACATATTGAGGAAACTTTTTCATAATTTTCTTTTCATAAGCTTTCAGCTGCAATTTACTTTCTTCACCACTTTGTCTGCTCTTTGGAGGTTGAGTATCATCCAATCAGTAAGGTTTGAGGTGCAACCTTCAAGTTTTATTTTTGTTGCCATTTTGTTGCTACAGCTGAAATTGGTCTTTACTTGAACAGAATATTTTTTTGTTCCAAATTTGTTTGTATTTGAGAAATCAGTTAGAATATTGAAAATCACACCTTAGCCAGTTGTCAGAGATAGGCTCCTCTTATGGACTTAAGAAGAAATAAATATAAGAGGGGGAAAATGAATCAGCTGAGAGAAAATAACATAGCAGTAATGACTTTTGTCTTCAGATGATCATTAAAAACATTACAGTTACTTGATGTTTCTCTAACTTTATATATATATATATATATAACCTAGTTTAATGAACAAAGTATAAAAGGAATAATTATTATAATCATTACTTTATCTTTAAAAGCAATCTCATTAATACACTTTGGCTATTTGGTGTTTCCCAAACTTTATTGATATAGCCTATGATGAAGAAATGATCAATAATATTCAGTTTTAAAGCAATTCAGTGTCACATTCCAAGTAATTTATCTATATTGTCATCATTACATTGAAATCTAAAGGTGTATTGGATTATAATGAAGGATGCCTTCCAGAAGCTAAGTAAAGTATTAAGAAACAGGAAATTTTTTAGAAACAAAGGGGTGCTGAAATATTATACAATATCTGTCCTCCTCAATGGAAGTGAGTTCTGGATTATCTCCTCCCAAATGATGAAGAGATCTGAGACAACAGAAATGTTGTTCTACAGAAGGATGCTGAGAATACCATGTACTGAACATAGGTGTAATGAGGAAGTTTTAGGGAAAATGGAAAAAAAAAAAGACACTCATACTTAAAATTAAAAGGAGATAATTTCTGGGTACATAATGAGGTAAGATGACCAGGAGAATCTGACACTCACAAGTCATTGAGGGTAAGAGGGATAGACGAAAACTGAGTAATCTACCTAATGAGCTTGTGTAAGTGGATGAGTGGGAGGAATGGTAAAAGACAAATCTTACTAAGAGCTAATGATAGAAAGTTGTGGAGAGCCATGATTGCCTATGTACTGAATGGACACAGCAGATAAAAGATGATGCTGTCATCCCCAGTTATGCAGATGATATAAATTATAAGGTTGTAAAACATCAGCAAAAGATGAGAAAAGCATGTTGATAAACATAAGAAAATGACAAAATAATTTAAATTGTCTTTAAAATCTTCAAAAAAAAAAAAATGCATCTAATAAGAAAATTAACAAAAAAGAAAAAGAAAAACATTAAGTTTGGCAAGTACTGAAAATAAATTAGAAAAGAATTTAAAACAACAAAAATAAAACTGCATATGAGAATTCAAAAAAAAGAAAATGCTAATTTCCAAAGATTGTTTTGGTTTATATAAATTTTTTCTTAAAATTATTTTCAAAGAATATTTTCTTTGTGAAAATGGCTTTTCGTAAGTGGCTTATTGATTTTTGAATGGTATTGATCTGGGAGGTCAATTTGTCAATCAGTACCTTGATAAACGGGTTTGATTGATGGAGGTGGTTGTAGGTGAGGGAATTGGATCAAGATTAGATAGTAACCACCAAACATTTTTTTTTTTTTTTTGTTAAATGAAGATTTTTATATTGCTCGAAGTAACAACTAGAGTCAGTATTATTCATTTTTGTTTCATCTTTTATCACATTTTTGTTGCTTTTTATTGCAACTCGCAAGTCATTTCTCTTCATGTAAATAAGACAAGAACATTATTGTGGCATGGTGGAGATCAGAGAAGAAAAGAAGAAAGATGTCTGCTATTGAAGCTTTTGTGGCTTAATCTGTAAGTCTCTGTTACAAGAAGTTAGGTTCCTCAGAATAAGTGATGTGAGTTCAAATCTTGTTTGAGACTGTATAGTTATTTTGAATTTGTACTGTCTACTTATCAGTTGTAAAATAACAACCTGAAAAATGAAAATAAAAGTGACAGGAATATGATAAATGAAATCAAAGTCAAATCTGAATAATAAGACATCTGCTTCATTAATGACATTCAAATACTATGAACCATACTTCTCCACAACTTCCTATCCTTTGTAGCTCTTAATAAGGTAATTTGATACTCACAGGATATATTGAAGAAAAGAGGGTAACAGCAAGTAACATATCAAGTGAGTTTTTGTTAAAATATGCCATGACAGGGTTTGGGAGGGATGTTGAAAATGCAGACCTTATTAAGAGCTACAAAGGATAGGAACTTTTAACAAAGGTCTCTAGGACTCTCCCCTAAATCAAACTACACACACACAATTCACTAGTTTAAATATTTTCTTCATTCATGTTCATTGCCCGGTAACACGCAGCAATATTCTATTGTTTATATATACCCTTGTTTTGTTAATACATATATTATCATTTTTTGTACATATATATTGGTTCTCCTTTCATTTCTTTATGTGCACTCACATCCTGAGTCTGCCATGTTTGTTGTGGTCATTTCAGGAGATGCACGTGTTTATCTCTCAATGCATATACCGACCCGCAACAAGTGTTCCTAAGATCTGACATTATTGAAATGTGATAAAAGTGTGTATATTAATCGATGGTAATGTTTATTTAACGGACACCTAGTAAAAACATGAAAGATTTGGGAAAACGTTTGGTCGTTTTCTTATCTTTAGCAAGTGCGTCAGATTACCTCCCCCTAATTTTCGAAACCGCTACTAGAAGACGCTCTCAGGACTATAAATAAGCAGTGACATCCTCTGTCATCCTCTTTTTTCCTTTTTCATTCAGGGACGGCAAGATGTAGATCGAATGAGGAAAATGCTTTCCCACTAGCAATGAAGGGACTTCAAATGTTAATAGGCTGCCAATTGGTTTTTATACACCCCTTCACAATGTATGAATTTTTTTGTTAAGTTTGCTGTGATATTTTTATTTGCTCTGAGCTGTGCTTCTGCTTAAAAAGGTTGAGAAACAGTTTATAGTGTATAATTCTTTTCCTTAATCCTTTCATTCCATGCACTAACACACAAGGCATTACTGGAAGTGAAAGAAAATGAAAAGACTTCAGTGAGGAGAAAGGTCAATAAGAAAACAGGTGATCGATGTTGCAGTAATGTTGAAGTGGTAGAAAAGCAAGAATTTGGAAGGGAGGTTCCACAGGTGAGAAGTGCAAGAAAAGAGAACAGAAGAGACAATTGCATCTAGTTTGTTCAACTGTAAAACTGAGAGACCTAGTTGCCTATCCTAGTAGTGTGCTTAAATTTATGCAGTTGGGGTACTTAGGAAAAATGCTCATCATATTTGTGGAAGAAGAAGAAGAAGAAAATTGCAAGAAGAGACACTATTAGAATAGGTTGCATCTAGCTAGTTGAACAGTAAGACAGTGAGATCTAGTTGCTAATCTAGATTCATAAAGTCAAGGCACAATGGAGGAAAGCTCATCAGAACAATTTCCATGAAAATATTCATAGAAAATCTTGTCACAGCAGTGAGAAATTGACTGAAATCGAGATTCTAAGTAAGGATCAATTACATTACAGACCCTTTGAATTTTGTCAAGAATCTCAAGAAAATATAAAACACAATGTGACTTGATATATATATATATAATTATCATGCAGTCTCTGCTTTTTTTTTTTTTTACTAATAAGATATTCAATTCTTAAGGTAACGAGGCATTACTTGATATCAGTAAATGAACATAGCTCATATTACAGGACATCACCAACAAATGAGACACATCTCCCATAGAGAAATATGCAAGCAGCTCTCTACAAATATGGAGAGAAGGAACTCAAAATTAAAAGTAAATATAGATGAAGAAGCCTGAGATCAACGAAGGGCATAAAGCCTATTCCCTTCGGGGAGATGCAGTAGTAGGTTAGTGCTACCACTAATTAGCATATGTGTAGGAGTAGACATTGAATATAAGCTCACGACGTAAGGAAGTGGCATTAGTTTTGAATTGCAGAACTAATACTGATTGCATTACAGTTGAAATCCCTACTTGAAGTATCATAATAAATATTTTAAAATTTGTTCAGTAAATAACAAGTATCCTCAGATTTTTTTTTAAATTTCTAATCTCAAATTAATTACTTGATTTGAGATTAGTATCAGACAAATTATCATATTAATCTGTGATAAACATTGAAAATTACTAGCTTAAATTAAGTACTATATATTTCCATATATAAGGTGACCTTTAAATCTTAAAAATTACCATAGCTCTATAGGGGGTTGTCTAATACAATGATTACAAAAAGCTAACCTTAAATCCTGTGGTGTATTGGCACTGGTAAGTAGGCTAGTATGCTTGTGCCATGGATCGTGGTAGGCTAACAACTTCCTCTGTATGGTAACTACCAACGTAAATATTTCTAGTTGAAACAGTTCACGTTATAATGCTGTACTACATTTATAAATGGAATCAAACTACTTTTACTTTTTGATTTCACATTAAAATGCAATATTCAAGAGATTAAGTATTTATTATATTTATATACAAGGTACGATGTATAAATTGTCATCTAAATTATGCAAAAATAATGATAATGCTGGCATTTCATTTTAACAAATACATATATACTAAAATTACATTTGGCAATTATATCAGGTGACCAGATGCAAGGGGTGATGACAATTTGCAAAAGCTCCACTGTGCAAGACATATAAGTAACAAATAAATTAAACAAATCTCTCACTTTTTTTATTTGAAGCGCTATGAGTGCATTCAAACCAAACATGACTTCTCAATGTAGTGTTAAATAACAACATTTAGGATAACATGCAAAATATATATTTCTAATTACAATTCATTGTCATTTTGTTATTTAGTGACAACATTTAGTATAACATGCAAACTTTATTTTTGAATAACATACATAATTTACTATTTTTTGTGGTATGAAGCAAGAAAACATTTAAGATGCCATCAAATCTTTATTTCTCATTACAGAATAAAAAAACATAAGAAACCCACATACATAATTAAAACCCTTAAAAATTTCTATGATCAACGCCATCTGATGCAAAGAGCTACATAAACATTGTCATTTACAGTTTTGTCATATGGGTCCCAGTCAGTCGTCTTATTCTATGGATATCAGAAAAAAATCACATAAATTTACCTTAGATTTTGGCTTTCATCTTATCTGTAGATCACCTTATACATAGAAATATATGGTACTTTAATTAAACTAATAATTTTGAATATGGTACTTTCTGTGATTCTGTATGTTTCTTAAGTATTGTCTATATCTTCAAACTTTCCTATTTAATTCATTTGAAAATAAACCTTGAGGTAACATACATGACTAGATTCTTGCCAAGGTTGACAGTGTTGACAACAGCTTTGTATTGTCACTACTATCTGGATAGTAAGGAATATGGTTTGCTTAAGTACCCACTCAGCCACTTTATTCTCTGTTAGCCATTGTGGTATCCTAGAGACAAATATATTTGTTTAAGATATCTAGCATTGGAACAAAAAGCAAGATTATGAATTGGTACCTTTCTCAAGATCATTAGCCCAAAGTAAACATTAGCAGATACATCTGACTGTAATTTACTCATTGCAATGTCTGTAAACACATCAATGATACCATTTCATGTCCTTGCAGGTAAATTGGAAAATAAAGATTAGAATTTTGTAAATTTAATAGAAAAAGAGATAATCTTTGGAAATGATCAATTTCCCTCTTTTTTCCTCCTCTTTTCCCCTATCTTATTTTTTTACTTGTTTTTTGCTTCCCTTTTTTCTTCATTTTTTCTTTTTTCTTCTTTTTCCTTTTTTTCTTCTTTTTCCTTTTTTCTTCTTTTTCCTTTTTTTCTTCTTTTTTTCTTCTTACACCTCTTTTCTTCTTTTTTCCTCTATTTATTATTTTACCTTTCCCTCTTTTTCTTTTTTCTATTCTTTTCTTTTCTTGTTCCTTTACCTCTTTTTTCTCATTCTTTTTCCTCTTTTTTTTAATATTATTTCCATCTCTTTTTAGCTATTGTCTTTTTTTACCTCCATGTGACAAAATTATAATGATTTGCTAAGAGTAGCCAAACATATGGAACACAAAGTAAGACTCAGTCATAATTGATCTAGCAAGACAAGATCGCTATTACACCATGCCAAAGTGCTCCTTTGTGACAAAATTATAACCTATATGATCATGTGACAACTATCAAAGCAAGAAAATGAGATTGGTAAATTCATAGCCTGACATGTGAACTGAATTTTGATCTAAAATTTTTACTGCATAATGATTCAACTATGTTAGCAAAATTCACCACTGAATTAGATCAGAAAATGTTTCTTTTTTTTATCAAATGTTAATTTCATCTTTAGGCTGCAGACTTTGTTATGTCCCTTCAAAAATATATTCTTGAATTTTTTTTTTTTCAACTTTATTTTTACTAAGTGTTATAACTTTGTTTTGTTCTGTTTTATTATTAACGAAGGTTTGAGCTTCCCCCCCTTTCTTCTTGTAAAATTAGACATTTTTTAAAAATCAAATTTTAAAGCAATTTTATTTCAGATTTTGATAATGATCATTTCCCACTGGTCATTTGATGTCATCAAATTTTTTTCTTTTTTCTAATTATGAACAAAAAATTTTTGAAACTGATTAATCTTGATTAGTAGCGTCATTAACACTTAGACATTTTTTTCTTAATGATAATCATTTTACCCTTATTAATAATAGCAATGACAATAGAATTAAAAAAATGAAGATTAGAGTATAAAATTAAAGAAATTAAATTAATAAAAAATAATAAATGATAAAAGACATTACTGAGAAGAAATTAATGGTAAATAATTATTTTGCACTTTTAAAGTTTAATATGAAAATTCTTGACAATTAAATTGAAAATATTAAAAAAAATTTCTACTTGCAAAAAGAAAGAATAAAAACAGCAGCAGATTTTTAAATTTTGTTTTTAAGTTAATTTTTAAATTGTGTATTTTCCTTAAAATACTGATGAGGATGCACTGAACCTCGTTTTTCTGCTGATTCCTTTAAATTTACAATTAAATATCACCAGGCCAATGAAGATTTCAGACAGAAAAATGCTATCCAGGTACTCTCTTAATCCACTGAGTGTCCAGTGTGGCTAACTGAATCTCCTTCTTGTAATGTTGGGTTACTTCAGGACAGAGGTAAACATGGCTCTCCACAATTTCCTTTCCTTTGTTGCAATGTTTGTTCCCTCTCCGCTCTGCCATTCATTTACACAAGTTCATTAAATACGTTACTCACTCTTTCCCTCGGCACCTTGTGCCTTCTGTATGTCCTGTGTGTGTTAAACTCTCTGTGCCATCTTTCCTGATTATATGTTCCAGAAATATTAACTCTTTCTGATTAAGTGTTTTTTTTCTCCCAATTTTCTTTAAGATGTCCTTGTTGCTCACATGTTCCATCTATTGTATTCTCAGCATCCTTCTGGAAAACCACATTTCGGTTTTTTCAAGGCTTCTCTTCATCTTCAAGTAAATTGCCCAACATTCCCTATCATATAGAAGGATTGATATTATATAGCAGTTATATCAGTCTTTTAAACGTTGTGCATATATTTTTAAAGAATAAATATTTTCTGATCTGTGGTTCAGATGGAAGCAGCCACATGATAATATGTGCCTTGAAGTTTCACTAAGGAATTTCTAATATCACAGTTGTTACCTTTTCTTTTTTTTCTTTTTTTTTTTTTACAATGATGATCACCCTGTATAAGGCCCAGGAGCCACTCAAGGTAGAGCATTACAGATTAAGAAGTGCAGTTTATGTGAATATGTGGGGGAAGATAGACGGCCCTAGACAAAATATTAAAGCCAGTTAAGATTGTAGTGATCATGGAAGCATCCTCTTGGGAGTTTGTTCCACAAAGCAATGGTTCATGGGAAGAAGCTGCTTGAGGAAAACTTAATCTCACCAATGGAATACAAAAGGGAATGAGGGTGGTTTGCCACAATCTACACAGCATGGCAGGTCTTATCCATAAGAACTGGTGGAATTAAGGAATGGAGTTTGTCTGGACACATTCCATGGAAATATAAAGAGAGCAGCGACAGGATTGCAGCGTGTTATCTTTGAGAAAAGCCTTGTTGGGGTGGAAAAATAATTTGTCACCCACAAGGACACACAGACACTTTTGAACTCTATTTAGACTGGAAAGTGGAGACTGGGAAGCTATTGACCATATATGCCAACAGTGCTCTGTTTTGGGATTAATCTGGCTCTAGTAAATGCAGAGGATGGTAGTAAGAGTCAGGTACTTACTGGAGTGGTACAAGGAACTGACCATTTTTCCAGCATCTTCAGCAATGGATTGTATGTACAAGTTTCACTTGAGGTCTGAGTTGAGCTTCTGGGCCCCAATAGATCCACAAGGCACATATGGCCTCTTTGGTGATAGTTCTATGTCCCATCGGCAATGATGGCATCTCACGAAGATATTTAATGAAGAAGTCAATAATGCATAGTTTTATCAAATAATATGTAATTTTCCTTTGTTTCGATACAGAATGTGGTCAAACTTGAAATGCCATTAATTTCATGATACATTAAAACTAGCATCATATAACAGTGCAGTTATTTACATCGGAGGATCTGGGAACTCTGCCTAGGATCCAAGTATTACTTTGGACTCAGATCAATTTTAGGGAAAACTGTGACAAAGAGAGAAAAGTGTGACAGGTTTTATTCTTTAGGACTTCATCAGACTAAAGTGATATTTATGTTGATACAATTACATATGCACATGAAGGAGAGGGGATTTCATTAAGTTACTTTATTTTTATCATTTTTGTTATTAAACATCCCACATTGTAATAATAGAAGATCTGCCAAGGAAGGTGAAATGTTATAAGAACATAAATATAAATTTACTTTGGATGATCTAGCGATTAAAGCACTTTCTATATATTTTCATCTGAGTAAATTGCTTTCTCTTTTAATTAAAGTAGAATTTTTTTTAAATTAAAATTTATGGTCAGACTCATTATGGTGAAAAAAAAAAATGCACCGAGTGTGTTGTTTTGTGTTCATTTTATCTTTTATTTAAATTCCTTAATGTCTCTCATATGTATTCCTTGTGGCAATCATTACAGGTGAGTAAATTCCAACTTAAAGTTTTAGCTTAACATTTTGTTTTGTATTAATTCTTTTATTGTTTTAGATTTAGTTATAACACATTTCATCTTAAGCTGAGATAAATTATTTTAATTATAGCTATGATAGAGGCAGAAAAATATATTTTGATAATAATTTACGTATCTATTATAACGTCCAGTTGTAAGGTTATTATCATAACACACACTTGTACTTGGTATAACATAATTTGTTAAGTATTCTCTATACATTAAGCTTAGGCTATTGCTGTAGGAATGCCTGTATAGTTAGTATGAAGACTGACTCCAATAGGACTACCGATGACCTCATAACAGGGAACTCTTTATAGTATTAGACAAGTTCATAGTATCACCAAGGGTGTACGCTTTACTCCACAACAGTATCATTTTCCAACACTTAAATGAATGTAATATTTATACACTCTATGAAAAGTGCTGTATACTTGTGAGGAGGTGCTGAAAAGTTTTCAGCACGGCCAAGAAAGAAGGAAAGAATCCTGATGTTTGGTCATTTGGTTAGCTTTTAGGAAGTGAAAATCTTTTCATCACTTCCTTGTCCAGCCAACCACTGCCTCTCTGTTCATTTTTAGCCTGTCAACAAAATTGGGGAAAGCAAATGACCTGGAGAGGGAGGAGAGGAAAATAAAAATAAAGACAGACCGATCTACTAGCGTGATTTTTATTGCTCCTTTACCCAATTGATCTTTTAAAGTGGTTGAAGTATTTTTCAGTATCTTCTTCTGTTGGAGATTATGGAAGAAGTTGGATGCAACAACATACACACACACACACACACACACACACACACACACACACACACATATATATATATATATATATATATATATATATATATATGATATTTATTATATCTTATATATATATATATATCTTTTATATATATATATATATATATATGATATTTATTATATCTTATATATATATATATATGATATTTATTATATCTTATATATATATATATATATGATATTTATTATATCTTAGTAGACCTTTTGACTAAACTGAAGCACAAAAAGCAAGATTTTAAAGTCGAATTTTTCGGACACATCTGTGTCCTTTTCAAGAAAATGAGAAATAAACAAAGAAGTGGGATTCACTCTTCCATGGAATGGTCGTGTTTTTTTTGGCGGAGGAGGGGTCATTCATGTGCTGTATTTTTATAAGAAATTTGATTTTGGCCTAATAGTTTGTCAAAATTAGGGTTGTGTATAGTTTGTGTGTGTTTCATATATATATATATAGAGAGAGAGAGAGAGAGAAATAATAAGTGTTTTGGCTAAAAAATATTCCAAATTAATGATCTGAGAAGTTAATATGAAGGCTGCACATTTTAATACAGGGATTGAGCATTTAAACACTGAGCGCTTAGAAAGAATTTCAAATATTGCAGCTCAAGTCTTAGAAGTATTTGGAAGAACTCATGAAAGGAATTATTATGAAAAAAATCAATTGACATTTAAAAGACAGTAACTTGATGATTTGTCATCATGATAAATATATTGAAAAGGAATTGTCATATCTTAGGGTTGTCAAACGGCACTGGTGAGAACAACTGTTTCCATACAGGAAAGTTTCGCCTTTCATTAACAGTCCTTGGATGAGAATTTTATGAGAAAAGTTTGATTTGTGAAATAATATGGGAAACAAAATTCCCTCTTTATATTCACCAGTTGTACCCCCAAAATTTGATGGCTTTTCTCTTTGAATTTTGTTTTCATTCTTTTTCCCACTGAAATCAAACAGTGTCTCTGATTTGTATTTTCCATCTTTCTTCATGATCAAAGCAGAACAGTCCATTATTTATGAGGTATTAACAGAAGATTTCTTTCTTTTCTTCTGTCCATCTTTTTTCCTTCCTTCCTTCATTCTTTTTTTTTGCTTCGTTCTTTCTTTGCCTCTTCCTTTCTTTCATTCTTTCCCTCTTTCCTTTCTTTCCTTTTCTCACTAAAATCAAACCCCATTTCTGTCTTTTCCATCTTTCCTCACTATCAAAATGAAACAGTCCGTTATTTGTGCGGTATTGGTAGGGTATTTCTTTAATAATTTCTCTTTCCTTCTTTCCTGACTGAACTGAAAAAGCATCTCTGATGTCTTTCCATATTTGCTCACAGAAAATGGAACATCCAATTATTTATTAGGTATTGGCAGGGCATCTCTTTCTTTCTTTTCTTTCCTTCTTTTGCTCACTGAAAACTTTCAAAGTAGCATCTCTGATATGTCTTTTCCATCTTTCCACAAGATCAAAACGGAATAGTCCATCATTTATAAGGTTCTTGCAGGGTGTAGCTAAGGAACTAAGAGGTGGAAAAGCAGAATTATAATAATATTCTTCAAGTATTCAGAAACTTAAATTTGGGCATTAATTAGTCAATTGATATTGAATTAATTTCTAATGGGTTAACCTGGACTCAGTAACACGGTGATAGGACAAAAAAATGTTTCTTTTTAATTTATTTTACTCACTTATCTTCAGTCTGTTAACTTGACTGAATGTATTCACATTGGCTGACTGTGGTTGGGTAGGCAAATACCCCTCTCCCAACCTTCCAAGAAACATCCCCCTCAAGTGTCATGCCATTGAGTGCAACTATCATTTTTCTATTTCTACTTTTCTTTTTGGGCTGATACCTTTTCCTCGTCACCATGACATCGGTGAGAAGATAAAAATGATAGATGCAAGCATCATCAAAGCTAACAAAATGGCTATAAAAAGAGGCTCATATCTACAAGCAGCATTTTGGTGACGTGCATATAGTTACTGATGAGGGGCATATCATGTTCAGGCCATCCCAGTCAAAAACTAATTACACATCTGTGTTTTTATCACTTTAGCTTGATGAGACTGAGTGCCCACTGCAGAATGTGGAATGAAGCCAGAATGAGGCCTGGGGAAGACCAGACTTCAGCATGCTCTTGATTCTGCTTGAAACTTTGTCATAAAAAGATGTCCATGTAAGGGCTAAATAAGCTCTTTCCTCATAAGGAAACATTTGACATTCATTGACCGAGCAGCCAGTGCCACTTTTTGTTGAAACTCATACAATTTTTCTCTTAAAACGGTTTTTCAGGAAAATAGGTTTCTCAAATCCAGTAGCTGTCATCACTCCTTCCACTATTAATGGGGATTTCCTTCCTAACCTTATGTTTCAAATAGTGTGGAATATCAATAAGTTATGTCCCTTTGAGCTATATTAATTTTGTGATGTCAATGAACACTCATTGCCATTTTTGTGATGTTAACGAATACTTGTCGTCACAGAGACTTTGTAATTGCAGATATAACTATTGTACGCTGTTGAACAATACTGGTGTAAGATGCCTTTGAATAGCACTCACACTAATAGTACTTGTTCGATAATAATTGCTCGAATAGTAACCACGCAATAGTAGTCCAAGTAGAGAAATAGCATAGTGAATAGAGTAGAGAATAGCAGCCCGTATAGTAATAGAGAATAGAATAGAAGTGACGAACATTTAGAGATCATGCAACTTCCTACCAATGCATTTCCCCCATGGTCACATGATTTACTTAACTCAATAATGGGATCGCCTGTGTTTGCTCACTGGTGATCTATGTTCAAACTCAAGTGTCGGCAGCGACACTTTATTCCTACATAACAATTAGTCATCCATTTTAGTTAATGCTATTGTTGAAAGTTCTCAAGTGATGCTGTTTCTGCTATTTAGTACAGTTGTTTGTGATGGTGTAGCTCCAGTCTACAAGGCTTGAAGAACCATGGTACTCACCAAGACCTACAGGCTTCATTCACTGAAAGTCATTTTTAACCATTGATCTTAGAAAGCAGTTGTATGCAACTTACAATTTCGATATTTTTCAAAGAGTTTGGTGCCAGGTATAACTTTGATATGAAAATCTTCTGACAAAGTTACTTAAGAACATGATTAGCAAACTTTCTCTGCAATATTTGTTAGAATCGGTTGAATATAGCACAAAGCCAGAATAATGATGCACCTGGTGAGAACCAGGCATATTTCCATCACAAAAATATGTCAGACTTGATTACTAAACACTGTGCTACAGGAGATGTTCAAATCAAGTGTACTATTTTTTATTTTTATGGCCTATCAACTCTTTGCAGGTTATTTAAAGCCAGAAAATATTTTCAGATTGTAAGAATTTAAAAAAAATATTAATGATTTACTGATACAAGTCTTACTAATTAATTGGTTGAAAATAGGTTTCTCAAGTCCAGTGGCTGTTATCACTCTTTCCAGTATTAATGGGGGGTTTCTTTCCTAACCTTTCATTTGAAGTAGTGTGGAACATTAGCATCTTGATTCAGTCATTATTCTCAGTGCATGCTATACATCTTAGTTGTTGCTGTTGTTGTACATCCTTAATTGATGTGGTTTCTGATATAGTTCTTTTTTGTGATCTATAATGCCAGTTCACAAAGTTTGCAGAAGGATATTACTCATCAAGATCGACATGCTTCACTCGCATGAAGCCATCCCTAACCATCGATCTGAGAAAGCAGGTGTATAGAGCTGACAGTTTAGATATTTCTGAATAAGTTTGGTGCCATGCATAACATTCATTTGAAAGTATTGATCTGATGAGAGTATTTAAGAACATGATTTGGTTCAACAGTCCTAGACAATGGTACTAGTGCCACTGTTTGTTGGTCTAAAGAGTATGGACTCAGACATGCTTTTATTAAGCAAAGATGACATAAAAAGTGCCAAGACATGTCTTAATTTTGAAAATGCGAGTTTCAGAATTCTTTAGAAAAAAGTTCCACATCCATGGAACAAAGATTTGAATGAACAACATGATGCAATTCTTGGAGAAATGGTGATGAAAACCATTGAAGACACAAGTTTTTGTTTTGATGTAGCACTTGCATGGGTCATAAGTGCCAAAAATACACTTCACAATGTCCATGGTTATAGTCCTAACAAACTTGTTTTTGGCAGGAATCCCAACTTGCCATCTTTTATAAAAGACAAATTTCTTGCACTAGGAGGTATTTCTACCAGTGGGAGCATAAGCAGATACTCATTAAACATGGTGGTATGTATGTGAGAGTGCATGTATCCCATTTAGTCCCTTACTCTGAAGCATATCAAAGTTCTGAAGATGGCACAATAATGGAACAGACACCAAACACCTTACAAAAGGGACCTGATAAAACTGTAAAAAATATTGCATCTAATTGATCATGGTACAAGATACAATGTTGGGGGTCAGGATTTTTAGTAAGGAAAATTCTGACATTTTTAGATTTATATTCACACACTGGATAGCATATTTTGGCGCTCCAGGATCTACCCTCACTGACAATGGCATAGAGTTCAATAACCAATCATTTAGGGATGTGGCACAGATCTTGAATATTGTAGCATGCACTGCTGCTGCTGAAAGTCCATGGAGCAATAGTTTGAATGAACAACACAGTGGAATACTGAAAGAAATGGTGTAGAAAACCATTGCAGACACAAGTTATAGTTTTGATGTATCTCTTGCATTTGTCATAAGTGTCAAAAATACACAGTGTCTATGGTTATAGTCCTAACCAACTTGTTTTTGGCAGGAATCCCAACTTGCCATCCTTTTAAATGACAAATTTCCTGCATTAGGAGGTATTTCCACAATTGAAGTTGTTGCAAACAACCTCAATGCAATGCATGCTGCTAAGAAACATTTCATAGCATGTGAGTCTTCAGAAAAATGTGCACTTCATCACGAAGCTCGAACAAATATAGTAATTATACGAAAATGGTGATATTGTTCTCTATAAAAGAAGCATATGTGATAGATGGCTTGGTCCAGGAACTGTCATAGGGTGGGAGCATAAGCAAGATGGATTTATACTTATAAAAGTTCTAATGGCAAACAGATTTGTAAAGCTAGACTTGTAGCTTGAGGCTTCCAGGACAAAGATGCTTGCAATATAAGAAACGATTCTTTGACTTGCTCAAAAGAAGGTCTATGCATAGCATTGGGAATAATGGCATCTAACAATTGGACGTATAAATCCATGGACATAAAAATCATATTTCTACAGAGTAAACAGACTGATTGGTTTATTTGGATTGTCCAAAAGACTTACTCTGAAAGTACCTCCAGGTACATTGGTCTCTTTCAGAAGCTCTTTAAATGTATATATAGTGTGACTGATGATCCAAGATCCAAAGTTGGCTTGGAAATAAAGCTTACATACAAATTCCTGACAAAGGTCAACCCTAGATATCCATAGGTGGGTTTATAGTTATAAAAGTTCTAATGGTAAACAGATTTGTAAAGCTAAACTTGTAGCTTGAGGCTTCGAGGACAAAGATGTTTGCAATATAAGAAATGATTCTTTGACCTACTCTAGAAGGTCTATGCATAGCATTGGGAATAATGGCATCTAACCACTGGACATGTAAATCAATAGACATAAAAAATACGTTTCTCTAGAGTAAAAAGACCGATTGGTTTATTTGGATCTTTCGAAAGAGGCCAATGTACCTCCAGATTATATTTGGAAGCTCTTTAAATGTGTATATTGTCTGACTAATGCTTCAAGATTTTAGTACCTGACACTCAAGGATAAATTAATTAAATAAGGAACAGGAGTTTCAAAATATGACCAGGCAATATTTATATGGCATTTTGAAAACAAACTGCAGGATATAATTGCTGCCCATGTTGACGATTTCTACTTTGCAGGAACAGAAATCTTTCAGACCAGAGTTATAGACAAAATGTATCCACAATTTGAAGTCAAATCTGAAGAAGTTGCCAAATTCAAATATATAGGATTAAACAAAGAAAAATGGAGATAATAATAAACTAGGGCAGAACGAATATGTAAAAAAGTTAAAATATATCCCAATAGAAGTAGGCAGAAATTTGAAAGACACTATATCCACAATAGCAGTAACAGAGACATGGCAGCTGATTGGTCAGCTTAATTGGCTAACCACTCAGACCAGGCCTGATCTAAGTTATGATGTTAGTGCATTAAATTTTGTATTACAATAAAAAATGTAGAATGTATAAAACAAGCAAACAGAGTAGTTAAGAAAGCAGAAAAAGAAAAATCTTAGATAGATATTCCAGATTTAGAAAACCTAGGGCCCTTAAAAAGTATTGCCTATAGTGATGCCTCTTTTTGCCAGTTTGACTGATGCTTGATCACAATGAGTGTATATACTCTTTTTGATAGGAAGTATCAGTAAATATATGCCCATTGCTTGGCAATCAAAATGTATTAGAAGAGTCGTAAAAAGAACTGTAGCAGCCAAAACCTTAGCCATGGTTGATGCAGCAGAAGCATGTCTTTTTTTATAGGAAATTTTTATTAGAACTGTTGCAACTTGAAGATAATAATAAAGATATACAAATTATTTGTAAAACTGACAATTTCTGTCTCTATGATGTGGTACATTCATCAACACAAACTTTGGATAAGAGACTTTGTATAGGAATAGCTATATTGAGAGAAATGATAGAAAAGAAATTGCCAAAATCTTTTGGATGCCAACTGATGTACAGACTGCAGACCCATTGATAAAGAAAGGAGTACTATCCTTGAGGATTCTTGGGTTCATATCAGAGCCTAAGGAATCATCTGTTTGATGGATTTACATTCTCTTATATATATATATATATATATATATATATATATATATATATATATATATATATATATATTTTTTTTTTTTTTGCAAGTTAATATATATATATATATATATATTGTGTGTATTTAGGTAGCATTTTTTTCATTCATTCATGTTTCATTAAATAATATAGACAAGTGTTAGATTGGATTAAACAAATATATATCAATATTGTGATTTTCTTTCTTCGTTTAATGATAATGTTATTAAGCTTATCAGACGATATGAAAAGAATTTACATAAAATAAATAGACAACACTTGTCTATATTATTTAATGAAAAATATATATATATATATATATATATATATATATATATATATATATATATATATGATGCTAAAAATGTAGAGGAAGAACTGTTAATCTTCATGGGTTGCTCTCCTTGGCAACTCTTCAACTGGGAAAGGGGCTGAGTGACCATTTTAGATATGGCACAAATGTAGAGAACAAAAGAGTCTGTATAAAGTATTCTCTTTCCATTACATGTCCAAGCTCCTTTAATTTAATTGAAATTTACGCCATGGATAAAACCGGTGTGCAATGACAAAGTGTTAGAGATAATGGGAACAAAAAGGACAGGACGCTTAACATCAGAAAAAGATAGTTGAAATTTCTAGGACACGTAATGAGGAAAGAGGGCTTAGAAAATTCTATACTCACAGGATATACTGAAGGCAAGAGGGATAGAGGAAAACAATACATAAACTACCTGGCAAGCTTGAGTAAATGGATGGCAGTACAGGGTTTAGGAGAGATAACATAAAGACAAAATCTATTAAACGTTGCAATGGGCAGGAAATTGCGGAAAACCATGATCACCCATGTCCAGAAGGGACCTGACACATGGAAGAAGAATATGGGATTAAAATGACTGTGTGTTACTAGACTGAGCTGTATCTGACTATATTTCTGCAATGAAGTATTATGTACACTATTTACATTATTCGGACTATTGTCCTCATCTTTGTCCCCATATTTATTACCAAATAATATAGTCCCAATAATGTAAATAGTGTAGACTGATCTGGTTTGAAAAATAGAGATGACCATACTGAGATAGAAACAGTAAAATATAAATAAACAGATTGGAATAAACAATTAGATAAATAGGAACGTTTCTATGGACTGAGATCAATAATGTACATGTTTGCCCAAAACTCTTTGGACTGACCATATCAGATTTCATTGTTTAGAAGATTTAACTGTAAACCAAATAAATCATTGTAGAAATAGATGTTTGTACAATTTTCTATGCTTTTCAGTTGTAATGCTCACAACATTTCTGTTCTCTAAACTTTGGCTTTCTTCATGTATTGGTTCTAATTGGTAACCTTCTCAGAATTTTTGAACCAAACTCTTTATTCATTTTAAATGAGTAGATTTGTCGTCTTATTCCATTTTCTATTCTTAGATATATCTGTTTATTTTCTTTCATCTCTTTGACTTTGTCCCTTGTCCAGTTCTTCTACTGCATCAGAGAATATGACTTTCTAGCATTACTTGACCCAGGAATTGAACCAGTTGTACTTTAACCAATACTTTAATCCACTCGGTCATTTGGACAATCCAGCAGTGACATTTTGGAGTCTTTAGAAACTCATATCAGAATTCAAATGGTAGAGTCTTTGTGTGTGTTTTCTTTCTTAGACAGAAGTTCGCAGGTTCTATTCATCTTTCTGCTAGGTCTACTGAGAAGGTTGTCAGGGCCTAACATATGTGATGGTTCTTTCAGTCATCTTATCTTTCAGTGTTGTTCACCATCTATTATCTTGACTTCATTCCACAGGAACTAAGGTTCAGCAAAGCTTTGAAAAGCTGAAGTTTGGAAGAGGTATAAAGGTCAAGCTTAGCGGATCGTTGGGAAACAGTTGGTCAACAATAAATGGGATGAAGTTTAGATAACAGATGGAGAAAAAATCTGGAAAGGTAAAAACACTGAAAGAATCAGCACACATGATAGGCTTTGATAGCCTCTTAAATAGACCTAGCACAGAGATGATTACCAGCTGGAGCCTCTGGGTTGGATTGTGCTGAAAGGTCATACAGTTCAGTGAAAAATAGGGATGCAGGATATACAATGACAGTGGTTAGTGAGAACTGATATATGTCCTCAGTATAGAAAGTGTAATGTGAACAATTTCTTCTTCTTTTTATGTGCTGTGTCCCTTGAGGACATAGATGATCACGGCTTTCCCCTTCCTTCTATCCCTTTTACAATGGGAGTTTCATATTAATCTTGCTAAACTCGAATACTTTTCTGAATTGAATAGAGAGTTCAGTTCAAAATTCCAAGAAGGTTATCAAGAAGAAGGCTAGAGAGTACATCGTCCAAAATATTGTGAGGGTAACAATCAAGTTGATTCCACTGGTCCAAATAGAAATGATATTTCTTCATATAACAAAAAATTTGAGCAGAAATTAACCTTGTACAAATTAAGCAGCTATAAAAATATTTCTCATTATACTTAATGCGAGATAGAGAAATAAAAAAAAAAAAAACTCTCGAGGATGGAAAGATGGACAAAAAGCACCCACAAAGTATTTAACTAACTTTGTCTGCTTTGCAAGATGAACTTAGTAATCTCATTATTTGAATTTGTGATTATGTTTCATGAGTGAATATATTTTTGGTTTGATTGCAAAAACAGTTAAGTAAAAATTCTAATGGATCCACTTTCAAATGAATATTGTGTTTCTTTATTTCACATATTTAAATCACTTTGGTTGTTTTCAGAAATAGCTGAGTTGAACTTTGGTCGCCATATGTATCATTGTCTCCTTGATCTGATCTCTGCTAATTGACTACTGAGCCAAGACAAGTTTGGCTCAAATATAATAAACTCAACAATCTTCTCTCTCAACCACTTCCTTTCTGTTGGTAAGCTGTCATGTTTCAAACCACTTGCATTGGTACACTTAATGTATTTTGATCATGACAATGGATTCTTGAGTCGTTTTAAATCCGTTTTGGAAACTTTTTACAAGCTTTCTGTTTGGAAATTTGCTGTGGTGTTATTAAAAGTTGATGATCGTCTTTGCACTAAGATACATGTGTCTTTTATTCCTTTTTTGTTGGATTTTTTTTTTTCTAAGAGAGAGATGATGGTGTGGGCTTGAAATAAAATATAGTGGTTTTTACTGGCAGAAACACATTATGCCATCTGGATCTGTGTGTCATCTGGAAGCTAAGTTTGGCGATGGAATTATGTTCTTGGTGTGATCAGAGTTTTAATATTAGAATTTTGAGCAGCTTATCTCTGGGCCGAAGAGGAATGGCAAGTGTGATATATTGCACTTTCCTTACTTTCTCTCTGAGATTCTTTCTCTCTCTCTCGCTCAATTTCTGTTTTAGATTGATTTTCATTTTGGCTATTTCTTTCTCTCTCTCTCACCTCCTCATTCTCTTTCTCTCGTAACCTTACCATATTGACTGTTACTCTTTCTCTCTTTGACTATTTTTTTCTGCATCTTAAAACTTCTCTCTATTTCTCTTTTTCTCCTCAACTTGAATCTTCCTTTTCATTATTTTTCTATTTTCTCTCTTCAGCTGTCTGTCTGTCTTTCTCATTTGCTGTGTAATTCTCTTCACTCTATCTTTCCCTATTTCTCTCTTTCTCCCCAACTGAAATGTTCTCTTTATCTTGAACCTTTTCTCTCTCATCCATTATTTCTCTGCAACTCGAATGTCTCTTTTGTTTACTATTTCTCTTACCATCTCTACCAGATGCGCATCTATTTTCTTTATTTTTCAGTGATTTCTCAAATTTACTAATCTGTATACATGTGTCCTGGATATGACATTAAAATACATTTGGTGCTGAGGCTCCAGCCCAAATGTTCTGGAGAGTGTGAAGTCAACCCTTGATTGCTATTACTCTCAAATCCACTTTGATTTGAAGTGGCAATCCAAGTTGTGGGTCAAATAGATCTGTCTATGGAAAACTAGGTTCAAGACTTGTTAAGCTAACTGGGAGAGAGGAACTCCTAGTCTTTGTTAAGAGAGAACTTGAAAACCTGTGGCGTTGATTACATCCAATGATGTAGATTATTTTTTTTTTGTTTTTTCTTTTGGTATAGACTGTTGTCTTACAGGGTGATTACCAAACAGGGAACTATAGCTCAATGAAAGTTAATAACAAGGTGGCAGGTTAACAAGGTCCTTGGGTAGGCTCAAAATCTACATTCATGCTTTGCACTGGAGAAACTGTGAAATGTTGTGATGACTTGGAAATGAGGAACTACTATCATATATATATATATATATATAGAGAGAGAGAGAGAGAGACACACACACACACACACACACACACACATTTCAATGAATAATTTAGACAAGTTTTGTTTACTTATTTTCAATTGGATCCTTTCATATTCACAGACCAGCTTTTTGGTGTCATTATTAAAGGATGAGAGAAAATCACTGTGTTGATATATATTATTTAATTCTGAGTACTTTCGACATAGCACAATGTCATCATCAGGGTGTTGTTTATTTCAAGACAAATATTGTAGTGTTCATCATTTTCAAAGACAAAATTAGAGTACATGATGGCTTGACTCACATTTCAGGAGAGGTGTGTCGAGAGTTTTTAAGAAATAAATATTAAAACTATGAGTGCAAACCATGATATTTTAAACTATATATCGTACATATTTTAAAACCTTTGTGCAGTGTTCATAATTAATTTAAAATAACCCTCCCTCTACCATAGATATGTCAACGATATCTTTATATTAGTCCAGATTACGGATGAAATACATAGGCTCCAAAAATGATTCCAAGATAATTCTGTTCTTGTTGAAAGTATGAAATATGTCTCAATGAAAATATGTTGCCCAAATCCCTTGTCTAGATGAATGGATTTCTCGGTATCCTTGGAAACACTCTATTATGAATCTTTGCCATGCCTTTAAAACTGTAAATTTAAAAAAATAAGTTACTCCAAAATTCGCTTGACGAGGAAATGGAAGTAATGTCTTTAATTTAATAACAAAATTAAATTCGAAGGCTTTAGCTTCCATTTTTGAAACATGGTTATCACTGTGTAGCAAAAAAAAACATATTTTAAATCAATTAATTTATAATATTAATGCTCTGTAAATTTACATTGAGCACTATTGTATAAAAATAAAAATATCTATAAGAACACCGGATTTTATATCTTACTGTTCTTTCTTTTTATATATATATATATATATATATATATATATATATATATAGTGCGTCATTCTTTGTAAGAATTGACCACTATAGCGGGTGATATGGCGTTTATATATGAAGTATATAATGCATTAAAAATTCCCTTTCTTTGCTATGCAGTGATAGCCAAAGGGTAAACTCGGTCTAGCCACACAGATGAGCTGTGATACAGCAAAACAGGCTGTCTGTGGATGACTATAAGTAAAACAGTACTAGTATGTTACTACTTTCCATGATTAAAAGTTTCTTGTGGACACTTTGATGTTGGTGTTGTTGACTCATAATCTTCAGGTGGTAAGAGTGATGAGATACTCAGTTTCTTACATTATTTACATTATTCGGACTATTGTCCTCATCTTTGTTGCCATATTATTACAATGTTTTGGCTGTTGTACGCGCCGACCTTTTTCAGGTGATTGGAAATTTGAACTGAATCCTTTATTTCGCTCACTGGGGTAGACTGTTCTACTTCCACGTTCCATGTTTAATGGATGTCAGTTATCAGTTATCTCCTGTTAATTTCCCTCTGAAAGTTCTCCACTGCCTTAACTGGGTATTGAACAAACACTCTTTGGGTCCTGTCACTGGATCTAACCAACGCCTTTATCCACTCTGCCATGTGTCCTTGAGGAAGGCCGGAGTGTACAATGGCTGAAACGTTGTAATAAATATGGCAACAAAGATGAGGACAATAGTCCGAATAATGTAAATAATGTACATAATACCTCATCTTGGAAATATAGATACTCAGTTTCTTATATTAAAACAGGGTAGGTAGAAAGAAACTCCCTATTTAAAATTGTTAATGACTTTATTAATTATTGGTCAATTTTCATAAAACTAGTTTTATTTTTAACAGTATATAGGTAGAAGTACAGTACAGTTTTAAAATTCTGCATTCTCAGTGTTGTCCACCAGTGTTTGTAATTGTCTTGATATATCCTTGAACATTTCCTTCTCATATAGATGTTGAAGGACAACTGTTTCTGTGGGTATCTTACATAAATTCTGTATTCATCAGCTTGGAATTATGATTTCTGATGGTTTTGGCATAAGTTGTGGCACAATGTCGATGACCACTGTGCCACCATCTCTGCACTTGTACCACAAACTGTCACACTTTGTAACAGAAGGCTAACTGAACACACTCATGCAGTATCATGTATTGTGTCATTCTCGGCTACACTTGTAACTCTAAAATAAAAACAAAAATTAGTAATAAAATTCTATTCCTTTAGGGATAACAATATATTTTGTTTTATGCAAATGTGGTGATATTAACAAAAATTATAAGCAATTTTCAATAGGGAGTCTCTTTCCACCCATGCAGGTTGATCAGTCACCTTCGAAACTCGGTGCAATCCATGCACACATTTACCAATGTATCATGAATGACTAAAATGTAACTATCAACATAACACAAATAGTTGTAGATAATACCAAAATAGTTTACAGCACCCAATGCAAGGAAAGATTCAAAACTCTAGAAGCTATTATTAGACAAAATAAACACCCCACTTTATATAAAATGTTATTCACCACAGGAGATGGTATCTTCTTATATTAAATAAATAAATAAATTGCATTTTTTTTGTGTTGCCTCATTCCCGACAGCTGTTACACATGACGACATGCACAAGCATCCAGATTCCCAAAGAATACCAGGAAGCAGACAAAGGAATTTTAATTACCACACAAACACCAGATTGGTTCTTGATAATGATTGCAAAATTTGAAAATACTTGAATGAAAATAACAAAATATGAACACTTTGGACAGTTTATCCAGCATAATACTCAACACTGTATCCGAAAATTGGACAGACATACTGTGTTGGTTATTTTCAAGCTAACTTGAACTTTCTGGACACCCTGTATATATATATATATATAACATGATCATTCACTATTTGTTATTCATTTTTATTTTAGTCCTTCATATTCATTTTCATCTTTCCTACTCTTTCTATAAACTTATCTTGCCTCCTGTCAAATTACCTTTATCATATGAAGTCAGTCTCTCAGTACTTTACCTTGACTCTTTCACTCTTTTTTTTTTTTTTTTTTTCATTCTCTTCCTCACCTTTTTTTCTAATCCTTATTTCAGCTGGTTATACATTTGTATTCTTTATTACATCTGCATGATATGGAATGGACACAGTTGTTGGTCATGTTTTCCTATGTGTTATGTTTTTGAAGATTTTTCCCTAATGTCAAGCTGCTCTGAATATTGTCCTGATATTTTATATTTTCAGATTTTCTGAATCCTTTCCAATAAGCATTTGTGTTTCTGCAACTTAAACAACAATAACTTTTTAAAACAATGCTATGCCCTTTCAAAACACAGATGATCATGGGTCTCTACATTTTTAATATGCATGACTATTTTTGCGAGAAGGGGTGGAGTGATTTGCCATTGCTATCTCTCTAGTTTTCAATTCAGAGTTGTCTTGAAATGCAAAACTAGAGAATTCAGTCTACTCTGAAATAGCTAGAGTGGATTCATGCCTTTACCAAGAGCGTTAGCCGGAAGTGAATGCAACAGACTTGAATAAGCTTTGAACATGGCTCACTGACTGCATTTTTGTCAATAACCATTACAATACTTAGATCAATAGGGTCTAGACAAGGTATCCCTTGACATGGTTAGTGGAATGAGAACATCTGTGTCCCTGTAGATTAAATAAAGTGTTCAGCTCAAAATTCCCCAAGGATGACCCAGATCGATAAGCAATCGATGAAGTGATCAACAGACAAAATATTGGAAAAAGTTGGTGATTCAAGCAAGTCTTTGAAATTAGCACAAGCTTTGTCTCTGAAACTCTGGTGTAGAGGTGCTGAATATAACATCAATCAGCTAAGTGACAAATGTTATATTTGTATTAATCGTATACATATCATAATAGCTGGCCACTCGTATTCGAGGATACCCGTCTACTAGGGCGGCTAGCCAATCCCTATTGCAGACTCTCACTCAGGCATATTTGTGTTTGTTCAACACCCACAGAGCCCACCTGTGGTTTATACTACAACTATGCTGAGCAGACCTTAGTTACAGTTTCTTGGAGAGAGCATGTTATTTAGAATTATCAACAATCTGAAAAACACCAGCATACTCAAACCCTCGGTCACGATGACTTGTGACTTTGTGCTAGCACAGCTATCGAATGCACCAATTGTTCTGTCTACCCAATTTCACTCACAAGGCTTGCATCAACCCAGGGTATGGTTTTCAGGCACTTTCCAAAGGTGCTGCATGCTGTGACTACACACACACACACACACACACACACACATATATATATTTGAATTGGACATAGTCTGACAATTTATTTAAAGACATTTATAATATGTTTAACGTTCTTTTTAAATTTTTGTATCTATAAAAAGAAAGTTAAACATATTATAAATGTCTTTAAATATATATATATATATATATATATATATATATATGTATATAGGTTCCTCCAATAATTTGGTATACCTAAAGTTTAAATATATTTTCATAAATGAAAAACCTTTCTTGAAGCTTTCATTATAGCTTTAATTGAAAGCTAAAGGATTAAATTTACTTTTTCAAGCAAACAAAATACTCTGTAGCGTATTTCAAATCAAAATTCTATTGATTGCAGTCAGTTCATTTTGGGGGGCTAAAAATAACTGATTAGTGCCCTTTTTTAGCCATCTATCATTGCACTGAATTTTTTTCTGTATTAAAAAATCTTCTAAAAATAAAATATACTTTATCTGAAACTTTGTGAGGAATATAAGCTGATTTAAAGTATAATTAATCTGATTTGAAACAAATATTATTTACTTGAAGTTGAAAATAACAGAGAAATGGATTTTTAAAAGAAACAGTGCATGTCAACACCTCATAAATCACTTCAGTGATTTACGAGGTGTTGATACTTATTATTATTCTAGGGAGACCTTACCTCTTAAAATTTAATTTAAGAAAATGATGGGGTGAACACTTTTTTATATAACTTTTAAGTACTCAGTAATCTTAAAAATATTGGAAATATTCTCCATAATCTAATTTTAGGAATGTTGACTTCAAATTAACTGTCATGATTGATCCTATTTTCTGATAATGTCATGTATGGTCACCCAAACTTTCGAAATTGGCACATTTATACACATAAAAAAAAAAATTATTTAAAAACATATGGGCATTATGATTTGTATTAAGCTTTTTCATTTTCATTTAGTAAATCTCATCTACTCTTAATAAATTAATAACCTAACAAGTTCAATGCTTGGAATAATTTTAAAAACATTTTTGAAACTTTATATAATTAAAAAAAAAAATGAAAACAATTGTAAAAATTCATTTTTCATCAGGCTATATTGTCTTTAATATATATTATTTCTAAAAGCAATTAAAAGCTTACCTAATTAAATAATTAGATAGTTTTATTGCAGTTTTTATTTTACGATTTAGAGCATATTTTAAGTGATTTATTACTATTTTGAAAAAACTTACATGAAAATTAAGATATAAAAAAATATTTTACCAAGATTTTCTAAAAATAATGATTTCAAAAATAAATTCATTCATTTGTGAATAAGTCTTGAAAGTTTCATTAAAATACAAAAATTATTTGATTTCTGCAAGAATTTTCAAATTAATGTGTTATTTTAGCAGAAAAAAAGGCACACAAATATCCATTACCAGCTCTGTTACACTGACGCATTAAAAAAACAAAATTCTTAACCCAAATTTTGAATGTGTTAGAAAGGAGAAAAACTTTTTTTAAATAATTAAAAAATACATTGGTCTTTCCTTTTAATAATAACATAAACATTTTGACAATACAACTTTGTTTATATTAAGTTTGGGGCCCTTTTCCATCATCTGTTTTATAGCGAAAAAGCGAAGGGTCCTAAGATACATATATGTAGGTTTCCTTGAAGATTGCTGACAAAGCCCCACAGTTAAGGATTTTTCTTATATTTTTTCTTGCATGCCTTAATCACTCTCTCCAAAAAAGAAATCTCTTGTATGCATGCAAGAAAAATATAATCACAAACTTAATCGCAAAGCCTTAACACTCATCTTCAATGAAACCTGTATAATAGATGGATTGCTGCCCAAGTACACTATATATATAATTGTGTATTTGGGCAGCAATCCCTCTTTTATACAAGTTTCATTAAAGATGACTCTAGAAAAGAAAAAACTTAAACAAACACAAGAAAAATTGAATAAAAAGCTTAAATACAGTCTCTTGTTAGTTGTTTTTAATGATATATATATATATATATATATATATATATATATCTCATATAAACATATTATAAATGTGTTTAAATATATATATATATCATATGAACATATTATAAATGTCTTTAAATATATATATATATATCATATGAACATATTATAAATGTCTTTAAATATATATATATCATATGAACATATTATAAATGTCTTTATATATATATATATATCATATGAACATATTATAAATGTCTTTATATATATATATATATATCATATGAACATATTATAAATGTCTTTATATATATATATATATATCATATGAACATATTATAAATGTCTTTATATATATATATATATATCATATAAACATATTATAAATGTCTTTAAATATATATATATATATATATATATATATATATATATATATATATATATATATATATATAGCTTTAAGGTATGCTATATTTTTGGGGTAAAATCCTCAATATTGGGAATAGAGCATATGTAAATATAAGCAGTGTGGACAGAGATCAACACCGAATAGTGACAGTCTGTTTCATGCTTGAATACAATTTTAAGGTGCTCTCTCTATCTATATCTATCTATATATATATATATATATATATATATATATATATAGAGAGAGAGAGAGAGAGATAGATACTACACTGGATCAGCTTGTCAGTATTTTTAGCAAGTAACAAAGATCTTTAAAAATCAGTATCAGAACCAAAATAGAAATTATGGTGCCAAAGATCTCTGAGAACCGAATGTTAGAAGGACAGTTTCTCAAAAATTAAATAAAGTCCAATTATATAAGAATAAAGAAACACTTAGTGTATATATATATATATATCAAAATGTTCTTCATATTAACCTTTTTCAGCAACACTCAAACTTTTGTTTCACTTAGTTTACCTTGCAGACTCTCGTCTTTCGGAGAAGAGAATAAGACACTGTCATTTTTACTATTTTCATCCCCCAAAACTTCTCTTCAATTGTTGGTTGAGGCTTTTCTTTGTGGCAGCTCTCCTTGTCTAGCTATTTTTTGCTTGACCCGCATTTCATCTGGTGTGAGTCTTCTGACATGTGTGGGTGACGAAGATAATAACCTGACCCCCATGGGTAGGCTCAATAAAAGCACTGTTTTAACATTGCTAGGAGTCAGATGGTGAGATACCAATATCTTGGTTGATGAAGAACTGGGAAAAGCGACAAGAGGTTCTCAATGAAGGTTTCAAAATAGATGAATGAACTGGAGATATATATCCAGAATAACTGGTTATATTTAATAATAAACAGTATAATGTCGGATGACATATATTTCTAGTGAATACTCTGTTCATGTTCAATGGATAAGGCCATTGCTTATTTCCTTGCTACAGGATTGGTTGATGTTTAAGTCTTCATAAAAACTACAGTTGTGAATACTGATATTGAACATAGATAAACTCTCACCACTCGTCGTCCTGGATATGACGATAAACTACATCTGCGTCCTGAGTAAGACGATAAACTACGTCCAACAGCAAGGCCTCTGATCAGGAGGCTTTGAGGAGTGTGACGCCAGCTCTTAATTGCTGGTGTTCCCAGGTCCACCCAACTTCTTTTTTCTTCATAAAAAGAGGCTGTACCTTGCTTTTAAATCTGAATAAATCATATACTCGCTAGTAATTTACAGTTGCCTGATGAGATGCATTGATATGCATCGAAACACAACTGCAATTGTGTAGCGATTTTGACATGTTGATTGATATAATATCCTAAAATAATGTACATATTTATATATATACATGAAGAGTACATATATATATATATATATACATATAATCATTCATCTGAAGCAGTCCTTTAGAAATGGAGAAATCTTTTCTATTTTGATATTCAGTTACCCACTGTTTGTCTATGTTATAGATTTGTCTATCATATCATTTATTTTTAAATAAAAGTAATATCAAGTGTCTGTACAAATTCATATTGAAAAGAGGGCATAAGTTTTTGGTTAAAATCCACCCAGGCACCTTTGTGGTTCATAGACATTTTTTTATTATTAATTGAGTCCAGTGGGAAATAACTTTATATTTCATGAAATACTTAGTCTGTCGGAAAACATTAAAACAAGAGCATTAAATCCTAAATCCTGCAGTTAATCTCCAGCATGCAGATTGAAGATAATACTTAGGTGATTATGCTGATTAAGAAATGAAGAGAAACATCTTTCATTGGCGATTCAGACTAATATCCTCATTCATTTTTTTTTTTCTAGAATATTTGGATGTTAAATTCTTTGTACTTTTCAAATAGACTTCTATCCTCTCAGGACAGCTGGGGGCTTCCTTGGTATGATGATAAACTACTTCCAGTTGCAAAGCCTCTGATTGGGAGGTTTTCAGGAGTCCAGATCCACCTCTTAATTGCACTTGGTCCCAAGTCCACCTTAACCTGGGATGTTAGCACCTGTTAGGGTCCCAGATATGAACAGATGGAGCCCAAAATGGAGTCAAAAAACAATGAATTAAAACTTTATCTACTGAATAGAACAATTTAATTTCTGTAAAACAATCATGTTTGGTTGTATGTTATTGGTCAGCAAGTAAGTTTTGCACAAACCTTAATGGTTGTGTTTCATATTTGTGTTCCTTTGATGTTTTTTTCTTAATTTTTTGTAAATTTTCCCATTTTTTTAAGCAAGTTCACCCCAAGCAAGGCAGTAAAGCCACTAAGACTTAAGGGATTATTGGATGTGAAAGAATTAGAAAACAGAAACATTACTAAAGGGCAGGAAAAAAAGAATAGTAATCAGGAGGACAAAAGATAGCAATTGACATTGCATTTAAATTTTTGAAGATTAAAGTTGGTTGGAAAGCATGGAGCCAGAAGGGAGTTCCACAAGCGAGAAGTGCAAGAAAAAAAACTGTTAGCATAGAATTTATGGTTACATCTAGCCAACTCAACTGTAAATTGAGTTTATTACTATGCTTAAATTCATGAAGTCTCGGTATCATAGTGAAGAGTACATCTGAACAATTACCATACAAGTATTTATAGAAAAGGCACAGGGAGGCAACTTTAGGGTGATGGGAAAGTAACTGAAGCTGAGATGCTAGATTAGGACCAATAATATTGCTGATTCTTCTTTGCATTTTATCAAGCGTCTCCAGATATATAGCAGGTGCTCTGGATCATATGTGGCAGCAATATTCTCAGTATGGGTGAATGGTAGGGGTCTAAAGTTCTTGCCGCCAAGGCTATAGAGCCCATTCTACATTGCTTGGGGAAGAAAAGCTGGATGGCATTAGTGTGAAAGTAAGTGAAAGAACTCTTACAGAAGGTAGTGAAGGAAAGCAAGAAGAAAGGAATAAATACCAATTGCAAGAAAAAAGACTGCATGATTGTCAGCAAAGGCAAGAGAGATAAAAGAAAATGCCTAACTTACCTAGTGAACTTGAGTAAATAGATTGTGGAGCTAAGATTAGGAGAGATAGCAAAAAGTCAAAATTTATTAAGAGCTACAAGGGAATGGAAATTGTGGAGAGCTATGATTGCCAACATCCTATATGGACACTGCACATGGAAGTAGATGTGTTATATATTTACTTACTGAAGTTTTGGGGAAAGGCATAAATCCAATCTTCCCTATACTGTATTTCAAAGCTAGTTTTCTTTAAATATAATTTTATTGTTCCTATTTCCTATAATTTTATTGTTCCTATCACCTGTTCCCTATTAAATAATAAACAATTACATAGGTAAGTACTATCTATTTCTGTATAGTTATTCAGTATGCCATGAGAAGCATATAAACGTTAAATCCATTGTGAGTAATGACACAACGTCTCATCTCCAAATATAAGTTGGTCCAGGCATTGTCAGGAAGAAGAGATCTACAAAGAAGACTTTAGTGTAAACACTATCATTCAAAACCATTGTATTTGTTGCTTATTTTATGTTTATAAGAAACTTGGGCCAACACAAGCAGTTTTGGTAAGGAAAATGAACTTTCAGTGAATGTCTAGCTTTTGTATGAGGTGTTCGAGAAACTTGATCCAGCAAGCAAATCTATACAGGATTTTATTTCCTTGCAACCATAACCCATAATTCTTTTTCATTAAAAGAAGATATAGGCAGCAGACAAGAATCATTCATGTCTGGAGACCACTGGCCCAGGGATGATGCAATCCTTCTCCTTTCACTGTTGGTCAGTCAGTATGGTAGGATCGATCAGTGGAGAAGGAATTGATGGCAGGAACTCTTGGACATATGTGGGAAGGGAGGAATGTGGAAGGGGAATGACAAGAGTCAGAATCCAGGGATGAAGTTAACCTGCTAGTGATGCTATACTTACCACTGCAGATTTGGATGATGGCCAGTGTCCAGTGCTGGAAATTTTATGACCCATCTTGGGCAAACTGGACAAAGAGAATGATCCATATAAATAAAATTGCTTGTGTATGTGTGGAGAATACTTGAATTTGGGTAATGGAGTAAGACAGCCAAGTTGTCTACACACTCCGTTCTGACCCAGCTCTTCTTCTGTATGCTATATCATTTCAGGACATGTCTCATGTCTCTCCACAATTTCCTGTTCTTTTTAGCTCTTAATAAATTTTTGACTTTCTGCTATCTCTTCTAAACCCTGTTCTGCCTTCCATTTACTCAAGCTCGCTAGGTAGGTTATGCGTTATTTTCCTATGTCCTACTTGCCTTCAATCTCCGAGTATCAAATTTTCCAAGCCTTCCATTTACTCAAGCCCGCTAGGTAGGTCATGCGTTATTTTCCTATGTCCTACTTGCCTTCAATCTCCGAGTATCAAATTTTCCAAGCCTTCCATTTACTCAAGCCCGCTAGGTAGGTCATGCGTTATTTTCCTATGTCCTACTTGCCTTCAATCTCCGAGTATCAAATTTTCCAAGCCTTCCATTTACTCAAGCCCGCTAGGTAGGTCATGCGTTATTTTCCTATGTCCTACTTGCCTTCAATCTCCGAGTATCAAATTTTCCAAGCCTTCCATTTACTCAAGCTCGCTAGGTAGGTCATGCGTTATTTTCCTATGTCCTACTTGCCTTCAATCTCCGAGTATCAAATTTTCCAAGCCTTCCATTTACTCAAGCTCGCTAGGTAGGTCATGCGTTATTTTCCTATGTCCTACTTGCCTTCAATCTCCGAGTATCAAATTTTCCAAGCCTTCCATTTACTCAAGCTCGCTAGGTAGGTCATGCGTTATTTTCCTATGTCCTACTTGCCTTCAATCTCCGAGTATCAAATTTTCCAAGCCTTCCATTTACTCAAGCTCGCTAGGTAGGTCATGCGTTATTTTCCTATGTCCTACTTGCCTTCAATCTCCGAGTATCAAATTTTCCAAGCCTTCCATTTACTCAAGCTCGCTAGGTAGGTCATGCGTTATTTTCCTATGTCCTACTTGCCTTCAATCTCCGAGTATCAAATTTTCCAAGCCTTCCATTTACTCAAGCTCGCTAGGTAGGTCATGCGTTATTTTCCTATGTCCTACTTGCCTTCAATCTCCGAGTATCAAATTTTCCAAGCCTTCCATTTACTCAAGCTCGCTAGGTAGGTCATGCGTTATTTTCCTATGTCCTACTTGCCTTCAATCTCCGAGTATCAAATTTTCCAAGCCTTCCATTTACTCAAGCTCGCTAGGTAGGTCATGCGTTATTTTCCTATGTCCTACTTGCCTTCAATCTCCGAGTATCAAATTTTCCAAGCCTTCCATTTACTCAAGCTCGCTAGGTAGGTCATGCGTTATTTTCCTATGTCCTACTTGCCTTCAATCTCCGAGTATCAAATTTTCCAAGCCTTCCATTTACTCAAGCTCGCTAGGTAGGTCATGCGTTATTTTCCTATGTCCTACTTGCCTTCAATCTCCGAGTATCAAATTTTCCCAGCCTTCCATTTACTCAAGCCCGCTAGGTAGGTCATGCGTTATTTTCCTATGTCCTACTTGCCTTCAATCTCCGAGTAACAAATTTTCCAAGCCCTCTTTGCTCATTACGTGCCCTAGACATTTCAGCTGTCTCTTTCTGATGTTAAGCATAAAGGTGCTTATGTGTAAATAAAAATTTGATAGTCAAGTCCTCTTTCAACAAAGAGGAAAGAAAAGAATTCTAAAAATTATAATATATATGTCAATCTTGTTATATTTTCTAAAAGATTCTCAAATTGGTATTTGATTCCAGGGATTTATTGATTTATTTTGTTACAGCTTATCAACCCTTTGTGGGTTATTTAACAACAAAACATATTTCAGATTATAGGAGGTTGCTTACAGTACCTGGTGTTCCCAACTGGTTCCCCATCTAACTACTGACTGGGATTGAAGCTGCTTAACTTCAGTGATTGAGAATGAGTGTTTTCAGTGTGATTTGACTAAAGACTGAGTCCAGGTAAAAATGCAAGATTTTTAATGCTCTTCTGTTTATATAGGGAGCCAAACCCTCTCTACTTGGATTATTGTTATTTAATACAAACTGAACTTGTGTTTTACTGACTTCAGCTTAGTGTATATATTTTAAAGAAAAAGCTAATCTTAGTAAAAAACTATTGAAGTAACATTTTCAGTCAACATCTCTGTGTTTCTCCAGAAAGATGGTGAAAATACTATGTGACAGAAAAAGTTTTAAGCAAAATGGAAACAGAAAGTGCTATTGTACTTAGATCTCTGAATGTAAGAGACAGTTGAAACATCTGGGTCACAAAATGTGGAAAGAGGGCTTGGAGAGTTAGGCACACACAGGAAGGCCAGAGGAGCAGAGGAAAACATCAATCAATCAATCTGTCCAACAAACTTGTGTAAATGATGAGCAGAGCATGGAATGGGTGGGATAGAAATGGGAGAGACATTGTATAAAGCATCAAAAGATAGGAAATTGTGGAGAGCCATGATCATCTACATTAGTTGAATATGAGATTTAATTTTATGAAGTCTTCTTAACTGAAATAAATTAAAATTTGCTTTGATGTTGCTTATACTATAAAACAGCCTTTTGTAGCATTTTACCCACATGTGTTTGAGCTTGGTGTTAGAAAAAAAACAGGTATAAATTAGAAATTTGAATGCTAATTTCCTTGGCAGGCTCTGACCACTTGAGTATAAATATTTTTCTATCATCTGAGAGCAGATTTAAAAGGAAAATATTTATCCACAAAAAAGATGCACATGAAAATTACCTCCAACCTTTTAACTGGGGCAAGAAAGGTTTTTGTAATTTTAACTTTAATCATGATAGAGAACCATTTTTGCCCTCTATAAGCATGGCTGATGCTAACCTCCAGGAGAACAACTCATTGCACCTTGATCTCAATTTTTCTTGTGACATGAATTGGAGCATTTATATTGAATCAGTTGCTAAATCTGCTGCTAAGAAAATTGATTTACTTTGTCTTTCGAGATAATTTTTCTCATCAGAATCTATCTTGTGCATTTATAAATCTACCGTTCGTCTGGGCATTGAATATTGTTGCGATATCTGGTCTGGTGTTCCAACTATATATCTCCAGATTCTCAACAAAATCTAAAGAAGGGTCTGTAATGTTATTTTAATGAATTTAAGCATACTACTAGATTAGCTATTAGGTCTCATCATTTTATTGTTGAAATAGCTTGATGTAACTGGAAATTCTATTCTAATAGTTTCTTTTTTGTGTTCTTTGCACTTTTCTTGCTTCCTTGCTACCTAGAAGCTTCAAAAATTTAAATGCAAACATCAATCACCATCTTCTGTCTTCCTGAATCCTGTTCTTTTATTTTCATTTCTCTTCACTAAAGTCTCATTGTCCTTGACTCTGAGTAACCTCTTAGTGGTGTTATCACCTTCTTTTGAGTGAAATGATTAAAAAAAAAAGATGCAAGTCTCCAAAAGTGCCTTCTTAATCATGTCTTATGCTCTTCTTTAAGTGTGGAGTTCCTTCAAGATGTAGGGTATTATGACTCTCTGCAACTTGCTTCCTTTAATATTTTGTTCAGAAATTCATATGGCAGCTAAATTCCACAACAAAATAAACAAATCACAAGTCCAAACTTGAAGATCCAGAGTCAGAAGGAAATGTCAAAATCACAAATCATAGGTCCAATGTCACAAATCCCAATACATGTAAAAGGTCAGAAATCCAACATGCATGCTGATGGACAAGGCAGAAAAATAAATGACTTCCCTATTTTAGAGCACTAACTACTTTTATCAACAAAAGTTTTTCATTGGTTGGCAAGTGGGAAATGACACAATATTAGCATATCTGGGATGCATTTATGGCAACACCTGCAACTTATTTTGTCTTTGACATATCGTACAGAACACACATACCCTTTTTCTCGGTAAGTGAATTTCTCTTTCACGACACTCACCCTTAATTTCGTAACCACACTGGTGATAACCAGGGATGGGTCTCTTAAGGTTTGTGTTTCTTCTCAAAAGAACAACTACCATCTCCTCACCTGATCAATCACCTCCCAAAGCGACATCAGACATACTCAAGGTATCTCTCATTTTGACCAGTCCATCATTGTTAAAGGACTTGCTGTTGACATTACTTGTTGATATATTTGAACTGACAAAGGGGCGCTGATCCCATCAACAAAAATTGTGCACAGACTTGTAATCTCTTTGACATGTCCCACTTGATATTGAGTTGTACATTTGGTTTTGCGGGGTTTTACCCACACACGCATTTCCCTGACCCATATGTCAATAGTCCATGTTCTTGCTTTGGTGGAGATGTTTTATCATTACTTCATGCCTGGACTCTATAATGGTAAATCCCATTAGCTTGCATGGTGGAAAGTGACATATCATCTTCGGGTGTAATGTTGTGCCAATATACAGCTTCCATCACTGAACATGGTTTCCTCACAGCAATTCGCTTTATGCTTTGGTGGCAACATTCAACTATCCTGTTACCAGAGGGGATATGTGCGCAGTGTAAATGGATATGGATTTCCCACCCATCCAAAAACTCTTTGAATGGTTTGCTATGGAAAGCCGTGTCATTGTTGGTGAGAAGTTCAGTAGAAGGTCCCCGTTCAAAAAATATAGCCTTTAAAGGGTTGATGACCCAGGCTGAATCTTGTCGATGTCACCAGATTGTGAATCGAGTGGGTCCACAGCCAATCAACATGAGGTAATGTTTACCATCATGATGAGTGATGCTCATCCCAATTTGTGTCCACACATTGCTAACGTCTAACTTTTCTTATGGCCATCATACTGGTGATTGGTCAATGGATTGACAGTCTTTATATTCTCTATACTATGACCCTAACCGCTGCCTTGGATACTGCTGGATCAATCAGCCTTGTGAAATACATGGTCTTTTTAATGCCAGGATGCCTACTTTAACAGTGTATCAGCCTTGTTCGAGCTGAACTGCACAGAAAACATTCACTGGTTCCACCTCCTTCCTCATTGCATTTAGCCATCTCTACAGTACCTTTGACTGCTCAGTTCTAGTTGGACTTCACCAGCTTTATGTCCAATATGAAGTCATATTCACTGACCATTTTTTCCAAGCTGCTGAGCTTCCTCTGAATGAGAATCTTGCTTGAGGCCTCTGTGTGTATTCTGGCCCTTCCGGTGGGAATGTCAGATATCCATCCATGAACACATGCAAAGTCTTTGAATAAGTGCAACTCCTTTGCCTTCAATTGAAGTGATTTGTTAACACCTCTAAGTACAGCATCCAAGTAAGCTATGTTTATGTGCTCAACGTCCTTTTCAAAATGCAACCAGCATGCATCCTCCACTACATCCCCATTTGAGGGATCCTCCAGTTAAAATTAATCTTGCATTGACCCATAGTTCAAACTCATGGCCATTGACGCATCACTTGCCTCGCACGAGGTCATCTTGGAGTACTCTGGTAATAACATCCATATTCATGTTGTTGAGGGGCAGGGGCATCTGTTACTTCATCATCCCAGCCAGACATAACCTCAGTTGTTCTGAGTTTGATGAAAGCAGTCACAGTGCGGAGACAGCCACACACAGGAAAGTGTCCTAATTTTTTGCATTGTGAAAATTTTTTCGGTGTGTTCAGTTTCTTTTGGTACTTCACTTCCAGTACAAGGTGTTCTGCTCCCCTCAAATTTGCAAGCTGAGCACTCAGGTATTGTCCTCCAAACATTCTGGGTCTTCGTCATGTTAATCAGAAATCAGCAAGATGTTGTCATATGTGTGTTGCAGATGTTATGTCTTTGTTGACATAGATGTCATCAATATAGGCTGAAGTATCCTGGAGAATGGACTAATCTTTTGCCAGTATGGTATTCACAATGGCTTTCATGATAGCCAGTGCCAGACTGAGCCCAAATCCAATTCTTGTCAGGCAGTACTTCTGCCCCTTATAAATGACTATTTGAATTGGCCACAGCAATCGATGCACATATCTGTGGGTATGTCTTGCATAGATCAAGCGCAGAAACACTGGGTCCTTTCCTCTGCTATTCTCTTAATTTTTTTGGCACAAACATCAGCATGTGCCATGTATGCATCAACATGCTTATTGAGCTTGTAGTAATCGAACATCGGGCAGATCTTTCTTATATTTTTTTGAACCACTGCCATTAATGAGATCAGGCATTTGGGGACTGAGTTCTTTTTTGGGGTAAGGTATCAGCCACCTGTCATATATCCATGTCTGTCGTTCACACTGATATTCAATCCTTGCATGCTTAGACACAGGGTACTCAGATACCCAGTTTTTCAGATATTCCAGTAGTTGGCCACCTGACCACTTCCATAATACTGTCCAGGTCCTGGTATATTGATCAAATTCCATGGTAAAGTCGGGCTGATTTACAGACATGGCTGTGCAAATATGGGGATTAACAAACTTCACCCGTTTTTGTAATGTGAACACCACCCAACCTCTCAATGACATCCATCCTGAGGAGCAGATTTAATCCTAACAGTTCTCTTTCCACAACCAGAACATCTTTATTGATAGGGTCACAATTGTATATGTGAGCTACCATGCTTGTGACTCCTTGACTATTGAGGACCCAAAGGTGAATGGTGGTTTTACGTCACTCAGGCCACACACCAGTCTGACTTTCTCAGCCCACTCTACTATTGACCCACTGCCGTCAAATTCAGAAATAAATTTTTGATTGAATTTGCAATCTGCCATGTTGCTGAAATAACTTGTCAAAAATAGATAAGGCAGCTCAATTCCACAATGAAATAAACAAATTGCAATCCAAACTTGAAGATCCAGGAGCAGAAAGAAATGTCGAGATCCCAAATTGCAAATCCAAACTTGAAGATCCTGGAGCAGAAAGAAATGTCGAGATCCCAAATTGCAAATCCAAACTTGAAGATCCAGGAACAGAAAGAAATGTCGAGATCCCAAATTGCAAATCCATCTTCAAGATCCAGGAGCAGAAAGAAATGTCGAGATCCCAAATTGCAAATCCAAACTTGAAAATCCAGGAGCAGAAAGAAATGTCGAGATCCCAAATTGCAAATCCAAACTTGAAGATCCAGGAACAGAAAGAAATGTCGAGATCACAAATTGCAAATCCAGTGTCACAAATCCCAATGCAAGTAAATGGTCAGAAATGCAACACACAAGCCACTGGACAAGGTAGAAAAATAAATGATTACCGAACTTGAGAACACCAACTGCTTTTATTGATGGAATAATTTTCCATTGTCGACAGGTGGGAGAGGATACACAATATTAGCATATCTGAGATGCATTTATTGCAATACCTGCTACTTACTTTTTCCCTATTTTGATTATTGTATCTTTGGCATATTGTACAAAACACACGTGCCCACATCACGTGACTTTCTCTTTTGCTGCATATTTGTAAATGATATGATGCCAATATTGTTTTGGGAAAAGATAGTCTCCATGTTTTTGAATTCAGAGTTTCCTTCTCTTAGATTGGTTTGACTGCTCTGCTATTTAACGTGTATTTGTGGACAGATTCATGCCATTATCAAAGGCGCACAAACAATTGCAGCCAGTTTTGAACATAGCTTGCAAATTTCATTTTTTGTACTGTTAACTGTTAGTCCACTTGTACCTTCTGTGTACCTGAGTTTATTTAACTTGCCCATTAATAAAAAATCCTTTCTGAGATGTTACTAATAATTGATTGCAAAAGTTTGACATTATTTTATTGAATTTATTATTAAATGAAGCCATGTCAATTATTATTGATGAGAAATACCTGTGGAAATTTCAAGTTATTTAATTTTAAATTTTATTTAATTTATAATTCTATTTAAATTTTCTTAATTCATAAGTTAATTACTGAATAACCTCATGGCGAGTTCTACGATAATAAAATATCCATATTACACTGTTAAATATTTGTGCTTTGCAACTTTAATAAAATAGTGAAATAACAATCATAAATATGTATGTGGGTCATTATTTTTAAAAATAAGGTGGTACAAATGAAAAGATTGGAAATTGACAACTTTTTCCATTTCATTCATTCTTTTTTTTCTTCCACTGAAACCAAGTACAGTCTCTGATATGTCTTTTCCATCTTTACAAGAGGATCAAACTGAAATAGTCCATTATTTATGAGGTATTGGCTGGAGATATTAAGCACTTCTATCTTCCCTTCTTTCATTCTTTCTTTTTTCTCACTGAAACCAAGTAGTGCCACTGATGTTCGTTTTTTTTTACCTTTACTTAGATCAAAACAGAACAGTCCATTACATATGAGGTATTGGTAGTGTGCAACACACATGCTAAATAAGGAAGGAAGGGACACAGAGAATTATAAGATTTTTCAATTCGCATTTTTTCATCTTATTTTCAATTGTTTTCTTTTTTTTATTGCAAGAATCTTGCTTGGACTTTCCTTTGTCATGAGTTGTGCAGTTTGAAAATAAAGACTAAGCCTCCTTTGTGAATACCATTAAAAAAATGATTCTATGTGTTGCAATGAAAAAAAAAATGAAATTAAAATTTAACAAATTCTAGTTAAAAAATTACTTATAAAACTGACATTGTTTTAAGTTTATATAATTCACTTAATTTAGTATAGGCTTGCCTTGTGGCCGACATAGTTGCATTTTTCTCGGATATGTCAGAGTTTGGTCTACTTAGGTAAAAGCCAGGAATTTGACTACAGATTGAAAAGATTTGAAAGATTTGTGCTACACAGTCTTCTTAACTCTGAACTCATCTTAGAAATTATCAGTGCCAACCAAGTAGTTGAAATAGTTGCATATATCTATGAGCATTAGTGTTCAACTGAAAGTTAAAGTGAAAATTTCAGATGTTGATTTTCATGGGTAGCAGGATGAGTCTCCCAGATTACAAGATCAGAATTATTCAAACACACTCTTCACCAAATACACCCCAAATTTAACCTTTTTACTCTAATAATTAAGCTCAGTTAATATCAAAACAATTTAGACATCTGACTTGGTTCTGTTTTTGTTGTTTTTATTTTTAATAAAATTATTTCAGGAGAATTATTATTTACAGAGTGTCCCACATATTCAGTTAGGGACCAGAACCGACTGCAAATAGTTAGAATCCACGAATATTTGTAACCCCACCTAAAAGTGCTTATAAGTACCTATTTTGATTGTTAAAATCCCATATGCCTTCAACCTTCATCCTAAACACTTTAGAAACATTTCAGAGCCATTTTTAAAACAAACTATTGGTGACCATACACTTAGCATAAATTTTCTTTCATACGTACAATAATAATTTTTAATATATGCATAGATCAATACAACCATTGAAAATACTGTATAAATTATGTGTCGCAAGACATAAAATATACAGTTTAAAACATTTTTTAAAAACAGAACTGTGATGATGCCTACAGACTAGCATAAGCCACTTTTAAGACCCCAGCTGCAGCCCCTAACAAAGAACTAAGCCCAACTCTGCATGTTTTTGCATTTGTTTTTTACAAGGATGTACAATTCTGCCAATTTCTACCTAAAAAAGAACTGTTATATGTTTTAAGTCACTTAAATAACAAGTTTAATAATACAAGAATATTTTAAATATGTTCTATGGAAAAAATATGTGAATCAAGGGAGTTCTCAGTGAATAATTTGTACATATGTTCTTCAGAAAAACACGTGAATATTTGGGGTTTTCACGAATAACAAGTACATATGTTCTATAGAAAAATCCATGAATGTGTGAAGCAGCAAATGCTGAAACGCAACTAGATGGAGGGGCTAACTGTATATCTAAATTTCTGATATATCATTGTTTACATTCGAACTAATGTCCTAATCTTTGTTGTTTTTATCACTAAGTTTTGGTCACTGTGCTCTCTGGTTTCCTCCAGGTGCCAGTCAATCAGGGAATTTCAAAGTGAACTGTTTATTTAATCTTAAAGGGTAGATTGTCCTTGTTCTGCTGTCCACATTTATGGATATCTTGTTCTTTTTACTACTATTCTGTTATTGCTTACCCTCTTTCAACTTATTTTAATTATTCCACTCCAAGCAAGGCAATAAAGCCACTAAGATGCAAGGGGTTACTGAGGATGAAAGACAATAGAGTCAAGGTAACTGACAAAATAATATTGCAGAGAAATGACAATAAAAGGAGAGTATTCAAGGAGACAGAAGATGATGATTGATGTTGCATTTAAATTTTAGAAGATTGTAGTTGACAGGAAAGCAAGAATCTGAAAGAGAGTTCCACAGGTGAGAAATATGAGAAAAGAAACTATTAAGATAGAACTTACATTTACATCGAGCAATTTAAGTCTAAGTATGTACTACCGTTTCCAGGGATTGAACTCCCAATTACTATGCCATTATTATTATCATTTTATTCTTAATTATTTATTTATTTTTAGAAAAGTACATTGATTTCAACTTTTCATTTGAATTGTTTGCTTACTTGTCACCAAAACTGTTTAGTCAAGAAATTAAGCTCGGCATTCGACCTGCAAAATAGGGAAAGTGGGAAAGTGGGGTAACTGAAATCAAATTGGAAGTGAATTCTTCCTTTGGCTTCAGGAGTTGAGTAAAGAGAAAATCCATAAGTGCAGCTTGCAGCTTTCAAAATCAGCAAAGATGTTTTCTGACTTTGGTCGTCTCTGACTGCTGCTTCGACTTTGACCAGCTTGAGAAGGCCCCACCCCTGAAATGATTCTGCAAATGCCTCTCTTTGACATATTTGCAATTTTGGTTTGTTTGATGACCAGGAACAGATTCAGAAAGAGCTATGCAAAGTTCAGATTCTTTCTTTCATTGCAAGAATTCTTTGATGTCGTCCCCTGTTTCCTTTCTACAAGGTCTGGCACTGTCAGGTTTGTGAGCTGTGTTATCTGCCAAGACTAGGACAGACTAGATGAATCTGTACTTCTGTGTTTGTCTATCTGTGTCTGTAAACACACATAGACACACACTGATATATTGTGTGCGTATGTTTATTCCGATCATGGTGGGGAGGTGACTTTTCACTAACAAATGCCAAAAACTTAAAAGAGAAAAACTTTTGTGTGTCACTGAAACTAAAGTTTAGATTTGTACAAGAATTAAAAAGAACGCTTTTATTTTCTACCTTTTTCTTAATTTTATTGAAAATGATGGAGTACAATTACTTTGACACAATCTGAATCCAGAATCTTTTTTTTTTTATAACTAAAGATTAATCAGTCTAAGGTATGGTTCTTTGTGCAGCAAGTAAGATTGAATTTTTGAAGATGGAATAAAACTTGTACAACCATCAAAATTTAGGCTGTTTTATGAAGAACATAATGATCATTAGATAACAGTTAACTCAAAACTTGATCAGGTTAAGATTATAGTGATTGGGGAAACATCTTCTTGGGTGTCTGTTCTACAGGGCAGTTGTTCGCAGGAAGAAGTGGTTTGTGTGGAAATTACTTCTCACTAATGAAATTCATTGGGTATGTGGGTGGTTTTTCTACAAGTGGCATGGGGGTGGGGTCCTAATGTATGTAGTTCATCTGAGCACTTTCCATGGAAGCAGTGATAGAGCAGTGAGAGTCTCGTCACATTCCACCTGTGAGAGAGAGGGTTGAAAATAATAACAGAACTCAACATTTTCAGCCTGATCTGAGATGTTTCAGTTTTGGAACCAAGGAATGTAGTTTGAGCTATTTCCATGGAAGTAGTGACTGAGCAACCCGTGGGAAAGGTTGGAGAGTTGAAAATAATTCATCACCCACAAGGACTTGGAGATACTTTGGAACTCTGTCAAGACTGGAAAATGAGGACTGGGCAGCTTGCACCCAAATATGACAACAATACTC
>OZ038493.1:35050780-35088280 GCA_964036315.1 Acanthosepion esculentum | reverse complement strand
ACAAAATTGAGGAGAGACAAATGGAGACACACATGAATGGTCTGGAGATACCAAAGAGAGATCACTAGCCAGCAGGAGATCATCGTAGGCATAACTCCCAGGCCATGCATTTTAGAGTCCTTTCTAAGGAGGGGAAGTTAGCCGGGAATTGAGAAATCAGAGGAAGGGATTGACAAGTTCGGGTTAGTCTTTCAGAGAGCTATTCTATCAGGAGACTTAACAAAGAGAAACAATTCCACACTGCAGAAGTTGGGTCAAATACCACAGATGTTGGAGAAGGAAATGTGAAAGGGTTTAGGTGATTTTTTTGGAGCTGGTTTAGACTTATATTTTTGGTTGTTTATGGTCATATTATGTTGGTAAGGAAAAGACGTAATGTAATAGTAGCAGACAGTCATCAAATGTGACATGGGCAGTAATGAACTGGTGCAGACTGTAACATAATGTGGCCTTGGGGTTGCCCACCGGAGGTACATGCAGGGACACCCTTCTATGTGTGACATGACACTGCAAGAACCCCAATATTATTCTACTGTTGATCAGAGCAGCCTCTAAAGATGCTACACAAGAGTTTGGGCCCCTAACTACCATTCAGGAACAGCAACCAGAAAACTGCCAACCCAGTACCCTCAGTATGAAGAGATGTTGCCACAAACTACACACATCACAAGAGATTCACGACAGCACTATTACTAAGGCCAGAGAAAAGAAAAGGATCCAGGAACCCCTTCTTAAACAGGAAACAAGGGATGAGCCTCTACTCCTGTTCAAGAGAATAGGGAGGAGTATTGACCAGGTGATAGGAATGCCTATCTACTCCTATTAAAAATTATTATTACAAAGAATGAGTTTCACTCAGAAAACTCAACTGGAGAGCCAAACTAGGAGCCAAAGACATCTCAGTGCGAGTTATGTATGTATAGCTTGCTCATGATCTAGAGGGCTAAAAGACACATTGGGAGGAGAGGGTAACAAGAAATGCTTGCACATTCACTACACCTGCTCATATGGATTAGTATAGATGGGTATAGGAGAAGCATACGAGTCAGAGGGGAGTATGGACAGGGAGTCTGAAACTGAAATATAAAGTTTTAACTTAGTTTAAGTGCAACATTCACTTCTCGTGGACGATGACACTCCAATATCCATGATTAAAAATAACATCCTATACTTGTACAAACTAGAGAAATCACGAATGACATAATATTCAAGTAAGTTTTCAAAGAGGGGAAACAGGGTAAAATAAATTGAATTCAGTTTTTAAAAAAAAAAACAAAAGAAAAATTTTGTACCAATGAAAACTCATACATACACTTTGGGGAGAGAGGGACAAAGAGAGAGTGAGAGAGAGAATCAGAGAGAGGGACAGAGAAATAAGTAAATAAAATAAAATGATTAGAGAATGAAATTCAGAGATATGTACAAGCATGACAGGTGACTATATACTTTTTCATGTGGCTGCTTAGACGAAAATTAAAGCAAGAAGTGACTTTTTTTTGCTGGTAATGGCTAGCTAGTAGGACAGAATTTAAGTCCCTCAGGCTGAAGAAGGTCAGGTGGAGGCAGCGCTAAGATCGCCATGTCTGTGAGCCTCAATTACAAATAATGTCCTATATTTGCACAAATAAAAAAAAGAAGGTTGACCATTTCTGGAATGCAACATTAACACAGGCAGACTTTGTAATTATTGCGCCCAATATCAAAATACAGGGCATTAATAGTAACTAATAAAATTGAATGTTCACTTGTCCCTAGTTTTGCAGACATTATGTCCACTCGTAAGGAGATTTAAATTGTAGAATTTTGTCTGCATATATTAGGTTGGTGCAAAAATAATGTCATTTTTTGACGTTCTAACATATGTGAGAAAACGACATTATTTTTGCACCAACCTAATATGTATTTTACAGTTAAGTCTCCTGATAAGTGGATGCAATTCTTTGCAAAACTAGAGATAAGTGAGCATTTAAATTTAATTTCCTTACTACAGGCATGGTTGAGTAATGGATAGCGGCTCGGATTTAGGAATCAGAGAGTCATGTTCGAATTCCAATCGAATTCACTACATTCTTTCACTTACATGCTAATACCCTTAGGAAAGGTATAAATCCTCTTCTTCCCCCCCAGCTATGGGTAAATAGCAGGATAGACTGGGTTCTATAGCTTTGGATGGCAACTGGTTTACTGCAGAAAGAAATAGCAACCTACTGCAGGAAAAAATAAATCTGCCTTGTCAGTCATGTATAAATCCTCTTCTCCCCACCCCCCAGCTATGGGTAAATAGCAGGATAGACTGGGTTCTATAGCTTTGGATGGCAACTGGTTTACTGCAGAAAGAAATAGCAACCTACTGCAGGAAAAAATAAATCTGCCTTGTCAGTCATGTATAAATCCTCTTCTCCCCACCCCCCAGCTATGGGTAAATAGCAGGATAGACTGGGTTCTATAGCTTTGGATGGCAACTGGTTTACTGCAGAAAGAAATAGCAACCTACTGCAGGAAAAAATAAATCTGCCTTGTCAGTCATGTATAAATCCTCTTCTTCCCCCCTCCCAGCTATGGGTAAATAGCAGGATAGACTGGGTTCTATAGCTTTGGATGGCAACTGGTTTACTGCAGAAAGAAATAGCAACCTACTGCAGGAAAAAATAAATCTGCCTTGTCAGTCATGTATTGAAATATATATGATCACCTAAGCATGTATCACACAGGGCACATAACTGACTGACTACATTTGTGGAACCCAAGAGGATGCTTCCACAGTCACTACAATCTTAACCTGTTCAAGTCTAGGGTCAACAGTTAACTTCTTTACATATCCCCATAAACTGCGCCTCTTACTCTGTAACCTTCTACTTCGAGTGGCTCTTGGGCCTTGTACAGGGTGAACATCAATGTAAAAAAAATGAAATATATATGTAGGTGTGCATACATATTACATTGGCCCACACATGACCAGAAGAACATGCATTGTCTTATCTGTGAATGTGCTTGTGAAATGGCATGAGACTTTTCTGAATGCTGATTTAATCTTGTGGGGTAGCCATTTCTTGCTTTGAATGCACATTGATGAAGTGGTTTACTAACATTCATTGATGAGCTGTAGTGCTTTGGAGACAGGCAAATTTGTCTCAAATTCTGTCTCCCCATCTGACTATTTGATTCTGCATTTGTACATGTCATAGAAAACATTAGATGTTGATTCACGTTGATATTTTCTCAGAATCATTAACACCTGTTCACCTGATATGAAATAATTGCATTGGATACATTACTTGATCACTTTTCATTCTGTTCATATCAGACTGAACATATTTATCTACATGGAAGATCGGGTAGCAGACTGTCCAATGATCGAGAAGATTATGCATTTCCGACTCACAAAGGATCTTGGTAAAGTTGGCATTTCTGAAGACACGTTGTTCTAAATTTAAAACATTCATGTTCACCATCCAGCTTTTGGCACAGTGGTTATAGACATCTTTTTTTTTCTTTTTATACTGTTAGTTCACCCAATACAAGGCCTAAGGGCCACTCAAGATAGGGGTTACTGAGTGTGATTGTTGTAAGGGAGAAGAAGGAGGGAGTTAGAAGCACATGTTATGAGGATAGGTAGGATAAATATCAGTTGACCCTGAACTTGAAGAGACCAAGATTGTAGTTGTCAATTGTATTTTTTGCAAAACAATTAAATAAATTATTTTTTTTTAATCATTTCACCCCATCAATCTTCTAAGATGAAAAGGGATAGTGAGTGTTAGAGAATGAGAGAAAAAAACACTAGGGAGTGAGAACAATAAAAGAACAAGAATTAAGAAGAGAATGTGTATAATGATTGACATTGCATTTAAATTTCTGAAGATCAAAGTTGACTGGAAACAAGAAGCTGCAAGAGAGTTCCACAAATGAGAAGTGTGATAGAAAAAACTATTAGCATAGAACTTTTGGTTACCTCTAGTCATTTCAATTGTAATTTTCAATTGCCACCAATCTAGTACTGCGCTTAAATTTATAAAGCCTAAGTACCATAAAGGAAAGTGATATTTATTCTGCGAAAATACAGAAATGTGTGGCACAAGGCCGAAGGGGGATTGGGGAAAAAAGGACGTCTTCTTCTGTCTTAACTATAACTTAGCTAGCCGCAAACACTGACCCAATCGTACAAACAATATTCCTTACACCAAAACACCATGTACCGTTCTTACTACAATCACCATAATACCTCACTGTCTCTATGAAAATACTAACTAGTCCCCATATTTACATAAAGTACCATAAAGGAAAGTTCATCAGAACAATTACCAAAAAAGTATTTATAGAAAAGGAAGCTCCATTATTGCAATGGGAAAGTGACTAAAGCTGAGATGTCAGGACCAGTAACATTGCAGATTCTTTTTTGGATTTTGGATGCAGCAGCAATATCCAAAGCCTGTATGGATGGTAGACTTATAAATATGTAAGATAGATTCAGGTTAGAAAAATTGTCTAGCATGCCAATGGAACAAACTTTCTTAGCATTAGACTTAGCAATTGATTCAATCCATTTTTCTTTCAGAAAGTTATGATTAATACCATATTTTATTTTCATTTTTAAAATTAATAGCACTTTTTATGGTGGACATGAATAATTGAAAACTTTTAATTAACAACTCTAATTACTGGGATATATATATATATATATATATATATATATATATATATATATATATATATATATATATATAATGAAATGCAGCTGGAGTCTTTCAGAATATTTATTTAGAGTAATTTTACCAGATTCACAGTTTCATGATTTTCAAAAGTTAAATTGAGATGGAGAGACATATGACTCTACCATGATATGTCTCTCTCTCTCTCACACACACACGTATATATAGATACAATTTTAGTAGTGAATTTCCAATTAGATATAAAATAGATTTTATAAAAAACTTTCCTCAAAAAGTGTACAAGAATTCATCCTCTTGTCCACTTTTCTTTAAAGAACTCAACAACATGAAACAAACACTAGTTAATAACAGTTTTCTGAATTACCTCATGGATCACCAAATTAGAATATTTCTTTCTAGGGTAACCAATAGCCACACTGAACACACAGATAAAAACAACATTAATATTTTCTATAAAATTCAAATACATGTTATCTACAAGCAGGATAAATTTTTCCTTAGAAACATTATAATGAAATACGCAGCGCCAGGTGACTAGAATAATAAAATTAATTTAATTTTCTGCTATAAAAAAGCTAACCTTATTTTCAACAACAACAACAACTCACCTGCAAGATCTAAATTACAGAGAACCAATATTATTTATGAATTCGCATGTTCCTGGTCAAACCAAATTCATGAATAATTATATTGGACATAACACTACATGCCTATCAAGAAGACTCACATTACATTTCTCTGACCATAGTTCAATTAAGATTCATTTAAACACATACAGAAACCTACCATACTCCATCTGCAGCATACTTGTAGAAAATACAACTATAATAGCCTCATCCAAATGTAAAAAAAAAAGGACAAAAAATAAGAGAAGCACTGGTGGTAAAAAAGAAAAGCCAACATTCAATAGCATCAACTATGAACATGACCACAATATGCTGACCATGTTTGAAAAAAAAAACATTCCCATAACTTGAGATACAAAAAGAAATCTACACATTCAGTTAGAATTTAAAATAAAAACATCCTTGAAAATAGCTAAAAGAATAGCCAAATGCACTTGGACATGTAAAATATTTAGACAGTTTTTACTCTAGAAAAGAAAAACTTACACAAACAGAAGAAAAATTAAATAAAATGCTTGAATACGATACCTTGTCAGTCGTTTCTAATGAACCTTGTATAAAAGAGTGATTGCTGCCCAAATACACAACACGCACACACACACACATATATATATATATATGCTCTGTTGCTATGACGATGGAAAATGTTCTGATGAGCTACATTGCTTCATTTCACCAGTTCAGAGCTTCACAGCTGAGGCTCTCGCCATGCCAAGTACATTAGTGAACCCTCCTCACTCACTTTGTATTCCATTGCTAAAAAGTAAGTTCCATTTCGACTGCTTTGTGAAACAGACTCCTGAGAGGATGTTCCCCTGCCCATTAAAATCTTAACCTCTTGAAGTCTCTGGTCAACTGTTATCTATCCTGCATGTACTTACAATCTACAATTCTTATGTCCATAAAACAACTCCATTCAGAAGCTCTCTACCATAAGTGACTTTTGGGTCTTCTATTGGCTGAACAATAGAATAGAATATGTAGCAATCAGTACAGTTGTATATGTGTCGAATAGAATATATAGCAATCAATACAGTTATGTGTGTACAGAATAGAATATATAGCAGTCAGTAGGTATAGAATATATAGCAATCAGTACAGTTGTTTAGGTATAGAATATATAGCAATCAGTACAGTTGTTTAGGTATAGAATATATAGCAATCAGTACAGTTGTTTAGGTATAGAATATATAGCAATCAGTACAGTTGTTTAGGTATAGAATATATAGCAATCAGTACAGTTGTTTAGGTATAGAATATATAGCAATCAGTACAGTTGTTTAGGTATAGAATATATAGCAATCAGTACAATTGTTTAGGTATAGAATATATAGCAATCAGTACAGTTGTATAGGTACAGAATATATAGCAATCAGTACAGTTGTTTAGGTACAGAATATATAGCAATCAGTACAGTTGTTTAGGTACAGAATATATAGCAATCAGTACAGTTGTTTAGGTATAGAATATATAGCAATCAGTTCAGTTGTATATGTACAGAATAGAATATATCGCAATCAGTACAATTGTATAGGTATAGAATATATAGCAATCAGTACAGTTGTTTAGGTATAGAATATATAGCCATCAGTACAGTTGTTTAGGTATAGAATATATAGCAATCAGTACAGTTGTTTAGGTATGGAATATATAGCAATCAGTACAGTTGTTTAGGTATAGAATATATAGCAATCAGTACAGTTGTTTAGGTATAGAATATATAGCAATCAGTACAGTTGTATAGGTACAAAATATATAAGTGTAGAATAGAATATATAACAATCAGTACAGTTATATATGTACAGAATATAATATATAGCAATCAGTACAGTTGTATAGGTACAAAATATATAAGTGTAGAATAGAATATATAGCAATCAATACAGTATTATATGCATAGAATAGAATATATAACAATCAGTACAGTTATATATGTACAGAATATAATATATAGCAATCAATAGTTGTGTGTGTGTGTGTGTGTGTGTGTAGAATAGAATATATAGCAGTCAGTACGTGTGTACAATTGCAAATAACTACAGAATGCATACACACACTATAAATATCATTAAAAGGAAAATAGATAAAAGTGTGTATTTGTTTTTATGTTAACATAATCCATATATTTGTGTGCAAGTTTATGCACACACACACACACACACACACACACACACACAAGTCTTTACGCCATGGATATGTCTATATGCATGTTTGTGGATAATTGTATGTGTCTTCCCACATAAATGTATTAAAGTGCAGATACACAGAAGCAAATGAATTATGTTATTGATTCCAACTCTTTATATACACTTGATATTAAGAGAGGAAATTTATGATTCAATAGTTTTGTCTATTTTTGAGCAAAAATAGACAGGAGTTGGGGACTGTCCGCATCATTATCATCAACTTTTGCCATAATACTTGCTTCCTCTTCTTTTCTGTACATTTTTTTTTTCTCATCTTATATTTGGTTTAATTCAGGTTCACATTTTTTTTTCTTTTTCTTTCCTTTTTGGCATTTTAGCTAAACATAATTATCTCCCTTTTTTGGAGTTCTTTCAAACCATCTTTTTTAAGCTGCAGATTGACTTGTGTCTCTAATTTTCAGTCAGGGCCTTACGTTGCGATTTATTCTGATGCATTTTATGTGCAAGCTATTTACATGATGTTTATCCATTTGGTATCTGTTTTCTTTATCAATTATATAATTTTCAGCAACATTATTTTTGATTTCGTTTACTATTTTATTTGAATGTCAATATGCTTGCTTAACCCACATTCTCTCCATCCCTCTCTCTTCCGTTTTACAAAGAAAGAATTAAGAGGAAAAAATGGTATGGTGTAACACTTGATTTTTAAAAATGCAGAAAAAAAAGTCAATTAGTTGATATTTGCTCACCAAACTGGCCAATTCTGTTAGTTTAACATGTTAATTTTAAAAATGGTTCACAGTTAGAATACACAGAATATCCTAAGTTTTCTGGAACTTTGCAGGAAATCTTTGAACAATTGTAAAGATTTAGATAACGGCTGATAGAAAAGTTAATATAATTTGATTGTTTACTTTCGGACTGTGTACTCATTCACAATTAACAATATTTGTGGCATGTCTCATGTATCCATCACACTTCCCCAAAACACATTGATCTTATTGTCGCATTTTGCCTTGCTAACAATGGATTCAGTAATGATTCTCTTATCATGGAAATGTACAATCTCAGTCACTGAGTAAAAATAAATAATGCCACACAATAAATTTTCTACCTACCATTTGAAAATTTATATTTGGCTTGTAGTGGACCATGCGGTGTGTGAATGTGAGAAGAGAAGATGAGTTATCTCTAGGTTATAGCTTCCGCTGGCTGGTCCAGCTACATAAGGATGTTGGACTTTAATGGAGTCCAAAGAAAGCAAAAGAAAACGAACGAGACCAATATACATGTATGCGAACAAATATATATTAATAACAAATAGATTAATACACGAATTACAAATACATTGAAGACATGAATAAAATGTTACAGTCTGTATGGAAAGTTGTGTGTGTGTGTGTGTTGAGTTGAATGTCCGTACGGGGTGAATTTTGTTTTAGCATGTTCCCAGAATATGGGAAACGCTGGTTGTGCATAAGAGTTCACATATTGGAAATTTTAAGAGAAAGTTTTATATACCTATATATGCGAGGTTGCGGCCCGCGGCCAAAGTCGAGATAGTTGCTCGCACGTGCGCATAAGCAGAGAAAAGAGGAAGAGGCGAAAGGTCAGCCAGTATTTATACTCCCGGGAGAGAGAGACCCCTGTTGAAGGGTTAACGAAATGAAGAGGAGCTAACTGCGACAGGCTTAAAAATGTATCCTTTTTTTTTTTTTGTCAAGTTCCTAAAGAATAACATTGTCTTTTTTTCTTCTTCATATGTTCATAAATAGATTAATGGATGAGATAATGGAGTTGTTTTTACAAAATTTAAACGTATAAATTGGATTCTGTTTTTAAATTATGATAACTCTGCATATGAATTTCTATACTTTCTACTTGATTTCTATGCCATTTACTTAACCTAAAGTTTTAATTCCAGTGACATAGGATGGCTGTGCATTCCTTGTGGCCAAATCCTGCACAACAACACTGCTGCATAAAAATCACTATATCACCAAATTCATGAGCCAATGCTTTAATCAGCTAGGTTATTGTCCTGTAGTGAACATGGAGACTTCAACCCAACCTACCTGCTGATTAGGACTGCAACTGCTTCTGCTGCCTGTCATCTTTTGACTGCTGCTGCCTGTAACATTATTGGAAATATAAGGAAAATATTTATTGAATATGATAACATAGAATACAATACCTTTCACCCCAGAAATGTAAAAAAAAAACCTCTTTCAGGCCTTAGATGTGAAGTTCACATACCTGGTCAATTAATGTTTACATAAAAAAACTGTAGCCCAAGCCTTTCCAAACATTTTGAATTGCAACCCCACCTTTTGTTAAAAAAAATTTGCTGTGAACCAATCCACCCACTATTTGCTAAAAGAATTTTGTGATCTTCTCTGCCTGAGAATACCCCTGGGAAAAGTATCAATCTGCTTCTTCCCTCACTCTATGAGTTAAATAGTAGGACTTTTATCTGGGAAAAATCATTATTATTCTCAAAATAATTATGAATGCAATATTCACTCACAAAAACAGAATTCTTCTTATGCTCCAAAATAATTTTTCAGGTTTAAATAACTCACAAAGGTTGATCAGCTATAAAAAAAACAGATGACTGAATGAATCAGTTAAAATGTACAATTGACTGTTTTTATTCTTGGCAGGGAAAATTGTATTAACCTGCAAATAATAACCCTAACGTTGAAAAAAAAAAAAAAAAAATTTCTTAATTGAACGTGTAACCTAACTCAGAATTTTTATGCAACCTCCACTTTTAGAAGGCCTGCAATAAACTATCAGTATTTGTACTGAGAGGAACATCATACTAAAAATATAAGCAGCATATATTATATGATATTAATTTATGATAGACCATAGAATTATTTGAAAGAATGTTTTGTACTTGTCATTTTATCCTGTCTTTCAATGAAGATTATACTGACAAAACTTCACTTGGTGAAACCTATCATAGGACTGCTGATTTGGTTTTTGTATTATCATACATATAAGTTTAGAGTCCTCACATTGAAATCATACATTGGCCAAATCACACTTACTTGCCACTCTGTTCTGTACAGTTCCACTACAACTTCGTCTTCATTAACATCAGGATGGCAGTGATCTGTTCCATCAGGCTTCATGTATTGGCCTTTGTGATATATCTGTAAATGCTCTATTTTCTGGTCGTAACAAATTTTAATCATATATATAAACGCACAAGTGGTGCTAGTAAATTTTTGAGTTTGATCAGATTTTTTTTTTAAGGAGGGAAGGGCTTCTTGACTAGGCCAAGAACTTTTCAGCACACCAATTTGCATGCATGCATGCGTGCGTGTGTGTGTAATATAGGAGAAATTAAAAGGAAATACGAAGCAGAGATGCCAACATAAAAACTGAGTTGATTTTTATATTTTATGAAGAGAAAATGGAAAAAATGTTGATAGAAATGCAAAAAAACAGTTATTTCCAGAAAAGAAGAATTTTCTCTATTTTAGTTGGTCCTCGGCATTTTCAATAAACACTGTCTTTTTTGTAAGTCATATTCTGGCATAGTTTTGGCAAAGTGGGTGCTCTCTCCCAGACATGGCACTTTCTTCACTTGTTTTCAATGTTAAACTTAATTGACTTGCTATGTTTCATCAATATTCTTCTTTTCTTCTTTTTTTTTTTTTTTTTTTTTATTATTGTTCATTTAATACAAGGCCTATGTGCTACTCAAGGTAGAGGATTACTGTATGGGGATGTTGTTAGAAGCAAGAGTTGCTTATTATGAAGATATGTAAAATAGATAATGGTTGATTCTTGATTTGAAGAGGTTAAGATTATAGTGATCAGGAAACATCCCACAATGCAACTGTTCTCAGGAAGAAGAAGTGAGGATTGAGCCCCAGATGTGGCACTCGTATTCAATTTTTCCTGTTTGGTCTCAGGTTCTGTTTATAAAGATAAAAAAAATATTTCAACAGTCTGGATTTGTGTCTCTTAATAAAAATTAATCATTGTCTCTAGGCTACATATTATCCAAACAACAGAGTATTTTTATAACTGGTCACAGGAGGCCAGAGCTATAATGTTTACAAATAATGTGTGTGTGTGTGTGTGTACATACATATATATATATATATATATATATATATATATATATAATTTTAATACCTATACCCTGGCAGTGGGAAAAAAACCTGGATGATACAATTTGTAAAAAAAAATATATTTGAACAAACTGATATCAGGGAAAAAAACATTCAGTAAAAAGAGAAAAGACTAAAGACATCCATGTTGGTAAAAAATAAGCCATCAGCACCACAATGCCTAATCAAAAGAAAAAAAACACCTACCGAGTAAATTAAGTAAAAACATAAAAGTGCTCAATGTACTAAGTAGAGCAAAATCTAAAAATACTTTGTGAGCCAGGATCTACCTACCAAAGTTTAACGATGGATCTTCAGGATACATATACCAGTAGCACTCTGAAGATCTGTTAGATGAAATCTTAGTAGGTAGGTTATAATTCACTAGGTTTTTATATATATATATATATATATATATATATATATATACAGTAGCGGCCATAATATAAGGAACGGAAACAACAAAGACATAAATATGTGTATTACTTAAAAAGTAATGCATGATTTGCAATGAAATTTTTACCGAATAAAGATTAGGGTGTAATGCATAAATATTATACAAAGTTACAAAAATTTACATAATAGTTTTAAAAAAAAATAAAGATTAAATGGAACAAAGGAATACATATATATATGGATTCAAGGTATGATTGACTCTTTGTAATGTGTGTATGTATATATAATATATATATATATATATATATATATATATATATATATATATATATATAAAATTTTCTGATGATTTTCTTTGCATTGTTTTTTTGATATTAAGATTCACCCCAAGCAAGGCAATAAAGCCACTAAGTTGCAAGGGATTACTGTATGTGAAAGAATATGAAAAGGGAAAACGTTATTAATGAGAGAGAACAATATCAGAGGAATTAAGAAGATACTGATTGACATTGCATTTAAGTTTTTGTAGATGAAACTTGACCAGAAAGCAAGACACTGGAAGAGAGCACCACAAGTGAGAAGTACAAGAGAAGAAACCATTAGCCTAGAACTTATTGTCACATTTAGCAATTTCAACTGCAAAATGATGAGACCCTGCCACCAATCTAGTACTGCAGTTAAATTTATAAAATGTAGATACCAAAAATGAAAGCTTATCAGAAAAATTATCATGAAAATATTTATAGGAAAGGCACAGGGAGGCTTCATTGCAGTAGTGGGAAAGTGACTGAAGCTAAGATGTCATTACAATTTAAATTCACTCTTTCACTTGTATATTTGCTCAAATATATAACTTTTGCCAGTGTTAAATAGAGAAAGAAATAGTGATGATGATGTTGAGTAAGTCACTTTACCAATATGTTATCAAACATTTTGTTCCAATAATTTTGTATATAATTCTAAAATATTTTGATAATGTATTGCTGAAAAGAATGGATATTTGTGAAACTGTGTATGTGGATAAATGTATGTGTGGTGGTGCTAAAAACCTTTGGTATGACCAAGAACCCCTCTGCGCACCTTCCAAGAAAACTTATTGCTCATTTTGCCGGATTTTTGGAAGTGGGTTTGGCTGAAAATTCTTCAGTATTTCATATATATATATATATATATATATATATATATATATATATATGGGAGAAAAAGGTGCATGTATAGTAGATCAATGGAAAAATCACTTTAGTCCAGTGAAGTCCTAAAGGATAAAATGTGTTGCACAAAAAAACTTTCTTTACTCTTTCTCATTAATGCGCCCACACACACACATATATATATATAATATATATATATGTATATACTTGTTTTAAATAGGATATAAAATCCCCAAAGAAGTTTTTGAGAAATTTAACAAAAGGAAAACGTTTCATTGAAATTATATTTGATTACACGTTTCACCTTTCTAGGCTACATCAGATCCAAAAACGAAACAAAGAAATTTGTGTATGTGTATTTGTGTGTATACTTAAATAATAAATCATAGTACTTTTCCCCTAATAAGCATTAACAGATTTTTTACAAGTCATTCATTTTCTTTTTTCATTAATCATGAGAAATGTCAGCTTAGGGAAAAAGTCAATGGATCCGATGAATCCTAGAAAGGTGAAACACGGAATCAAATCTAGTTTCAGTGAAACGTTTTCCATTTGTCAAATTTCTTAACATATATATATATATATATATATATATATATATATATATATATATATATATGTGTGTGTGTGTGTGTATAGATATATATATATATACACACACACAAGTATCAAGTTATGTGTTTATACATGCTAATTTAGCCACACACATAAATGTATGCTTTTTCACAAACTCAAGTATGCAAATACATATATGTATGAAATATTATTATCAAGATTTTGTTGATATTTTAATGTAGAAATAGTCTCTATATATGTTTGAATATCAAATTATATATGGAGGGGGGTTTTATATGTTCATGTATATATACATACATACATACATACATATATATATATATATATGTGTGTATGTGTAAGCACATACATGGAAATGCACTCATATTTGATAGAGTTGTCATTATTTTGTTGATATTTTAATGCAGAAATAGTCTGTATATATATATATATATATATATATATATATATATATATATATATTCGAATATCAAATTATGTATAGAGGTGGGTGTGTTAATTTGTTCATGTATATATATATATATACACACACACACACACACACAGATACATGGAAATGCACTCACATTTGTAAGAGTTGTCATTATTTTGTTTATATTTTAATGTGGGAATTGTGTATATTGAAATATCAAATGGTCAATATATGAATATATATATATATATATATATTTTGTGCACCTCATGTTATGATTACAAAACTATTTTATTCTCTAATAGAATGATGTTTCTTTCTTAGATTTTCAAAACATGTCCAACTTCCTATCTTCCCCACCTTCTTCTATTGAATTCACTTCTCCTCCCTTACCTATCACCCTCTGAGCAATCAGATGTCAAATTTTAGAATTGGATAGTAAACGGTTCCAACTCTCTGGGAGGGTACACATTAAAACCATGCCTTTAAATTAGTGATTCTGCGTTTTTGTCGAGAGTTATTTAGTTTAAAAAAGGCAGGGAACTAAAATCAAAAGGAAACCATTGATTGTTAAACTTAGTTTCAAAATCAGACTGTTTTTTTTTCTTCCAGTGCAGTCTCTCTCTTTGACTCGGACGTGCCCTCGTCCATCCCCCAACCATCCACCCAAGTATTACACGGTAATTTTACTAAAATGTTACAGAATGCTTTGGATTTTTTGTTTGTTTGTCATAATCATCTATTTACGCTTAACTTTACACACAGCTTCAGAGTCAACATTTTCTGATAGATTACCGGTCTTTATCTTATGGTCGACATTTTATTTTATTTCTTTCTTCCCCGTTTTTTTAATTTTATTTTTGGACGTATTCCTGTTTGTTGGAGGACAATCGTATTGCTTTTTGGGCCTTATTTATTACTTAAGTCAAACAAAATCTTCCATTACACTTTGAAGGTAAATGAAGTTCGGGTAACATATATTTTAAAATGCTATAAAAGAAAATAGAAAAAATGAATGCTGAGATTCAAACAAGGTCTTTTGGATGAATGTTAGTGCCACGGTTTTGCTGATAAGAAGAAGAAGAAAACAAGAAGAGGGTGATGGGATGTTTAAAGAAAGAGGCATGAACACTGTTGAAAGAAAGATTCTCTTTGTTAGGTAATGACAAGAAGTAACACTTTACACATTATTGTCAGAGATATTCTGCACGTAAACAAAAACAGTAAAAAAACAAAAAAAATAAAATCAACGAAGCAGAATTGAAAAACAACAAAGTTGTAGATAAATTGTTGAATATGTTTTATTATTTGATGAGAACACTGAATAAAATTAAATGGCAGAAACGTGTGTTAGTTTAGGCTCTACTTAAAATGACATCTTTTTCATATAAAAAGTAAAATGCATGTTGAAAGAGAAAGATATATATATATATATATATATATATATATATATATATATATAAAAAATTGTGTATACATGCATGCCCCCACACAGATATGTAATAATAATCTCAAGTACTTTTAAAATCATATTATAAAATCTCTTTTGTATCCATTGTGCAAATAAGCACACTGAGAAAAAAGGTTTACAGGGATATTCACATCGATTTCTGTCATATACATACATAAATACACATATTTATATATATATATATATATATATACACACACACACACACACACACACACACACACACACATATACCCACATGCATACACATATATATGTGTGTATGTGGAAAGATAGATACATGCACAAATGATCACACATTGAAAAATGTATATTTATCATTTGTCTACATTACAATCTAGATAAATTTGCTTTCTAAAAGATGTATGCACACACACACACACACACACATATATATATATGTAAAGTATGCTTATAGGTTGAATAAAATTATCATATCATTATATTATGAAGAGGTAGATGCCAACAACTACACATGTAATATAATTATTAAAATTCCCGAATGTATATGCCCACACAAAAATATGAAATCACCAAAAATATACATATAAATATATGTAATGATAAAATTGACTTAGAATTGTACATTTGCTTAAATTATGGTTTAACTTTGATATTACATAATTTTATTTTTATATATTGATATAATTGCATAATTTTTTCCTCCTCCCTTTGTAACTTTGATTCTATTCTATGAAAATATATTCTTACCAATAATAGGGAAAATGTTTAAACCTTTTAGGAAAAAAAATGTCTTATTTTTTTCTTTTCCTTTCAGTTTATCAATCTTGTTAAACTTTTTTTCGTGATTTTTTTTTTCTCCTCTCTCTTGCTCCTCTGCGTTATTTAAATTTTATTGTATGTCATCCTTGTGAATTACTTACTCATCATCGTTTGCTGCCCAAATGGAGGAAGGAAAAGAAATAGAAGAAAAAGTCCATAGTGGAAGAAAAATCTTTTTGTAACCTACGAAAAAGGAAAGAAATTTGAAAAGAGGAGTGAAACTTGATGTAAATGAAACAGCCCAATATCAGTGCAAACATCAACATTCTTTTAATGTCTAAATCACAAAGGATGACTTGCACCAAGGCTAAATTAACTGGAAGAAAAGAGGAGAAGACGTGAGAAACTTTGTTGCTAGATCTGGCATTTATTTATTTATTTATAAATTGCACACTTGCCTCTCTAATGGGACAGTGAGGATTGGCCAGGAATGGGGTGATCGTATAACTCGAAAAAAGAATATCAGACAAGCTTAAACATCCAAAGAAAAGCAGGTTCTGTTTAGTAAGTTTTATGTTTAATGACAGAATAAGATTTGAGAATTGGGGATGATATCTGGCAAATCCACATCTACAATCTTGCTCACTTTTTTTTATATCAACCAGTTAAATGGACCATTGAAAAAAAAATGTCCATGATTAATTGGTATCAAACTTAGGTGACCTCTGGCTGATAATTTATTTTTTAAAGTAACTTAATTATTTATTTTTTTATTTATTTATTTTTGTCTGTTTGGAGTTATGGGTGTGGTAGAATTGAGAAAATTTTGATTGGCTGTGTGAAAATTTTATTTTTAAGGTTTTAGTTTTTTTTTGTTTTTTTTTCTTTTTTTTTTTTTTCTTTTTTTTTCTTTTTTTTTTCTTTTTTTTTTTTTCTTTTTTTGAATCTATTACATGTCATGGATTTTCCTTTTGTCAAATAGTTCTTGAGTATTTTCCATTCAAATTTTGATCTTGTTGAATACTTATCCATTTGTCCTTGAGTTCACTCTGTATATTTCCAGCAAATCTCTACCACTGGCACCACCATCTCTTGAGGAGCTCTTTATTTATGCAGACTTTCATTTTTCTATCCTTGAGTATTTACATCCATTCTGATTATGACATTATTTAGAATTTTAGGCATGTCTTTTTCAGCCTTTCTTATCACATCTTTTCGGGTATGTTTCTGTTTCTCGGAACAAGTCTTTCATTTTGTCGTTATATGATTTTCTTTCCAATAAGCTTTTCTCAAATCTGTTTACACATGTTTTCACAACAGTAATTATATTAACACATCTTATAAAATATCTTGTAAAATTTTCAGGGGGTGTTAGGTTTTATGATGCGAACAAACTAGGAGTGATATAAATTTTGATTTCTCAATAAACCCAAATGATAAAGACTTGAGAAACTTATTTGGTAATCACAATATCCCATATTATTATAGTTTCATTATTTCACAGGTTAATATAAACTCCTTGATATTTTTTCATCTTTATTAGATTTTCAATCATTCATTTCATTAACTATTGTACTATTTAATTGTTTGCCAGATATCATCTTTAAAAGATAAAATATACATATCTATCTATCTATCTATCTATCTATCTATCTATCTATCTATCTATCTATCTATCTATCTATCTATCTATCTATCTCTCTCTCTCTCTCTCTATATATATATATATATATATATATATATATATATATATGTGTGTGTGTGTGTGTGGAGTATTGGATAGCAGCTCACACTGAGGAATCAGACAGCCGAGTTCAAATTCCAGTCGAATCCATTACATTCACATGCATGATAATACCTTTGGGAAAGGTATGAATCCTCTTTTTCTCCCTCCAGCTATGGGTAAATAGCAGGACAGACTGGGTTCTATAGCCTTAAATGGCAACTGGTCTAGGAGAAGGACAACTCTGAATTCAAAAACTTGCGGAGGGCCATTTGGGGACCTTGTGGCATCTAGTGCACCAGGTCTCTGCTTTCAGCCCTTCAAAAAGTGTGGTTGGGTTTGCACGAAGCCTTCACCACTATAATGAAATCACTTGTATTGGTGTCTGGCTGTCGGTTCCTAGGAACTGAGCTGCTCAACCCTCATACATCAAATACAACAGGAGAGTTGAATATATATATATAGAGAGAGGATATGATGGGTAAATTGTCGTCAATTTATATTTTTAATTTCATGCATCCACCTTGATGGTTTTTGATTTTGTTGACTGCACAGCATAGTAGGGTCAGTTGGGCACCATCTGTGAGAAAGAGAGTACCATGATGCAATTCACTGGACATTTGTGTTTACTTTTCTGTTTGGCAACAACCCCTGTTTGTTTAGGAGCATATCAACACCTTATGGGTCATTTAATACCAAAATTTTCTTTTCTTTAGAGAATTAGTAATTTATTGTCTTGCTGGTAATATTTGTGTTTATTTACAAAAATATATTGCTGCCAATTTTTTTACTATGAAAATGTATTACTGGTATTTTCACTATAAAAATGTATTGCTGGTATTTTTACTATAAAAATGTATTTTTATACTTTCATAGTTTATGGGTTAACTATTTTCCCATAGCTGGAACCCTAAAAGCTGGATGAACCTGGGAACAACAGCAAGTAAGAGGTGATTCCATACTTCTCAAAACCTCTCAATCAGAGACCTTGCTGCCGGATGTAGTTTATCATCATACCCAGGATGGCAACAACTGGGTTATATGAAAAGAGTAAAAGCTGTCTCTTTCAAGTCATTTTTTATGACATCTCTGTTTAATTTACAGTATTTACATTGTTTGAATTGTTGTCCTCATCTTTGTTGTCATATTCACAACATTTAAGCTGTTGTATGCTCTGGCCTTCTTCATGTGGTTGGAATTTCGAATTGAACCCTTTATTTCCAAATGGCCTAGTGTTGATTGGATTCAGTGACTTGACCCGAAGAGTTGTGAGTTCCATACCTAGCTACTGCAGTGGTGAACAAAAACTTGGACAGCTGAGTTAAAAGAGATAACTGAGAGATCCGGAAGAGGCATGGCATGTGGAACTAGAACAATCTACCTCGGTGGATGAAATAAATGGCTCGGTTCAAAATTCCACACACCTGAAGAGGGCCAGAGGATACAATGGCTAAAACATTGTAAATATGGCAACAAAGATAAGGACAACAATCTGAACAATGTAAATAGTGTAAATAATTACTGTTGTAGCATACCTACGGACGATAATGGGTATGTCCCTATTCGCATAAATACAGTAGTAAATACTGTATGTTGGTCTGCAGTTGGAGATTCATTGTGGAATTCACTTGACTCACTTCTAGCAGTTGACTACTTGTTCTACACGCTGCTGGTGAATTTTATGTGTGTTGTTCTTGTCCTAAGTATTATCATTACCAACCTTCGTGTGATTATTCTATTCAGTAACCTTCCCTAGGTTACAGCAATTACAATACCACATCTCAGAAACATAGACAGATCTCTGTTTAAATTTATTATATTTTCTGGTAAGTGTTGTATTTTAAATGGACAAACAGTTTTTTAAATTTGTTCATTTTGCCATCAGGTACCGACTAGTTTAGAACAGGATCAACAACTTTACAACCTTTGCTGCTTCCAGGAAAAAAGCTGTTAATTTTACGAGTTGTTAATTCCTGTGAGTCATTCTCCTCTTTTTTTTTTTTTGTATGATAATAAACTTGGAAGATTTTTAACCAACTTCTAATGATATACATTGTATGACAAAAACACTGGAATTGGATCTAAAGCGTGGGACTTATTAAAGGTTTTGTGAGCTCACTAATATGAAAAAAATGTTATTAAAAATCTTTACAAAGATTGAAAAGATTAAACCTATTGTGAAATTACTTTATCATCGTATATTTTCTACAGCATCACCCTCCTCCTTTTTCTTTTTTTTTTTTTTGTCCTTCATACATTAGTTCAGGGATTCCCAAATGGTGCAGCATGCCTCATAGGTGTGGTGGCAGAGGATAGCAGGTGAGATAATTGGTTGGTTGGTTGGTTTGCTTAGCAGCATATCAACTTCCATGCTGAAATCTAAATATTTCATACAAAATTTTATTTTTTTTGAGATAATAATGATTTTACAAGTACAAGTTTTGCTAATTAACCCATAAATGGGGAAGAAGAGATGGATTCATACCTTTCCCAAGGGCATTTGCGCATAAATGATTATAATGAACTGAACTGGAACTCTGCTCTCCAATTAAGAATTCCAAGCCATTATTCATTACACCACCTGCCCATCCAAACTTAAAGCACCTGGTATTCCCAAGCAATCACCTATCTAGGTACTAACCAGGCTCAACATTGTTCAACTTCAATGAAGAACCAATGTTTCAACAGGATATAGCTGTAAACACCAGGTGAGTTGCAATGATTGAAAGACAATCAAAGATTTAGAAACAGTTTCAAAAATTTCATAAGCCAAAAGTGAATATGATTTCAAAATTTTAAATAATATTATGGATTACTTGTTATTGCATGCATGAGTCCCAGTTTAAATAGTTATAAATAATTATTGACTGATTTTATGATTGTGATAGTTTTGCATCATATCAATTATTAAGAATATAGTAACTGGGGGCTCCGCAAATTGGAGGAGAGAGTTGTCAATGATAATGTTCTCACATCGAATCCACAGTTATCTCCCTTTTTTATTTTTAAATGTACTTTTTATCACATAAAATTTGGTGAGGCACAAGCAAATTTTCATTCTGAAAATGCAGCCCAGAGAAAAAATTTTGGAACTACTACATTAGTTGGTGTATTTGTAGAAAATCATGAATAAATAAATAAAATCCATTTCCATGCAGAAATAAGAAAAAGTTGGATTAAGCCTATTTTACATCAGTATTTTTTTTTTTTTTAATCCTTATAGTTGAAAAATGTTATTTCTTTTTTAGCAATTTCTGATATAGATTTAAGGAGGATAGAACCAACATTATAGTGTTTGTCATGTGAAATCTTGTCATTTCTGAAGAGATGAAATTTTCAATTAAGAGATAACATTTTTTTATGCATCTTTGACCACCAAAAATTCATCAAAATTTGTAAAAATTCAGTTTTGAAAGCCAAAAGCCAAAAATTGGAATTTCACATAATTGATCTGACAAAATAATCAATTATATATTTTATAATTGTATCATTGATTTTGAGAAAATTGATTGGAAGTATATGAACTTGGATCTGGTAAGTTCTTGTCTATTTATTTTTTAAGTTTCTTGACAAATTAACCAAAAGTTTTTCTCTAAGTCAATTAATTTTTCTGAATTTTTAAGCCTAATCTCCAGTTTAAACTGAAAGGCAAGTGATCAATCTTTTTTCTCATCTTTTGCGCCACATTCATAAATAAACATACGTAGATCAACAAATCTGTAGTTTAATGGTGAAATGATTTCAGCATAATCTTCTTGTTAATGCACTTAATTCAGTAGTGAATATTAATCACATCGATCAAATATTATAAAGGGTAACTTTCAGATCAAAATTCCACTCAAATTTGTGTCTACAGATTTAATCATTCAGCTTCATGCATACATACACACATTTTTCTTTAAACATTAAATTTTACTGGATACATGGATACATGTATATCAGTAGATTTCCTCTTCTTTTTTTTAACAGTATGAATTACGTCTAAAAGCTTGTGCATTTGAGAGTCTTAAGAAAGAAAATGTAGCCTCCGGCAAGGTTTGAATCTGCATTCCACTTTGTAGAGTAAACTGGAATGCAGTTATTTCTTTATGAAGACTCTCAGATACACAGGCTGGTAGATATAATTTAAACCGTTTAAAAAAGAAAAGGACTAGCTGTTTATGCAAACATGTGTATCCAATAAAATATAACATTTAAAGAAATAAGAAATAATTTGGGATTAAAAATAAAATCCAATAATTCTTTAGAATTTGTTTATATAAAAGGTAATAATAAGTTGCCAGACATGCTGTAGGGGTAGGGTTAAGGTGCCCGAAGAGTTATTATTAAATTTTACACTCTATACTATATACTTTTTTTTTTTACATTTATATTGCTAAATTTTAAAACATTTGCATATTTATTATTTTATATTTGACATATATACTGACTGGCTACTGTAATTTTCCAAATACACCCATCTGCTAGAGAAACCTGCCAATCCCTGTTGCAGACACCTGCTCAGACACATTTTGTGTTTGTTCAACACCCATAGAGCCCACCTGCAGTTTATACTGCCACTATACAGAGGAGACCTTAGTGAAAGTTTCTGGGTGAGAGTAAATAATCAGTCTTAAACAAAGCCAGTATGTTCAAACCCTCGGTCACGATGACTTGTGACTCTCAGCTAGCACAACCATCAACAGCTTCCAAAACAGTTCCATCTACCCAATTTCACTTGCAAAGTTTGGGTCAACTAGTGGTATGATTTTCAAGCACTTTCCAAAGGTTCCACACAGAGGGATCATCACCCAAAACTGATAAAATTAGGAAGTCACCTTCCAGACAAATTGGCCATGGTGATATTCAAATCTGGGTGTAAAGGTTGGAAATAAACATTCTAATTACTTGGCTATGTGCCCATATTTGTGATATGAAAGGATTGCCCTCGTCATAACCAGAGTTTCATGCGATCTTCAAGTTCAGATTGTCTGAAGATCACATAAGCATGAAACTCAGGTTACGACTGGGGCCATCCTTTCATAAGCATTAATGTTGTCAGGTATTTTTTCTCTGTCTCAGTAATCTAGGCACTGTGCACTCTACTGACTAGGTAGGTGTTTGCCTTTAGTTTTCTTTTTTTTTCCTCTTTGCTGTCCTTTTGAGATTTTGTTTTGTTTAAGGGTATTTAGGTCTTTTAGCAAGTTTCCTTTGGTGGAGTCAACTGTTTGGTTATATATATATATATGGAGAGAGAGACTAAAGTGTGATGTGACATAACATAGAATGTATAAGGTATTGGAATAGTTGCATAGGTTGATCTATTCAGGTACATTCTAAAACTGGTAATATGACATCTGACTATACGACATGGTACAAGTCTTCCATGGTCAAAAGAAATTCTTCTCTGGCTCTTGTGAGGTGTAGTAAACCACTGCTGTAGTGCTAATGATAGTATCAACAGCTACAAATAGTTAAATTGGTCATTTCCCACTTGGAGACACTTGGGATTCATTGACTGAACATTTTCTGTTACGAACAATTGAAATTTATGAAATCTTTATAAGAGATTTTTCAGGAAAATAGTATTTTCATTTCCACTAAATGTTATAGTGGTTTCCTTACAAAGTTATTAAGAGCAACAAGGGACAGGAAATTGTGGAGAGCCATAATTGCCTGTGTATTGAAGGGACAAGGCACATAGAAGTAGATGTTCTTGATAATGAATGAAATATGAGCAGAAATTATCAGAAATCAGTATTATGGTTGATCAATAAATCTGTATAGAGATAGGAATTATTGAGTAAAAACCTTTTCAAAACCCCCGGACAGTTTAAAGAAAAGAGATACAAAAATTGCATCAGAAGTACACACATTTTAGACATCACCTTAAATATAAATACTCATTGGAGGAATTGAATGCTTGATATATATGTATATTTTTTGTGTGCGTAAGCTATTTTTACCCAGCTTCCTTTTCTGGATGTGTGTCAAGATATATACACAAACCTATGTAGATGTATTAAAGCTAATCTAAATATTCATGTATGTAAGTATGTATAGACACATGTCTATTTAAATGTGTCTGTTTTACAAACCTCAGGCAGAAATCTAGAAATGAAACTTGAGGAGTGAACCACAATAAAACTCTTCGGTCTCCTACTTGGTGCAGGGACCCAATCGGCATCCGAGCATGTGTGGTGTTGTATTTCAGCTGAGACTAATGGTCAATTGGAGCCCCTGGCCTCATTAGGCCACAAATTCTCATTAAATAGAAGAACACCAAAGAGGGTAAGGTTCGATTGAACCCCTTTGGGGCTGTAGTGGGCCAGAATTGTATTAGTGATTCTTGGCATTGATGGACAACACAAGCAAATAGAATAATACGCCACCCTAGGTAGCCCTGTGATGTTGCCCAGGGATGGGGCACTTGCATTATTGTTTGAACCTTCTGTTATACCATGCCCTTCTTCCCACTAAATCAAGGAAACACTGTGGAAATAAAGAACCCACAGACACAATAGCGGCCCAGACGCTGCATTGATTCCTACTTTGTCTTCTAACTTTTGCTTTTACTGTCTGTCTTTGGCTTTTTTGTTGTTGTTTTGCCCTCCCGACCTCTGTCTCCAGCCTGGCCACCACACCCTTAACTCTAACTCTAACCCTAACCCTGCCATGTCAGTCAGCTTTGTCACTGGTTGCCTGATTTCAGTAAGTAAAAACACCAGAAAGGTGGGCGGGGGTGGTGGAGATTGGATGTAGGTGTGAGGACAAGGGGTGAGTGGATTGGAGGTGGATGAGGTGGGGGTGCAGATATGGTAGTGGGCATAGGATAGCAGAAAAGCACTGGTTTTGAATATCTGCATTTCTTAACTGCAGGACTGTAATTTCTACAGAATTTAGTATATAGAAATTTGAGAATGCTATAATTTTCAATAACTGTTTCTTTAAAAAAAAAAAAAATACAGTGTAACCCGGATATAAGAGATTTTCTCTGGTCCCAAATTAGACCCTGTGTTAATAAAACAAAATAGACCAAACCCGGATATAAGAGAAACCCAGATATAAGATATTGTTCTCCGGTCCCGACAACTCTCTTATATCCGGGTTACACTGTAGTAATATTTTTGGTTCATTGATGGTCATGATCATAATAACAGGAACACTAGGAACTGCCTCCAAAAGGAGTCAAGATTGAAGGAATTGAATATAAAAAATGCAGTTGTTCAGACAGTTCAGATAAAAGCAAAGTTTACATCTGCAATAAATTGTATGTGTAGATATTTGTTGTCACTTGTTCCCTATTAAAAATCATGAAATATTTCTTAAATAAAAACAATACAACTTTGATTGTAAAAATTGAATGATATTATAAAGTGTAATGAGTGTTTAAATGTCACTTTATCAAAGTGACTTCTTCATTATTGAGAAAACTGCCTGAAAACCATGCGAAGGGGTGACCCAAGTCTTATAAATGGAATTGGTTTGACAAAACTGTTACGAAACTGTTGATGGTTGTGCTTCCACAAAATGACAAGTCATCATGGCTGAGGTTTTGTGTATACTGGCCTTAGTCAACAGTTGATCAAACCAGATTATATGCTCTCCCCCCCAAAACTGTAATGAAGGTTGACTTAACATTGCTGCTATGAAGATACAAATATACACTATTTACCTTGTTCGGACTATCGTCCTCATCTTTGCTGACATATTTATCACAATGTTTCGGCTGTCGTACACTCAGGCCTTCTTCAGGTGGTTGGAATGTCGAAATGAAACCTTTATTTTGCTCGCTGGGGTAGACTGTTCTAGTTTCATATGCCATGTCTAATGGATGTCAGTTATCAGTTATCTCCTGTTAATTTCCCTCTCCAAGTTTTCCACTGCCTTAACCAGGTATTGACACTCTTTGGGTTTTGTCACTGGATCTAACTAACACCTTTATTCACTGTGCCATGTGTCTTTGTACATCTGTGTATGAATTTCTGGGACTTATAAACCTAATGTCTTCAGCAACCATTTTTTACCAGTGCAGTGATAACAATGACACTTCAAAAAAATAATGATACCATCTATATAAAGCACAATTTTCTTTTCTCACCCCCAGTTCTGATGATGACTCGGGTGAATTTAAAGCTTGAAACCACACAACATGAATTTTGTTCAATTTTATTCACAAACAACTACTATATTTCCCAAAAGGCATTTGTACATGACAAAAAAAAAATATTAAAAACAACATGCACAAAATGTCTGCTGTTTTCAATATATATATATATATACACACACACACACACACACAAGTGGACAGTGAGGTATACATCAAGTGGTGACAATCCATTTCATGCTTGAGTGATATCATCAGGACATGGCCTGAAGATTGGCATTCAAGCATGAAACAGACTGTCACTGCTCAGTGTTGAACTAAGTGTCCACATTTATACGTATATTTACATACACACTATCCCTGATATTAAGTACTTTTATCCATGAATATACATTAAAACTACATTTTTATCATATACATAGAGACACACACACACACACAGTGTGATATGGAAATCAACACTACATGCTATCAGAAGGTATGGAACTGTCAACATGCTGTGTTGATTTCTATGTCTACACTGCAAGCATGTATATATATATATATATATATATACACATACATACACAAACACACTCGCTAATACACTTTGATTTAAAAACATTTAACTGACAAAACAAATTATTGAAATATTTTGCTAGTGAGTTTGTTAACGAGCAAAAATAAATCTGAAAATGATGAAAGCCAGTATTTAAATCAACTTTTCTAAAAATATTTAATAATAAGCCATTTGATTTCTGTACCATTTTCCTACATATAACAAGTTTCTGTGCAATCTCAAGACAAGAGGAAAATGCTATATGAATATTAAAATATGCAAAAAATATGAAATAAAAAGTAGGAAGTATGATTCTGCTAACAGGTGGGCTTTTAATTATTATTATTTTTTTTTTTTTAACCATAACACAATTTAAATAGAAGCCAGTCTGGGTTCTGGCTTTAGTTATCCATGGACAAGAAAAGGACTGAAGGTGTTTTGTGAAATCCCTTATTAAAAGAGTTTTGAGATTAGAAAGGTGAATTGGAGAGTTAAGGGAAATATTCATCATTAGCATCCCAAATTCACTCTTGTGAAATCTTAACAAAAGAATTCTAAACATGTGGCATCTTTTCCTCTTTTCTTTTTTTTTTCTGCATTGAACACTTGTTTACAAGAGACTGACTCCAAATAGATTAACTCATGTTTATAATCTTTCAGCACAAACAAGACTGACTCTGAGAGTGAAGAAGATATTCTTAGGAAATACAGCAGCTTAAATATTTGGAAACTGGAGTTTGACTGATAAATACAGGTTTAATTCAAAGTCCAGCCTTTTGATTGTTTACAAAAGAGTCCAAAGCAAAATGCAAAATCCATTAACCTTTCTTTTTCACCCTGTTTATGATAATGTGAGTGAATGCCAATGTCAAATTTTTACACTTGTATTTGATGACAGTTCCACTGACTGTCAACAGTCCAGGTGTGAATGGAACAATTGAAACTTCATGGCTTTGGTGATGGAATTATTTCTGTACAATCCTCAGCTGTGAGACACGCACTGAAAAACATGCATCGTTATCACTCTTTCTCCAGAGCAGACAGCTCGTCTTTGAGTTAGAAAACGATCAGAATTTTTCATGTTGATGTTTCAAGACAATTTTATTTTTCCTCTTCTCTCTTTTCTAGATTAATGGAGGGGGGGGGGTATTTTTCGATTTTTTTTTTTTTTTTTTAAATTGTTCGCTTCTCCAACTATTATTTGATATTTTCATTTTTAAACATTTTCCATCGTTTAAAATGGAATTCTTTCTTGGCTTTTTATCTGTTCTTTTCCAAATTATTTGAACTTCTGAACATCTTGCCATTTATAATTTTTGTTGAAAATTGAACTGTTTTTTTGTGAATTTGAAGGCTAATATTATTACTTTTGGTGTGTTTCATTTCCTTGTGAGGCTACAAATCGAGCTGAGGACTAAGCCACTGTTTCTTTGCAGAGGGATTCGTTAACAACTCTTGCCAATTGGCTCGTTAGCTGTATCCTATGGCAAAGGGATCATTAACAGCTCTAGTGTGAAATATCCTACTCATGTTCTTTTATTATTATTATTTCATTTTATTTGTTTATTTTGAACTGAAGCTTTTGAGACAAGCCAAGTCAGTGCAGGTTTGAGTTCTTGAAATAAAAAAAAAATATAAAAAATTTAAAATTTCCACTTTGATTTAAATTTTCTTCCTTTTACTGATATTTTAATCAACTGTTTGTGATTTTTACTGTTGCATTTTAACAAAAATAATTTCAACTCTTACAAAAAAAATGTTTGAACAGAACTAGTTTATTGGTAATAATTTTGATTATCAACTTTTGTTTTCATAGCTCAGTTCTTGACAAGTTGGTGATGCTTGTTAACTTTAACACCTCTTTAAGAAGGAAATCTTGAATTTTAAAACATTATAGTGTAAAACTGATTAAAATAAATAGTGTCAACTATCCAAGTTATTAATTGTCAAAATTTGATTCTTTCTTAAGGTTCAGCTAACCATTTAGTCTTTATAATGACGCTTGCAAATAGTGTACTGATGTAATTTACATACAGTAGTTTGTCCTGAATAGGACAATAAACTACATCCTGCAATAAGGTTTCTGATCAGGAGGTTTTGAGGAGCATGGAACCACTTCTTAATTGCTGTTGTTCCCAGGTCCACCCTGACCCGGGGTGGTAGCACCTGTTAGGGTCCCACCTCTGGGCAAATAGTTAACCCCCAAACTGGGCTCAAAACACTATAAAAGTATAAAAATGCGAGCAATACATTTTCATAGTTAACAAAAAATAAAAAATCCCAGCAATACATTTTTTGAAAAAAAAAAATTTACCAGAAATTCATTTTTGTAAACAAACAAAAAAAATTACCAGCAATAGATTTTTGTAAAAGAAATGACTAACGCTCACAAGAAAATTAAATTTCGGCATTAAATGACCCATAAGGAGTTGGTATGGCACTAAACAAATAAATGTACATACGATAGTCCTGTTCAGTCAGTAACACTTGCACCCATTCAGGACATGGGCAATCATGACTCTCCAAAACTTTACCTTTTAACCGTTAGTAGTTTTTTTCTCCCCTTTGCTGAGGCTCCCCCTGCCCATTCCACCATCCATTCACACAAATTTGTTATGTAGGTGCCTTTCTCTCCTTGCCCTTAATATGCCCTGTGAGGGTTAAGTTTTCCAAGCCCTCCTTTCTCATTATGTGTCCAAGGAATTTCAGCTATTTCTTTCTAATTCTGAATATAAGTGTTCTTTTTGCTACCATTTTCTTTAAGACTTCCTTTTTGCTTACTTGCTCTGTCCATGGAATTCTCAGTATCCTTCTTTTGAACCACATTTCATCTGTGGGGAGATTGTCCAGCATTCACTGCCATATAAGAGGATCCCTTCTTACTGTTTCTCATCACTTTGATTAGCTTTTGGAAGGCACCTTTTCCCTGGCCCAATGCGTGTTCAAATTTTGGTTCCACTCTCTGTTAAAACACTTCCCAGTCATTTAAACATCTGAACCTGCTTGATGTTGACATCTCCAATTTACGACTTGCATCTTGGGCTTTTCCTCTTGCTGTTGACCATACATTCTATCTTTTTGATAGTCCTGATTTCATGCTTTCTTTTATTACTCTGTCTAGGAGGTGTGTGGCTTTCTTTCCATGTCAGCCATCAATACAGTGGCATCTGCATATCTTATAGTTAGACCCTCTGATAATAAATCCTGGTAAGGTCTCCAGTTCCCTACAGTCTTGCTGTAAAAATGACATATCCTTTTCTCGCATCCCTTTTTATCTTTGTGCACTTGCTCTATTGACTTCCTTTCTCTATTCACGCAGTTTACTCCCAGTATAAGTTCTGGATTATTTAAATTGTTTGGACTATTATCCTCATCTTCGTTGCCATATTTATCACATTTCTGCTGTTGTACGCTCAGGCCTCCTTCAGTTGGTTTGAATGTCAAACTGAACCCTTTATTTCGCTCACTGGGGTAGACTATTCTAGTTTCACGTGCCATGTCTAATGGATGTCAGTTATCTCCTGTTAATTCCCCTCTTCAAGTTTTCCACCACCATAACCAGGTATTGAACTCCCACTCTTTGGGTCGTGTCACTGGATCTAACCAACGTGCACATGGTGCAGTGGATAAAGGCATTAGCAATAAAAATCTTGTCGGCATTAAATAACCTATTGAGGTTGATATGCCGTAAAACAAAACAAACCAATCAAATTGCTTGTGATTGTTCTTTTCAAAAGTGGATCATATGTTTGAACAAATAATCGTAAATGAAAATGCAGTCCATTAAATTTTTTTCTCTTAAATTGTGAGGCATCTAAATGTCATAGCAAATCACATATCCAAGTATTTTCAAAATCCTAACAATGCTTATATGTGATATTTGGAGAATTGCTGTGATGTCTAGTGTTGTATGACTTTTTAATCAGCATTTAGATTTGGGCATTATCTTCTACAGATGTCCATGTAGAAAGAGAAGAGATTGTTTTATCTTCATTTCAAGTTTCTGTTTGATAGACGAGCAGATGATCCTTTTTGAAATTCAGACTTCTAAGCAGCATCCACTTTAATGGAAGGGAATAGGAAGTAAAAAGCTGGATGAAGGATTTTCAGAAATCAAGTGGCAACAAAACTGGAAATAAGGTATATCCGGGTGGTGGTCTATTGACAGTTATACTTGGGATTGGGAAGAGGTCTAGTCCGCACTTGGTGGGAGATGGATGTGTCCGTCGTGCAGTACCGAAGCTTCTATTTCATATTGCCAACCTTTACTATGTTGGGATGAGTAGATGGGTAAGGAGTTGGTAGAGGGAATAGCAGACTTTGCAGAAGTTGTCCTAAATATTACCTACCCAACCACACAGATGAGCAGGTAAATTGATGAATAAAATATGTACATATAATATGAGAAACAGAGTTTGTGTTCTTATTTCTCAATGTGATATTTGTCATTACTTTGTGAGTATGCAGCGTACCCTTTCCCAGCATTCAGTGCACACCAACAAGATTGTAATGCGACATGGGGTGATCATTGGGTGGTTTGTAGAAAGCTTGCGTGGGGGTCATGTTGTATATCTCCACTATACTGCAAGCCTAGCAGAATGTTCTCAGCTTTCTCAGTTGAAATTTACCCTTCTAAACCTATTGAGCCATTTACAAACTGTACTCTAAGATATGGCACCATATCTATAAAGGGTACTAATCTTTATTGCTTTTTCTACTGTGTTTTCCCATTTCAAAAATAAAAATGATAAAAATGTATTCGATTTTCACTTTTAATATAAAAATATTTGAAATATGAGAAATATGAATTATCTCGGCATTGTTTTGTGTCATGTGACACAAGACAAAGGGAGAATGAGAAAAGAAGAAAGAAGAGAGAACAAAAAAGGAAGGGAAAGAGAAAGGAGAAAGAAAGAAAAGAGAAAGAAAAACTTTTGTTTTTTTTTTCAAGTGTCTTTGATAAAGCCACACTGTTATTGCCCTATTTCTAGTCTAATTCTGCTTTGTGTTGTAGTCATCTGGATTTATATCATTAATTTGTTTATGTGACTCATTAAACTATCTGATGGAGCTCACATTCATTTATACTGGGTTTCTTACGTAATGGTATGTAGATGCATTTACTAAGGCCCTCCAGTATATCATTAGTGTTGTATATTTTGTTTATGACTTCTGTGATATTATCAATGTTGAAATCTGCTAAGGCTGAGAATATTTTTGTTACAATTCCACTGGTTCTACTGATTTGTTTCTCTTCATCTTCTTCAGTGCTGATCTTACTTCTGATTTTAATATTTCTGCTTCATCCATATTTTCAAGATCAATTCCTGACCACTGCCAATCAATTTTTTTCTTTATTACCAATGCATTTTTATAATAAAATCCTCCACAATGCATTTCAGCAACTGAATCATTGTAGACCTAGAAAAAGAGAAATAGCTGACAAAACAGTCTTGGGGTTGAAAAAAGAACCACTAGTGGTTCTAAGCAGCTTGCTAAAAAATTTGCATAGTTTTGTTCAAATGTCTTCAAATAGTTTGCTCATTATTTAACTATAGTTACATGTAAAAAATTGCATCAATTGTATCAATCAATAAGGGATAAAATTACCTTATTTAAGAAAAGCACATCTCTTGATCCTGTCAAAGTTTAGCTTGCAGGAAATACTTGAGTTTGGAAAAACATAAAAATATATATAATTATAAATATACATATTATCTCTTACCATTGTATGTCCATCCCATTCAATATTTGTGACTTTTACCTGTCTATCATCAAGAATCTGCTAATGTCTGCTATCAATTTAGCCAAAAATTACTATGTTATTATCGATCAGGAAATCAAAATCATAAAGCAAGCACAAAAACCTATATTATTCCACAATGGTTACCTGAGGACCAAAAGAAATAACAGAGAATTTAACATTACTATAGCAGTATATGATTCTGTGGAGGCATGTGAAGTTTTTGGAATATTCTTAAGGTGGCAACTAAAATTTATTTTTAACATTAAGGACTTTATAGAGATGATAGTGTAAATCTCCTCTGTAAAACAAGTTCAAGAAATACAGACCAATTGAGAAAAGAACTGATAATTTTTTTCAATGATCACAAGCTAAATGTTACAGCAATCACCAATACTGTAGTGATCAACTTTCTCAATGTGACCTTGGACTTTAATACTGGTTATTGTAAATCATATACCAAAGATCTATATAACCATGGATAGATCAGTAAAGAATCAAACCATGCTCGTACCATTCTAGGTAATTTATTAGATTATCTACTAACTTCAGCAGCAATTAAAACTTTGATAATAGTAAAATTAAATATATAAAGGCTTTAGAACTAAGCAACCAGAAAGTAATTTTAGAGTATTTAGAAAGAAAAACCCAAAAGATAAAAATAAAAATAAACACCGTACACATAGGCATAACATAATATGATTTGACCCACTTCTTAATCGTAATGTTCAAACAAATATCAGAAGAATTTTCACAAATTAATTCATATGCACTTTAATTATTCACCAATACTAAAAAAGATTTTTAAGAAAAATAATGTGAAGATCAGCTATAGCTGCATTAATAACATTGATAAATCTATATCCCAACTTAACAATATAATACATTTCCAACAAAGACCACAAAGTCAATTTTTTAAAAATAAATGCAACTGCTGAAAAAAATATGGTCTATCCCTTAAACAGCCAATGTATGATTGATAATATTGTATACCATGTTAGCATACATTCTGGTAATGATGTCAAATTTTATTTTGGTTCCACTGAAAATCCTTGGAAATTTTGTTTCTACCATCATTTCTGGTTTCTTTTATTTAGTTAGGTTCTTTGTTAGTGATTCTAACAATAATTTACAAGGTTCAAAGAAGCATGGCCTACAGGTTTCATTCACTCAAAGCCATTCTCAAAGCTGACAGGTTAGATATTTCTGAACAGGTTTGGTGCCATGCATGATATCTGATGAGGCTATTTACAAACATGAATTGAGTTTTCAGGTTAATGTTTTGGTTTTGTAACAATTTGCAATCTCCATTGCAGCCTTTTATGTTCAATTTCCTTTTCTCCTGTATTAAATGTTATAAATTCATTTATATTATTTCATAGACGAGAGACCAAAAAGACAAAAATATCATATGTTCAGATTTTTTTTTAACTATGTGATGAAATCTTGCTTAAATTTCTGAGCATCTTAAAGAATAGCCAGAGTACGAATGATTAAAAATGACGAAACATAGCAATCAGCACTTAGTTTGGAATAAAACAGAATTAATACTTAAACCTCTTGGGTTTTCGGCCAAATACTCGACAACTGAACCAAACTCATATATGCTACAATTGTGACTTGGTCTATTTAATATTATTATCAGTCGCTAAAAATAGTCCAAACAAAATCTGATCAAAACTTGTACATTCATTGCAGTGAGTACCAAATACAGGTCTAATTTGTGTAGTTATAAGTGGCGACAATTCTTTTTTTTTTTTTTTTTTTTTTTACTTGTTAACTCTTTTCTGCCCTCAGGATATTCTTTGATAATCACCAAGGCTCACCCCTCCACCCCTGCACACACAACCTTTTTTCTTAGATTTTTGATAGATTATTTATTTTTATTTTCATTTATTTTTGTGGGCAGCTTTGCCTCAGAGGTATGGATTATTTTATTGCTGGAAGATGCCCTAATTCTCAGTCGAAATAATTTCCTGTTGAGAGCATTTAATGTTTATCGTTTTGAGGCAAGAATAGAAATCAGTGGAATGGAGAATATCAATCAGAATAAAAATAATAATAGTCTTAAAATAAGACTCATCTTAAGATGAATCTCAAGCAAATACTTTTAATATTAATAATGATTGTTAAAATGATTCTAGCACAGTGATAATGATATCAATTATCATCATTAGGATTAAAGTAAAAATAAAATAAACAGTATTCATTAAAAATACTTAATTAAGAGATTTATGCAGTTAAAATGAAATAAATGATCTCTAAAAAATGATGTTATTGTGCGTGGTGTATTCGTTTGCAAAGAGAAATTGAGTGACAGAAGACAACAACAAACAAAACAAAGATTTGAGTAAAAGAAATATATTAGTTAATTTTCGTTAATGAAAACACATCAACAAAAATATGGTTACAGTGCACTAGGCAAAAATATCTCTACAGGCTCATGTAAAGGCTGAGAAAGGTGTTGTCCTGAAAAGGACAGTTTTGTGGTTACTGAAGAGCAATGACCTGAAAAGGCCAGATTCGTAGTTACTGAAGTAGATTGTCCTAAAAAGGACAGTTTATTGCATATCAGTACTTCTGGCAAGAATGGCTAGAGCAACAGAAGCTGGAGGCTACCTCGAAATAGCTAGAGCTGTGGTGGATGAAAAGCTGAAGATGATGATGTTGGCTCACTGGAACTACTGCTGATGGCTGGAGGTGTGGGCCGGCTTTTGGCTGCTGGAAGAGATACTATACTTTGATTCTAATCATCTGGTCTGCAGAAAATATTATTTACCCTGGTCTTTCCACTGAGACAAGATGTGACACAAGGTCTGGTTTAAAGTGTGGAACCCACTCAGACCAGGTACAAATATTGCCCATTCCCAGCAACTGTTGGTTGCACTGGCATCAGTATAACTGCTGATCTCCCCTCTCTAAAGCAATGGGGGGGTGCAGGCTCAGGCAGCTGTTCCCTACGGCTGTGCACCTTACAGTTTTTATTTTTCCCTAGCTGCATCTTTGTTTGCAGACAGTCACAACTGCGTTGCACTCTGCCCAAAGACAGAGATGCAACTGAGAGATGATAATCCTCCTCCAGCATTGGCTATGGAAGATGGCGTTTTTGTTGCTTTGAGGACTTTATATATTTTGTTGTTCTTATAGATTTTTAGCTGGAGTGCTTCTCAGGCCTTATTTGTCTGTTGATCAAGCTAACCATCGGAGAATTTTAAACTGAAACTTATTTAATCTAGGGGTATTGTATCTTAGTTATTTTTTTTTAGTTCTTAGTTTTTGCTTCCACTTGTGCTGTTCGGCATTGTGGGGAGACACAGTCGTCTATCAGTGGCAAGACGAGTGGCCTGGAGGAGAGGTATCTCGTGGGCTCTGAGAGTGTCTGCCACTGAGTCACTCCAGCATCTTCTTGATCTGCCTCTTCTTCTTTTTTTTTTAAGCATATCACCCCAAGCAAGGCTGGAAGCCACTATCACGCAAGGGGTTACAGAAGGTTTGGAAGAAGAGCAGATATGAGTGGTAAAGGAGAGGATGTGGAGAAAGAGAAAGACAGTGGGTCGATCAAGGCAAGGGGGTTGCAGAAGATTTGGAGCGAGAGCAGATAGGAATGAAAAATGAAAGGATGTGGAGAAGGGAAGTGGATAGATCAAGGCAACTGGAGATGTCGATTGACGCTACACTTAAACCGTTGGAGATTGTAATTGTCAGGGAAACAGTAATAGGGAAGGGAGTTCCATAGGCGAGATGTGCGAGACATGAAGCTATTGGAGTAGAAGAGATGTCTGCATCTAACAGTGCTCTCCAGCCAGAGTATCTGAGGATGTATTCTCGTAGAGCTGGTTGGTTGATAGGCATACGAGTGAGGTGTCTGAACCACTTGATGCTCTGTCATTCGATGTGTTGTATGATTGCTAAGTCAGTAAGACCGAGGCCATGACTGTCAGCAAGAGACCAGAAAAACTGGACATTAACATCAATGGGACTCAACTAAGGAAACCAGTGAATTCAAATATCTGGGCAGCATATTTACTGAAAATGGCAAACTAGACAGAGAAATCAAGACCAGATGTCAGGAAGGCAACGCAGTCAGTTACCAACTTTCTCCTCTTCTAAAACATCCTAGCATTTCCATGAGCACCAAGGCAAATTTTATCATCGCCATTTTCCAACCAACACTGACATACCAGTGCTAGACATGGCCCCTAACAAAAACCTTTGAGAGGAAACTGATCACTTGTGAGATGAAATGCTTGAGGAAAGCAGTGAACAAGATCAGGAATGAGGCAATATGAGATATGGTAGGAGCAATACCAATCATACAACACATCTTTGTTATTGCCCCTCACATTCCCAGTGAAAATTTCTGTTTGAATTTCTGGGATGTGGGATTATCATATCTTATTTACAAGCAGACTAATATCCTCATCTTTTTTGGTGTTATGCCCCGACATTAAAGTCACAAAATCAGAAAAGTGTTATTTACATTATTTACATTCAGAACTAAAATCTTCATCTTTGTTGTTGTTATAATGTTTTGGCTGTTGTGCTCTCCAGCCGTCTTCAGGTACTTGTCACTCTAAATAATCTTTAGCAAATTTAAAACTGAGACCGTTATTTAATTTACAGAAATTAGACAATTTAAAACAAAGTTGAAATACATTTATTAAAACCTGTATTTAGCCACAGACAGATTCTTGTTGCTATGTCTACAGTCAGTGTTAGAAACTTTAAGAAATTAACTATTAGAAAAGACAAAACAGAAAAGGAACACTGTTCTTAAGAGTAATTAGTAATCAATGGTACTATTTCAGTTTAAATCACAGTATTGTATTAAAAGAAAATATGAGGGTGATGCTGTGAAAGTCTCTGTTTTAATTCTATAAGGGAGTATTGATTCCACCAAAGAAAATGTAATGAATTTCTTTGTCTACAATATGATTTCATGCCTGCTGCAAAGGTCAGTGATGTAGGATGCAACGGCAAAACATATTGATGATAATATTGACTTGCGTATATGACTCTCATGCTTTTCCACTTAAGATCAGAGTGTAGAATCTGCTCAATCAACAGCTCTTCTGAGCTGAAATCATTTATGCTTTCTGAGAAAC
>OZ038493.1:35034195-35050580 GCA_964036315.1 Acanthosepion esculentum | reverse complement strand
CAAAGGAGGAAATGTAGATGGTAAGAAAACAGGAAAAATGAAAAAATGAATATAAACTTAGAAATGAGGATGGGATAGAGACAGGCCTGTTAACTGGATATCAACAAAGAATGAATCAAAAACTGAAAGGTAAGAAAGTTGGGAAAATTATAAAAATTGTTGGAGATTATAATTCCTTAGAGAGACAGACAGAATAAAAGCAAAGATAAAAGATAGGAAGGAGTAGAAAATATCTGTGCAGTCCTTATTCCTTTTGTCATTTGCGTATGGAACTAATTTATGTGTGTATGAACAGCTACAAAGATTGGAAAGGATAAGGGAGAGAATGAAAAGATACAGTTTGATGTGATTTGTTTTTTACCTTTGTTAATCCTTAAGTGAATGTAATGGATTCGACTGGCGCTGAGTTTGAATTCCATTCGAATCCATTACATTCACTTATGTGCTAATACCCTTAGAAAAGGTATGAACCCTTCTCTTCTCCCCCCAGCTATGGGTAAATAGTAGGACAGACCGGGTTCTATAGCCTTGGATGCCAACTGGTCTACTGCAGAAAGAAATGGCAACCTACTGCGGGTAAAAATATGCTTTGTCAAAAGATACATGATTGCCTACGCATATATCATAACTGACTGACTAACCCTTTGTAGTTTAATTAAAGCCAAAATACATTTTGAATTGTAAGAATATTTTTTAGAATAGTAATGATTTTCCAGAGACAAGTCCTACTATTTAACCCTTATCTGGGGAGAGAAGATACAAAGGTTGCAAGAAGAAGAAAGGTATGAAATAATGGATGATATTTGTTAAGTCCTGTAGAAATTCTATAAGTTTAATAAATATGTTTGATTTTCATGTTTAATAAAATCCTAACTCGACTCTCCCTCCAAAGCATTAAATGACCTGTTTTCTATTCATACAACAAAGCATGCATTCTTGGGAAGGTGTGTTTTTAGAAGCCAGTGAAAACCCCCAGACTTGTCTATCTTTAGCCTCTTTGGAATGAAGCAAGGAAAATTTCTGTCACAATAAAACTGTATCTGCCAAAGACGAATTGTGGACATTGATGAGAAGTAAATGAAAATTGCAAATCATATCAGCCAATTAAACTCAGTTTTATATGCAAGTTAGCCATTTACAATAGGAGCCATTTTCAATTAACATTGATTGCATGAAGTAGAATTTCTTTTGCTTTAAAGAAATTTGATATCTTATTCAAAATTCAAAATGGAAGATTTACATGTGACGCATATTTTAGCTAAAATATAACACTTGTATAATTGAAATCTTCCATGTTGGATTTTGAATCAAATGCAAAATTTCTTGCACTGTACATGAATAAATACAGTTATTCCATTTTCAGAAAAGATTTAAAAAAAAACAAAAAAACAAACTGATACACAATGATGGTGAATTCACGAGATTTATTATCACATTATTGACATCAACTTTCTATTTGGATTCTGTCTATAAAATATCAACAAAAGTTCTCATTTTCTGTATAAAATATAATGGTTAGCTGATTGTTTTCATGTATATTCATCTACAAGATTGATTAACTAATCCCTGTTGCAGACACCTGTTCAGGCACATCTGTGTTTCTTTAATACCCACAGAGCCAACCAGTAATTTATAATGAGACCATGCCGAGTAAACCTTAGTTACAGTTTCTAGAAGAGCATGCATAATCTGGTGTTGAACATTTGATGGATTGATTTGTTATGGTTTATCAACCCTTTGTGAGTTACTTAACGCTTAAATATTTTTTTATTTATAAAGAGAAATATTTTTTTTTGTGAGTGAATACTAGCTTAACAGTTTTTTGAGATCAACAATTTTTTTTACAAATGTAAGTCATTTAATCCATTGCTTGGGGGCATGGAGGAGATGGATTCATGCCTTTCCAAATGGTATTTGTACATATGTAAATGTCAGTAGTTGAAGGAAGCTGGTGATTTCTTGCTATCACAACCATCAATTGCTTCTGAAGAGTTTTGCCTAACCAGTTTCACTTATAAGACTTTGCTCAATTTGTTGTATGGCTTTCAGTCACTTGCACTGAATACTGAGATGATCTCCCCAAAATTATATTACCAAGAAGTCAAAAGAGATTCAAACCCTAGTCTCATATATATCATTATTGTTCATATAAGTTCATTATTGTTTTTATGCAACATGATATCTAGGAAGGGAAGAGTGTGGCTGATTTCAAGTTCATCATTGTTAAGTTGGTTGACAAAATCTGATAAATTAGTATTTTGTGAATATATTAGTAGTGAGTCAGGTATGTATCTGAAGTAGGAAGAGTTTGGAGGTAGAATGCTTTTGAATAGGTCACTTTATCCGTTTATCCATGACTAAAATTTCGCCATCCTTATCCCTTATTGGAAGTAGATATGGGGATGTTTTTATTGCTTTTATATATATATATATATATATATATATATATATATATATATATGAAGTCAACACTTAGAGATGACAGTCTGTTTCATGCAGGACGCAATCGTCAAGCCACCAGCATGAAGCAGACAGTCGCCTTAAAGTGTTGACTTCAATGTTCACTTTTATATTTACACACTCTCTATCTCTGATATTGAGTACTTTATCCCATAAATATAGCACAACTTAAGACTATATTTCTTCATATAAATATATATAATGGCTGGTTGGCTACTCTTGTTTTCTTAGCACACCATCTAGCAAATTACTATCATAATATACATCTACCTGATTTATTAAACCATATTCTCTGTGATTAAAAAGTTCCTAAACTCAATTAAATGTTAAGAATGTTTGGGATAGACTGAAGTTATATTCTTTTTCCAGAAATTTCTTGAAAATGATAGCTGGCATTATCATTATCAAAGACGAGAGACCTGACAGCATTATTAGAACCAGTCCTTGTCTTCTGATTATTTTAACAGATCATAGGTCAGTCTATTACTATCAGTATTCTAGTGATGGGTACCATTTAGTTGGTAAAGAAATTTGTTCTTATATTTGTCGTGATGTTATAAACATTGTTTGTTGAAGTAATAGTAAACATTTTAGCACAAGGCAAATTTCAATTCTAAACTGCCTTCGTGAATCCAAAAATACCCAAATATAAAAGTCACTTGATAAATATAGCAAAATGCCTAGTTTACTTTGCCTTATTATTAGCAAGAATATCTTCTTGTTTGTCAATTTTCACATTAAGTCTAAACTCCTCCTTCATATCATCAAATACTTGGACACAAATAAGTCATACAAAATATATATATATATATATATATATATATATATATATATATATATATATATATATATGTATTAATTCATAGACAGTTTTTGAAGTCAAAATTGGTGCTTCTTCAATGGTTTGCTTAGATGTAATCACTCATTGGAATAGAGTTAGACTACTGATATATATATATATCTGTTATGAAAGGCAAGATAGGGAAAAAAAATGAACGTAGATTAATAATTGGATAATATTCATTGATGGCACTCTCAAGGATTTTCCTTCTGAGCGAATTATTTTCTTTTTTATGCATGTAGCATTTTTAAAATCAAAATTGTGGTTGAATTTATTTCGATATATGACTAGTGCATTTGACAAATTTTTATTTATGAGGTCTCTTTTGTGTTCATAGATGCATTTTTTAAAATTTCTGCATGTTTCTCCAATGTATTGTGAGGAACAATTTTATTTTATATATGCCTGCTTCTGAAATATTGTTGTTATGGGTGTTTTTTAGATCTGATTGTATCCATAATGGTTTTGGAAGTGGTGTTGATTATTTGTGTTTAGATGGGATAGGTTATTCTGGATAGTAGACATTATGGAATTGGTTGGTGGTATTATGTATCTGTACTTGTATAATTTATTATTATGGATGATTTTTGTTGCAGTTGTATATTTTGTATGCCTTTCTTCTTGCATTGTGGATGAAGTGATATGTATATTGTATGTTTTTGAATGTGTTTTCTATGTATGTTCTTTCTTTGGGTAAATATTGGGGGCTTCAAATTCTGAATGCTCTTAAATAGAAGCATATAATTATACCAGATTTAATTTTAGAGGAATGGTTTAAATAGAAACTGACCAGGTCACTTTTGTTGATAGCTTTTCTATAAATGTCAAAATTAAGTTCATTATTATTTTTGTGCAACATGATATCTAGGAAGGGAAGAGTGTGATTGGTTTCAAGTCTATTGTAGGGTCAACATTGTTAAGTTGGTTGACAAGATCTGTTAGTATTTTGTGGATATATTAGTAGTGTTGGGTATGTATCTGAAATAGGAAGAGTTTGGAGGTAAAATGTTTTTGAATAGGTCACTTTATCCATTTATTCATTACTAAAATTCTCCCACCCTTATTGGAAATAGATATGTGGAGGTTTTTATTGTTTGCTATTTCTTTGAGTGCTTTTATATATCTTCAAGGAAGTATGGTGTTTGTTTTTTTGTATGTATCTATGGCCAGGCTTTGGATGAGCCTTTGGTAAAATTGGAGCCTTTGTGGTGCTGGCTTTTAATTAAGTAATCCATGGTTTCGTATTTTTGGTGATCTAGCAGCAAATCTTTGATCATAGCTAAGGGCTTTTAATTGCATATCCAAGAGTTTGAATTTGGATAAGTTTGTTATTAGGTCTTTTCTGCCAAACTTGGACCATTTGCTATTGCAAATCAGTGTACTGAGTTTATTTTATCAGACACAGATATGCTTCTTATTGTCATCGTTGATCAAGTTTCTTATTTCATGTTCATGTAGGTAATTTCCTGTCATATATGCTTTGTGGAAAAGAATAGTTTTTTTTTTATTCTAATGGAATATTTAAAAAACTCATAGGCATAAAGTGAGAAAATATAGTGTGACAATTTGACAAGTTTGGGTAAGCATTGAGGAATAACTTTTTCATCAATGCAGTTCCCGAGTTTTTTTTTGTTTTTTTTTTTTCATCTAATGACAGTTCTCCATAATGGATGCAGGTTCAAATCCTGCCGAAGGATGCATATTTTCTGACAAGATTTCTCAAATATTCAAGCCAGTAGTTGTAATTGAATACAAATAGTGCATCAATTTTTGTTTTAAGTATCTTTTGCTAAAAATGACAAACAAGAAAAATTTAATTAATTTCTTATTTAGTTTTTCCAGCATTCTTATATTTTCTCTTTGGTCAGACTTAGGGAGTACATTATTGTCCTTCTTTAGGTATTTTCAAGAGGGTTTTTTAATTTCTCTTCATGTTTTGAATGTTTAAGATGTATTTTTGTGGGTAGTAGTTTTAAAAACAGCAAAAGAAGTGGCCGAAAGCCATTGACATGGAATTGGTGAGCTGAGTTCAAATTTCTGCCTAATCAGTTTCATTTATTTTCACACAAATGTCCTTGGGAAAGAGGCATGGATCTATATCTTCTCTCTCTGTTGGTTAAATAACAAGATAGACTGAGCTCTCTAGTCTTGGATTGAAAAGAGAAGACAATCTCTAAACTATGGAGAAGGCAATAGAAAACCACTCCACTATCTTTCCCAAGAGGGCATGGCAATTAACAGCTAATAACGAAAAGGAAAGTCATGATCACTGTTGTTACTTAGGAAAGGTCACTGAATGAGGAATAACGAAAATGGAGGTTGGAAATAAAATGGTCATCTTTATAATATCAATGAAATACAATACTCACCAGCGGTGTGAAGTAGGTAAACCACTGCTAGGTGGACTTCTTAGACAGCATATTACCCTCCCCCCCACTTACAATAGTGTCCAATGTATTTATGAGGATTGGGACATACCCATTATTGTTCAGGTATATAATAATCCCCAATGTCTTAAAGAGAAAGGCATGAATCCATATTTTCTCCCTCTAAGTATGGGTTAAATAGCAGGGTAGATTGGTTCTAGAGCCTTGATTGGCAACCAATCTAATAGAAAGAAAACTCTGAATTCCAAACCTTGTGAAGGCAGTGTTAAACCACTCCATTATCTTTGCCTAGAATGCATGGCAATTTACCGACAATAAAGAAAAGGAATCTGTGGAAAGCCATGTTTTGCATATGTTATAAACGGATATCATGTCATTTAAAAAAAGAAAATTAAAGTTTATTTCAAAATCACAATCTAAAACACTTGTTTTTTTTTTTTTCAGACAATTTATATTTGTTCATTCTATCTATAAAAGCCAAATTAGTTTTTTTCCCCCCTTTAAGCATAATCGAGCAAAAAAATGACAAAGTTTGTGATTGATTAAACTCATAATATTATTACCAAATGTTTCTGATAATGCATCTCAAATGGAGAACTTGTGAGAATAAGCAAGAAATGTTGAGTGTCAATTCTGTTTGTGAGTCTAAATGATAAATACAAATGTTGAAGTTATTTTCTTTTTACGTATTTCAATTGCCTTCTCTAATATTTCAGATATTTTTCAGCTGCAAAAAGAGACGTTATTCTTGCAAGCATTATTTATTAATGTATAAAAAGGCAGTTTCAAAAATCTATCTTTAGATTTTTCATTACTTACATTTTTTTCTTTGTAGATTTTTCTGCTTAAATATCCAATATATACATCTGTTCAATATCGATATTTATTTTCGTAATTTCCTTCATTCTGCCAACATCTTTGCTCCTCTTTAACAAATAAAAAGCTTTTAAATATATTAACAAACATTTTTAAAATTATTTCTATAACTTTTTCCTGAATAATTTAAGGTATTTTTTTCTAAGAATTTAATTTTCAGTATTTCTAATGTTCTCACTTGTAACATTTGCAAAAATACATCTCTTGAATATTGTCACCAAAATAACAGCATTTCAAATTTTATTTCTCAAAAAAATTTTATTGCATATTTTGTTTCTTTTAATAAGATCCTAAGCTAATCACTTAATCCACTTGTGTGGCCACATGCCGAGTCAACCTTATTTGTAAGCTGTTACTTCTTGTAGTGTTTCCTCAGTTTCCCATCCTCAGTCTCAGTACAAGTTCTTGAAGGAAAACTAATTTTCAACAAAGAACCAAAAGCCATTCACTTTCATAAGAACTTCTGAATTTCCATTTCAATATTTTCTCTACAACATTTACATGTGTCATTATTTTCTTTCAATCTTTTATTTTTTTCTGTTGAAGTTCTCAAAAACTAAGCTTTTAAAAATATTAAAATTTATTTTTATGAGTTGGCCTCTCATTGTTGTTTTTCAGAAATGCTCCAAATTTCTTATTTCTTTACTAAACCTTTTTTTTCTCTCACTGAATATATTTACGTTTTCGATTTTGTCACCAAAATAATAATTTTATTCCCCAAGAAAAGAATTTTCTTTTTTTTCCTTTACATTTTCCAAATCAAAATTTTAGGTGAATTATTTCTTGCAACTGCAATCTGTTTCTGCTCTTTCTGTTTAATTGGTCATTAATATGGCAGTCTCTTTTGTTTTCCTTTTTGATTTACATTTAAAATGAAAGTTTAGTGAACAGTATATACACTGAATATATATATATATATATATATATATATATATATATATATATATATATATATAATATTAGTGGTCAGTATATATATATATATATATATATAAATATATAATATTAGTGGTCAATATATATATATATATATATATATATAAATATATAATATTAGTGGTCAATATATATATATATATATATATATATAAATATATAATATTAGTGGTCAATATATATATATATATATATATAATATTAGTGGTCAATATATATATATATATATATATATATATATATATAATATTAGTGGTCAATATATATATATATATATATATAATATTAGTGGTCAATATATATATATATATATATATATATATATAATATTAGTGGTCAATATATATATATATATATATATATATATATAATATTAGTGGTCAATATATATATATATATATATATATATTCCCAAGTGGATAGACTCCAGGTAGAACTCAATGTCCAGTCTGATGAATTGGATTGTGATTACAATTCTAATATAATAAATTATAACCCTGGAATATTTGTTTTTGGGCCTTATATATATATATATATATATATATATATATATATATATATATATATATATATATATATATGTGTGTGTGTGTATGTATGTATGTATACACTCAACACTAAAAGGCGAGTGAGTTTTGCATTTCTTGCTGCTTGACTTTCTGTAGCTTAATGGTAAGATATGTTTAGATTAAAAGTGATTTCCTTTAGGAAAAAAGGGAATACAGGTATGATTCCTGTTAGGAGATACATTTTCTTCAGTTGGTCCCCTAAATCACTAAGTTAAGATAAAAAAAGCTAGCTGTGCACAACACATATACCCACTAAATAAATATATATATATATATATATATATATGGGTGGGTCATGTGTAAAAGATATTTTGTTTTATACTTACAATGAGCTTATTTCCACAATTTTTTTTTTTTAGTAATAACGCTGTTTTAGTTGTGTCTCCTTATTTAACCACCATGTTTACCTTTTTCAGCATTATTGTTCCAATGAATCCTTCTGAAGAACTGTTGGATTAAAAAGGTCTCTTTAAAAGAATGTGTTCCATTATTTTTAAAGCTGTATATAAATTCTGTGGTATAGAATTTTTGTTCATATATATATATATATATATATATATATATGTGTGTGTGTGTAATATAGAAATGAGCAGTGTGGTCAAAACTGAGTGGTAACCATCTGTTTCATGCTTGAGCACAATATTCAAACATGAAACAGACTTGCCACTCGGTGTTGACCTCAGTGTCAAATTTTATATTTATATATGATCTGTCCCTGATAGTAACCATTTTGCCTCTAAATATAGCATACTTTGAGACTATATTCTTATTCTATATATATATATATATATATATATATATATATATATATATATATATATATGTGTGTGTGTTTCAAGAATTGGCAGAGCATGTGTATACAAAAGCCCTATTTGGGCTCTGTTTGGCCGTAAGTCCTATGTGGCTGAGCAGGCATGTCAGATCTCATGACAGTTATACATAGGTGATGCAGGTTTGAATCTTACCAAAGGACGCATATTTTTCTGACAAGATTTCTCGAATGTTCAGTTTGGTTGATGTAGTTGGATAAAAAATACTGTTTAAAAAAACAGAGCTTCTATTCAAACATGAGTATCCATCAAAAATAACCTTTAAACAAAATAAATTAAAAATACAAATATATATATATATATATATATATATATATATATATATATGCAGGAGGCAATGTGGAGTAATGGTTAGCGGCTTGGATTGAGGAATCGAAGAGCCGAGTTCGAATTTCAGTTGAATCCATTACATTCACTTACCTTGGGAAAAGGCATGAATCCTCTTCTCCCTCTAGCTATGGGTAAATAGCAGAACAGAATGGGTTCTATAGCCTTGGATAGCAACTGGTCTAGGAGAAGGACAAATCTGAATTCAAAAACCTGTGGAGGGTCGTTTGGGGACCTTGTGGCATGTAGTGCACCAAGTCTCTGTATTTGGCCCTTCAAAAAGTGTGGATGGTTCTGCACAAAACCTTCATCACTATAATCAAATCTCATGTGCTGGTGTCGGGCTGTCAGTTTCTTAGGAACTGATCTGCTTGACCATCATACGTCATATTCGACGGGAGGGCGATATAGTGATATGAAAACCCACTACTTCAGTTTTAGAATTGAACTACTAGACTACCCCCACATATGATTTGATTATAATTTTGAAGGCTTATATATAATCAGTCACACTTTTGGGAAGAACTGATCAGAATTTAGGTGAGTGTGGAGAGCCATGATCACCTACATTCTAAACGGATACTGCATTAAGAAAGAACAAACAAGAAATAATTTTCTACTGCTGTTCATGACAGGATATATTTAATTTATAACCAAATACATTTAAAATGAGGTGTCCGGAATCAAACTCCATTGTAACTTGAAGACAATCTGTATAGACTAAATTTTCTAGTGTCAAGAAAGCAACAGTTGCACATGGTTGCATGGCAAAGAGCCAAAATATTTTGCCAATATTCCTGACGAAATTGTTGAAAAATCTGAATATGCAATATTAGTGAAATTAAATTGATATATTTCAAAAGCTGTTGAAAATCAAGTTTTACAAGTTCATTTTATATGAAAGTACAGCTTCAATCTTGCACTAGAAATCAAGTAATCTAATTTTATTAACATTCTTCAGATTTCAACTCCTGGAGTACCCTTCGGTAATTTAGTAATTTGCTCTTGGCATGGAAAGGCTCTAGTTTATTGAGCAACTTTCTGAGACATGGTGTTCTAATTAAAAAGCCCAGCCTCCTGTGCTGTGTATAGGTTAATTGTAGCAGATAGGTTCACCTATCATCTGTCCATTACTCCTTCCATGTTTATTGAGCAGTAGTAGAAGTTTATCCCATGTTTCTTGTTTAGGATATGGTTTACCAATTTCTTACTTCTATGACCTTAATGATTTAACTTTTAGTGATTAACAGACCAGTTGCTGTGACTTTTCATTATATGTTGTAGCATATCTATGGACGATAATGGGTATCTCTCCATTCACATAAATACAGTAGTAAATACTGTATGTTGGTCTGCAGTTGGAGATTCATTGTGCAATTCACCTGACTCACTTCTAGCAGTTGACTACTACTTCTGCGCACCACTGGCGGATCTTATATGTGTTGTTCTTGTCCTTAATATCATCGTTCATTACCAACATTTGTGTGATTTTTCTATTCAGTAACCTTCCCTAGGTTACAACATTATGAGGTTATGAGGTTGGCAGTTTTCTGGTTACTGCATCCTGACTGGTAGTAAGGAGCCCAAACTCTTTCGGAGTGCTTAGAGAAGCTGCTCTCGTTAACAGTTGCATAAGATTAGGGTATTTTCTGTGCCATATCAAATATCTGTTAAGTATCTCTGCATGCACTTCCAATGGTTAATATTGAGACCATATTATATATTTTTTAATCATTTCACCACAAGCAAGGCAACAAATCCGCTAAGACAGCAGCCTTCAAGCTTTATGGTACCATGGAGCAGTGTCATTCATTTTAAAGGCAGTAGAACCACTAAGATGCAGGTGGGGGGGGGGGCTACTGGGTGTGAAAAAATATAAGAAAATGAATAATGTTAAGATGAGAAATTGGTAAAAGGGTAGTAATTAAGAAGACAGACGAAAACAATTGACATTGCATTTAAATATTAACTGGAAAGCAAGATGCTGGAAGAGAGTTCCAGAAGCAGGAAGTGTGATAGAAGAAACAGTTATCATAGAACTGTTATCATTGTCACCGTTGTAGTACTGTGCTTAAATTCATAGAGTCTTAGTGTTAGCCATCTACTGGTTTGTATCATCAACTTTGTATTAAGGAATTGCATATAAATATCTCTTTTCTTTTATCCAACTTTTTTTTTTCTCTTTCGTGTGATGTTACTCTGACCGGACCAAATCAATTCATCAGTTCTAGTCGACCATTCAGACCAAGCAGTCTTACTATCAATAAATCACAATGTGTGGTAAGATAAGTCTTGGACTGAAGTGATCTACTCTACGATCATCTGAGGGGATTGAGCTTGAATATGGAATGGCTGGGGTAGACATCATATGACGATAGACTACATCTGCATCCTCAGTATGACTATAACCTAAATCCAACAGCAAAACCTTTGATCAGGTTTTGAGGAGCATGGAACCAGCTCTTAATTGCTGGTGTTCCCAGATCCACCCTGACCAGGGTGGTGGCACCTGTCAGGGTCCCAGGTATGAGTAAATAATTAATCCCCACAAAAGAGGTTGAAAAACTATGAAAGTATAAAAATAGGTTTTAATACCAGCAATACTTTTTTTGAAAAATTATTACCAGCAATACGTTTTTGAAAAAAAATCTTATCAACAATACATTTGTGGAAAAGAATATTACCAACAATAAAAATCTTGTCAGCATTAAATAACACATTGAGGTTGGTATACTGCAAAACAAACCAAACCAAACCAGAAAAAACAGAAACTTTGACACATTTATGGCTTTTTCTCCAGAAATCTTGAGAGACTTGTTTTTTTTTGTTTTTTTTCAGATATTTGTTATCATTTATGACACAAAGAAATATTTTTTTAAAATTTGTACATTTAATCAATTATGTTATATTGATTTTTGAAAAGTAAATTATTTAAATGTATTTTTGATGAGAAGAGTAATTTTCTATGCACAGAACCTTTCTATATACATATATGTATGCACAAAAGCTTTATGCATACACATTTATTTATATATGAATTGTCTTTTATTTACATTATTTACATTGTTTGGATTGTTGTCCTCATCTTTATTATCATGTTCACAATGTTTCGGTAGTTGTACGCTCCGGCATTCTTCAGGTGATTGGAATTTCAAACTGAACCCTACATTGTTTTATACCCACACACAAGTGCACAATTAAGAGGTTTTTTTTTAGGTTCATTAGCACACCACATATACAGCAGCCGGAGCAGCAGTAGTTTGTTTTAAGCAGGAGAGCCTGTAGAGTTTACTCCTTTTCAGTCTAGTTTTCAATTCATTTTCCTTAGTGATTGGTTGCCACCTCTAGAAGATGGATTTTTGCCTTTCTCAAGGGTATCAGTGCAAAGGGATTGAAACAGAATTTAGTAGAAAAGCAACTTGGTATGCTGAATTTGCTTTCTGTGGTGTTAACTGTTAAACAATATATGCCTTATTTTTTTCATTTTGTAAAAGTAATCTTAATATAAATTTGTAGCCTCTGTCTGTCTGTCTGTTATCGAACTCCTCCTAGGGTTTTGGAGCTAGACCCACATAACCATATATATTCTGAAAATGCATTACTCAGGGTACTTGGATAAGTATATTCCCTTTTGATCAAAAGGGGTGCCCTGCCCCTCCCCTCACTGAAAATCTTTTTCCCCTTTGATGAAAATTAAATTTAAATTTGAACAAGGGAATGACTCCTATCCAGAATATAGAAGGAAAAAGCCAGAAGATGGAGGTCACATCAGCAAGATCATTGAGTAATATTGAAATGCATTATTTTTCTCCACAAATTTTAACAATGATTTAAAATCAACCATCATTTTCTTAGAAAAAGCATGTGTGACATGTAGCAAAGTTCTGGTAATTCAGCTTGTATATATATATATATATATATATATATATATATATATATATGACTTGGCTAGTTGCCTATATAAGTCTGTGCATCATGGGATGACTTTGTCTTCAATGCATTTCCGTAAGAAATTGTTTCGATTTCTAAGTTAATTGGCCGATATCAAGAGTTTTTTATATTATTTTATAGTTTGGCATTTTTTCATGTCAACAATATGAGATAACAATATATACATTTTTATATATCAAGAACAATGTTGTGGAAAAAATAGATGGCAAAATGGAAAAAGTTTTCATGTGATATGTTTTGTCCCTTAGGACTTCATTGAAGTAAATTTGTTATGTTGGTTTGACTACACATACGCCTTCAAATGAAATATTTCAATTTTACAAAATCCTTGTGATTAATACTGCTAATTTTATTTTTAGACTGTTATGATTTGGATGTTGCTATAAACAAAAATTATTAAATTATAGGCAAAATTAATCATGCTGTTTATTGGTCAGGGAAATGTTGATAGACGGCAAGGATATTTTTCTGAATCACTTTGAAGACTATCTTTACAATGTGACAATCATAATGCTTGTACTGAAAGTAGATTTTTCTATTCAGTTTATTTGGAAGAAGGTTTCTGGTACTTCTGTATCCATTTAGAGAGAAGTAAAGTGCGTTTGAAAAGCGTCGGAGAGAGCATTGCGAGTATAAGAATTCTACTTTATTTTTACACCTTTTTTGTTGTTTTTTTTTAATATTGGTCAGTTATTTTGAAACTTTGTTTCTGAATAAAATGTAAAAGTATAAATGAAAATAAATCTGAAGATCTTTTATGAGTTAAAACAAAAAAAAAATCCTGGATAAAAAGAAACCTTGGGAAAACAATAACCTGTGACTGACAACTGTGGCCTGTATCCTTGCAAGATGAGACAATTGAACAGGTTTGTAAAAAAACAATAACTGTCAAGAAGACATTCCCAAAAGACTAATTCCTTCAAAAATGGCCCTCTTCTTTTTTTTATTCTTTTTTTTATTCTTTTTTTTTTAAATAGTGTCTGAAAAATAAAACTCTAATGCATGCGCTCACAAAAATATAAAGAACACAAAGACGAGTGGTTGATACTGTGGCAGGCTTTGTGTAATTGCAGTCTGGGGAAATGGAAAATAAATGGGATTTCCAGTGACTAAATTCATGCAAGAGAGTTTGGAATGATGCTTGTTTTAATTTCTTGAACAAAATCATTGCCACTTCTCTCAAGTCATAAACACAGCCAAAAAAGTATTGATTTGAAATGTTCAAATATCAATCAGTCTGTGTTTATATGAGCATATACGTATAAACACTTAAAATTTTGACAAGTGCAAGTTTTTGTTAATTATTAACATGGAAAATTCAACATTTGGGAGATAGCTTCAGATTAGTGACTTGTTATAAGTAAATCAACAACAATCTGCCTGATATGTGCAAACTTAATTTATGGATATTTCGAATCTGAGGCTTATACATTGATAGGCAAAGAGGAGAATACTTAATTTATTCATTGAATTCACTGTTTCTGTCCATCTTATATTTTAAGAAATTATATATATATATTGACTGAGAACTAGCAGTCTTACCAGGATTTATTATTGATGGACAAAATCTGAACAACAGAAGATACACAGATGACACTATGTTGATAGGAAATTGCAGGAACATTTAGACAAGATAGTAAAAGAATGGGAGAAGAGAGGACTAGCCATCAATTGTATAAAGATAGAATCCATGGTCATCAGGGAGGTGGACACACCAAGATATAAATTATAAATCGGAGATGTCACAATCACACAAGTACCGAAAACTGGCAAGTGTTATGACAGAAATTGTGACAGAAGTCTGAATAAGGAAAGCTGCCTTAGAAAAGCTAAGAAATGTATTAAGAAACTGTAAAATTTAGTTAGAACTGCTTTATAATATCAATCATCCTAGATGGCAGGTGTCCTGGGTAAGACGATAAACTACGTCCAACAGCAAGGCCTATGATCAGGAGGTTTTCAGGAGCATGGAACAACCTCTTCATTGCTGGTGTTCCTAATTCCACTCTAATCCTGGATTGGTAGCACCTGTTAGACTCCCAGCTATAGGCAAATAGTTAACCCCCCAAACTAGGCTCAAAACATTATGCAAGTGTAAAAATATGTTTTAATACCAGAAATAATTTTTTTTTAAATTATTACCAGCAATAAATTTTTGAAGAAAAAATTACTACCAGCAATACATTTTAAAAAAAAAAAAAAAAAAGAAAAAAATTATTACCAGCAATACATTTTTGAAAAAAAAAATATAACCAGCCATACATTTTTGGAAAAAATATTACCAGAACTAGATTTTTGGAAGAAAGACTATTACCAGAACTAGATTTTTGGAAGAAAGACTATTACCAGAACTAGATTTTTGGAAGAAAGACTATTACCAGAACTAGATTTTTGGAAGAAAGACTGTTACCAGAACTAGATTTTTGGAAGAAAGACTATTACCAGAACTAGATTTTTGGAAGAAAGGCTATTACCAGAACTAGATTTTTGAAGAAAAAATATTACCATCAATACATTTTGGGAAAAAAAAATATTACCATCAATAAAAATTTTGTCAGCATTAAATAATCCATTGAGGTTGATATGCTGTAAAACAAACCAAACCAAACCAACCTAGATGGCAGTGAATTTTTTCACTGAAAACTTGAAGCAACAGAGATGCAGTTCTAGAGAAGGATGCAGAGAACATCGTGTATGGCACATGTAAGCAACAAGGAAGTTTTAAGGAAAATGGAGACAAAAAGGGCACAGGATCAATGAAACTTTTGTGAAACATAATGAGGAAAGAAGGCGTAGACAATTTGATACACACAGAATATTGAAGTCCAGAGGAGCAGAGAGAAACATTGATTAACCCACCTGTAATATAGCAACAACTGTAAGCTTTATTCAACTAATTCAGCTTTAGTGCTGAAAAAGTATTATAGTTACAAGCGAGAAAGGAGATAGGATTTGCTTATTCTATTACAATATTACCTAAGGCGATTATGTAAATGGATGGCACAACAGGAATGGTGAGAGATGGTGCAGAGGTGTATAATAACTCATGGCCTGAAGGGAGACAGTACATAAAAATATGGTAACAAATTGGCATCTTTTCCAGCTGATAAGCTTATTCTAGAGTAACACTTTATTTAATTTCTGACCACCGACAATCCCTTTGTTCCTGGTTTTGCACCAAAACTTTAGTATTTGTATTTTCATGACA
>OZ038493.1:34966695-35031695 GCA_964036315.1 Acanthosepion esculentum | reverse complement strand
TATATATATATGTATATATATATATCATTATATTGTATATATATATATGTATATATATATATCATTATATTGTATATATATATATGTATATATATATATCATTATATTGTATATATATATATGTATATATATATATCATTATATTGTATATATATATATGTATATATATATATCATTATATTGTATATATATATATATATGTATATATATATATATCATTATATTGTATATATATATATGTATATATATATATCATTATATTGTATATATATATATGTATATATATATATCATTATATTGTATATATATATATGTATATATATATATCATTATATTGTATATATATATATGTATATATATATATCATTATATTGTATATATATATATGTATATATATATATCATTATATTGTATATATATATATGTATATATATATATCATTATATTGTATATATATATATGTATATATATATATCATTATATTGTATATATATATATGTATATATATATATCATTATATTGTATATATATATATGTATATATATATATATCATTATATTGTATATATATATATGTATATATATATATCATTATATTGTATATATATATATGTATATATATATATCATTATATTGTATATATATATATGTATATATATATATCATTATATTGTATATATATATATGTATATATATATATCATTATATTGTATATATATATATATGTATATATATATCATTATATTGTATATATATATATATGTATATATATATATCATATTGTATATATATATATGTATATATATATATATCATATTGTATATATATATATGTATATATATATATATCATATTGTATATATATATATGTATATATATATATATATCATTATATTGTATATATATATATGTATATATATATATATATCATATTGTATATATATATATGTATATATATATATATCATTATATTGTATATATATATATGTATATATATATATATCATATTGTATATATATATATGTATATATATATATATATCATTATATTGTATATATATATATGTATATATATATATATCATTATATTGTATATATATATGTATATATATATATATATCATTATATTGTATATATATATATGTATATATATATATATATCATTATATTGTATATATATATATGTATATATATATATATCATTATATTGTATATATATATATGTATATATATATATATCATTATATTGTATATATATATATGTATGTATATATATATATATATCATTATATTGTATATATATATATGTATGTATATATATATATCATTATATTGTATATATATATATGTATGTATATATATATATATCATTATATTGTATATATATATATATATGTATATATATATCATTATATTGTATATATATATATGTATATATATATATCATTATATTGTATATATATATATGTATATATATATATCATTATATTGTATATATATATATGTATATATATATATCATTATATTGTATATATATATATGTATATATATATATCATTATATTGTATATATATATATGTATATATATATATCATTATATTGTATGTATATATATATATCATTATATTGTATGTATATATATATATCATTATATTGTATATATATATATGTATATATATATATCATTATATTGTATATATATATATGTATATATATATATATATCATTATATTGTATATATATATATGTATATCATTATATTGTATATATATATATGTATATATATATATATCATTATATTGTATATATATATATATCATTATATTGTGTATATATATATATATATATATATCATTATATTGTGTATATATATATATATATATCATTATATTGTGTATATATATATACATATATCATTATATTGTATATATATATATCATATGTGTATATTTATATATATATATATCATATTATGTATGTGTGTTTATATATATATATCATTATATTATTACAAATTTAAGGGTATGGTCACCAATACTATCTTTCTAAAATGTTTTTAAAAAGAGTCTGAAATGTTTCTAAAGTGTTTAGGATGAAAGTTTAAGGCATAGTGAGTTTTAACAATCAAAATAGTTACTTATAAGAACTTTTTTTGGAGGGGGGTTACAAGTATTTGCACATCCTAACAATTCGCAACTGGTTCTGGTCCCTAACCCTTGCTAATACAGGGGACTCACTGTGTATATATATATATATATATATATATATTTGTTCTCAAAATACTAAAGAGTAAATTTATTTGACAAAATTGCTATTGGTTTCAACCATGGCCTCCAGACCAGCATCTCCTGGAACTCTTCTAGATGGTCTCCTTGTTTAAGTTGCTGAACTGTACACTTTTAAGTTCTCAAAAACCCTAATGTATCATTTTGCTCAAGATTAAACTCACCCAATGTATCAAGGTCTTCTGTTAATATAAGTATCAAGATAGTATCCATTGCTGGCTTGCTAGACTTGTCACATAGCTTAAAACACATATTTCTCAGCAGTCACCCATCCGAGTAAAAACCGGACTCAACATGGCTTAACTTTGATCAGTAGGCAAGAACCATTGTAACATGATATGGCCATATGCAGAGAGGTAAGCAAAACATTTATTTCACTTAACTTTGTATGACACAAGGATACAAGTGCAGTGCACTTAGCAAAGATTAAATTCATGACAGTTGTCAATATATGCAAGACTAGATGACTGGTAGAAAAAATGAACATGGAGAGTTACTGTTTACATTATTGGCATTTGGACTATTGTCTTCATCTTTATTGTCACTGTCAAAATATTTTAGCTGTGATGACCTCCAGCTCTCAAAAGGTTTGACAGTTTGAGAAATGTTCAAGGAAATTTTAAACTGTACACTTTATTTAATCAATATGTGTAGATTGTTCTTGTTCCATCAACCATGTCTAAGAATATCTTGTCTAGTTCTTATTTAGTACTGCTCAGTTATTGCTTGCCCTTTTCCCCCACTGAGTTGAAGTCTGTCCAGCCCAAGGATTGAACTCACTATTACTATGTTACCAAATTCATAAACCAACACTTTAATCTACTAGGCTATTTTTTAGTTTTAAAAAGGTGAGCAATAACTGAACAGTATTAAGTAGTATTAATTAAAATAAATAGTAATTAACAGTATTAAATAAGGACTAGATGAGATACCCCTAGACCAGTGGTTCTCAAACTTTTTGAAATCAGGGCAAACTTGAAATCTACCAATAATTGTAGGTGCACGATATACAAATTACAGAAAAATGTTATAATGAAGTCAAATATTGCAGAAAAGAAATAATGCAATAAAAAAAATATAAAATGAACCATACCTTAAGATTATTCATTCTTGTGTTTATGAGAAACGTGAGCCTGATGAGTCTTAGCGATTTCCTCAATGTTTGGACGTATATTTGATAGGCAAACTCTCATTTCTTCCTCAATACATTGAAGAGTTCTTCTCTTTTTGCACTTAATTGTGGTGAGAGCAGAAAAGCCTAATTCACATAAATATGAATGAGATTTGTGCAGCAATATAATAAAGTAAATATATTTATTTCTTATATCTGGACACACATTTCTCTGGAAGATGCTAGAGTGCACCTAGACATCTTACAGGGTACACTATTTGAGAACCACTGGCCTAGACATTGTCAATGGAATGAGAAAACTTTGTCCCTGTAAATTAAATAAAATTGTTGAATAAAATAGTCTGAGTATTAATAATGGTAATTCTAGAAATTCAGAAAGAAGAGTTAGATCCATTCCTTTTTTCAAGTGTGGTACATTTCATTTTTCAAGTGAGGTCCATTCCATTTTTCAAGAGCAATGTGTAAAAGTGATATTAAAATTTTAACCAGAAACTAAAATATGTTTCGTGATTCACTTACCAAATTGTTACCTCCTCTGTGTCATATCTCTTGAGGATGCAGGCATTCATGGCTCTCCACAATTTCCTGTCTTTCATAGCTCTCCTAAACACTGTTCTGCCCTCCATTTACTCAAGCTAAGTATTTTATGCATTGTTTTTCTCTGTCCCTTTTACCTTCAAACTGTCCTGGGAGTATCAGATTTTCCATGCCCACTTTTTCATGAAAAAACTAATTGTTACCATCTGTTCTAATTAGTAGCCTTAGTGAGTAGCATATACTACTGGATAGTTTGTCTATGAATTGCATTAAGTATGTGATTTGTCTACATTGCTTGAGTTTTTTTGAAATATCCTTATTTTTCAGCAAACATTTTTAAAACATGGTTTCTGGAAATATACAGTTCTCTTTATGTTAGGAAAACTGGTTACAGAATTTAGCTTGATTCTAATGTTATGATCAACCAAGTGAAGACAAAAGCTTTGCCATTGGGTGGGGGAAAAAAGAATTTTTAAACAATCTTACCGAATTCTATCTAACCATGAAACAAGCAAAAAAAAAAACAAAAAAAAAAAACAAACTCATACTCACCCAGAAATTTTTCCTTAACTAAAAATGGTTAATGGAATGCTGAACACAGGAAGTAATTAGTAACAAGGAATTTTTTTTGTTTGTTTGTTTGTTTTTCCACTCTACCTGTCAATGACAAGATGTTGTTAAAAATCTCAAAATTATTAGTCGGATTAGCTTTTGGACTAACTTAGCTTTTTCCAAAACGAGCAGACTAACAGATCATTGGATCCTGTCTTAAGATTTCCACCTGAACAATCAGTAAAAATAAAATATGACTATTTACCAAAAAAGATGAATGATACAAATTGTTAGAATGAGAGGAAAATAAAAAAAAAAAAGTCTAGGAGTCTTTTGTCATGGCAACTGAAGAAACCGAAATGTGGAAAAGAGTTTGATAGTAGGAGAGAGATATTTAATATACAGGGCTTCTCTAATATCAAGATTTTTCTGGTAATGTGATTTATATAGAATTTTAGCATTTTCAACTAGAATTTAAAAAAAATTAAAACAAGTAGACAAAGTAGTAAATAATAAAAGTGCTCAATACAAATGTCTTGATCTGTTATTCTCTAAGTGTCTCAAGTAGGGAGACTTGTCAACAACATGTGTAGAGGGTTTAGGCAAAAATTTGCACCCAACAACCCCTTTCTCAGAGATGAGACGTTGCAAACCTCATCACTATTTCCATGGAAAGTATTCAGATGAAATACATTCTTTAGTTCCCCCAGTTCAGGGCTAAGACTCTCCATGCCATACAAATTTTAGTGAACCACCCACATTCCCTTCCTATGTTATTGATGAGATGTAACTTCCACTCAAGCAGCTCCTTCCCATGAACCACTACTTTTTGGAATCAACTTCCAAGAGGTTGCTTCCCTGATTACTTCAATCTTAACCTGTTTAATTTAACCTAGAGTTAACCGTTATCTTTCCTACATATCTGCATAAACTGTGCCTCTTATTCTGTAACCCTCTACCTTGTTGGCACTTGGGTCTTGTACAGAGTGAACATCATTGTAAAAGAAATAAAATAAAAGGGCATCACAAAACAAACTCTTTTTGGCAATCTTTAACCTTCATGCTTGCTAAAAACGATGTGTGGAAAGGAGTGTTTTTCCCTTGACACCACTATTATTTTAATCACTCCTTGGCAATGTTTATTTATTTTAAATAGCAATGATTAGAATTTTAACAAAACCTAAACATATGATGAAAGTGTATTTGTCCATTTTTTTTTGTTCTAAAAGAAAATCTTTCATTAAATATGACAGACAAAGAAGATTTAATTCATCTTTTATTTAGTTTTTCCTGCATGCTTATGTTTTTTTCCATTTTGTAGGAGTAAGGAAGTACAAAAATTTGCCATAATTTTCATTGTCCCAAGTGCTTTTGGCCACTTCTTTATCCATTTTCAAGAGTGTTTTGCTTTTGGTGGTGTTAGTTTTTTTTTGTCATTATTGTAGCCTAGGGAAGGTTACTGAATAGAATAATTGCACAAAGGTTGATAAGGAACAATAATACTTAGGACAAGAACAACACACATAAGATTTGCCAGCAGCACATTGAAGTAGTAGTCAAGTGCTAGAAGTGAGTCAAGTGAATTTCACAATGAATCTCCAACTGCAGACCAACATACAGTATTTACTACTGTTATTTATATGAATTGGGACATACCCATTATCATCCATAGGTATGCTACAACAGTCATGTTTTGACTGTTTAAGTTGTATTTTATTTTTGTGCTGTTTTATATAGGAACATTTATTTCAAACCTTTGCATGTTGAGTGCTGCTGGAATTCGTGTGAGCATCTTTTAGTTTTTAAATAACTTTTACCACTCCAATTCCGCTGTTCGATAAGGTGAGTTTGATAGTAGAAGAGAGATATTTAATATATAGGGCTTCTCTAATATCAAGATTTTTTCAGTAATGTGATTTATATAGAATTTTAGCATTTTTAACCAGAATTTTTCTTAAGGGTTCTTGTAAATTGTAGGCTGATAGATGTTTTTTATAACACTTTGATCTGATAGTATATATATATATATATAATAGCTGGCCACTCATATTTGATGATACCGGTCTATTAGGGTGGCTAACCAGTCCCTATTGCAGACGCTCGCTCAGGCACATTTGTGTTTGTTCAACACCCACAGAGCCAACTTGTGGTTTATACTGCATACCTTAGTTACAATTTCTGGGAGAGAGCGTGTTATCTAGAGTGATCAACAATCTGAACAAGGCCAGCACGCTCAAGCCCTTGGTCACTATGACTTGTGACTTCATGCTAGCACAGCCATCAACAGCCCCCAAGGGTCCGTCTCTCCAATTTCACTCATAAGGCTTGGGTCAACCCGTAGTATGGTTTTCAGGCACTTTCCAAAGGTGCCACACACTAGGATCAATCCATACTGATCACATCAGGAAGTCTAATTCCTAACAGTGGTGAGATTCAGGTCTCATGGTCAGAAAGTGAATTTTCTAACCACTCAACCATGCACCCATATATATATATATATATATATATATATACACACACACACAAGTTTTATTAAATAACACTGACAAGGTCTATCTATTTATTTTTTTTTTACACCTATTTATATTCTATTAGGTATTTTACATGGGGATAGTTCTCTATTTTCTACAATTTTAAGTCTTTCTTTGCATTAGGTATTATATAATAGTTTGGTGTTACCTATTAAAATTTGTCTCATGTTAATATTATTTTGGTTATTTGTATTAATCTATATGCCCACAAATTGCACTAAATTTTGACAAGTTACAAATCAACTGACAAGAGAGAATAGTGCATCCATGACCAATGTAAGAATTTCATCTTGTTTGTTGATAAGCAACACCATTGCCTGCTTCACCATGGATGGTGAAACACTGTAGGAAGTGTCCTGCTTCAAATACTTTGGAGGAACCCTGTCAAAGTACGGTACCTGTAACACTGAAATCAGTGTATGGATTGCCATAGCCACAGCAGCAAAGGTCATAATGGAAGAGTAACATCAGCTATCGGATGAGGTTCAAGCTCTACAAATTGTTGGTCGTATTCATCCTCCTCTATAAGCGTGAGACTTGGACACTCCTGGTTGAGATAGGGAAAAGGATCTTGGTATTTGAGAACAAATGGTTGAAAAAGCTGCTTCTACTGGAAGCACAAAATCAATGACTATGTATGAAGTAAGGTCAAATGTTTTGTGGGCCAACAGGATTCTCGCCTTGCACTTTAAGCACCGGAAGATGGGATGGTTTGGCCAGTCATATGGCGTAACAGTCTCTGCAAGACCATCATGCAAGGCACTGCTGAAGGCAGATGCAACCAGGGTCAGCAAAGCAAGAGCTGGCCAGAAAACATCAAAGAGTGGATGGACATTACAATGCCTGAACTCCTGAGAGCCACTGCCATCAGATCATCCTGGAGGAGGTTGTCTATTTCTTCTGCTCTGTGGGTCCTCCCCCACAGTAGAAGCAGTTGAGGGACTGATGATGTTGATGTTAATTAGTATAATAGTATTATTAGTAATAACTATTTTAAACATTTTGAATATTTTAGAGTAAATTATAAATCTAATGTATTTTTTATGATTAGGATGCATCTGCTTACAATGGCAACTTTAATCCCAGTGTAAAACATCTCAGGTGCGAATTGGAAGTACAATATAAAAAATCGAATAGACAGACCTTGTTGGTGTCACTTAATAAAACTTGTTTGGATGAATTCTTGATGTCTAAATACACCTTATATACATACATACATACATACATACAGTGATGACACTCGTACAAGTATAATGTTTTAAAGTTTTCACAAAGAGAAAAACTGAAAATGTAGAATAATGAGTTTATTACAATATACAACTTAATACAAGCTAAAGAAAACATTCATTATCCTACCCAAGTTGCCAGTACCTTGAGCCAGTCCTGCACACACACACACATATATATATAAAAGTGAACACGTAGAGGCGACAGTCTGTTTCATGCTAGATGCAATCGTCAGGCAACTAGTGCTGTTATTTTATATATATATATATATATATATATATATATATATATATATATATTTGTTTTTGTTCAATAATATGGACAAGTTCTGTCCATCAATTTTTGTTAAATCTTTCAAATTTCCAAATAGGTTGTTTTGTTAATAAGAACTTTGGAAAATTTGCCAATAAAACAAAGCAACTTATTCAGAAATTTGAAAGATTTCATACAAATATTGATAGACAAAACTTGTCCATATTATTTAACAAAACATGTTTGAGAGAATTCTTGCTGTCAAAATACACCATTTTATATATATATATAAAACCTCATATAACTGCACTTACATGTGCCATTCAGAATTAGCCACATGAAATTTTAGTTCAGTTAACATGTGTGTGTATATATATATATATATATATATATATATGCATGTGTATTTAAATTATACTTTATTCTGTACACAATTGATAGTAAATCTCTCTCTGCAGTGAAGTGTTTGTATGCTGGCCTTGGTCTTTTCGTTAGTGTTTGAGTATTCATGTGGGTGCAAACCTGCCACAATGAAGCTTGCATCTTGAACAAGGATTTCCATTTGTAATTGCTTCACATGCAGAAGGAGTAAAATAACTAGAATTAAAAATAAAATAACTTTCAAGGAAAAAAAAAAAAGTTAAAACGTCATTGGAGACAATAAAAGAACGAAAAGAAAAGAATCCGTCAAAGGGCAATCCTTTTATACACGGCAAACACAAGAAGCCAACTCTTTCCTTCATTCCTAAGTGGTAAGTGAAGTAATCTTCAGGTTGTAGGTGCTTTGAAAAGAAAAAAAAATAACTAAAAAATCCTTTAACATGAATGAGGAAATTGCACTTTGCTTTATAACAGACTGTATTTGAATGTTGAATTTTATAATTTTGTCCTACCTGACTGGTTTATACTTATTGTATTTAAATTCAAATGGGGGATTAGTATATCTTGTTCATCCTCTGCAACTGAGCTATGTGTGTATATATATATATATATATATATATATATAATAGTAGAGTCACTGTTGAGAAGATTAGGGATTTTCCATGGATCTTACGCATATCTATATTGATCTACGCATCTAAGTATGAGAAATTTTTCAGATTCCTTAAATGTTTGTAATATGTTCATTTCTTTTATAACTCCACCCACAAACTTCAAATCGTTTAGAAAACTTTTATTTTTTTATTCTGTGGAAGAACTTTGTGACACAGACAGTGCACTTTGTTGCAGGTTTTCTTCTCTAAATATACAACATGACTATTGGATGATTATTTTAAACACAGATTTCACTATAGATTTTGGGTTCGGTCATTGTGAAGGTTCAGTATATAATCTTACGAAGACAGATTTTTTGAACCAAGGTGTCTACTAATTTAATATCTATGATGTTGAGCATATGTTCCCAAAAGTTAAGCAACATCAAACCTGGTCATTGCTTAGATGATGTTGAGCATACTAACCGTTGCTCTATTTCCAGTGATCTTTAAAATATAAATCTTTCCATTTGTCAAGGTTAACAATAGGTTTAAGAGCTATTTTACTTCATTCTTCTTTCTTTTTATGTGCCATGTCCTTTCAGGACGTGGGCGATCATGGCTCTCCACCTCCCTCTATCCCTTGCAGCTCTCGGCAAGCTCCTTCCCTCTGCTTCCTCCCCAGACCACGTTCTGTCTTCCACTTACTTAAGCCCGCCAGGTATGTCACACATTGTTTTCCCTTGACTCTTTTTCCCTCTATTTGACCCGTGAGTAGCAGATTCTCCAGGCCCTCCTTCTCCATTATGTGTTCCAGAGACTTCAGCCACCTCTTTCTGATAAGTATACGCCTTCTTGTTTGTAACATCTCCAAGACCTCATTGTTGCTCACATGCTCGGTCCAGGATGGTAAAATTTGACATTTATGAAGACAAGCAAGCAAACCATGCAAACTTCATTGAAACACTGATTCCCATATGATCCCCAAAGTTAAGCAACACCAACCCTGGTCACTACCTAAATGGGTGATCACTTGTGAATACTAGATTCTGTAAGCTTGGATATGCAGCTGGTTTAATGAGTAATTGCTTGGAATTGTTACTCAGTGTGCCAAGATCCAATTCCAGTTTGGTTTGTTATATTCACTTATGTGCAAAAAGGTATGGATCCACCTGTTCTCACCCCAGCTATGGGTTAATTAGTAAGACTTGTATTGCTAAATTATTATTATCTCCCCTCAAAATTCTTACAAACTAAAAATATTTTCTGGCTTTAAATATCCTGCAAAGGGTTGCTAGACTGTAGAAAAAGAATCAATCTATTTCCAGTTATCTGTGAAATATAGATCTTTCTTCTTGTCAAGGTTGAAAATAGGTTTAACAGCTTTTTCCTACTATGTGAAGCAGTTATTGAAGAGTGGATTGATAAATATAAATATACTATTGATATTTTTTAAGCTAAGTGTGACACTTGACAACACGTGCAGTGCATCTTGTGAGGATTGAAATTATGATTGTGATGATCTGCAAGATGAGCTAAGTAACCATTTCTTATTAGCCTGCAATGTAACTGCAGCTTATTAGGAAGATTATGTGTGACACTCTCTTCTTGTTTTGATGTCAACAATGATCTTCAAAAGTTTCAGTGCAATTCCAGCCATTTTCTTCTATCTTATTGAACCCTTTTCTTTTATTGTCCTTTTCTCAATTTTTTTCACTCTCAATAACTCCATGTTTCTTAGTGGCTTTGTCACCTTTCTTGGGATGAAAGATCCTTTCATAAAATGAATATACTTAGACCTTTTATCCTACTGCAAACATTTTTTGTTTTGATTTTAAATACACAATATTTGTTTTGTCTATATCACTGAGATGAGGTATTATGATTACTTGTATTATTTACATTATTCAGACTGTTACCCTCATCTTCATTGCCATATTCACAATGTTTCAGCCGTTGTATTCTCCAGCCTTCTTCAGGTGATTGGAATTTCAAACTAAAGTCTTTATTTTGTCCACCGAAGTAGAAGTGTTCTAGATCCAGTGACTAGAACCAAAGAGTTGTGAGTTTAATGCCAGGCCACATCAGTGGTGAGCCAAAACTTGGAGAGTTGAGTTAAAGGGAAATAACTGTGACATCCGGAAGAGGCATGGAACATGGAACTAGAACAATCTACCCCAGTGGATGAAATAAAGGTTTTGGTTCCAAATTCCAGTCACCTGAAGAAGGCCGGGGCATACTTTGTGAATATGGTAATGAAGATGAGTATAACAGAGTCTGTCTATATTTCTGAGATGAGGTATTATGTACAGTATTTACATTAGTCGGACTATTGTCCTCCTCATGGCGACAAAGATGAGGACAATAGTCCGACTAATGTAAATGATTATAACAGTCTAAATAATGTAAATAATACAAGTAATATTTTTTCTGTTCAGTTTTACTTGTTTTCTAGAATACGGGCTATACACTTTTTCTGCATTTAAGACTTATATAAAAATTTGGGTAGGATGTTTTTGGATTTATTTTGAAAATTAATAGCATTAATAATTTTCAGCAAATGATACAACTCATCAGACATGTTTTCAGTAGCAAGCTGGGGTGTCAGATGGACTAACAATGGTAATAGTGTAATATTAGCTATTTCCTTATAAGGAAATATTCAGCATTCATTGACTGAGAAGCTTTTATAATTTTATAATTTTTTCCTCTTGAAACAATTTTTCAGAAAAACTGGTTTCACAAGTCCAGTAGCTATTTTCACCCTTTCCAGCACTGACAGGGGTTTCCTTTCTAATCTTTTGTTTGAAGTGGTGTGGAAGGTTAACATCTTGATTATATCATTATTTTCTCTTTAAGCTACAACGTCCTGGGTACGACGTTAAACTGCATCCAACAGCAAGGCCTCTGATCAAGAGGTTTTGAGGAAGCGTGGAACCACCTCTTAATTGCTGGTGTTCCCAGGTCCACCCAGACCCGGGGTGGTAGCACCTGTTGGGGGTCCCAGCTATGGGCAAATAGTGAACTTCCATGTTTTTACCATGTCCTGGGTATGACGACAAACTACATCAGCGTCCTGGGTATGACGACAAACTACATCCGCGTCCTGGGTATGACGACAAACTACATCCGCGTCCGGGGTATGACGACAAACTACATCCGTGTCCTGGGTATGACGACAAACTACATCCGCATATTTTAACTTTATTTGAGTAGCTAAGCAATTAAATTTTATCAACAAAATAATTGCTTTTTTATAAAGATCACAAAAGACCAGAATGAAAATGAAAAAATATTATTACCAGCTATACGTTTTTGAAAAAAACATTATTACCAGCTCTACGTTTTTTGAAAAAACATTATTGCCGGCTCTACGTTTTTGAAAAAATATTATTACCAGCTCTACGTTTTTGAAAAATATTATTACCAGCTCTACGTTTTTGAAAAATATTTTTGCCAGCTCTACGTTTTTGAAAAATATTATTACCGGCTATACGTTTTTGAAAAAAACATTACCAGCTCTACGTTTTTGGAAAAAACATTATTACCAGCTCTACGTTTTTGGAAAAATATTATTACCAGCTCTACGTTTTTGAAAAAATATTATTACCAGCTATACGTTTTTGGAAAAATATTATTACCAGCTCTACGTTTTTGAAAAATATTTTTGCCAGCTCTACGTTTTTGAAAAATATTATTACCGGCTATACGTTTTTGAAAAAAACATTACCAGCTCTACGTTTTTGGAAAAAACATTATTACCAGCTCTACGTTTTTGGAAAAAACATTATTACCAGCTCTACGTTTTTGGAAAAAACATTATTACCAGCTCTACGTTTTTGAAAAAATATTATTACCAGCTATACGTTTTTTGAAAAATATTATTACCAGATATACGTTTTTGAAAAATAATATTACCAACTATACTTTTTGGAAAAAAACTTTTTCAGCATTGAATGGCCCAATGAAGGTCGATATGCTGGTTAAATAATCAATCAATCAATCAATCAATCTTTAAGCTACATGTGATGTCCATTTTAGCTGATGCAAGTCTTCAAATGACGTGGTTTCTGTTATTTAGTCCAGTTCTTTGTTTATTATTCTGTAGTGCCAGTCCGCAATGTTAAAAGAACTATGGTATTCAACATTGGCTATCCATGCTCAAAGCCATTTTTAACCATTAATCTTAGAATGCAGGGATTCAAAAATCTGTTCTGTTTATGTATACCTGAGGGAAGTACTAGTTTCATGCCTTTCCCAAGTGCATAAGTACAAAGTGAATGCAAACTGTTCCAGCTGGAGTTTGGATTTGTTTTGTTTATTCCATATTCTGTGCTCCTAACCATTGGAATGTTGGGACATCCATGATGAATTATTATAGCGATGTTTTTTTGTAGTAAGTTGGGGTTCTAAAGAATATCACAAGTAAAAAGAAAGAATATCCATAATCTGGCCCCATTTCTTTGAACTTGACTGCAAATGGATTTGATATGGAATCTGGTAAATTTCAAGAGAATTGATGATTGCCTGAATAAGTATTTTTTTTTTTTGCTCCATCTGCACCTTGCGATACGTTACGACACATGTGAATGTGTTTAAGTTCTTAACTGTTACACAATACATGATACTTTTTTTTATGACTGATGAAGACACAGTGAGCTGCTTGTCACATGATATTGCTTTATATTGTCACTAGCTGATAAGAACAACCCAGCCATCACTAAATTCTCTTTTGACAAACTTATATCAATGACTCATTTTCTTCTCAATTACCATTGGTTTCTAGTAATAACCCTGTGTGTCACATGACCTCATTTTGTGTATCTCTGATTGGTTGCTAATTATGTTTATCCCGCTATCAGCAGTAAGTAAATGAAACTAAAGGCTTGAGTAGAATCTCTGAGCACATCTGGAGGCTTTTGGGTAGAATGGTCTGTCTTGGATTTCAAAATGTCGCCCTTTCAGAAAAGTACTCCAGAAATAACAGCATTCTATTGGGGTTGACTGATTTGGATTTCAAATTCTCAAAGATTTTACTGTCAACTTTAAGGTATTACTTGTAAAGATTTGGTGCTTTCTCATTATAATAAAAAAGTTTAAAATAAAATTTGACAGCACCAACCTTTTTTTTTACACTGATATGTGTTGGATAGGAAGAACAGAATAAGAATTCCCCATAAACTAAAGAGAATTGTTGAATTCCAAGTATTTGTTACAGCAGAGTGTATGAAGAACACAATTAAGGCAAAATGTGAATTTCAAAATGGAAGATGTTAAGTAATTAAGTTAAATTAAAATGTTAAGTAGTTAAGTTAAATTAAAATGTTAAGTAATTAATTGGTGCTGAATAAGTTCAGGTTGAAATTAATAATTATTTGTCAGTTATAAAAATTTTGTGAATTTAAGTCACCTATTTCTGTGCATGAAAAATATTAGTTGCTTTTGTTATTAAAAATTTGTCCAGAATCCTCCAAAAATCTTGATGAATAGAGACTGGCTGCTGATCTCTTCTCTGGCTGAGTTCTAACAGCTCAAGGAGAAAAAACTGGCTGGTTACATTTCATACTTCTAAAACCAAACTAGTAATGTTCCATCATCATCAAGCAGACCCTGAATTTTTATTTATTGCATTGAAAGGGTATTCTCTGAAAGAGATTCTTTGCCTTGAATACCTATTGGGACTTAAGCTCACCCCAGACCTTAAGCGGAACTCGTATATATGATCTATCATTAAAGATGCTGGAAAAATGTTCAGTTATTTGTACCACTCCAATAAGTACTCGATTACTCTTGCTGTACACTACAAGAACCAGTTCAAGCCAAAAATGGTGCACTGCTGCCATATCTGGTTTAGAGCTACTCTCTGTTTTCTTTTTTTAAAATCAGAATCACTGCAAGCAAGGCATTAATACCACTGAAATAGAAGAGGTTACAGGGTGTGGAAGAATTAGCAACAGAAAGATTAATGATGAGCAGAAAGAGAAAATAGTAATCAGGTGGACAGTAGATTGCAATTGTAGATACTTACTCTTCACTTAGCAGTCTTGATAGTTCAAAAGCTTCTATGAGGCTTTGTAGGTGAAGAATTATTTTCCAATCTACAGCTTCTTTCCGCACAGATCAAATGCAGCATGCCTCTCACTAAGCATTTGCTATTTCCATGGAAAATGTTCTGAAAAACTACATTCTTTAGTTCACCCAACTCACACCCTTACAGACCCCACCATGCTGCATACACTGAGGTGAAACCATCCTCATTACAGTAGTAAGAAGAAAGTTCCATGCAAACAGTTCCTTCCCATAAGCCACTACTCTGTGGCATTGACAACCAAGAGGATGCCTTCCCGACCACTAAAATCTTAACATTTTCATGTCTAGGATCAACTGTTAACTTTGCCATTTATCCTTATAAACTGCATTTCTTACTCTTACCACTCATGCAACAACCTTCTTCGGTAACCCTCTACCTTGAGTGGCTCTTGAGCCTTGCATAGATTATATATTTGCGGAATCTCCTGCAATCTTTTTCTCACAGATGGAATGTCCAACTCTCTCAATACTCTATTTCCAATAAAAGTGTTCAAACAATCTACATTCCTTAGTTCCACTAGTTCTCGGCTTCACGGCTAAGACCCACCATGCCACACATTGTAGCCAACTACCATAATTCCCTTCATATTTCATTGGTATGATCTAAGTTCCACTTGAGCAGCTTCATCCCTTGAGCTACTGCTTTGTCAAACCAACTTTGAAGAGGATGCCTCCCTGATTACTACAATCTTTACCTTTTCAAATCTAGGGTCTTCCATTATCTTCCCCACATATCCGTATAAACATTGTCTCTCATTCTGTAACCCTATAGCTCTAACAAAATTTTCCTGTTTTTTAATATTTTCTTTAGTTGCTTAGCTTATTAAATATTGAAAAATTGCTGTTGTAAGCCAGAATATTCACCTTGAAAAATGTCTTCAGATTATTACGGTTTATGTGAGACAAGTGAATTTCCAATGAGTTCAGTGAGTTTTCATGCAAAGTGTCTGAGGAAAAAAAGTTGAACTTAGAGACTTGGTTATAATACAAGGTTAATAATATTTTAAATAATAAAGCAATGTAAGAAGGATGAGTGTTTTTATTTATATTTATACACAAATTGGCCAAAACTTTTACTCTCTGAAATAGAAGGAAACAAAAAAGTTGATAGACCAACTGTGCATTTGTTGTAAACTAGGGAAGGTTATTGAATAGAATAATCAAATGAAGGTTAGTAATGAACGATAATACTTAGGACAAGAACAACACATATAAGATTCACCAGTGGCACATAGAAGAAGTAGTCAATTGCTAGACGTGAGTCAAGTTAATTCCACAATGATTCTTCAACTGCAGACCAACATACAGTATTTACTACTGTATTTATGTGAATGAGGACATACCCATTATCACCCGTAGGTATACTACAACAGCATTTTACAATAGGTATCACTAGTAACTTTTAATAGCATCTTCTATATACTGTGTCCCTTCATGACATGGTTGATCTTGACTTCCTCACCCTTGTAACTCTAAGTAACATTGATCTTCTTGCCATCACAAGTTCCACCATCCATTCATACAACCTTGCTGCTTTCCTCTGTCTCTTTTGCTTTCAATATTTCCTGCATGTGTTAAATTTTCCAAGCCCTCTTCCTTATATGTTCAAGAAATTTCAATTGTCTCTTTCTGATTCTAAGCATAAGTGTCCTTTTGTTTCTATTTCCTTGAAGACTTCTTCATTGCCTATGTGCTCTGTTCATTTTATTCCCAACATCCTATTGTAGAACCACATCTCTGTTGCCTCTGATTTTCTCTTCATCTTTGAGGAGATTGTCCAGCATTCCCTAGCATATAAAGAGGATTGATAGAGCATAAGAGTTTACCACTATTAAACAAAATATAAATAATGAAGATTTTCACCAATTCCTCTATCAAACAAAATGTAAATATTATTTTGATGCTTCCATTATTGATTGAAAAAAATGTGAAATTTGACTTTCAAGATAGAACAGTGGTTGAATTATTATTTGATATTATGAAGATATATTTGTATATATAGACTTTTGGGTAAGGAAGAAGGCATACAAAAAGATTACCTGCCCTGAAGCTTGAATTAATGGCTTTCTTTGACATTGAATATATTTTTGCTGTTCAAAGAGGGCAATGAAGATTTTCACTTTTTTCTTTTATACAATCACATTTAAGATCAACCCTAAAGCATAGTTAATTGTGAACTCAGTAATCTTTTCAACAGCTGTACAGAATGTGCTTCTTCAGGGCAACATATGATTTTGAATTTGGAGTCATCTGTCTCCTATACTGGTTGCGAACCAGAATGCCACGTCTTCCCTGCTATTTAACTCATAACTGAGTGAAGAAAAGATGGATTCACACCTTTCCCAAGCGTATTTGTGCAAAAGTGAATGTAACAAACTCAACTGGAATTTGAACTCAGTTCTCCAATTCCACTTTCTGAGCTGATAACTGTTATGCTACCTGCATATTGGAAATTTACTATTTTCATGACAGTGTTAAAAAACTTGAGAAAAATAATGCTTAAAAAATGGATCTATGATTGCCCAAGAAAGCTGATTGCTTTGAAATCAACCTAAACAAGGTTAAGATTATGTTTCTACCTGATGAAGAAAGAATTAATTCCCTTTGATTAGCTTGTCAGTGTAACAGGGAAATCATGGCTTCAAATTGGGAGATTTTTTTTTTTTGTTTCGGTTCATTTCACACCAGACAAGGTGGTAGTGCTACTGAAGCACAAAAGGTTAGTGAGAATTAAAGAAAATGAGAAAGGCATTAGTGAGGAGAAAGGACAAAAAGAAGAGGATCCAGGAAGACATATGGCAGTTTAGCTTGCACTTAAATCTTTTAAGATCATAGGTGACAAGAAAGCAAGAAGCCTGTAGAGAGTTCCACAGGCAAGAAGTCTGCAGAAAGAAACTATTAGAATAGAAATTAGGGTCAACTATTTCAACAGTAAAATGATGTGACCAAGTAAGCAATCTAGTACTGCACTTAAATTCATACAGGCTAAGTACCAAGCAGGAAAGCTCATTAGAAAAATTACCATGAAAATATTTACAAAAAAGGCACAGGGATGTTATAGGGGTTGGAAAGTAACTGAATCTGAGATGCCAGGTCAGGACCCATAACATCCGTTATGGTTTTAATAAATATCAATCAAGAACTAGAAGCTTGCTGAGTTGCTGCATTTGTTTGTTTTAAAATGATCTTAGATTGCTCTGCCTGATATCAGCATAGAACACTGTCATTGATATTTTATGTTTTCTACATTTCAGAACACAAAATGTTCTCAGTTTTTATATGCTGGGAGGCATATAAAATTATTTTTCCATTATATTTATATATATATATATATATATATATATATAATAGGTGTAACAGCAAAATTGTCCAAACCATGTAACAGCATATAATTATCCATCCCACAAAATGTTTAATATCTAAAAAAAAAAAAACCCTAAAAACACTAAACTAATTGAGTTTCTTTTTTTCTAGCTTTTCAAATAATCTGTTTAGCCATCTTGACACAATTTTTCATATAAATCACCGAAAAACTCTTTTGAGTTATTCAGCTAAAAAAGACAGCAGGTTAAAATTGTTTTGTGTCAGACCCACTGTCTTCACAACTGAGCAATGTTGAGAGGAAACAAAATCATTCAGTTCTTCAGTAATGGTACCAACATTCACACTCTGGCTTCCATGTTCAAAGTTTTCAAGAGAACAGTGAATAAGTTTAAAAAAGAGGGAACAGTAGAGAGTAAAACTGTATGACGAAGTCACAACAGGAAGAGGTATCACCATTTCAACTTAGAGCTAAAGATATCAATTAGAAAAGATCCAACTTAATTTACAAGATGTTTGACACGTTTCAGCTGTGATCATCCAAAGAGCAGTGAAAAAAGACTTGAAGATGAAATTGTACATGAAACCTGTGAAGCACCTTGTTACTCTAAGACAGAAGGTTAAAAGGTTAGAAAGAGTGAAGATCATCTTGAATAAGTTGGAATATGATCCTGTAATAATAAATATATATTTGAACTTTATTTCAATACTTCATGAGCTTCTGGTCCTTCGCTATGATTACTTAATGAGGAACATATCTTTTTCATTTATGATTGATTTCATCATGATACTTTTGTTAAGCTTAAAGAGTAATTATGCATTCTTACTGCTCAAAGTGAGAGTCCAATAGTGTTATAAAAACCTTGGAGAATTCCAGTTAGATATCTTTAATCATTTCTGAGATACAACAGTTCAGAGCTTAATCTAACAATTGCACAATTTTGATGTTACATGATTTGGACAATTTTGCTGTTAGACCCACTATATATATTTATGTATAGTTTAAAATTTACAATATTTATAGATGAACGTGTTCAAGAGTGAGGCAGACCACATGACTGTGTGGACTGGAAGATCCTTCACAGAGACATGTGGAGAGAGTTGGTCAGATGCTGAGAGTTGTTCAATGACTATGACCACACCCAGTCATAAGGTTCTTGATGATGATATCATTTTTTTTATGGTATGTGTTAATTAGTATTTTATAATATTACAAAGCTCAAAAGACTATAAAAAGCTGGAAATGAGATCTGTTAAAAAAAATCCAATAATGCAGGGAAAATTTAAGTTAAAAAATTGGCCAAGTCAAGTAAATGCTTTGCAGTCTTAAAAATCACTGCCAATTTTCTGAAGCAAAAGACAGTAGGGAAAAAAGAATGCAATTCACTTTATTGTTTACACTCTCTCTCTTAATCTGTGCATTGAAATGTGCACAGGGTAGCTTTAATAATGTTAATAGATTTTAAATTCTTTTGTCTTTGGTGATTTTATTGTAAGCAGAATGAAGAAAATAACTAGACATTTTTTCCCCTTCTTTCTATCCACTCTCTTATTTAAAATATTGATCAGAATCCTTGTAAATAATTAAATAACCACCTAGAAAAGACAAGAAACACAAAAATGAGAACAAATCTATTTGGCTTCAGCATAGTGTCATGTAACTGGAACTTTGTAAAAAGGCCCATTGGCAGAGGTTGAGTCAGCTTACAATTTGGGAGAGAGAGAAATAGAATTTGGTGGTGGGAGAGGGTGGGTGTAAAAGCAGTGATGTGTGACGTAGGTGAACTTTGAGCCACTGTTGCTGCTGCTGCTACCTTTAACCAATGGAGCACATCGCCTGTGCTGATTTGAGTCAGTGTCACTGGAAGGCATAGATACAAAAGAATTTCATGTTGGGTTTTTGATCTTTTGCCTTGCAAATAAGACAGTTTTAATAGCATGCCTTTGGAAATGATATTTGGAATAAAATCTTTGACATTCGATTCTTCAGCTTTGCATATTCTTTATGTCTTTAATTAATTGATACATAAAATTGCAAACACATGCAGCTCACACACACACACACACACACACACACACACACATATATATATATATATGTATGTATGTATGTATATATATGTATGTATATGTATGTATATATATGTATGTATACGTATGTATATATATGTATGTATACGTATGTATATATATGTATGTATACGTATGTATATATATGTATGTATACGTATGTATATATGTATGTATACGTATGTATATATGTATGTATGTATATATATATATATATATATATGTATGGAAATTAGAAAATGTAAATATTATTAGAACTAAATATGTATTTATAGATGCATTCCATCAGTTATATGTACATAAGATACACATCTTTGTATCATTTTAATTCATTTGTATGTATGTATGTATGTAAAGGCTCTGTTGGCGTTGAACAAACACAAATGTGCCTGAGCAAGCGTCTGCAATAGGGATTGTCTAGCTGTTCTAATAGGCAGGTATCCTTGAATACAAGTGGCCAGCTATTATTATTATTATTATGTACAGGGTGTTGCAAAAGTCATTTCAGTATTTTTTAATACATTTTCTTCTTTTTCCTTACCCATTTTTTATGTTGTTAATATTTAATCTAAGATCTGCAAAATAAAGAAATATATGTAAGAAAAAAATCTAGCTGACTTTTGGAAGACTCTGTGTTTATGTATGTATGTATGTATGTATATATATATAATATATATATATATATATATATATATATATATATATATACACACACACACACACACAGAGATATGGGAATGCAAAAGTACATACAGAGTGTGATGGATGAATTGTCTTCTAAATTACGCTAAAATGAAAATAACACAGACGTCACATTTTTAACTGTAAAATATTACCAAAATTACAAAAAAAATCTCTTGAAAATACTAAAGAGTAAATTTATTCAATAAAATCACCATTGGCTTCAACCACAGCCTTCAGTTGACTTCAGAATCTCCTGCAACTCTTCTGGACAGTCTCCTTGCTAAAGTTGGTGAATACCGCTATAATCCTTGCCTTCAATTCATCTTTGAGGATACAAGAAGTTTTGTTGGTCTCTTGCTGAACAATTTACCCATTGCAGGAGTGAAAAACAAAATGTGTTCACAAATCATTGATTATGCAAACTGTTTGCTCCTGTCATTCACACACTCCTTTTTACCAGTAAAACATTTCTTATTATTATTTATTAAAAAATAAAAAATTATAAAAATAAAAATGATTTTAATGAACCACTATTATAATACTGGTATAATACTTACTGTATACTTTTGCAATGTATATATATATATATATATATATATATTGCAAATGCACGTCATTTCAAAAGAGCCTCTTTCACTTACCTTCTGTATTAAATATTTATCAGAGAGATGGAGTATTATATAGTTCAAATTTCTTATCAGAATTTATCCAATAACTATTTGCCAAATCACAAATTTATCGATACGCCTCCACACACGCATACACACACACACACACATTCACACACATACACACACACACACACACACACACACATATTTAGGAAACGGATTACATTTCTTCATCAGTCACACAAATATGTATAATACATTTCTTCATGGAGCAAGAGTGAAAATAACATTTATCGAAAAGACAAATCATGTAATTTTGCCTTCTGCTTATTTAATCTTTTATTTTAAGAATTTACCTGAATGTTTTCTGGATTAATTTTCAAGAAAATACTTTATCTCATGTCTTTTTGTAGCTTAAATTCTGTTAATGTTTTCTTTTTCTGTGGGTGAAATCTGAGCCTTTTTGTCTCATCTTGATTCCAATTAGTGGATATTCTAAATTACTATTGCATATTTGGCTACAGTGTTTATTTAAATTCTGTTTTTTGCAGTTTGTACTAAATTTCTGCATTTATTTCCCCTTTTTATTTTTTTTATCCGGATTTGCTTATTTCTTCCACTCTTTTTCATTAACTTTTTTAATTACATTTTTTTATTTTGGCCATTTTTTTTTGTATATTTCTCCTCTCTTATTATTATTCTTCCACTTAGTCTCTCTCTCTCTCTCTCTCTCTCTTTCTCTCTCATTTTTCTGTCACTCTCCTGTTTCTGTCGCTCTCCTGTTTTCTGTTCTCTCTCACTCTCTCTCTTTTTTCTCTCTCTCTTTTCTCACTCTCTCTCTTTTTTCTCTCTCTCTTTTCTCTCTCTCTCTCTTTTTTCTCTCTCCTTTTCTCTCTCTCTCTTTTTTCTCTCTCTCTTTTTGTTTTTCGCTCATTCTCTATTTCTTTTACACTCTCTCTTTGTTTTTTGCTCTTGCTCTTTCCTTTTGCACTCCCTTGATTTCTTTTTCACTCTCTCTTGCAGCTTTCTTTTTATACTCTCTGTTGCTGCTTTTCTTTTTCGCTCTCTCTCTCCATGTCTCTTTCCTTTTTGCACTCCTTTCTTTCTTTTTCATTCTCCATCTCTCTTTCTTTTTTGCGCTCTCTTACTCCTTCTCTCCAATCTTTTTTCTCTTTCTTTACCTGCTCTTTACTTTCTCTTTCTTTATTTTCTTGTTCCTTTCTTTCCATTTTTCTTTCTTTTTTCTCATTTTCTCTTTTTTCTTTCATAACTGACAATTGAACATAAAGGACATTAAAAGAAACCACAAAAGACAGTCAAAATGCCTAGAGAAGTAAATCCCATATAATGTTTAACGACCCATGTATTGTTACTGTGCCCAAGAATTTTTCTCCCTCAATTGTTACTGGCTCTTTCTCACTTGCATTTTCTGTATGGTATTTTCATGCACAAGTTTTTATTTTTGACATTTTTCTCTTTCTTCATGTCTTCTTATGTGGGATTCATTTTCAACAACTATGTCAAAAGTTTTTGACAAGAAGTCTCAATTTTGCATATAAGACCCTGGATAATTTTTTTTGTAAGTAGAGATGGGGTTATATGACATCAGATACAGTAAATATTAAGGAATTTATTTTAGTTTGCTTTGAATCCACAAACAAGAAAATATTCTGAATATATATTAATGGTAGAGAAAAAATTTCTATCACACTTCATAAAGGGAATCAAGTTCACATGCTTCTATCTTGTATAAAATCTTTTCCATCCATCTACCCAGCACATAATAAATCAATAATAAATCCTGGTAGGACTTCTAGTTTTCTCATGATTGCCTCACTGTAAAGGCTGAATAAGTCTGGTGAGAAGACACAGACTTAGAGAACCTTTTCAGCAAGCCAATCCTGAGTGAACTAGAAGTCTTACCAGGATTTATTAGTTGTTGCAATCTTAACAACATTAGATATGAAAATGACACTGTTGATAGTAGACAAAGAAAGGAAACTAAAGGAATTTTTATAGATGGTAGCAAAGGAAAGTGAGAAGAAAGGACTAAACACTAATTTTATGGTTGTCAATGAGAGGAACATCGCAAATTGGAAACTATGAATCAGAGCTGCCTAAATTACAAAAATTAAAATATCTGAGAATCTTTGAACAGATCACAGAAAATGTGACACCAAAATTTGAAGGTGTGTTTGAATAGTGAAAAATGCCTTCCAAAAAGCTAAGCAAAGTATAGAGAAACAGGAAAAATTTGTAAGAAGCAAAGAAAAAAGTGTTTAAATTTTGTGTGATATGAGCCCTCCTATATGGCAGTGAATGCTGGACAATCTCCTCACAAATGCAGAAAAGACTTGAGGCAGCCAAAATATGGTTCTACAGAAGGAGGCAAAGAATACCATGGAAATATCATGTGAACAGCAAAGAAGTTATGAGGAAAATAAAATAAAATGGGTCATTATACTTAGAATCAGAAAGACATAATTGAAATTATGATGCATAATGATGAAAGAAAGCTTAGAGAATTTGACATTTACTGGACATATTGAAAGAGTAACTGATGGCTACATTGAGTAACCTACCTTTTTTTTTTTTTAATCATTTCACCCCAAACAAAGCAGGAGTGCCAGTAGTACACAGAGGGTTACAGAGAATAAAAGTGAGAGAAATGACTGGGTATATTAGGATTAAGGAAAGGATAAAAGATGAAAGGGGTTCAAGTCAACAGAAGGTGGCAGCTGACAGTGCATTTACATTTTTGAAGAGTGTAGTTATCAGGGAAGCAACAGAAGAGAATTCCACTGTTGGGAAGTGTGAGAAAAGCAACTGTTGGAGGAGAAGTGGTGGTTACATTTAACTGTTTCAACAGTAAAAGGGTGGGACCTAGATGCCAATCAAGTAGCACACTTAAATTCATGTAGTCAGGGCACCAGGGAAAGAAGCTCATCAGTGCAGTGACAATGAAAATATTTGTAGAAAAGACAGAGGGAAGTCACATCACATCTGTGAGAAAGTGACTGAAGTCCGAGATGCCAAGCCAGGATCAATTATATTGCAGATCCTTCTTTGGATTTTGTCAAGAGCCTTAAGATGAACAGCTGGGGCACCAGACCAGATATGGCAACAGTATACAATGCACAACCAAATGGTAGATTTGTAAATGTGCAAGATGGGCTCTGATGAGAAAAACCTTCTGGCATGACACAATGAGCCAACTTTCCTTGCAGTAGATGCAGCTATTGATTCAATGTAGTTGTTCCACTCAGTTGAAAACGTGAGGCCAAGAAGGCACAGTGAGATACTCTCCTGGAGTCAAGCATCAGCCATGCTTATGGCCAGCAGGAAAGTTTCTCTATGGTGGTTAAATGAGAGCAGTTTCGTTTTGGAAGCATTAAAATTTACAAGCTATTTTCTGCCTCAGTTAATCGCTGATTGGAGGTCTTTTTCAAGAGCAGTGGTCAGGTTAACTTTGTCAGCTCTGACAGATTTGCTATTGAGACTGGAGTAAATGGTAGTGTCATCTGCATAAATGCCTACTTGGGAACTGATGACAACAGGAAGATCATTGATGAAGATCAGGCACGGTGTAGGACACAGTATAGAGCCTTGGTGGACACCCGCATTTGTGTGAAAGGATCTGGAAGTGAGCCAATTCAGGATGACCTTCATTTCATGATTTGATAGGAATGATTGAGTAAATCAAACAATACCATAGCCCTGAAGCTTACATAGAACATCAGCATGCCAAACCCTGTCAAATGTCTTTGAAATATTTAGAGCCACAGCACAAGCTTTGCTGTTATTATCAAGTGATTGATACATATATTCAGTGATTGCTGTTAGTACATCAGCAGTAGACTGGGCAAAACAGAATCCATATTGTTTGTCAGAGAGAATGTTGTGAGAGGTAAGATGCTTAACCACTTCAGCGTTGATTAAAGCCTTGAATACTTTGCCAAAAGCAGTAGGAGACTAATAGGGCAATAGTTATAGGAATCAGAAAGTTCTCCAGACTTCTTAAAAACAGGGACTACAGAGGAGGACTTCCAACAAGGTGGAAAGCAGGAAGCAGCGAGGCAATAGTTGTAGAGTTTGGAAAGAACCGGGACTATTTCAAGAGCACATTTCTTTAGGACTGTGGGTGCTATCCTGTCACATTTACTTGCTTTATTGGAGTCTAATTTAGAAATGATGTCTGAGACCAGTGATGGGGTTCTGTGCACTCAGTATAGCCTCAGTTCTAGTGGCAAAATCAGGTGTGGGTACACCAAATGAGTGCTGAGTTGGAAGAGAATTTCCAAGTAAAGCATTGTCCTTATTTGTGGTACATGTCATGACATTGAATTGCTTGAATAGTGGAGGGATTGAGGTTTTGCTGTTGTTAAGCACACTCTTGCAGAGCCACCAATAATCTCTTGAACTGAACATGCAAGATGCTATATATTGTTTCATTCTATAAGTAAATAGTAACTTTGCTTCATTGAGGACACACTTGCAGTCATTATGAGCAGAGACAAAGAGACGTCTGTTGCAATCAGACATGTCACTCTGGTACAACTCGAAGAAGTGATTCCTATGGGCTATAGCGGCTGAGCATGCTTGTGAGAACCAAGAAGATGAACATAGTTTAACTTAGTATTTCCTTGCTGGAATAAAATCATCAATGCTGGTTTTCACCCAGGAGGAGACCTCAGATGCACATTTTTGATCAGGGTGATTAAAAATTTCTTTTCATGGGACATCACAGAGGAAATCACAATCTGCTTATTGATAACAGAAGGATATTTTGTTGGTAGGAGGTTCTTGGCTGGTGGGGGAGCAGAAGGATATGTTTACAGACAATACTACATGATCAGAGTTGCTAAGAGGGCATAGCCTAGTCAGGGATGGAGGTAAAAAAGATTGAGAAGAGAAGCCCTTCCATGATGGTTACTGGGGAAACTTGTAGAGAAGTCAAACACTTTTACGAGAGAGTGACTGATTGAGAAGTTCAGGGTTTGGATGCCAGCAAGGTCAGTGACAGAGTGTTTAAGCCACCTGGTATGGTGGACATTAAATTCACCTGACACGAATATGTTATCAAACAGGTGTAGGGAGATGGCTTTGTCTGTATTATTGGAAATACTATCTAGCATGCAACAGTCTTGAGAGGAAGGGGAACGGTAGAGAAATAAGAGATAGCTGACTAAGTTAAGTGAAGAGAGATGGGGGACACAAGTATGAATAGTTTAGTGATTCCAGCAGATGTTCCCTAGGCAGTGGGAGATGTTCGTGGACATAAACTCCCTGGCCATGTGGACATTAGAGTCCTTTCTAAGGAGAGGAAGGAAGCCAGGAATCAAGAAATCAGAGGAAGGGCTTGAAGAGTTAGGGTTAGTTTTGCAGAGAGCTAGGATATCTAGAGACTTTTTTGAAAAGGAATGATTCCACACTGCAGAAGTTGGTATGAATACCACAAATGTTGGAGACCTAACAAGTTTTTTGTTAATGAACGGCTGAATGGGACTTTGAAGGGATAGTCAGGGGACAGACTTTGCTTAGATTTACAAAGGTTAAGAAATTGTGGAGATCTATAATTGCCTTCGTCATGAAATGATGCAGCACAGAAAAGAAAAACAGCAGTCCTATGCTACCAACAAAATTTCAAGTTAAGATGAATATTTTGTCAGTTTGTTTTGTTTTTTTTTCATCTTCAGAATAGGAAGTGGGAAGATGAGGTAAAACCAAAGCTTTCTAAGAGCTACAAAGGATAGGAAGTTGTGGAGAGCCCTTGATCATTCATTTTTGACAGGACATGATTTATAGAAGAAGAAATATAATTTTCAAATAATCTTAAGTACAAGCAGTATACAATAAGATCAACAAAAACAGGAAGTTCTGGAGAGCCGTGACTGCCCTCTTTCTAAAGGGATTTATTGAAGAAGTCTGTTTAAATAATCTTAAGACCATGCAGTATAGAATAAGAGTAACAAAAACATGGAGAGCCATGACCATCCTTGTCCACAAAGGACATAGTACATAAGAGAAAACTATATGATTAACTCTATGACAAATTTATGGGACCAGCATTATTTATTTGAACTCTTCAAAAAGAATTCAGGTGATATAGCAGAATATTAGTACTGCATATTAAATTTTATTTTGCTTGATTTAGGTAAAAAATAAAGGAACTAATTTTAGGTAAAAATTGTGATGATAAAATATTTATCTTGCTTTTTGTTTTTTTTTAATTTTATATTTTCAAAGCTAATTTTTCATAAATCGGTTGAATGTAAAACCATTTTATTGAAACTTCTGCTTTGAAGAATACAAATATATATTGCATTAATTCCTGACTACTGACAATCACTTCTACCTGAATTTAAATACACTTCCCATAGGAAATCATTAGTAATACATTTTTATTTTATATATATATATATATATATATATATATATAGGTAACTGTACTTGTGTCGAAAAAACCTTCGAATTCTTGATTTATCAATAGCCAAATCAATCTCGAAGGGAAAAAAAGGTTTTAAAAAAGAAAGAGCCAGGAACATGAAAGTCTGTCGAAAAGAATCGCACAGATACTGGGTCAAGGCCCAAAGAAAAAACCCCGATACGAGTAAACAACTAACTAAAGAGCTCAATACAAATGTAGAGCAAACCCTGACGATCTGCCTAAGTGAAACCTTGGTAGGTTTGTCTGGCTCATTAGGTTTGACTATATATATATATATATATATATATATATATATATATATATATCTGATTGAATGAATTACAGACATTATGTCTGCTAATTTTTAATAAAATCTGTTCATACTCACGAATAACCTTCCAAGTATTGATGTTAAAGGATGAGAGAAATGTGCTATAGCTGTTTAAATTTTTTTTTTATTTTCATTTCTGCTACCTCAGTATACTAGATACAGATTTTCTAAGTTGGCTATATAAAAGTTTGAAAATAAAGTGCTGAAAGGGCTGCCCATATCAACACCGTCAGTCAGGGTATAAATATTACCAAGGAAACAAAAAATTCAATAAAATAATTAAACCCACCTTTAATGATAGATATATTGATGAAATTTGATCAACACAAAATATCTGTAATTTTTAATAATATTCGCCTTCAAGTACATTTGCTGCATAAATACACAGAATTTAAAAAATAGATATAAAAGGAAATCATTAGAGTGAGTGAAGGTTTTCATGTATTTGTTGAATAAGTTTGTTTACTGTGTTGTGCCAAACAATTTTTCTCATCAGAATCCATTATGCATACTTATAAATCTACTATTGATCCGTGCATTGAAAATTGCTACCATATCTGGTCTGGTCCTCTGACTATATATCTTGAGTTTCTTGACAAAATTCAATGAACAGTCTGTAACGCAATCTTAACCTGGCATCTTGACTTGAGTCATTTTCCCACCAACTTGACGTGTCTACCCTCTATCTACAAGTATTTTCATGGCAACTGCTGTGGTAGTTTTTTTTCCTTAGTGCTATGACTGCATAAATCTAAGCATGTTACTCGATTGGTAGCTAGGTCTCACTATTGAGCTAGTTAAATGCAACCATCTCTTCTATTCTAGCAGGTTTTTATCTTTAACTTCTCACCTGTTGAACTCTCTGTATGCTCTATTCTAATAATTTCTTTTCTTGCACTTCTCACCTGTGGAACTCCCTCCTGATTTCTTGCATCCTTGCTGCTTACAATCTTCAAAAATTTAAATGCAACATCAATTGCTATTTTCTGTCTTCATGAATCCTATTCCTTTTTTTGTCCTTTTTCCTACAAAAGGTTTTCTCATTCCATTTCACTCCCTGTGTCTTAATGGCATTATTACCTTGCTTGGGGTGAATTGATAAAAAAAAAAAAAAGTAACATCCCACTTGTGATAGTACAGCTTGATTGATAATTTACTTAATGTACTTAATAGAATATAAGAATCCCTTCCCCTGTTTTACTTATCCTGGGTAAGATGTTAAACTACATCTGCGTCCTGGGTAAGACAATAAACTACATCCAGCAGCAAGGCCTCTGATCAGGAGGTTTTGAATAGCATGGAACTACCTCTTAATTGCTGGTGTTCCCAGGTCCACTCTGACCCAGGGTGGTAGCACCTGTTTCCTATGGGAAAATTGTTAACTATTACCAGCAATACTTTTTTGAAAAAAAATTATTACCAGCAATACAATTTTGAATGAAAAATATTATCATAAACAGATTTTTGTCAAAACAAAATATTACCAGCAATAAAAAATTTTGTCCACATTAAATAACCCATTGAGGTTGATATGCCATAAAACAAAATAAATCAAACCAAACCAATCCTCTATTTTACATTTAATATTTTTTACCATCTGAATTTCTGGGATGAGGAGTTATTATGCCCATTATTTATATTTGAACTATTGTCCTTATTTTGTTGTTGTTTTCACAATGTTTCGGCTGCTGTGTCATCTGGCCTTCTTCAGGTGTCTATCAATCTGAGTGGAAATGTCTTATTAACAACAAAGATAAAGACATAGCCTGAATGTCAATAATCAGAATACTTATTTTGTCAGTAGGCAGGAGTCAATAACTTTTATGTATACCCACATATATAAAATTAACTTGTGTAATTATTTCCCTATGTTGTAACTTCTAGTGATATATCATTTTCGGTTAATTGTCATCTTAGTACTGTTCAGTTATTGCTTGTCCCATTTCCACTAAGTCTTAGTCACTTGTACCTAGCCCAAGGATTGAACTCACAATTACTATGCCACCAAATTAATGAACCAGCATTTAATCCAGAAGGCCAGAGAGTACAGCAACTGATACATTATCATCATAACATGAGGGCATCTGAATGTAAGTAATGTAAAATATATTGAATTAGGCTTGGTACTGGCAGTCTGGAGCCTCAAGATAGACCTTAACCTGCCAAATAGAACAATTTTGCATGTCAGCATTTAGAGATATTCAGTGACATTTTTTTCTATGGATGGGGGAAGAGAGAAGGTCTTAGATAATCTCAAATAGAGTAATCTGTCATACTCCAGGTGTCAAATAAACCAGATAATCAGTTAATAGTTTGAGTACTTTTAATTAAGATTGGTGAAAACCTTTGTGACACAGACACTTAATTATTATTAGTGAAAAACTTTGACATAGGCACTTAATTTTTTTCCAACTGTAACCCATGATCAATTTTATATGTCAACTGGAATTTCTCAGGTGACATTCATCTTGCTAGAATATAATTATTGATTTTTTTATTTATTTATTACTGGTCGAAATTCTGTTTTCAGAATTTATTATTTACTATCAAACAAATATCCTTATCTTTTATATTGTTATCATGTTTCAGCCTTTGTGGTTTTCAGCCTTCTTCAAGTCTTTGCTGATCCACTTAATCTTAATGGAATTTTTGATGTATAGGAGTAGATTGTTCTCGTTCCACTTGTCATGTCTTGGGATATCTCATTCTTAGACTTATTGCTAGTCCTGTACCCACTGAGTTTTTACTATCCAGCCCAGGGATTGAACTCCCAATTACCATGTCACCAAATTCATGAATGAGAGGACACAACAGTTGAAACATTGTGCTAAAAACAACAAAGATATCAATAATGTAAATAATTCATTAAGTAATCCTTTTTATTTTTTAAAGACGCCAAGTAAAATAACTTTGGTCTCAGCCATAATTCTTTTTCTTCTTTGTTTCTTGTGAATTCAGGGTTCATGACTTAAATTTAATTTCTTTATAATTAAATTGAAGGTGGTGGGTGTTCTGATGTTGTATCAAGGGACAGCAAGCAATCCTTGGTGTCTACTTTAAACACACCCCCTGGCACTTTATCCACTGCCTGTTAGCTTATCATATACTTTGAAATGAGACTGGTTCAATAAATGTCTTCTGGTCTTGTCAGTAAGCATGCGCACGTGTTTGTGTGTGTGTGTACTGGCAGGGGTGGGGGATGGGTCGGTTCACTTGAGTTAATGATGACTAAATTTCACCTTTTGTATGTCTGCTTGGTTCCCATTACACAACTTAGATGACAGCATTTGATGTCCGTTAAACACCCCACGTCTCTTTCTACTTCTCGGAGGATCCAGTCTGCACTCTCTTTTGCTCCTTGTCTGAATATTGGTCTCTACCCCCAGCCTTAGAAAAGAAAAATGCAGTTTTATAGAGATTTAGATAAAATATGATACTTTAAGTCACTGGGAGGATTGTAGTGGAGAGATAAGTTGAAGGGTAGTAGTGGAGGTCTAGGAGGATGTTAAAAAAAAAAAAATGAAAGAAAGAAGATCTGTGTCTGGGACAGGGGTTTTAAGGAGACCAACATTTTATTATTTTATTACTTTCTTCAATCTCAAAGTGGGTCAGAATTTGATAAGGTAGTAGCTGAAGTAAGTATAGATTCATATATCCCCAGCACTATTCATACGAGGAGCCAGTCACCCTAACGCCTCCCCCTCCATTCATCATTTGTTTCAACAAATCTTTTAGGAGTTTCTCCTTCTTTCTACTTTTTGGGTTGGTTATTGATTGTTCAGTAGAGAAACCAAAGATGGCATTTTCATCTTTCTATTCCAGTTCAGAACTAGTAAGAGGTGGTAACTAGTGGATGGGGCAAACAAACACACACATACACACAGACTCACAAGGTATGTCATACTTAGAAAAAAATTGATTGTTTCATGTGTTATTCTATAATCAATGATTATCTACAGACTCTGATTTTGAGGGCAGGTAAGGGCAGGTGAGAAAATAGGTATTGTGGGAATGGAAGGTACTGCGAGAAAGTTACACCCACCAATACGCAGGTAACAAGAAGATAAAAATAATACCTGAGACAGCATGAGAGGTGAGGAGTTTTATTTTGTAGCAGCTGAAGGTGGGTTTGGATGGTGGGAGACAGTATGCTTCTCGGTGTGAAAACAAATCAATTTTCTGATTAGTTTTATGAGGCACGTTTTCAGAATTATGAAACGACATAATTTGTTTACATAAATATAAAACAGTACAAGTTGGAATATTTGTGATCGTACGATTGTTTAGTCAACCAATACATCAAAGTCAACATGTTTTCAACTTTTCCATGACCTTGTCATCGAAGTCGCCACACTTCAGCTTCTCAACCTCCTACTGTGCAAATACTCGAGATGAATGGTAATCACCCATAAGAAAAGAAAATGTATTGTAATGAATTTTTGTATTTATCTTTTGTAAATACAGTCTCAAAAAATGTATTACGTATATTGTGTCAATTGCATTACAATTATATCACTTAAAAATGTGATTTAAGAATTAATAACAAGAAATCAAAGACAAGACTGACCAAACATTATTGCATATCTTTTGGCTATATAATGGTAATGGTAATATTAGCTGTTTCCTTATAAGGAAATATTTGGATGCTACTTTTGGTTTGAATTCATAAAATCTTTCTATTAAAACAATTTTTCAGTAAAAGAGCTTGCTCAACTTCACAGTTATTGATCTTTTATTATTGATGAGGGTTTCCTTCCTAAACTTTTGTCTGAAGTTGTGTGGAATGTCAGCATCTTGATTATATCATTACTTTCTATTCGAGATGCATGTGCTATCCAATTTAGTTACTGGAACTGTTGAAAGTCTTCAAGTGACATGGTTTTTGGTCCAGTTCTTTGCTTTTGATTTTGCAGTACCAGTCTATAATGTTTGAAGAAGGACAGTCCTCTCTGAGACCTACTGGGTTCATTCACTCAAAACAATTTTTAATTATTAACCTGAAAAATATATGAAAATATATGAGAAAGTGGTTGTGTACAGTTTAGATATTTTTCAGTGGGTTGGGTGCCATGCATGACATTCCCACAAAATTTGAGATCTGAACAGATATTTAAAACTTTTTGTGAGTAAATGTTTTAAGCATTTAAATTTAACTTAGTAAAATAAGAATGTAAATTAGTTTAGTATTGTTCAGGAACAAATAAAATTTGCATTTAATTTATATATTTTATTACTAAATAAGATGTTTTCAAATAAAAGATACTAAAATGTTGTTACTCTTTGGGAAGAAAGTATATATCAAATAGGCTTATGGCTAGATCACATTGAAACACTGGTTCACGTACAATCACTAAAGTTAAGCAACATTGAGTCTGGTCAGTACCCAAATGGGTGACCACTTGGGAATACCTGATGCTTAAACTTAGATGTGCGGTTACTGTAATAGATAATTACTAGGACTTGCTAATGATTGAGCCAAGTTCCAATTCCAATTGTGTTCGTTATATTTACTTATGTACGGATAACCTTGGGAAAGGTATGAATCCACCTCTTCTCCCTACAGCTATGGGTTAATTAGAAAACTTGTATCTATAAATCATTATCCCTCCTCCAAACGTCCGGGGTATGACGACAAACTACATCCGCGTCCTGGGCATGACGACAAACTACATCCGCGTCCTGGGCATGACGACAAACTACATCCGCGTCCTGGGCATGACGACAAACTACATCCGCGTCCTGGGTATGACGACAAACTACATCCGCATATTTGATAAATATTATCAACAAAATAATTGCTTTTTTATAAAGATCACAAAAGACCAGAATGAAAATGAAAAAATATTATTACTTTTTTGAAAAACAATATTACCAACTATACTTTTTTGAAAAACAATATTACCAACTATACTTTTTTGAAAAAAAATATTACCAACTGTACTTTTTTGAGAAACAATATTACCAACTATACTTTTTTGAGAAACAATATTACCAACTATACTTTATTGAAAAACAATATTACCAACTGTACTTTTTTGAGAAACAATATTACCAACTATACTTTTTTGAAAAACAATATTACCAACTATACTTTTTTGAAAAACAATATTACCAACTATACTTTTTTGAAAAACAATATTACCAACTATACTTTTTTGAAAAACAATATTACCAACTGTACTTTTTTGAGAAACAATATTACCAACTATACTTTTTTGAAAAACAATATTACCAGCTGTGCTTTTTTGAAGAACAATATTGCCAGCTGTGCTTTTTTTGAAAAACAATATTACCAAATATAAAATCCCAAATGGAAATGGCATCTACCATTGGAATATCTCTTCAGTAGTGTGGAACAAATTTATAAACGGTATTCTGAAGGCCATTTTTTTTTTTTGTTATAAATTTAAGGTGTCTCAATGAGTTAAAAAAAAAAAAAAAAAAAAAACATTGTCACTAAATGAATCACCTGACAAAAACAGCCAATCAAATTCAAAATTGAACCTGATCAATATTATGGGTGCTGATACTGTCAAACATTATTTATGGTGAAATAATTTATTTGACTGAATTACAGTGAGAAAACTGAACTTTATGAGAAATATGAAATTAAGAAAAATATGTGGTGCTTCTTAGGAAAAAATTATTTTCTAAAACAAGTGTTGAATTTTTCAGGTTTTGGGAAACATATTAAAAGACCCTCCCGTCACTCCCCACAATATACAATCTCATGAAAAATATATTGCATAAACTGTAAAACAGACAATGACAACTACAGTATGGGGAGCTATTTAAGGAGATGGAAAAACTGTAATGACTTTATATGATGAAGTTTCAAAAGAATATTAACAGATACTCAAATATTGCATACTCTTAATATATGAAAAATCATACATTTCTTTTTTTCAGCAAGATTGTGCAAGTTGTTGGTTTTCAGTTTTGACTATAATTTATTTAAAAAGGAAACAAAATTGTACATTTCAAAAATTGGCCAAGCCAATCTGCTGACTTGAATATTATAAAAAAAATTGTGGAAATATATTACAAAGGAAAACGAAAGATGAAATTTCTATAAACGTTTTCATGATAACTGTTCAGATGAATTTTTCACTATGCGACATAGACTTCATGAATTTAAACACAGTACTAGATTGGCAGTTAGGTCTCATCATTTTACAGTTGAAATGGCTAGATGTAACCATAGGTTCTATGCTAAGTTTCTTTTCTCACACTTCTTACTTGTGGAACTCTCCTCTGGTGTCTTGCTTTCCAACCAACTTTGAGACTCAAAAATTCAAATGCAATGTCAATCATTATCTGCTGTCTCCTTGATTACTCTTTTTCACACTGCTGATTAATAATACTCTTTCACACTCAGTAACCCTTTGTGTCACAGTGGCTTTACTGCCCTGCATGGGTCAAACAATTAAAGAAAAAAGAAATTCCATGTTACTTCAGAAAATGGGCAATCATGGCTCAGCACACCTTTGATCTTCAAAAATTTAAATGCAATATCAATCGTCAATCTGATTTGATTTTCTTTTTTTATTATAAACTGCCTAAAACATTTGTTTGAGCGTGTCTAAAACATTTGCTTGCTTAATTTTTAATAGTTTTTGTCAAACATTTTCCTCTATGTGCAGTATTTCTTCCGGACATAAGTGATGATGGTGTGCCAAAATTTCCTGTCATTTGTAGCTTTTAATAACTTTTAGCTTTTTATCTCTCCTAAACCTTGTTCTGTCATCCATTTACTCAAGTTTGTCAGGTAGGTTATGTGCTGTTTTCTTCTGTCCCTCTTGCTGTAAATCTGTTCTGTCAGTATCAAATTTTCTAAACCATCTTTCCTCATCATGTGCCCTAGAAATTTCAACTATCTCTTCCTGATGTTAAGAAAAAGATTCAAAATGGACATAAAACTTTTAGATTAATATGTTCTTTTATTTGTTATTTATTGATATCTAAATTTTGGATTAAATCTTGAATTTCAATTTTAACTTAGACATTGGCTTAGAGTCTAATATCTTTGTAATAAGGCATCAAAAGAATTTACCAACAATTTCAATATTCCTGTTTTGATTACAGGCATAATTGTAAAATCAACAGTTTAAATTTTTGAGAAAAGGAAGAAATATACCCGATGACACAATTATTTACTCCAGTCAAAGTAGTATATCCAATCAATCAAACAAAGTAAAACTGACAACTGTTCTCAAAAATGGCCTCCAGTCAGTTGTTAACTGGGGCAAGAAATGGCTTGTAAATTGTAACACCTCCAGTGCAAAGCTACTATCTTTTAATCATCATAGAAAACCAGTTTTAACCTCGATCAGCATGCTAACCTCGAGGAGAGCAACTTCTACGACTTTCTTACCTTTTCACTAAAATGAAGTGGAGTGATTATATTGAATCAATTGCTACGTCTGTTGCCAACTAATTTGGTTCACTGTGTCATGCCGCACAATTTTTTCTGATCTGAATCCTTCTCCCACATTTATAGATCTGCCATTTGTCCATGCATTGAATATTGCTGTCATATCTGGTCTGGTAGTTCAGCTATAGATCCTCAAGACCCTTGACAAAATCCAAAGAAGTGTCTGTAATGTTATTGATCCTGACCTGGCATCTCAGCTTTAGAATGAGAAAGAAATTCAACAGCGTAAATAATATCATACGTATTGATTTTGAATATTATCACATCTGCAAAGGGTGCAGAAATATTCTTTGTCCACCCAAGAAGAGTTAAAAAAAATAGTTTTGACCCTGGGTCAGGTTTTTAAAAATGGGTATAGCCAAGAACCTTTCAGCACCTCTCCTACAGTCTGTGAATTTTCTCATTGAAATTACTGCAAACGAATCTTTATTATTTTGTCTGCTTTTGTCTCCTAATGAAAGAATATTTCAGATTTTTTGTTTATTTAATGAATCATTAAACAGTCAAAACTGTTTTATGTACCATGTCCCTTTATAATACAGGCGATTATAGCTCTCCACAACTTCCAGTTCTTTGTATTTCTGAGCTATGTTTGTCACCTTACTTTTCCTCACAGTCCCTGTTTTGTCATCTATTTACACAAGCTCATTAGATAGGTTACTTGCAGTTTCCCTTGTCTCTTCAATATGTTCTGTGAGTGTCAAAGTTTCCAAGCCCTCTATCCTCGTAATGTATCCCAACAATTTCAGTTGCATCCTTCTGATTCTAAATTCAAGTATCATCTTTGTTTCCAGAGCAAATGTAATATTATAAAAACTCATGGAATGACCAGTGATCTTGCCTCTCATAGTTCAGAGTGAAATAGAAAATATTACTTTTGTACTTGGGATCTCTCATTGTATTTATTCAGACATAGAATAGAGAGAGAGGAAGAAAGAACATGAAGTCGGGATGAGGTTTCCTTATACTAAATTATCAGGATGAAGTGAGGTACAAGCTTTTTTTAAAAATTTCAAATCATTGATCACCACCAACAAAGTGGTTGCAGCATCTGACCCATGTACTCATAATGAATGCCAATTTACATGGTGACACTCACATAATCATGATATCTACTTAATTCATAGTTTTCGCGCTTTGCCTTCATTAAACTATGTGTTTCCCAGATTTTTGTTTTTTTTAACATATCTTTCACCTATAATTCTTATCTTTTCCATGCTTTGTTTGCTCGAGTATATTTCCCTGGAGTAAACGTCCCTGTACACATTTGGATTGCTTCTCTGAATTTTTACTGATTTTTCATGAAATTCTCATCCTTCCTTTCAGAATAGGATTGGCAGAATTGGGAAAAGCTTAAAAATGTATACTCCCCCCCCCCTGAGGCATGTTTGTTTAATGGTTATGGGAAGATGTATTTTGAATTTCATCAAGTTTTCTGATGAGTTTTTGATCTATAAGGAAAATTGTCTTAGAGATTGATTAATTTAAAGAATTTCCTCTCTCCACATCTTTCTTTACATATAAAAACACACAGCTTATTTTTCTCAAAATCCAATACTTGCTCAGTTTAATTTCGAAAACATAAACAAACCAATTTCTAAAGAACTAATGGATTTATTTTTAATCCAACACTTTTTATTACTTCAAACACTATTACAGTGAACTTTGGAATCTCTTGCATCTCATCTGGATGGTCTCCTTATATAATTTGGTGGATGCTGCCATAATCTTTGCCTTCAGTTCATCATTGGTATTTTGCTCAAAAGCACTCCCACATAATAATCAAAGACATTGTAGTCTGTAGAGTTAGTTGGTCAGATGTAAGGGGCGATATGATCACAGAAGTTGTCTGATATATAAAAATTTATATATATTTTATTTTCCCATATATATATATATATATATATATATATATATGATTACTATTTCATATCATAATAAAAAATGAATACGGACTGATTTCTTCTCAGAGGCATGCTGTTTTTAATAAGACATGATTTCTATGTATTTAGGCATGAATTTTACTGATTGAAAAGCAGTGATATTTTTTTACAATGATTTTCAATCTGTACAAGGCCTAAAAGTCACACAAGGTAGATGGTTACAGATTAAGAGGCATAGTTTATAGGGTTATTTGAGAAAGATAATGGTTAAACCTAGGCTTGAACAGGTTAACATTGTACTGATCAGGGAAGCGTCTTCTTCGGAGTCATTTCCACAAAGCAGCTGGTTATGGGAAGAAGGTGCTTGAGTGGAACTTATGTCTTATCAAGGAAAAATGAAGGAACTGAGGGTGGTTCAAGACAATGTGCATGGTATGGCAGTTGATAGCTGTCAAGGTTAAAACTAAGGAATGCAGTTCGTCTGAACACTTTCCATAGAAAATCATTAGAGCAATGAAAGACTTGTAATGTAATGTTTCATCTTTGGGAAAAGGGTTATAGGGGCGGAAAATAATTCATCACCCAAAAGGACGTGGAGACACTTTTGGACTCTATCAAGACTGGAAAGTGAAAACTGTGCAGCTTCTGTCCATATATGGCAGTTGTACTCCATTTTCAGCCTGATCTGACTTTCTAAAGGTAGATGATAGCAAGATGTGTCAGATACTTACTGGAGCAAAGGATCGAATGTATAAGTTTCACTTGATATGTGGTCCCAGAAAGCTGCTCAAATAGTCAAAGACATGAATCAACTAATAAAATTAAATAAGCATATTTATAGTGATGGAGAATTTTGTCAGATTAGAAAATCCATAAATTGTTTAAACACACACACATATTTACGAATTTAAATGCCAATTAAGGAATTGTATTCCTGATCAATCAAAATTCGTAAATAATTATATAGGCCACACTACAACATGTTTGACATGCAGACTCACTCTGCACCTTTCTGACCATAGCTCAATTAGATCTCATTTAAATATTCATGGAGACCTACCAGACACTATTCGTAACATACTCGTTGACAACACTAATATAATAGCATCATCTACATGTAAAAAAAACTAAAAATAATGGAAGCCTTATTAATAAAAACAAAAAAAAACAACACTTAATAATATTAACTTTGAACATGGACATAATATCTTGACCATGTTTTGAAAAAAATGAAAACATTTTATAAAACATACATACAACAAACTATTTCTAATTCTAACAGTTAAAATATAATCCTTGAAAATGGCTAAATGTATAGCCAAAAGCACTCAGATAAAAAGAACATTTGGACAATTTTTATATAATTTGTCATCTGAAAAGAAAAAAATTATTAGATCGCATGAGAAATCGTATAAAGAAATTAAATAAAAGCACCTTGTCTGTTGTTTTCAATTAAATGTGCATGAAAGAAGGATTTCTGCCTAAATTTTACATACACACACACACACATATATATATATATATATATATATATATATTAATAGAGTTAAAATATGGTTTTACCGCTACACGGTGATAACCATGTTTCAGAAATGGAAGCTAAAGCCCTTGAATTTAATTTTGTTATTAAACCAAAGACATTAGTTCCATTTCCTCATCAAGTGAATTTTGGAGTAACTTACTTTTTAAAATTTACAGTTGTTAACGGCACTGCAAAGATTATATATATATATATATATAATTTTATTTGTTTTAACATGGATACTCATATCTGAGTAGATGCTCTGTTTTTATTTATTTATTAAACAGCATATTTATTTGCATCTACCAATCTGAATATTTGAGAATTCTTGTTATAAAAAATTGTGCCCTCTGGTAGGATTTGAACCTGCATCCCTGAGGGCAAACCATCATTAGATCTGACATACCTTAGACCACTTGGCTATGTAGGACCTCCTGATCAAACAAAGCCTGAATAGTGCTTTCGAACACATATATTTGTGATTCTCGAAATATACGTATCTGCTCTGTTTCATATCCTAATGTAAACAAATATTCATCACCAGCCTAGTTCGGTGCTTAAATTCAAAAAGTCTAGGTACTATGGCAAAGAACTCATCTGAACAATTACCATGAAAGTATTCATAGAAAAGGCACAGAGAGTCTATTTTACAGTAATGGGAAAGTGACTGAAGCTGAGATGCTAGATTATGACCAATAATATTGCTGATTCTACTTTGGATTTTATCAGTGATCTCTAAATACATAGTGGGAGCACCAGACCATATGTGGCAGCAATATTCTAAGCCTGGAAGAATGGTAGGCTTGTAAATATCCAGGATAGATTCAGGAGAGAAAAACTGTCTTGCATAACACAGTGACCCAACTTTCTTAGTGGGCTGACCTAGCAATGGATTCAATGTAGTCTTTTCGCTTCATGTCAACCAAGAATGTTTTCCTGAGAAAGTGCAATAAGTCACTCTCCTGAAGGTTAACATCAGCTCTGCTGATGGAAAGCAGAAAGGTTCTTTATGACGCACACACACACACACACACATATATATATGTAGGTAACAATCCATTGGTATATAACCCAAGTGAATTTAATTAGTACAATATAAAATATTAAATATTAAAAATGATTCATACATAAAGCGAAATGTTTTAATTAAACAAGGCAACATATTTCATACAATAGGAATTAAGATTACATGAGGTTAAGGATCATTCTCACCTTGTAAATTGAAATAAAATTTACAAGGATTTTTCAAACCAGTCAATGGATGATAAATTATTGAAATAAAAATAATTTATCATCCATTGACTGGTTTGAAAAATCCTTGTAAATTTTATTTCAATTTACAAGGTGAAAAGGATCATTAACCTAATGTAATCTTAATTCCTATTGTATGATATATATATATATATATATATATATATATATATATATAAATTAATAATAAACTAAAATCGTAATCCGTATGAAATTTCCAAGAGAATAAAGATCCAAGGAGAGCTCTATGTTAGAGACAGAGGAAAATTATTAATTAATGAATATCAAACATTTAAAATACCATAGGTAATAATCTTTATTTCATGAAAGCTATAAAAATAGCTTTCAATCTTTCAGACCTGCAAGCCAAATCTATATATATATATATATATAGACAAAAGGAAAACTTTTCTTAGCCAGTGTGTTTTGTCCCCTAATGTACTTTATCAAGGCAAATATAATGATTTTATCATATAAAAAATTCAACAACAACAGTAACAGCATTTACTCACTTTTGTTTATTAGACATTAAATTACATCACTTAGCATCTTCCATAATTTACCTTGACTTTTATTTAGACCGTAGTGTATTTATGAGCATTGTTAAATTTAAAAATTCTGAAAAACAGGATTGAACCTATATCCCCCTTTGTTAGAGAAACCATCATGCTTGCTTTATTTATTTATTTATTTATTAATATTAATTAATGTATTAATGATGCTTTTAGGCTTGTATAATATAGGTGGCATTGTGGATAGTGGCTCAGATTGAGGAATTGGAGAGCCGAGTTCGAATGTGCTAATACCCTTGGTAAAGGTATGATTTCTCCTCTTCACCCCCCCAGCTATGGGTAAATAGCTGGACACACTGGGTTCTATAGCCTTGTATGGCAACAGGTCTACCGCAGAAAGAAATGGCAACCTACTGTGGGAAAAAATCTGCCTCGTCAGTCATGTATTGAAAGATACATGATCGCCTAAGCATGTATCATGCATGACACATAACTGACTGATAATATGGGGTGTTTATTTTAAATACAAAGTCTCCACTAAAATTCCATTTGAAGTAATGAAATCCATTAAAAATGTGTATATGGCTCTGAGATATATATATATATATATATATATTCACATATGTAACTTTTGAAGACCTAATTTTGAAGCTAATTTTAAGGGGGTCGTATCATACATGAGATATAAAATTAGCGTATGAACTACTTGCCCTGGCTACGCCATTGACTAACCTATATATCCATTTACTGTAGTCCAATTAGCTTCAAAATTAGGTCTTCAAATATTGCATGATACATGAGTACATACAACATATACATTTTGGAACAGAGATTATAAAATCAGTTTTAGAAACCAAAGATTTGATTTTCAACATTCATAAAATTATTAATTAAAAGAAAAAGATGTTTGCATGCAATTCAATCAAACTAATTATATATACCCTTGTTTATCTCACTTTATACATACACACACACACACACACACACACACACACACATATATATATATATATATGAGAGACAGACAGACATGTGCTGTCTATTCATTTGTAAAGAGGAGTCTCTCCTCATGGCCACTATTGCGATTCATTGATAATAGAGAATATCAAGGGAAATAATTAACTGGAGTGCACAAAAAAGGGGGAGAAAATAAATAAAGGAAAATAATTGTCAAAGAAAAAGGGATGTCAGAAATGACAGGTGACATAAAAAACAACACACCATCAGTGTCAACATTTTCATTAACTTAATCAGTATTCATTAATTAATGTCGAAGTATCTGTGTTCATTAGTCCCTGCTTTCATTTTCACTTGTCGCAGTTTTCAGCTGTTGACTCAGCTCAACAAAGTTGGGTACAAGTCCAAATTAAGTTGGGGATGGAAGTTGCAAGATTCATTTGTGCCAATCTTCCAATTGGAGATGCCGACTGCCTTGAAAATCAGCATTTGAAATTTGGGCTTTTATCTGGACTTGAATATTGTCCCTTTGACACCAGTTTGAAAAAAAAAAACAAAACTCCCAGACACAATATATAACTTGTAAATGCTGCCCTGGAAATCATCCTTCAGAATATTATAAATAGAATGGCTTTTAATAACTGTTTGAAATCTTTGTCTTTACTCGGACTTGAAAATTAATTCTCATTTTACCATGGGGTCATCTTAGACCCTGTAGTTTCTTATTAATCTTCATTAACTTTATTTTCATTCCAGCTTAAGTCTAAAGGGGAAGAAGAAATAGGGATTGAAAGATTGGGTGAGGGATGTCAGAAATCGGCTCATCCGCCATTGTTTTTTTTTGTTCTACCTCAGTTGAAATAGCATTAACTGACAATAGAAGAAAATATTTAACTATTCCACCTAACCTGTCTAAGCAACAGCCCCTTGCATCTTGGTGACATTATTGTATTGCTTCAGGTAAAATGATTAAAAAAAATGTGTAGTTACATCTACGTAAGCATCACGTTTGTTCGATGAAGTCCTAAAAGATGAAATGTCTTGCACAAAAACTTTTCCCACTTTGTCATTAATTTTCCTAATATATGTAAGATACAATGTCTTTGCTGCTTCAGTAATGGATGATAAGAGCAGCAAAAATATATGATACAATGTCTTTGCTGTTTCAAGCCACATTTAATAATGTAAGATAAGAGCAGCACAAATTTTCTAATCTCTATTTTTTTACATATAGGTTCATCTATCATCCAGTTCACACTCCTCCCTGGTCTTTTCAACAGGAACAGATTCTTATCCCTTCTTTCCTGTTTAAGATTGGGTTTCTGGTTCTTTCTAAGTCTGCTTCAAATCTGTACTCCTAACGTCCATGTCTGAACTTTGAAATTTTATTCAACAATTAATTATTTTATTTTACCTTAATTTGTTTTCCTCTCCACCACCAATAGGAGTAGATAGGTTCACACTCCTCTCTGTTCTTTTGGGCAGGAGTAGAGGTTTATCCCTTGTTTTCTGTTTAGGATTGGGTTTCTGGTTCCTTCTAAAGTCAGTTTCAGCTCTGTACTCCTAACATCTGTGCCTGAACTCTGAAATTTTATTCACTAATAATTTATTTACTTGTTTCTCATCTTCCAGCAATAGGAGTAGATGATTTTTGCCTGTCATCCTGGTCTTTTGAACAGGGGTAGAGGTTTATCTCTTGTTTCCTGTTTAGGATTGGGTTTTCAGTTACTTCGGAAGTCTACTTCAACTCTATACTCCTAATGCTTGTTCTTACTTATTCTAATAGAACACTGCATAGTAATCCTCTATCTTGAGTGGCTCTTGGGCCGTTTATTGGGTGAACATTAGTAAAAAATACAAAACAAAAAAAAAACTGCTTTTAAATCCATATTCAAACTGTCCTAGATAATGCTAGGAAGGATTTTTTCATCTTCATTTTCTTCTTTTATTTTTTTTTATTTTTCAAAACTTGCCTATCTTGGCTCAGGTCTGTTATCCTAAGAACCACCATCAGTCTACACTTGCATTTCATTCTCCTTCTGTGTACCAAGCTTTCCGTTTTATAATACAGGTGTCTCATTTTTCTTTTTTTCTTCCAAAGACTTGTCACTCATACATTGACAGTTAGAATCTATAGTCAAATGATATGCTAAATCAAATTTTGCATTTATTATTATTATTATTAGGGTCATGCAAAATGTGTCGGATTGCTATGGTTGTCTGACTGGGTGTCTGGCTCAAGGTTTGTGTTTTTTTTAAATTTTTTCTTTGATGAGGAGGCGGGAATACAAGTGTTGAGAGAAAAAAAAAACCCATATCAATGAAATGAAACAAAAGAAATATTATTTAAGGAAAACAAATGTGTTACAGTTATGTGGATTAGCTGAATTTTGTGATTACATTATGTTGCTTGGATTTAGGTGGGGGTGACAAACAATACAAATGTAGATTGGCTGGTTGATTTTGCTTAGCAGCATATCAACCTGTATCAGTTATTTTATGCCAAAATCTAAACATTTGGAAAACAATCTTATGGCTTCAACTACAGATATATAGCTATTGTTGGTAATTATGCTATGAATAATTTTTTTTATATAAAAATGTGTTGCTGATATTTTTACTATAAAAATGCATGTTTATATTTTCAAAGTCTTTTGTTTTTGTTTTTGTTTGTAAGTTCTTTTATTTGCTCATAGCTGGCACCCTAACAGCTTCTACCACCCCAGGTCAGCAGTTAAGTGGTGGTTTCATGCTTCTCAAAACCTCCAATCACCCAATCAGAGGCTTTGCTGCTGGATGTAGTTTATCGTGATACCTAGGACATAAACAATGTAGAACCAATGTTGGTAGTAATAATAAAAATGTAAGAGTTGTGCATCTGTGTTTGAATGAATATATAATGTGTTGTAATGGAATGTCCCACACTCCCTATCGCCTATTGTGGACTGACTATATCGGTAGATATATCTCGTAAACACAGGATATACCTGGCGGACTTGCTTCAGAAATTACTAGCTTGCTAACCGATTCCCTGTCTTTCAGTAGTGTATTCTCTTTTACAATAAACCTCTCTTTCTTTCATCTTCACCCATGTTGCTGTTCCTTTCACTTGATTACCATGTTTGTCTGTTTGTAAGCTTTTTTTAGGATACAACATAATACACAGTAAAAATACTTAGCTGCTCATTTTCTGAGTACATCCGTCTGTTTGGGGGGGGACTAGCCAATCCCTGGTGCAGACGTCTGCTCAGGCACATTACTGTAACTATGCTAAGTGAACATTAGAATTTATGAAAGAGAGTACATACTTTAGCGTGGTAATTAATTGATCAAGGCCTGTGCAAACAAAACCTCTATGACTTGTGACTTTGTGCTAGCACAAATGGTGAGGACTTTGAAACAGTTTACTTTTCACATTTTCACTCACAAGGCTTGGGTCAATCCATGGTATTATTTTCAGTCTCTTTGTAGAGGAGACTGATAGCTAGGATCATATTTCCAGGCCAGTATTATGAGGAAATCATATAAAATATACATTGAGGTCAACGCCCAATGTGACAGTCATTTTCATGCTTAAATGTAATCTTCAGGCCTTGAAAAGTACATTTAAGCAAGGCAGTAAAGCCACTAAGATGCAAAGAGTCTTAAAAAATATGAGACAAAAAAACACTATTGAGAAGAGATAACAATAAAAGAATAATTAAGAAGATATAATATAACAATTGACATTGCATTTAAATTTTTGAAGATCAAAGTTGAGTGAGGAGCAAAAAGCCGGAAGAGAGTTCCACAAGCAAGAAGTGTGTTAGAAGAAACTGTTAGCATATAAAAGTTACATCTAGACATTTCAACTGTAAAATGATTAGACCTTGCCGCCAATTTAGTACTGTGCTTAAATTCATAAAGTCTAGATACCAAAGAGGAAACTTTGTCAGGATAATTATCATGAAAATATTTATGGAAAAGACACAGGGAAGGGAAGCTACATTATGGTCATGAGAAAGCGACTGAATTTTAACTGTAGTGTAATTTATTAACTGATCTTTTTTGTCTAAGGCCTAATGTTTTATCTTAGGGGTTAGCATCAGCCATGCTGATGGAAGGTACGAAGGGTTCTCTCAGAAGATTAAAAGAGAACAGTTTTTGTGGTCTTAAAATTAACAAGCCATTCCTTGACCCAACAACTGTTTATTCAGTACTGCTCAGTTATTCCTCACCCCGTTTCCTCTGTGTCTAAGACAAATTCACAAAGTAATTCTTTATTCCAATAGCTTACTGGATTAATGCATGATTTATGAATTTGGTGGCATTGTAACTGTGAGATCAATCCCTGGGTTACAACTTAGACTCAAACAGTGAAGATAGGGTGTGCAGTAACTGAGAAGATAACCCTAGATATGGACAGTGGAACAAAATAAGCTGCAGATTAAATAGTAAAGGAAGGCAAGAAGAAAGGACTAAACATCAATTAGAAGAAGACAGTTTGGTTTGGTTTGTTTTATGGTATATCAACCTCAATGGGTTATTCAATGTGGACAAAATTTTTATTGCTGGTAATATTTTTCTCTCCAAAAATGTATAGCTGGTATTATCTTTATTCCAAAAATGTATTGTTGGTAATAATTTTTTTTTACAAAATATTTCTGGTATTAAAAACTATTTTTACACTTTTATAGTGTTTTTAAACCCAGTTTCAGGGTTAACTATTTGCCCATAGCTGGGACCCTAACAGATGCTACCACCCTGGGTCAGGGTGGACCTGGGAACACCAGCAGTTAAGAGGTGGTTCCACGCTCCTCCAAGCCTCCTGATCAGAGGCCTTGCTGCTGGATGTAGTTTATCATCTTATCCAGGATACAGATGTAGTTTATCGTCATACCCAGGACGGAGAAGTAGACAGAATGTATGGTTGTCAGCAAACTGAACAGCCCATGATGCTAACTGCAAATCAAAGTTACCAATATAATCAAATAAAAAAAATGTAAATATCTAGTAAGTGTTTTAACAGGAGATCCGGAAATGCAAATCCAAGGTCCATTGAAATAGCCAAAAATGCCTTCCAAAAGTTAAGCAAAGTATTAAAAACAAGAAAATTTCATTATAAACTAAATCAAAAAAAGAATTATTGAACTGTTATGTAATATAAGTCCTCCTATATGGCAGTCAGTGCTGGATAATCTCCTTCCAGATGAAGAAGAGACTTAAAGCAGGAGAAATGTGGCTCTACAGTAGGAAGGTGGGAATAATATTCAACAACGATTTTTCAGGAAACAAAAGGATTGAAATTTCTATGTTATATAGTGAGGAAAGAGTGCTTAGAGAGGACGTATAAACCTCTACTCCTGTTCAAAAGACCAGAGAGGAGTGTGAACCTATATGCTCCTATTGGTGATGGAGAAAAAAAAAAAAATAATTGTTGAATAAAATTACAAAATTCAGGCATGGATGTTAAGAGTACAAGTCTGAAGCAGACTTAGAAAGAACCGAAAACCCAATCTTAAAAAGGAAAGAAGGGATAAGAATCTGCTCCTGTTGAAAAAGCCAGGGAGGAGTGTGAACCAGATGACAGACGAACCTATAAGGCAAGAGGAACAGAAGAAAGCAGTAAATAAACGAGCGAACAAGGTTGTGTAAATGATTGGCAGAACAGGGGTAGGGCAGTAAAAAGGCAAACCATACTAAGAGCTACAAAGGACGGGAAGTTGTGGAGGGCCATGATCATACATTTCATGAAGAGACATGACATATAGAAGATGATTAAATAAAGGTTTCAAGTTGAAATTCCCTAAAGATTATCTTGGACAACATAATAACAACAAAGATGAGGATAATAGTCTAAATATAAACATCGCATTCCAGAAATGCTAATATCCATTTGTCGCTGGATTTTTCTTTTTAATTTTTTGTTTTATTTAAAGTATTTTAATCAGTTGTTTTTTGTTTTGTTATTCATTTGTTTTTTTTACAGTTTATTAACCCTTTGCAGCTTATTTAAAGCCAGAAAATATTTTTAGATTCTGAGAAATTTTTTTTTGAGATAATAATGGTTTAGTGATACAATATTACTAATTAACCCATAGCTGCAGGAGAAGAGGTGGATTCATACCTTTCCCAAGGGTATTTGCACATAAATAAATATTACGAACCCAATCAGAATTGGAACTCAGCTCACTGATTAAAAATTCCTTGTCATTATCTGGTCATGCACCACCTGCACAACCAAACTTACAGAACCTGCTATTCCCAACTGGTCACCCATCTAAATCCTGACCAGGCTTGACATTGCTTAACTTTAGTGATTGTATGGGAACCAATGTTTCAATGTGATATGGCCATAAGCTTATTTGGTATTTACTTTCTTCCCAAAGAGCAACAACATTTTCATATCTTTTATTTGAAAACATCTTATTTAGTAATAAAATATGTAAATTAAATGCAAATTTTATGTGTTCCTAAACTAATTTGCATTTTCCAATTATCAATTTTGAACCATTATTCATTACACCACCTGCACATTCAAGATTACAGCACTTGATATTCCCAAGTGATCAACCATCTTGGTACTGACCAGGCTCGATGTTGCTGGTCTCGGTAATGAGTGTCACAATGTTCTGTGGCCATAACCTTTAACTAGTTGTATATAAGTTCAGACAAAATGACAAAGACATATAAGTAATTCTGAACTGAGCTATATACAAAGTTGGTATATATATCATTTTTATAAAGTGTGACATTATCAAAAAAAAAAGATAACATAAATAAATGAACCAATGTCAGGTGATCTGAAGAGAAGAAATGGTAATGCCAAGTCTAAAGTTTAAGTAATTTTGGTTTGTTTAATTCTTTCATTTCTCAGGAAACATGCAGTAAAAAAATGAACAACTCATTGAAAGAAAAAAAAAAGGCAAAATGAAACCAACCCATAGAGAACAAAGTTCAATTGTCTAAATTTACCAAGTACTTCAGATGAGGTTTAATCTCTACAAATTTCCAAATTTTTACTTGAGGCATTTGCTTGATAAAGGAAAGAAGTAACTGAAGATTCCAAAGTCTTTCATGTTCTTCAAATGTTACATTAAAAAGTAAAAAAACAGGATACAGAAGAAAAAAAAAATTATGTAAAGATCAGGACATTAGTCTAAAGAAATCAGAAGAGTCACAGGAATTGAAAAAAAAAAAAAAGAGGCAGAGAAGCGGCTTCTTCTGCAAGATCAAAAAACATTGCAGGAAAATGTAATAACAGGCCCACAATGACGTCAGTTTCATGTGAAATAAAAAAAATAAAAAAATAGACCAAAAAACCACAGAAAAATCACTTAGTGGTCGACAAAGCTTTTACCGGGATGAGAACAGTCAAATAACCAGTCGTTAGCGGTTTGTCTGGACGAGAATGTTCCCAAGCTGTCATCCTAGATAAACGGTGAGGTGGAATGGACGGTAGTGGGGGTGGGGAATAAAATAAAAAGTAAATAAATAAAATGATCTACAAGGCATGCAATCAGTTGCGTTCCTTTGGTAGATTTCTTTTGCTGTCACCTGACTGTCCTTTTATTGGATGTTATTTAATAAAAATGGACAAGAATTCTTGTCTTGGTGTTGGTGGGACAGAAAGAAAGGATAGGGGTGGGGACAATTTGTTTCTTTGTATGTGATTTTTTTTTTTAGTTCATTAATGGGCATTACAAAGAAAAGGATGCCAACATTGATATTTGTAAAACTGGTGCGATTACAAAGTAATCTGGTCAGATAGGTAGATAGATGCAAACAAGGTTTGAAAGATGTGAATAGACTCTGGAAGAGACTCGATGTGGAAAGACTAAGGCAGAGATGTGAATTGTGATTGAAAGAGGAGAAACTGAGAAAAACAAAATGGAATAGATATAGAGAGAAAGGCAGTGAAAACAAAAAGTAGGATATATATATATATATATATAGAGAGAGAGAGAGGAATTTGGTCAGAGATATATATGCAGACACATATATCAGAAGCATTGCATCGGAAATATATATATATATATATATATATATATATATATATATATATATATTATAAATTAATAGATTTAAAATATGGTTTTACCGCTACACAGTGATAACCATGTTTCAGAAATGGAAGCTAAAGCCCCTGAATTTAATTTTGTTATTAAACCAAAGACATTAGTTCCATTTCCTCATCAAGCGAATTTTGGAGTCCATATTTTAAATCTATTAATTTATAATATTAATGCTCTGTAAATTTAGATTTACATTGAGCACTATTGTGTAAAAATAAAAATATCTATAAGAACACCGGATTTTATATCTTACTGTTCTTTCCTTTTTATTTATATATATATATATATATATATATATATATATATATATATATATATATATGAAACAGAGAGAGAGGAAGATGTATAGATAGATGGGATAGATGCACAGACACCCATGTATAGTGATATATATATATCACTTTATGTGTGTGTGTGTGTATATATATATATATATATATGTATATATATATATATATATGCACTAAAATATACTTTTACGGTATGTTATAATTATAGGGTAACAATATTTAATATCTGACATAGGCCGTGTGTAAATATAAGTTTACACACTGATGTACTTATGTCAACACGAACTGGTGACAATCTGTTTCATTCTTGAATGTAGTATATATATATATATATATATATATATATATATATATATATATATATAGAGAGAGAGAGAGAGAGACTTACAAGCAGCTATAAATAGATGTAATGTATGATATCTTGATGGATAGTGATTAAGGCAAATAAGTGTCATAAAATTGTAGGTACACAATGATAAAAAGGGAATTAAATATAGAGGGTGTGATAGATAAATTGTCGCCATTTTATATTTTTAATTTCATGTATGTGCATTGTTTATTTTTGATTTTGTAGGCTGCAAGGTATAGTAGGGTCAGTTGGGCACCATCTGTGAGAAAAAGAGCACCATGATGCAATTTACTCTGCCAGAAATTTGGAAACAGCATACTGTACTGCTTGGCATTCACACCAGAAGCTCCAATACAAACATTTCCGAGTGCTTGGGTGTCAATCTGAGGACAGTGCAGAGGATTCAGAGTTGGATGAGTCTAATGGTGATTACGAAGGTGTTTGGAGTGATCACTAGTGATGGCAATGTTATGCGACTCAACATGGAGGCCTACATCAAATGTCTTGAGTGAGAAGTGCTGCTCTGGATGAAGAGGGTGGCTGCTGGAAGACCCTATGTCTGGCAACAGGACTCTGCACCATGCCACAGAAATAGGAGAATCCAATCAAGGATGTCAAAAAATGTCTGCGACCATATCATGTCTTACATCTGGCCACCTAACTCCCCAGAGCAAGATACCAACAAAACTCCATGTAACACTAAAGATGAATTGAAGGCAGTGATTATGGTCACATTCACCAACTTAAACAAGGAGGCTGTCCAGAAGAGTTCCAAAGTCATCTGGAGAGTGTGGTTGAAACTCATGGTGATTTTATTGAGTAAATTTACTCCTTATTTTAATTTTTGTGTAATTTAGATGACAATTTATCCATCGCACCCAGTGTGTGTGTGTGTGTGTGTGTGTGTGTGTGTGTTTGTATTTGTATATATATATATATATATATATATATATAGGAGGCACGGTGGAGTAATGGATAATGGCTTGGATTGAGGAATCGGAGAGCCGAGTCCGAATTCCAGTCGAATCCATTACATTCACTTACGTGCTAATACCCTTGGGAAAGGTGTGAATCCTCTTCTTCTCCCTCCAACTATGGGTAAATAGCAGGACAGACTGGGTTCTATAGCCTTGGATGGCAACTGGTCTAGGAGAAGGACAACTCTGGATTCAAAACCTGCAGAGGGTCGTTTGGGGACCTTGTGGCATTTGTTGCACCAGGTCCCTGTCTTCGTCCCCCCAAAAAGTGTGGATGGCCCTGCACAAAGCCTTCACCACTATAATCAAATCTCATGTGTCAGTGTCAGGCTTTCAGTTTCTAGGAACTGATCTGCCTGACCCTCATACATCGAGTTCGACGGGAGAGTCCATCATATATATATATATATATATATATATATATATATGGTGATTGGTAAATATGTCTAAGATACAATGTGTCTTACAAAACTGCTTCAACAGAAACATGTTAGCCAAATGGTAAGAAATAGAAAAGACTGGAGTGACAGATAAGAGAAACAGATGTAAATGGAATATGAGAGATATGGACAAAACAGATGTGAAGAGAATTGATTAATATAGAACGAAGAATAAATGGTGACAAAGTTGATAACCTGAAAAAAAAAATGCCCGTTCTTTGGAGAAAGTCTGTAATAAATGAAACTGTATAAATTGAAATGAATAGATTGAGTTTGCATATTGCATGGTTCAGATTGATCTGAACAGATTGAAATGGACAGAAAAACATTGAAATCTGGAGACAGGAATTGAATGGAATAGATAGATACAAACAGATAGGAATGATAGATATGAAGAGTGTGGGGTAGAATACAAAAATAAATAAACTGGAGCAATAGATATATAGATCAATAGATAGGAAGCAATTGTATTTATCCATCAGATTGGGATAGAATGAGTGATAGATAGAAAGAAACTTGGAGAGACTGATATTTAGATAGGTAGACCAAGTCAGATTTGAGAGACAGGTAGATAAATATAAAAGTAGGGATTTATAGGATCAGAAGTCAAACTAGTTAAGACAGGTACAAATAGATATAAAGATGGAAGTTGGAGATGTTAATGAGTTCTGATTGGATAAAAAAAAAGAAGAGACATGAATAGATTAGAGAGTTAAAAGGATTGAAGATATTCAAAGTGAGAGAGTTTGAAAACTAAGTCTTTGAATGCTTAAATGAAAAGAAAGGGAGAGATGGCTATAATGGCATGCAGAGATAGAGATAGCAACGACTAACAAATGGATCAAACATAAAAATGATCATTTGCAAAATGTGTAAATAAATTGAATTGTGGGACATTTCCAAGTCATGGTGTTAAAACTTTTTGGAGATTCTTTTTTTTTTTTTTTCAGCATAGCTGGAATATTTCAGCATCCAAGAACACTTTGGAAATGTCTTTACATCAAGAAATGACGAAAAAAAACAATAGTTACAAATATAAAAGCGCTAAAAAAATCTCAATAGAGAGTGTAGGTGGAGTCAAAAAATAAAAACCTGTCATTAAAAAAACAAAAAAAAAATAAGACATCTTTTTTTCTTTCAGTGTACAATTGTGATTTTTATATTATCATGTCTAATTCCCAAGGCTTGGGCAAGTCGCTTTCAATTGACTTAAACTATACGTCTCCTCTTCTGAAACAATGTTGTTTTTAAACAAACATTTTCTTCACAATGCCAACACTGATGTTGTCAAGTTGGAGAAACATTAGTGCCAGACATATTGAGAATGGATGATTCAAGGTAAAACTCGATTGGCTAATAATCACATGACATTAACTCCTGCCTTTTCACGGATGTGGTTTTGGTGGCTAAAACCTAAACCCCTGCACTAACGCCCTCTTGGTTTTTTTTTATTGATGGGGAGAAGGTTGAAAGAAATTTTACTTATTTTTGTGTCTTGTAATCCTTTTTTTCACCTTGTGTGTGGATGGGAAGTAAAGGTTTTTTTCTCTTGAAGCATTGCTTGTTTTTTAAGTGATTTTTATTTGATTTGTAGTCTTTAATCATCTCATTTATGTGTTGGTGTTTTTTTTTTCTCTTTGGAAGAGAAGTTTTTTTTTTCTACAACTGTCCTCTCCCAGGCACTCACACTTCAAAATGGTGATTGCTTCAGGTCTATCTGAGGAATTGGTCTGCCAAAAATCATTTTAGACAATTGTCTACTTTGGAAAATCCAGGGAACATTGTCTTCATTTGACTTTTCAGTGCATTTTCAGATGCCACTCTCCTTGTTTTCCAACTTTTGTTATTGGATTGGCTGAATTAAGATCAATGCTGATGAAACTGGATCAATTTGAGTAGGGGATATCCCAGTGGTTAGAGCAATGGATTCATGCAGTGAACAGCTCCAGAGGGTAATAATTTATTCTTGCTCTCCCCACAAATTCATACTTTTCTTGAATGTTAAACAAAGTAATAATTACTAAAATATATGACTGTCAAATTTTCTATCTGACATGACAGATTTGTAACAATTCTGACTATTGCTTACTGGTACATTGCTGTGTAGTTAGTACATTTACTTTCTGACCATCAAACACAAGTTCGAATCTCACCATAGTCAATTAATCAAGGAAGTGACCTTCATGGTATCAGCTTGGAATGGCAATCCCAGCATGTAACACTTTTGGAAACTACATGAAAATCATACCACAGGTTAACCCAAGCCTTTTGAGTTTGATAGTTGGGTTAGCAAGAAGTAACAAGTCATTGTAATCGAGGGTTTGTGTATACTGGCCTTGTTAAAAAAATTGCTGATAATGTCAGATGATGTGAACTTTACCAGAAACTGTAACTAAGGTCTACTCAGCATAGTTGCAGTTTAAATCACAGGTGGGCTCTGTAGGTGTTGAACAAATACAAATGTGGCTGTGCAGGTGTCTGCAATGGGGATTGGCTAGCTGCCCTAGCACATGGGTGTGCTCTGAAACAAGAAGCTGACCATTAATATTACTGTTTATTACAATTGCTTATTTTTCTTAAAGAATTATATAAAAGTGGAAAAAACAATTTTCTGTTATATGTCGTTATTTGCTTAAATTAGTTAAAGGTCACTGGTGTATGGCTTCCCATGAAAATTGACCCTGAAATGACAGGAAGAAACTACAAGAATATGAATTGAGATAATACATTTTTAATCTTTTTATTTGCTTTTGTTATACTCTATATACATGTGTATAAGCTTGCTTCCTATATAGTGTAATCACTGAACTTTTTATCTGAAATTTAACCCCTCCAGAAAAGAATTACCTGTGTATAGTGCAACTGGTTACCAAAAATTCATGGTTTTTAACCTCTTCAAAAGAATTACCTCTGTATAGTGCACTCCTTATTTTTTGTGTAAAAAACTGATTATAAAAAACTTACACTATACTCAAGTATATATGGCATACAAACACTATAAAAACAATATCTTAATGATTTAAGAATATAAATATAAAACATGGAAAGAGAACAAATGTTTGGTTCCTAAATTGAATATCCTTTAACCGGATGATACTCTTTTTTAAGAGTATCATACTCCTCAAAGTCTTCCATGTACAATGGAGCTGTGAATTCTTCACTCCAAGTTGCTACTATTTTTCACTTCTTTTCTCTTCAAGAAGTCTGTATACAGACATAGCGTTGTCTTTGGCTTGTCCTTCCATCTTTATATGCAAGCAAATATTCCAGAAAATGAGGCAACCTCATGAATCCTAAAGTTGCCAATTAATCATAAATGAATAATGCCTGAACCTTTGGGAAAATCATCAATTGATGGTAGATGCTGATTACTAATGAAACATCAGTTGATGCCTGTCATTGAAGTGTTAAAATTAATACATTAGCTTATGGACAAGAGAACAAGTTGTCTGTATGACAAGCATTTTCTTAAATAGAGTAAAGTGTGACAGTAAAAATTAATGAATTTGAAAGGTGGTGTCTTAGATTTACTTATGTGCACTTAATAAATATCAAGTTTTTTTTGTTTTCTATAAATAAAATTCAGTAGATTTTTCAAGATATAACTTCCACTGTTTAATTTTGGTGTTTATTCTTTGACAAATTTTAGAGTTTTATAATGTTTGTACAATGTGGCTATCCATTTTTGAATATCATAAGTGTGGCCTTGATGCAACATGGCAGCCAATCAGAATGGAACTTATGTATATGAGTAAACAGGCAATGAAATGCTGTTTGTGTGAGTTTCTCCCCTGTGGGATAATTGTTGTTCCCAGTGACTGAGAAGTTTTCAAGTATCATTTTGGGCATTTTGTTACAGCATCATATCACCCAAGATGCAGAGCCCCACTCATGTAGGGCATTTTGACAAAGTATGATATCACCCAAGATGCAGAGCCCCACTCATGTAGGGCATTTTGACAAAGTATCATATCATCCAAGATGCAGAGCCCCACTCATGTAGGGCATTTTGACAAAGTATCATATCACCCAAGATGCAGAGCCCCACTCATGTAGGACATTTTGACAAAGTATCATATCACCCAAGATGCAGAGCCCCACTCATGTAGGGCATTTTGACAAAGTATCATATCACCCAAGATGCAGAGACCCACTCATGTAGGGCATTTTGACAAAGTATGATATCACCCAAGATGCAGAGCCCCACTCATGTAGGGCATTTTGACAAAGTATCATATCATCCAAGATGCAGAGCCCCACTCATGTAGGGCATTTTGACAAAGTATCATATCACCCAAGATGCAGAGCCCCACTCATGTAGGGCATTTTGACAAAGTATCATATCATCCAAGATGCAGAGCCCCACTCATGTAGGGCATTTTGACAAAGTATCATATCACCCAAGATGCAGAGCGCCACTCATGTAGGGCATTTTGACAAAGTATGATATCACCCAAGATGCAGAGCCCCACTCATGTAGGGCATTTTGACAAAGTATGATATCACCCAAGATGCAGAGCCCCACTCATGTAGGGCATTTTGACAAAGTATGATATCATCCAAGATCAACTGCCCCACTCATATAGGACATGTTGATGAAGTATCATATCCAAAATGCACTGCCCAAATCATGTGTGGCTTTTTGGCTAAGTGTAATACCATCCAAGATGCACAACCCCACTTATGTATGACATTTTCGCTAAATATCATATCATCCAAGATGCACTGCTTGTACCTTAAGCCTTCCTCAGGTGATAGTCATTGTAACTTCCTAGTAATTTTAAACTGAAATTTTTATTCAGTTCCTCAGAAGGCGTAGAAATAGACACCATATAGGAGACTATAATAAAGAAAGAGCATTAGGCCTTAGACGAAAAAGACCAATCACTAAATTATACTACAGTTAAAATTCAGTCACTTTTTCACAAACATAATTTATGTTCACTGTGCCTTTTCTATGAATATTTTCCTGATAATTGTCCTGACTAAGTTTGCTTTTTGATACCAAGACTACAAATTGCTAGACAGTTTTTCTCACCATAATTTATCTTAGACATTTAAAAGTCTACCTTTTGTCCATACATTGAATATTGCTGCCACATCTGGTTTGGTGCTTCCTGCTATGTATTTAGAGATTCTTAATAAAATTAAAAGAAGAATCTGCTATGTTATTGGTTCTTACCTGGCATCTCCCACCACCATAAACTAGCTTCCTTGTGCCTTTTCTATAAATATTTTCATGATAATTATTCTGATGAGCTTTCTTCTTTGGTACCTAGACTTTACAAATTTAACCACAGTTCAAGATTGGCAGCAAGGTCTCATCATTTTACAGTTGAAATTACTCAATGTAAATGTAAGTTCTATGCTAACAGTTTCTTCTATCGCACATACTTCTTGCTTGTGGAACTCTTTCAGCCTCTTGCTTTCTAGTCAACTTTGATCTTCAATAATTTAAATGCAATGTCAATCATTATCTTCTTGATTCTGGTTATTTTATCGTTCTCTCTCCTTAATGATTGTTTTATTTTCCTCATTTTTTTTTTACACTTTCATCTTAAGCATTGGTCAAAATTACCTAGCAATTGTGAGTTCAATCCCTAGTTTGGTAAGCAAGGAAAAAGTTATATCTTATTGAAGAGAAGACACATTATAGAATTAACTTAAAAATTGAAATTCTGCAGAATTTGATGTAGGAATAGATAGGTTCACCTATTGTCCAGTTCATACTCTTCCCCAGTCTTTTCAACAGGAGTAGAGGTTTAAATATTTTCATGATAATTGTTCAGATGAACCTTCCTCTTTGGTACCTTGACTTTATTAAGAAAAATTTTGTTCAAAACAAAGAAAAGATTACTGAACTGTTATATAATATCAGTCTTCCAAGATGGCAGGGAATACTGGGCAATTTTCTCACAGATGAAGAAGAGAACTGAAACAACAGAAATGTGGTTCTACAGAAGGATACTAGTCCTGGATATGATGATATACTACATCTGGCAGAAAGGCCTCTGATTGGGAGATTGAAGGTTTTGAAGAGTGGTGAACCACCTCTTAGTTGCTGTTATTCTCAGGTCCACTGTGACCCAAGGTGGTAGTATCTGTTAGGGCCCCAGCTATGGCTAAATAGTGAACCCCCCAAAACAAAAACAAAACATTATGAAAGCATAAAAATACATTTTTATATAAAAACATACCAACAATACATATCAGGTCATATATATATATGTATATATACACACACACACACACATCAACATATACACATGTATATATCAGGTCATTCCATAATTTCTGTCCGAATTTTGAATAAAGAAAACAAGTGACCAAATGTTACATTTAATTACAGATTCAATCAATGTATTTACCCTGATAATCTATGACTTCCTTCCATCTATTAACAAGTTTACTAATTCCATTACTGTAAAATTCTTTTGGCTTTGATTCGAAGAACTCACAAATGTCAGTTTTAACCTCTTCCTGTGTTACAAAAGCTGTTTCTTCCAAATGATTCTGTAAGCTATGAAACAAATGGTAGTCTGAAGGAGCAAGGTCGGGAGAATAAGGTGGATGAGGAATTTTCTCCCAACCAAGTTCTTCGATCTTTTGTGACGTGATTCTTGCTGTGTGTGGCCGCGCATTGTCCTGATGAAACATCACCCGTTTTCGATTCACTAGAGCAGGTCTTTTTTTCCTCAAAACTTGGTTCAAATGCTCTAATTGCTGACAGTATATTTGAGCATTAATTGTAACATTAGGTGGTAAGAATTCAAAGTGGATTATTCCTTGGCAATCACACCAGATTGAAAGAACCTTTTGCCCATGTAGTTCCCTTCTTGGCTGTGGCTGGGGTCCTTCCCCTTTACCAAGCCACTGTCTACGACACTTAACATTTCGATAAAAGATCCATTTTTCGTCGCCGGTCACAAGTCTATCCAAAAAAGGTGAAACAAGTTGGCGAGAATGGAGAGAAGAGCAGATGTCAACTCGGGATTTGAGGTTGTTTTCAGACAATACATGAGGCACCCATTTTCCAAGTTTAGGAACTTTTCCAAGTTGTTGAAGATGACGATGAACAGTTATATGGGTTGAACTGAGAACCACTGCCAATTCCTCAACTGATAAAGCAGGAAACTTCAAGGGCTGCTTCAAGAAGCTTTTCATCAAACTCAACTGGACGTCCGGTTCGATCTTCATCTTCAAAGGTGAAATCTCCACCTCTGAATTTTGCAAACCATCTTCTGCAAGTTCTTTCATTCACACATTCCTCTCCATAAATTGAGTGAATGTTTCTAGCTGCTTTGGCTGCTGAGTTTCCTTTCTTGAACTCATAAAGCATTATGTGCCTCAAATGATTATTGGGTACTTCCATGTTAGCAGGGTTTTAATTAAACAAAATTTAATTTTATTGTTCTCTGAAATAAAATTTGATCAGTTTAAATGCATCTAAACATAAAAATAATCTTCAGCTCCATTAGATGTTATAAAATACTCTTTAAATTTCGTTCATTTTAACAAAAAATTAAAATTCGAATAGAACTTATGGGATGACCTAATATTCATAGTAAAAGTACCAACGATACATTTTCATAATATATAATTAGTTGAAGCCATAAAAATGTGTTAAAATATTTAGATTTCAGCATTAAATAACCCATAGAGGTGTTGATATGCTGCTAAACAAAAGTGACCAACTGAAAGATGCTGAGAAGACCATGGACTGAACATGTGAATGACAAAGTTTTAAAGAAAATGGAAATGAAAAGACACTTAATGTCAGAAAGAGATCGTTGAACCTTCTAGGGCAAATAAGGAAAGAAGGCTTGGAAAATTTGATACGCACAGACAGATTGAGGGACAGAGGAAAATAAGGCATAATCTACCTAGGGCGCTTGAGTAAATGGATGATGGAACAAGGTTTTGGAGAGATAACAAAAAGACAATATTTATTAAGAGTTACGAAGGACAGGAAATTGTGGAGAATTATGATCGCCAATGTCCTGAAGGGACATAGCACATAAAAGAAGAAGACTAGATTGGCAGTTAGGTCTCGTAATTTCACTGTTTAAATTCTAGTTGCAACCATACGTTCTAACACTTTATTCTTGCTTCGTGCTAATGACATTCTTCAAAAATTTAAATGCAATGTTAATCACTATCTTCTGTCTCTTTGAATCCTGTATTTTATTGTTCTATCTGTCTCTTTGACTCTCAGTAACCCCTTGCATCTCAGTGTCTTTATCACCTTGCTTGGGGTAAAATGATTTAAAAACAAAAATGAAAAATATGCACTTAACGTATCTTCAGTTGCACTGTATTCACCATTCATGTTACAAAATGAGCTGACTCTTCAAGTCCACTCGTGAGATGCTGCTTAAGAAATGCATTCTCAGCATCTACTCTGATTGCACGTTGCTTATCAGTGTGTTCTAATTCACTCCCACTTTACTATGAGAAATATTTTAGAATTGTAATTAAATGTTTATTCCGTTTTAATCACAATTATTAAATGTTACACGCCTGTTAAAATATTTAATTGTTGAAATGTTTACAATGCTGTGAAAAATCCACTCTGAAAAAATGTTTTCCTTCATATTGTTACAATCAATAAATATTCTATTATCTCGTAAATATTATTGCCTTGGAATAAAGAAATCAGTTTCTATGTAAAAACATGGTATATAAGTAAATTTTAAGAAAATTTAATATCCTGATTATGGAAATTTTCAAAAAAGATGTAGTATCATGGTTCCGAAGATTTTAAAAAAGATGTAATATCATGATTCTGACAATTTTAACAAATGAAAGGCTCACTTAAACACAGTTTAAGGTAATTGAAATAAACAATTGGAAAAGAGAAAATCTAAATCAATATTCCCCATTTTTGAAGCTGCGAAAGCATTGGATATGATAGTTTTTAAATTGCAGCTATATTCAAAACCTTGTTATTTTTTTAAAAAAAAATTTTTTTTTTTTTGTAATTTGACTATGATAATGATAATTTTAAAAGGAAAGAAAAATTTACAAGTGGTTCAATCAGATCTAATTCAATCCATTTGATTATTTCAGTGAAGTGTTGCCTTAGATCTGCAAGGTCTAAACAAACATAACAGGGGCAGTCTGTTGATGAATGTGGTGTAGTGAACTGGAGCAATGATCTTTCTGTGGAAAATAACCAGCTGTGGCCTGACCTGGAGATAAATATCCCTAATATCCAAACTGGATGGACTAAAAAGGTGAAATTCCAAATCTGTGTCATTCACCGCTTGACAGATGGTTTTTGGAAACTTGCTTTTGATTATTTCATATCCTTGTAAAATGGCTGATTCCAATTTGATTGCGAAAGTCTCATGAATCATTGTCATTCTCCATGTAGGATTAGAATTTTCAGGCTATTTATTAAAAAGCACACTTTATTCTTTGGACCATGAAGGCTCACTAGCAATTTTTAGCCATCTGTCTTGCTATTTTAATTCTGTACATTTGAGAGAAATCACTTCCTTCTTGGTTGTACTGTGATGTCACAAATGGTCGGATGTGTGTTTTTGGCAGAATGGGTAGAAAAGGAAGTATCACTCTCTCTTCTCTTTTCTCTCTGGACGTTATGCAACTGGTTTTCTTCTGTTAAGCATTTTCATCCCAGGAAATTATTTTTGCTTTTAACTGCTATTCATCAGGCAAAAATGGGTAATTCTTCTTTTTTTCTCTTTTTTTTTAACGCAAAAAAGTATATTCTTTTTCTCTGGCCTAAGAAGTTAGTGTGTAAGTCCATCATTGAGATACTGATTTTCAGTGTAGCCCTTTTCAACAATAAAATCATCCTTACAATACATTAATAGTACCTGTTTTGCTATTGTTTATAAAATTCACAATGAATACAATTTACAAATGCTAATTTAGTTGCAGGTTGAAGAGTTTATCTTTATCCAGATTGTTTTTAGATACAATTAATTGATTGCCTATATAGAAAAATCCATTTTATAGAAAAAGCATGTTAATATATAGAAAAAGCTTCAAAGCAAATATTCAGTGTGATTGTAAAGTAACTCCCCATTTTAAAATACTTACAATTTATTTATTAAGCATGACTTTTTCAAAAAATAGATATGAGAGGAAAGTGTTTAGCATGAGGTTTTTATTTAAAATTTGATATGAGCACCAGATTTTGCTACTAGCTTCTCAACCTGCCCAGAATCACATCAATTGATTTCACCAAGATCTCTTGTGGTATGGAAGACATAACTTGTATTTGTCCTTCAAGGTCTTTCAAAGTCTTGATTTGGTAGACTTGCTCTTTTAACCAACCCCAAAGAAAAAAGCCACAGGGAGCTAAGACAGGACTCCTGGCTGACCACTCATACACAACTTACTTTTCAATCACCCCGTATATTTTCTGTTGAAAAGGGTTCAGAAAAAATATATTTCAGATAGAAAAAGGTTCAGAATAAAACAGATATTTTATTAAAATTTTATAGAGAATGAGGTTGAGATTAATATATATATATATATAATGTCATTCACGGACAGTACTGTTTCGCTGTATCACAGCTCCTCAGTGCGACTAGACTTCCGAATGCCTCAAGCTAGGATTGAAACACAACTAATTTTGTGTCAGCCAGAGCTATCTTCACTCGGTAGAGTTACACAACTAAATCTAGCGTATTGTTTTTACAAATGTAAACAAATGCCAATCAGCCAAACTATTCATTTTACTGAAGAGCTTTGCATTAGTGCAGGTGGCTGTTGTTTATAGAATTAGCTTATCACTCAACAGTGCTCAATTGAAATGTATTTTCAAGAGCTAAATTATGTCATTCACAGACAGTACTGTTTCACTGTATCACAGCTCCTCAGTGTGACTAGACTTCCGAATGCCTCAAGCCAGGATCTTCATTCAAACATGTTTCATTGAATAATATAGTCTACTTACTTTTATACTGGTCTTTTCAGGGGTATATTTTCACTTCATGTCTCTTCTTTTCTTAGACAAGCAATACTACTTTTGTTTCTTCAGGTCAGCTGCTGATGTACTGATTATAATTGCAGAAAGAGTTTATTATACCCTAGATAAAAATGCTGAAGCCCAGCTGATGGCATTGGACATCTCAAAAGCCTTTGACAGGTTCTGGCATACAGGTCTTCTCCATAAGCTGAAAAATCTCCAAAACACATTTTTGAGTTGACCCAGTCTTTCCTATCAAATTGGGAAATGAAAGTTATTACTCATGCGGATGTTCTCCAGAGTTCCATCCTTGGTCTCACACTGCTTTTAATTTTCCTTAACAACCTTCCCAATGACATCAGATCTCA
>OZ038493.1:34819195-34961695 GCA_964036315.1 Acanthosepion esculentum | reverse complement strand
ACTATAGAAAAAAATTTTCAATGATTGTATGATAGAAAATTAAAGAGGGAACTAAATTAAAGATAGGCACAGCATCAAAAATAAAAAGTCACCGGGTGGGAGGCTGAATCCGTTATTATAGGTGGAGGTGGGATGAAGTCAGATGTTAAATTTTAAAGATTTCTGATTCTATATTTTTTATCTGATGCTTTCCTAAAATGAATATTTTTTAGATATTGTAACTGACTCAACATTTTCAATTTTAAATAAATATTTTTTACTGTTTGTACTTATTTTCTGGAATGATACTCTGATACACTTTTCCACATATAAGACTTACATAGATTTCAAAGCTAATATTAACAAAACATGAAGTTTTCTGATTTGTTTTAAAAATTAATGACAATGATAATTTTAGACCAATGATACAGCTCAGCTCAGTGGCTTTGTCATAGATTGAAGCAGAAATCTGGCATTGTCATAGATTGAGGGGGAAATCTGGCATTGTCATAGATTGAAGCAGAAATCTGTCATTGTCATAGATTGAGGCAGAAATCTGTCATTGTCATAGATTGAGGCCAAAAAAAACCAACAAATTTTGTCTTTTGATTAGTTTGCAGCTTCAGCAAAAAGTGAGGGATCAGAAGCCAGTTCTTTCAAGAGTACCACAGGTGCTAATAGTTTCACTGCACTAATTAATTAATATTATTATAGCTCATTGTATTTTTGTTTGTTAACTAAATTTTAATAAATAAAAGGTGATGTAAGATAAGCAACATATTCAAAATATTGAAACCAACCATTGAAAGTCATTTACAGAAATTGTCATCTGTTTAATGGGTCAGTTAAATTACTGAGCCCTAAGCCCTACAGTGGTTACTTTATTTTGAAAATTCTACCAATAAAGGGGAATAATCGGTTGAAAATTCTACCATTACAGGGAAATAATCAGTTATCCAAATGATAAAAGTCTGCTTAAAAGCATCTCATGGGATGCTTGAAGTCTAGATTATTAAAAATAACAAAACCTGACATTGACATTTTTATTTTTAATACTCTTTGAACAACAATACAATGCCCAAGAGTTACTCAAGTTAGAAGGTTACTGAATAGAGATAAAAAGAGGAATTAAGTGCATATTATGAGGATATGTAGGATAGATAATGGTTGGCTTTAGACATGAAGAGATTAAACAGTGATCAACAAAGCATCCGCTTGATAGACAGCTCCACAAAGTGTTGTGGTGTCCTCTCTCTAAAGAGTCTATGTTGGAATCTTCCACCTACTATAAGATTAATAGGAGAGAAGGCCCTGGGGGAAACGGTCAAATAGATTGAACACTGGGTCATGCAACACACACTCACTAGTCATGTAATACTCTTCTGTTGTACTTACTGTTTAATATATGATATATCTGTAACATGTATTTTGTTATTTCTTTAACCATTTACTTGGGTCACAACACAAAGTAAGAGTTATGAGGGAGGAGGTACCTGAGTGGGACTTCTTCCTTACAAATGGAATGTGGATGTCGGCCCTGTGTACATGGCATGGTGGGTCCTAGCTGCGAAGGTCTGAACTGGTGAAACTAAGGAATGTAAAGGCAATGGCAGAAGTATATATCCAGCATTAAATAATGATATATGAGGAGCAAAATGGTAATTAAAATTATTATTGATTTTCAAGACTTTTAAAGATCAAGATTACTGTTTAGATTTGTTCATTTTTTTTTCTTACATAGAATGCCAACAATTTTTACAAGATGAGCCACGACCATGCGGTGATCTTATCAGCAGCTTTTAAATAGTATTGTTTAAAGCATAATTCTGTGTGCCAAAAGGTTTCACATTCAACTCACTGTTTTAGCTGAAATTGCATTTAGCCTGACTTAAATCTGTGTTGGCTGCACAAGTTGACAAGCCAGGGGACCAATTTTGTCCTTGAGATGATGGATTGCCACTGTGTGTTATTAAATAACATGCTACATGCACAGCATGGAAATGGAAGCTTATTCTGTTCCTGGTATCCAGTTTAAACTTACTCCCCAAAGTACTTACTGGCATCTTTGATAATGATATGTGGGACCAGTTTCTGCATGACCTGGCCCTCATCAACTAAGTTTGAGACAAATGCAAAAGTTTTTGAACTTTTGGCTAGATATCAGAGAATATACATGCTTCTTTAAATCAGTTTTTCTGAAATTATTAAATTTTCAAGCCTTATGAATAAATATTATATAGATAATAGAATCTGAGAAGATTTTATCAAAAATTATAATATAGATCATACCATAAGTGATCCCAGCTATGGGTCTGATAGCCTTGGGTGGCCTCCAGTCTAGGAGAAGGACAACTCTGAATTCAAAATCTGAGTGGTCGATTGGTCAGCAACTAAATCAGCTCTGCTATCAGATCCTGGTTCGGTGAGAAGGGTAAGTGGAAACCCAGAAGTACCAAATAACAAGAGCTGAAATCAACAGCTATCCAACCCAATTCTGATATAAATAGCCTCAGACTGTTTGAACTCAACCACTATGTCACCAAATGCAAAATCCAATGCTTTTACCCATTAGGTCAGTAGAAATGAACATGCAATATACTGAACAGTACTGAATAAAAAGATCTAGATGATATCCCAAGCAATTGAATGAGAACAGTCTACCCCCATAAATTAAATAAAGGGTTCAGTTCAGAATTCCCTGTAGGTTACTTAGATTGATATACACCTGAGGAAGGGTGGACAACGCAAGGGCTGAAACGTTGTGATAAAAACAACAAAGATAAGGATAATAGTTCGAATATAAAGTGTAAATAAAAGCATTTTTGTTGGGTGTTCAAACACACCATGTTACAATTAAGACCAGTTTTGTAAAGTGTCAAGCTGTATAAATGTTTTCCGATTTCTTCATGTGAATCTTCTGTTTGCTTTACAGGGATGCCAAAAATGCATCATATTGTGTAGAAATCTTCCCTCGCTTCAATTCCACAAGTTGTCATAATTCCTCTAGAGAGATGGTGAGCCATGTCATCCCATTAGCCGTCAATAGCTTGCTTATATTTGTAGGTGAATAGACTCCTCAAACATTCCCAATAAATTTGTCAGGTGAAACTGCTGGCTACATCATTCGTTGGAATATTTCGAAATGCTTCTCAAACCAATTCCAGATTACTTGGTCCCAATGATATAGGGCATTATTCTGTTTGATGCAAATAGTCCTGAAATAATGCATTGTAGTGATCACTAGTCTACCCCATCCATGGTACCCTGTAGATATTTATATCTCCAACATTGGATACGGATACGATTAGAGAGTGTCATTTGTCTGTTACCACAGATAATTCTAACCAGAAATCCTTGGGCATGGCTGTTAAGTACTCTGTCAGTTATTCTCAGTATATAGATGACACCATAGGTAGTGGGATGTCAAATGTCTCTATGAAAGGAAATACCCCACGTCTGGTACCCACTAATAGACTTAATTCAGACTCGCATGATTCTTGTAGTCTGCTGAACTGGTGTTTCCATTCTCTCACAACTGATAATGGTCTGTATATGATGCCACAGCATAGTGCTACAACTAACCATTACCTTTAAATACTGCTCTCTTTTGACTGTATGTTGGAGAGTACTAAGTGTTCTTGGACCAATTCACTTCTAAAAGTCTGGCCAAATGACAACACATTGGAATTTTTTTTTCCTTTAATCCTTTATTAGTTAAACTGAAAGCTTTTCTGCCCTACCTCATATAAGTGTTGTATACCTCTCATTGGGTGAAGGGAAGTTGGTCTCATCTCGTCAGGTCAGTGATTGCGGGTCGTTTTAGTTTAGTCCTCTTCTAATCTTGGCCAATGTCATGAAATGTTCGTTGGGTTCAGAGATGAAAAGCATCAACAGAGAGAACTTTTAACTTACTTATATTATTAGTGTCACTGTCAAGTGGGAGTTACTACACCCCCTATTAGGGAGCTGCTTTTAGACAGGAAATCTCTCACATCCATTTCTTTGTTGTGGGGGTGGGCACAAACACAATCTAACACATCTAGCTAGCTTGACGTCCAAACAGTAACTCTCCAAAAGACCTTAAATTTGGCTAAGCCAATGAAAATCAACTCTCTATTTTGTCTACCATCTGACCTTAAAGGTCAGCCTCAGAAGTTCTGAGCCAAAATACACTGCCACTGAAAAATAATAGTCTGAAACTATTATTTAACATAAGGACTTCATCTTTTGTAGGATTATCAACTGTGGCCTCAGTTTATTCAATTAAAACTACTTTACAAAATATATTTCTGAGTACTAAAATATTAACAAAAAACTCATAGATATAAATTTTTAATAATGATAATATTCTGAAAATATAAAAACAAAATGAATCAAATCCTAAGTCATCATTTTATTAAGATTTTTCTCCTCACTCAAATTTGTGGATTGAAGACTTTTTTTTTTTAATCATTTCACCCCAAGCAAAGAAATAAAGCCACAAAGACATAAGGGATTAATGAGTGTTAAAGAATAAGAAAAAGAAAAATATTATTAAGGAGAGAGAACAATAAAAGAAGAGGAATCAAGAAGAGATAGACATTGCATTTGAATTTTCAAGGATTAAAGTTGACTGGAAAGCAAGAATGAAAGAAAAAACTGTTAGCATCAAACTTATGTTTACATCTACACAATTGAAATGTAAAACAATGAGACCTTATTGCCAATCAAGTACTGCACTTAAATTCATAAAGTCTGGCAATCATAGAGGAATGTTTATCAGAACAATTACCATGAAAGTATTTATAGAAAAGGCACAGGGAAGCTACATTAACCTAGTGCAGTGGTTCTCAAATGGGCACTGGTGCACCCTGGAAGATGTCTAGGTGTGCTCTGGCATCTTCCAGAGAAATGTGTGTCCAGATATAAGAAATAAATATATTTACTTTATTATATTGTGGTACCCTTCTCGTTCATATTTATGTGAATTAAGCTTTTCTGCTCTCACCGCAATTAAGTGCAAAAAGTGAGGAACTCTTCAGTGTATTGAGGAAGAAATGAGAGTTTGCCTATCAAATATATGCTGAAACATTGAAGAAAGTCATTAAGACTCATCAAGCTCATAATTGCAAGAATGAATAAACTTTAGGTACATTTCATTTTATATTTTTTTATTGCATTATTTCTGCAATATTTGACTTCATTATAACATGTTTTTCTGAAATTTGTATCCAGTGCGCCTACAATTATTGGTAGGATTTCAAGTGCACTCTAGATGGATTCTTGTTTCTTATTATTATTATTATTATCATCTCTGTCCTAATTCTTTTTCCCATTTTGAGTTTCTTTATCCTATAGGCATTCAGCACTGTTGGCTTTTGTTCAGGTCGGTGTCTGATTCTTTTTTGCAGGCTTTGTATTGGCCGGGTTTGGGCTAGAACATTTTCCTTTCACTTCCTACTTTTTTCATTATGAGGGAGAAATTAGACAAAGTAGAAAAGCTTTTTTAATGACAACATGTTTCACCTTCAACATGTTAAGTTGGTGTCATCAGGTCAGAAGGAAAGACGAAACTGTGTGTTTTTTGCATTAAAGTTCTTAATGTTTGTTTATAGATTAATGTCTTCCGGTCGGAATGAAAGAACAAAACTGTGTGTTTTTTGTATTATAGCCATTAATGCCTGTTGGATTTGAAATTAACCCACTCAGAGGTGATCTCTCTTAGCTTGTTTACCGCATTGTGCTGCTATTGCTTTTTGTAGTTATTATCACATATGATTATTAAATTTAATTATTGGCACTGAATAATGCGTCCTATTACTGTAACAATGGAATATCTCATCTCACATTGGGGTAACTGAATGACAGATATATAACATCAGATTTTATCACATGATATATATATATATATATATATATATATATATATATATATATAGACAGACACTATATTCATCAACACGCCCATGTGTGTCAAATGTGGCACAAGGCCGGTTTAATGTGGGCTTTCCGAGCCCGTAGGCTCGGGTAAAAATTGCCCGTAGAACCCGTATAAATGGGATCGGGATGGTCAACGACCTCGAACGAGGCTCTGCCCTTCGGTGGAGCCTCGTCCGAGTTCCTCTCTGCCCAAAGGCAGAGAGTTCCCCTCTGCCTCAGAGGCAGAGAGTTCGACCGAATAGCTGAGACGTCCAAAAAGGACTGGATCTCACACAAACATATACATGCACACACACACTCATATATGTGTGAATATATATATGTGTATATATATATATATATATATACACACATGCACACACACTCGTATATGTACATATATATATATATATATATACACACACACACACATATATATATATATATATATATACACTCACACACACACACACACATATATATATATATATATATATACACTCACACACACACACACACGGAACTCTTGTCAGGTGTGTATATATATATACACACACACACACACGTGTCTTTTTATTGATGTTGGATATTATTTATATTCACTAATATATACTTATAGCTCTGTTTCATAATATTGAGCACTGTATTTATAGCACCTTTGGAATAAATGTATTTGTGTACATACATTTTTTATCCTATTCATTTGTATGTATATGTGTATGTTTGTATATATATATATATATATATATATATATATAATGTATGTGTGGAGATATATGAAACAAGGATTAAATAAGCAGACCCCTGGCAGTTCTTTGGAGTAAACAGTTGCTCTACTCTTCTTTATTCTGATGAGTAGATGTTTGTGAATGTCACACAAACTTATATTCATCTCTGTGTGGACGAAGATGATAGTTCAGTTCTTCCAGATGGCAATAATCTAAATGCTACACAGTTAGAAATAAATGTTTATCATACTTCTCTTTGTTTATTTACTCTATTTTTTTTGTTTATATATATATATATTTTTATATATATATATATATATATATATATATATATAATGTGCATGTTGATTTTTTTTTGCAAAGATCATCACAGAAATAAATCTGTCACCTTCAGACCCCAAGTGGCATCAGCAGCACACGTCCTGATGGTACACCTGGATCCAAGCTGTACCCAAGAGTCTAGTAAACACATCTGTTTTCATGATCTTCACTTATCCTGCTGCTGCTAAGTTATACAGCCTGATAGGATGAGCCAAATGGCATTAAGGCACGTGTCTGAATTCTTTAATGTATAAATAAATAAAAACATTTTTTTTAAATCTTGTTATTAATGATAAAGTAGAAAGAAGGAAATTCAAGTGTGATTTGAACTCTGTGTATTTAGTTTATATTTCTCGTGGGTGTACAGGGGGTTTAATGTATAGCAGCTCAGAATGAGAAATTGGAGAACAGTGTTGGAATTCCAGTTACTTATACACAAATACATGGATAGGTATGAATCCATCTATTTCCCCCAGCTGTGGGTTAAATAGTAAGATTTGTATCTTGGAAAATCATCGTTATTCTCAAAAAATTGTTAATGCAATATTTATTCAAAAAAATATTCTTAGAATCAAAAATGGTTTTTAGATTTTAAATAACCCACAAAGGGTTGATAAACCTTAAAAAATAATTATCCTTTATTCATTCCCCTAAATAATTATTACTTATTCATTCACTCAAACAATTATTACTTTATTCTTACAAGCAAAAATTGGTTTTTGTTTTAAATAAACCACAAAGGGTTGATAAGCCATAAAAAAGCAAATTATGCAATCAATTGTTTCTTTATTCATTGACAAAAATAAAATTATTCTTGCAATCAAAAATTGGTTTTGGTTTATTTTATGGCTTATAAACCCTTTGTGGGTTATTTTAACCCACAAAAGGGTTGATAAGCCATAAACAACAAATCTATCAATCACTTATTACTTTTCCTCTTCATATTTCATAACTCTGAGAAGCTTATTTTTCATGAAAACTTTCTTGAATCTGTTCAATTCCTTGTTGGGATAATATATTACTTTCCTGTTCTCTTGAAAAATTTTAGTAGCTTCAGGAAAGTAGGGAAACTGAATATTTCAAGTTTAATCATAATCCATGCTTATTATAGGATAGAATGATTCTGAAAAGGAAGTGGGTATTTTTTTGTCAGAAAACATCTCATTCTTAGAGCAAGTTAAAAACAACGAAAAAGAAACTGCTCTGAATCACTTTAAGGCTATAAAAGATATCAGTGGTTTTCTATCTTCTTAATTCCAGTTTATTTTTATCACAACTCTTAGATTGTCCTTCCATAGTTCAGAAATAAAGAATAAGCCTCCATTATCATGTTAATTAAATTTCTTAAAATACAACTGCAGGGTCCCATTTTTGATTCAACAGATTGAAGATCATTTTCTTCAAATTTTAGTTAATATGCATGGCTATCTACAAGTGCTTGTGTGCTTTGATGAAGGGAAGTTATTTTATGCCACATGGGTGTTTGCTTAAATTTTAATGTCTATTCCTAATGTCTTCAGAAAAAAGATGAGATTGTGTATTTCCAAATCAGATTAAACTAAAGTATATACTATTATTTTTTTTTTGCACTACTTATATCAACTGATTTATCATATATGTGCATGAGGAAAGTGGTGAGAAGTTTCCAGCCTAAATCAACATTTCAGTAGGTGATGACTAGAATACTTGTGTGCATGTATGTTTCTTATTTCTATAAATGTCATATTTCATGGATACAGATGTTTGAGTAAACATTTCTGTTTTTTTTTTTTAAGCATTAAATTTTATGTCAACTGGCTGAGAGTCTTAATAAAGAAGACATACTTCTCAACAATAATTGAACCTGCATTCCTTTTTAATCTGGAAAACCATTTTCAAGCTGAGTGTGTTTTCCATTTAGGCTACATGCAGCCATCATAGCAAAGCAAGTTTCAATTAATTTATTTAAGAAATGCACATCTTTCATTGGGACATTTTATATGTTTGCAACAGTCAAGTTTATTTTCCTACCCAAAATTATAAATAAAATATTTCTTAAGAATCTAATGGATTTTTTTTTTTAATCTGACATTATTTATTAGTATAAATATTATATTTACTGGGTACACTTGTTTGAAAAGACAACTCTGCTTTCTTTTAATAGTTTTTTTTTAAAATCTTATACGCAGAGTGAGGCAAAAGTTGTGCACTACAGGGATAATTTATTAAAAATATAATTTTATTTAATAATTATTTAATTGTTATATATGCTGTTCAAAATGTCCTCTCACTTTTTCAAAATGCATTTCAGTTCTGTGCCTGCATGATTCATTAACACACCAGAGAGTTTCTTCTGTTATTTTACTGCATTAATATTTAATTCTTTCTTTAAGTCCCTCAATATTTCTTGGGCAGGTCTGATAAACAACTGATTTCAAATGGCCCCACAGAAAAAAATTCCAGGGGTGTGAGGCCTGGAGACCTTGATGGCCACTCGAAAGGACCTCTTTGACCTATCCATTAAGCCCTATGGTGTGCAACTTGCCTCACCCTGTATATATGTGTACAAAAATCTCTATATGCACATACACCACGCACACACATAAATGCAGCGGAGTATTGATGTCATATCTGGGCTGGAGCTACCCAATTCTCTCTTCCCAACCTTGTCAAAAATCCAAAATGTCTACGCGGCCTTGTGGGTGATGAATTATTTTTCATTATACAACCTCTTTCAAATAGACAAAATGTTGCAAGCCTCTTGCTTCTCAACTGCTATTTCCATGAAAAATGTTCAGAAGAGTTACATCCCTTAGTTGTACTAGTTCAGACCTTTACAGATAAGACTTGCCATGCTACATGCACAGGATCGAATCATTCATATTCCTTTTGTGTTCCATTGGTAAGGAGGAAGTTCCATTTATCACAAGAGTCACTGCTTTGTAAAAGAAACCGCTGGTCATTACATTCTTAACCTTTTAAAATGTAGGATCAGCCATTATCTAATCTACATATCCTCATAATTTATATTTCTTATCTACTAATCTGCTGTAATCCTCTACCTTGAGTGGCTTTTGGGCATTGTAAAAAAATAAAATAGCAGAACATAATAAATACCACCTCCTCCCCCATAAATTTATATAATATTTCAAGTAATAAAAATTTCTGATTAAAAATAAATCCAGTAATTTTTAGAAATTTCTTTGTTTATGTTTTATATACAACACTGGGCATTTAAGAAAATAATCTGAGTGAGGACGATGTGCTTTCCTTAAAAAGGGAAAATAGAATCTTGCTTGTTGCGTCGTTCTTCATGGCTGAGTGGTAAAGCACATTGGATCAAAGAATAGTTTCCCTATAAAATGGGGGAGACAAGTATCATCCTTTCCAGGGGAACACATTTTCTTTATTAGGATTTCTAGAATGTGCAGGCTGATAGGCATAAAAAACACTGTTTAATAATTAAAAATGGATTGTCTATTTCACGTACAAAGTATCCACTATAATAACGTTTGAAGTATATATATATATATAAGTAAAAAGACAATGCTAATAAAGACAAAAGAAACCTTAGGATGAAATGTTTCAGCTAAGTTTTCCTTTAGCCGTTTTATATATATATATATATATATATATAATATAATAAAAAGGCTTAAACACTAATATTCCCTGGTATATAATTTATTACATTGGAATCGTAATCATGATCCAATTCATCAGACTTATAAATTCAAAAAAAAATTAATTAATTAAAAAATACATATTACATTCTTACTCTGTCCTGGACATTGAGTTCCTCTTGGGAATATATATATATATATATATATATATATATATATATATATATATATATATATATATATATATATATATGTGTGTGCATGTTGACCACTAATATTATCTATCTATCTATCTATCTATATATATATATATATATATATATATATATATATATATGTGTATATATATATATATATGTGTGTGTGTGTACGTACATACATATATATATATATATATATATATATATATATATATGCACATACATAATCTTCAGATATATGTATGAAGGAGTGTTGAAAAGTTCTCAAATGACAAAAATGTATTTTAAAAGAATCTTCCATCTTTTGGCCACATTTTGTGAAGTTGATCAGGCTTATAACTTTACAGTACCTATGTATATGTACACACACACACACACATATATAGCTACATCATCAGCTAAATATTTTAAAAAATGGGCAGAATTGATACAAACAAGAATGCCATTAAAATGTAGAAATTGCTAAAGATTAATCTTCTTCAATAAACAGTTTTAAGTGTGTGTGTATATATATATATATATATATATATATATATATATACATATATAAAATTAAATAATGCATGTGTGTGTGTGCGAGAGAGAGAGAGAGATGTACATATGTACCTCTTCTTGTCCTGATCTGGCATTCATTTTCTCTATCTTTAAGTATGACTAATAATTTTGGGTCATCTTATTTATGCCCCCCTTCTTCCTCCCACTCCTGTACCCACCCTCCTCTGCTCACATCCAATCTCCCAAGTAGACTTCAAAAGCTTCCAACTTAGCATTTAATTGCCATAAAAATAATCATCTCTTTGCTTTTGTCAACTTCTGAGAGGGAAAAGCTCCTCCCTGGAGCTGGTCAGGGCCTCAAGTCAAAATACTCATTAGCACCTCAAGTCAAGAACATAAAATTAGAAATGTGTCCTTAAAAAAAAATGTAAAATGAAAATGAGAAAAAAAATCAGTGAAAAACTCTAACCTGAGGATCATAATTGCAATTCATGAAGATTTCTGTCCTTGAAGCCAGTTTCAAAAATGTTATGATTGCTTTTCTGAAGACCACAAATCTACTAAAAAATGAAATTAAAAAGAAAAACGTCAGAAATAACTAGATTGGCTTGATGATTCCAAGACACTGCCCCGTACAAAAATCTTTTTTTCGTTTTAGGCCAATGTTACCTCTTTTGTGTTGCATGTGAACAGTTATGCACCATGGGACACAATTAGTTTGTATTAACATTTATTTTTTTACTTTTTCTCATAGATACAATTTTAAATATTTGTCCTTGAAGACAGATTCAAAGATAAACTTATTAAGTGGTAGACATGTTACCAAAAATATGATTTTTTCGAAATAATTACACCTTATTTCGAGTTTTAAGAAATGGCATGACATAAAGTTTATTAAAAAAAATAATTCTTAAATTAAATTAAAAGAAAATCATATCTAATGTTTTGAGTATAATTTTTTTTTTAAATTAATTTTTTTTCTTATTGCATTCTGCAAAACAAAATTTGCACTGAAGAAGATGGCAAAAATATCTCCCACATAATGGTAAGACATTAGTGCCAAAGTTGTCTTCATCTTGCTAATACCTTACCATTATGTGAGAGGTATTTCTGCTGCACTCGGTATGAAAAAATCTATAAATGAATTCATTTCAGGTGAGAAATTATAGTTTGACATCCGTATTTTCAGACTAAGTGATAAGTACATTTTTGGGCTTCACACTAATAGACTGGCATTTGAGTTGATTAGTAACGACTATTTAAAATAGAAACCAAAACCATCAACAAGAAGATTTACAGCATGAATCTTACATGAAAATGGTATTGATAATGTTAGCCGTTTCCCTATAAGGAAACATTTGGCATTCATTGACCAAGCAGCCATCTTTGTCTTAAAACAATTTTTCAAGTAAACAGGTTTCTCAAATCCAGCAACTCTTATCCAGTAATAATGGGGGTTTCAGTCCTAACCTTTTGTTTGAAGTAGTGTGGAACATCATCATCTTGATGATGTCATTATTTTCTCTTTGAGTTACATGTGCTATTTATTTGTTTTTAAACACTGCATTAAATCTATTATTTCCTGAAATTGTTTTGTCTTCTTGTTAAAAGTAACTTTCAAAGTTTATAATAAAGGAAAGAATTCTTTTGCATGATAATGAAATACTATCTCTGTCCCATAATAGTTGCATATTATATTTGATACTTGAAATGACTTTTTCAGGAAAGAAGTAATGCAATCTTTTGATATTAAAAAGAATTTACATATTTTTTTACTTTCTCCTTGGCAAAGACATTTTAGAAACTCAAAGAAACAATACAATCTATTTATTTACACTATTTATATCACTTGGACTGTTGCCCTCATCTTTATTGTCATATTCACGACATTTCGGCTGTTGTACGCTCATGCCTTCTTCAGGTGATATATGCTGGAATTTCATTGTGAATATGGCAATAAAGATGAGCACAACAGGCCAAACAATGTAAATAGTGTAAATAGTTACAATACCTCATCTCATAAACAAAGACAGATACAATAGTTACTTGTAAATTGATTCATTGATTTGCTTTTTTACAGCTTATCAGCCTTGTACAGGTTATTTAAAGCCAGAAAATAATTTCAGATTGTAAGAATTTTTTGAAGATAACAAGGATTTTCAATGATGCAAGTCCCACTAATTAACCCATAGCTGGGGAGAGAAGAGGTGGATCCATACCTTTCTAAAGGGTATTTTTACATAAGTGAATATGACAAACCCACCTGGAATTGGATCTTGGCTCTCTGATTTTCAGTTTTCAATTTTGAGCCATTATCCATTAAATTTTGAAAATTTAAGTGAGAGCATTTTTTACTAATATTTAAGAATTTTTTGTTGTAGGAGTTTATTAGTCAATGTAGCATGAATTAAAGTAGAGTAATGTCTCAGTTGTTATCCTGAAAATTTGCACGTCAGATCAGTTCTTTTAAATCAAATATGTGGTGCAGTTTAATTTATATTACAACAAATCATTCATACAAAAAGTAAATTAGTAAAGTTAATAATATAAAACGGCGAAATCACTTTGCTCACTAAATTTTAAAGATGGATTAACCCACTAATCACTCGATGAATATTATGATTCTTGTTTTTTAAAATTATAAACTGTATTAGGTCTTCCTTAAATATACAATCTTTAAAATTTTGTTAGAGAAGGGATTTCGCCATTTTATATCATTAGATTTACTAATTTACTTTTTGTATGAATGATTCGTTGTAATATAAAGTAAACTGCACCACATATTTGATTTAAAAGAACTGATCTGACGTGCAGATTTTCGGGATAACAACTGAGACTTTACTTTAGTTCATGCCACATTGACTAATAAACTAAAACAAAAAAATTCTTAAACTGTAATATTAATAAAAAACGCTCGCACTTAAATTTTCAAAAATTCAACCCAAGTTTTTATCTGTTATCAATAACACATTTAAAAAAAAAAATATTTCAATTTGCATTGTGCTTTTTCGTCTCGGATGCTATCTGAATTTTACCAAGAACAAAATACTTTCCATGCCTGAGGATGACTGGAGGACCTGTCGAAAGTACTTGAATATTTAAGGAATTTTACCATTTTATATCATTAACTTTACTAATTTACTTTTTGTATGAATGATCCATTGTAATATATATTAACTGAGTGAAGAAAAATCAATGGCTTACCCCTCTGAGGATCTTGTCTAGGCAGCATACCTGCCACATTTAATATAAATAAAGAAAGTATCACAAAGTTGTTAATCCAGGTGCTCTTGTTTTTCTTGAAAGAATGATGGAGTGTCGAAATGTCCTTTGATCATCAGATAATCAGGAACATGTTCCTGCAGGAATTCTCTGACATGATAAGATTAGTCCTTCATGCCAGTCTTGGACAGACATTGATATTGCTCCAGTGATCAAACACACACCTTGTTTGCATAGCCCTTTTCTGCTGGACAGGGTTAAAGATTAGCTGTGCCTGTGGCCAGTGAAGTGACACTCATTTGTTTTGCCAGTGTCCAAGTTATAAATAACGGTCACCTCTTTTGGCCCCATATGATGCTCTTGGACTTAGGTCTGCCTTGAAGACAGCCTTTGCTATTCCCCAGAATGTCCAATCTTGGTTGGCCTTATCATCTGCTGGTTGGCATGTTGATTAGCAGGTGTTGGGGACAAGGCTGAAGAAACGAAAGAATCTCAGATCACCAACCAATCTTCTTCACTTCTGTCGAGACCGACCACGATCATTCATCAGGGTACAGTGTTCTGTTAGCTGGCACTAACTAGATTTCCAAGGATCAGGCGATAATCAATAATTTCTTGAAGAAATATCTTTCCAAGATCATATATAAATACTCATCAGAATTGAACAAACCTTGTTAACCTTTTAGGATAAGAAATACGTAGACTTTCAAGATATGATTTATAAATTTGGATAAAAGCATTTTTTTTTTTAATTAAACAAAAATTTATTCTAAATAAGCATTTCAAATTAGTAAAATGATGGAAACGGGAGCTTCATATATCAAAAATTTATTCATACACGTATATATTTTTGAATGTTTTTTTTTTATCCGACATTATTTTTTTATTACTATGAACTTCATTTTTCGTCAGTACATCTATTTGAATTATTATCCCTGTTTTTTTATTTTTTTAAACAGTGAAATTAAGCTGGTTGTTATCAATGTCATTGTTAAAGGAAAAGAAACAGAGATAACAACACAAATACATGTAGCCACTAAAAATAAAGTTTATAGTAGTATAGAAATATATATGAGTGGACACTGAGGTCAATGCCGAGTGGTGATAGTCTGTTTCATGCTTGAGTGCATGTTTATGGCCTGCAGATTGCATCCAATCATGAAACAGACTGTCACCATTCAGTGTTGATTTCCAACTTTACCTTTTATATTTACACACTCTTTGTCCCTGATATTGAGCACTTCACCCATAAATATGGCATACCTTAAAACAATATTTTTATCATATATGTATGGACATGTTTGTGTTATATAATAGCATTATTCTGCCACGATAAAGTGTAAAACATGTTTATTATTGGCAGTCATTTGCTTGCCAATTTACTTTGCATTTCTACAAGAAAATTATTTCCAGTGCATGTATACAATAATATTTGTAATGTATCTGTAGTAAAATTATTTACAATGCATTTCTTCAATAAAATTATATGCAAAATATTTCTGCAGTAAAATATTTTCCTTTACAATATCATTATAAAAATTAATTGTAACATAAATCTGCAGTAAAATTATTTACAATGCTTTTCTGCAATAAAATTAATTGTAACATAATTATCAAGTAAAATTATTTACAATGCATATCTACAATAAAATTAATTACAAGTTTGCTGTAATTAAATTATTTACAAAGTATTTCTACAATAAAATGAATTGCAACAAATCCTATAGTAAAATTATTTACAATGCATATCTACAATAACATTGTATGCAACACTTATCTGTATGTGAAATTATAAAATTATTTATCTTGTGAAATTATTTTCATTACATTTCTACAATAAAATTATTTATAATACAGTACTATATTAAAATTAATAAATTTCAATGCATTTCTATAGTAAAATTAATGAATTTCAATACATTCCTTTAGTAAAATGATTTTTAACAACTTACTGTCATGAAATAATTAGCAATGCATTGACATACAAATACTGACCATATTCTCTCAGCAAGACTTTTCCAAATTTTACTTAAATAATTTTTAAATAGTACTGTAATCATCGATGTTTTTCCAGTAGTGCCATAATTTATTGAAGAATATTATTAAATTACTGTAGGCAATGACAATAAAAGTGAAACTTTGTCTATCTGCACTGAGTTGAGCATCAGTGTTAAGATCCAACTATAATATTTGCTGTGTTGTGTACACGCACACACACACACACTACAGGTAAAAGACTTAAGGATGCCCTTTCAAAAAAAAAAATCACTTAAAAGTAGAAGGTTGTGTAACTTTATAAAAATTAATTTACTTGCCCATTTGTGGCCAGAGGGACTTTCTGTTCCTGAAATTTTTTTATGTATTTAATAATAATTATAACTAAACCCATTGCTGCGTAAAGTTTCCTTAAAATGTTAGCCTTTTTTTCCAAATTTTGTGTTATTGGTAAATTTGCCAATGTTCATCTTTATTTTTTTAACTAAAATTTTTAGGTGTTTTTTTTTTTTTTAGAAATTTCAGTTTGACCATTGATATGGCATCACATGAGAATGGCAGAATAAAAAAAAACAGTTGTGTAAATATATACAGAACAATCCTTGTAAATAAATGTAGCAACATCCAAAAGTACTCAGGAAGAAAATAATATAAAATGAAAATAAGTATGAACTTTTGGAAATTTACCAATAAAACAAAACACCTAATTTGGGAATTTAAAAAATTAAACAAAAAATAATTGGACAGAACTTGTCCATATTATTTGACCAAACATGTTTGATAGAATTATTCCTACCAAAATAAAACTTATTTAAATTAAATATATATATATATATATACACACACACACCTTAAAAATCAGTTGAATCTGCTACATTGTTTTCAACCTTTTAGTATCCTCAGGTGATTTTTATCAAATGACCTCTTAACACTTTATTTTTAAAAAAGAACTAATAAATGCTATATTATTTTTTTTTAAATAAATAAACACACAACGTTGGGTGTAATAGAAAGGGAGGAGGAGAGGAAGAAGGAGGAGAAAAGAAAAGCAAGTGTATTATAATTGTATCGGTGGGTGGGGTAATTGAAATGTACATTGCCTTTTTTATCCAGCCTCATATGTGCTTAAGAGGAATTTCCTAATATGTAAACAAGGACTCAAGACTTTGGATTTCTGGTTCAAAAGATTCTTTGGATCAAAAAAAGAAAAAAAAAAGGAAAATGTACATTTCAATTACCCCCACCCCAACTGATACATTTATAATAATACCCTTTCTTTTACTTCTCTTCCTTTTTCTTCTTCTTCTCCTTCCTTCTTCACATTCTCCTCCTCCCTTTCTATTACGTATGTTTGTATATTTTTTTTTTTTTAAAATAATATAGCGTTCATTAGTTCTTTTTAGAAAATAAAGCATTAGGTCATTTGATAAAAATCACCTGAAGATACCATAACATTGAAACAAAGGTAGCGGATTTAACTGACCTCCTTATTTTAAAAGTTAAACGCCCTACATGTTATTTTTACTTTCATTTTATTTTTTCACACGTGTATTGACCACTTTTTAATACAACTGTTTCCTGGTCTGAGATATATATATATACATACATATATATATATATATAGAAACAATCACGCATAGAATCAATCAGCAATATTAATGCGATTATTGGCGCTATCACATCGCTAGTAGAATATAATGGATGCATTAAAATACTGTTAATCCATAGAATGATGTGATCCTCATTAATAAAACTGTTGTCAGTTGTTTCCAGTTTATATTTTTTAAATGCGAGTACTTTCGGATAATCATCTATTCATCATCGGACATAGTTTTTCCATCAAAATTAAGACGTAGAGACAAAATAATTGTTTGTAGACCAAAAGATGTTTTTCTTATGAATGTGCTATTATTGACATTTCATAAACTGGAAACAACTGACAACAGTTTGATGGATGAGGATCACATCATTCTATGGATTAACAGTATTTTAATGCAGACATTATATTCTACTAGCGATGTGATATCGCAAATAATCGCATTAATATTGCTGATTGATTCTATGCGTGATTGTTTCTTTGTATATAAAATACATGCTGCCTAATGTTTTATGTTTTTATATATATATATATATATATATATATATATATATATATATAGTAGAACAAAAGTCTAAAATGTTTTGTAATTTAATTTCAAGGACAATATTTAGATATTGGGCATAGTTATTCAATGAAATAATTACCATTTTTTTCCACTACCTTTTACCATATTTCAGGCAGCTTCATGATTCCATCCTCCCAGAAATTGAAATTTTTCTGGATGATGAACAGGCCTAAATGGTTATTACAACTTAGAAAGAACTAGAGTTCTTCCCATTAACAGGATTTTCTAGGGATCAAAATGTGGTAATGTAAAGGGGCACAGTCAGGTGAATATGGTAGTTGTAGTCGGACATACTAGCCAATTTCTGCCGAATGTGCAAAATAATCTGAGGTCTTCCATTGTGATGATGAAAGATGACACTCTTCCAGTTCCAGATGCTTTTAATCGATTGATGCCATTGTCTGAATTCAGTGTCTGATTTTGCAACAGAAGTTCATAATAATAATAATCTTTGAATGCGGCCAAATACACAGTATCACCTTCTTCAAGTGCAGGGCAGATTTTGAGTGGTTAATAATGGCTCATTTAATTTTCTGCAGGATCTTAATCATTCCACGTTGCTGTAGACAATCCATTTTTTATTGACGTTCATTCTTTTCAAAATGGAGGTCATTTCGCAGATAGATAGAAATAGAGTCGGTTAATTTCTTTTCCATTAAACTGTGAGGCACTCAAATATTATAGCAATTAATGTATTCGAGTGGTTCCAATTTATGATGCACATATAAGATATGTGAAATATTTCACTGATGTCCTGTGACCAAATCATTGATGCGACACTGTTCAATGATTGATTTATTTGTTTTGTTGCAGTTTATCAACTTTTAGCAGGTCATTTTAAACCAGAAATTACTTTTATATTGTAAAAGCATTTCTTGCAATAATAATGATTTAGTGATATAAGGGGGAGAAAAGGTGGATTCGTACTGTTCCCAAGAGCATTTGTGAATATAATGAATCCAACAGGAATTGTAACTTGGCTTCCCAATTCTAACCCTTGTATTCCTATGTGGTCACTCATCTCAGTACTGACCACATTCGACATTGCTTAACTTCAGTGATTGTACAAGAAACAGTCTTTTAATGTGATATAAACATAAGCTGTCATGTGTTTGAACAGTTTTGTTCCAACCCTACTTATATACATAATAGTAGCTGACCACTCGTATTTGAGGATACCTGTCTTACTAGGGTAGCTAGCCAATCCCTTTTGCAGATGTCTGCTCAGGTGCAAGGTGTTTGTTCAACACCCACAGAGCCAACCTGTGGTTTATACTGCAACTATGCTGAGCAGACCTTAGTTACAGTTTCTGGGAGAGAGTGAGTTATCTAGCATGATCAACAATGAACAAAGCATGCTCAAACCCTCGGTCATGATGACTTTTGACTTCATACTAGCACAGTCATCAACTGCTCCCAAGGGTTCTGTCTACCCAATTTCACTCACAAGGCTTGGGTCAACCTGTAATATGGCTTGCAGGCACTTTCCAACGCTGCAGCACACTAGGATCACCTCCTTCCAGAGCAATAACATGAAATTGATCTTGGTGAGGTTCTAACCCAGGTCTCATGGTCAAAAAGTGAACATTCGAACCACTCTTGGTCATACACCCACATATGGTGGTTGCCAGCTCATGTCTGAGTACAGCCATTACTACATATCTTTTTGGGAGAATATCTACTGATGTGCTGAATGAATGTGGCTCCTTAGCCCAGCAAGTGACCTACATACTCTGGCACAAACAGAGCACTTAAGAGGTCTAACTGCAGGTGGTACATTATCATGCAATTTAAAATGTTGCATGAAACCACTTCTGGATCCACATATCTTTTTTTTTTTTAATCATATCACCCCAAGCAAGGCCGGAGGCCACTATCACGCAAGGGGTTAAAGAAGGGTTGGAGGAAGAGCAGATAGGAGTGGCAAGGGAGGGGATGTGGAGAAAAAGAAAGACAGTGGGTTGATCAATCATAAATATCACATTTCAGTTGCTGAACGTCTACGGCTTTATAGTCAATGCCACCCTCCATCAGTGCACATATACATACATAGAATTGAGTCACTGTCAGTCACTGTGTGTTTATCTAAAATCTAAAAATAAACACGCTAAAATTCATCTTCATCCCTGACCGTGCGCTGATGGCTTAGTGGGAGAAGTTCCGACTGACGCAAATTCAGTCGGGTTTCGATCCTAGCTAGAGGCAACTGGATGTCTAGCCACACTGATGAGCTGTGAAACAGCAAAACAGTCTGTCTGTGGATGACAAATATATATATATATATATATAGGTATGGTGGAGTAAAGGATTGTGGCTTGGATTGAAGAATCAAATAGCTGAGTTCAAATTCCAGATGAGTTTTTTTTACATTCACTTACGTGATAATACCCTGGGGAAAGATATGAATTCATTTCTTCTCTCCTCCAGCTATAGGTAAATAGCAGGACAGATTGGGTCCCATAGCCTTGAGTAGTGTACAGTCTAGGTGAAGGACAACTCTGAATTCAAAACCTGTTGAGGGTCATTTGGGGACCTTGTGACATACTGTCCACTAGTACTCTGTATTCAGCTCTTTCAAAAAGTGCGGTTGGTTCTGCCCAAACCTTCACCCCCTATAACCAAATGGTATGTGTGAGGAGTCTGACTGTTGGTTCGAAGAACTGAGCTGCTTGACCCTCATACATTGAAAACAATGGAACAGTCCATTAATATATATACATATATATAACACAAAGAAATTAATGTTCTTCCATTTTTCTTTTATGGGGACTAAGAGATTGTAGAAACTGTTCATAATGATTATTGTTCCAAGCACTTTTGGTCAGTCTGTTGGCCATATTCAAGGTGTTGTGAGTATATTTTTCTCTGTTTATATTCTAAGTTATATTGTGTAGAAATTATAGTAATTCTAAGTCATCCTGGATGGGAGTAGTAGTAATTCCATGTTTGAGTGCCTTTAAAATACCACCAGCATATCATTTTCCCAATTTGAAAGAAGGTAAGAATGATATATGACTGAATATCTAATTGTAATAGACATTTAAAGATAATTGAAACACTTCAGATTTTAAAGCAAGCCTCAATCTTGGTTGGATAGTATAAGAAATCATTGTGTCATTTCTTCCTTGAGGCCCAGTTATAAAAACTCATAATTTTCAGTATCTCAATACTTGTATCTGGCATTACAATATTTAAAACAAAATGTATAGCTGTATAATAATGATGTAATAAAGATATTCATATGTTATAACTCATCTATAGTTGTCTATATGAAATAAGCTTTCAAGTTAAGGTCTGTAAAAAAAGAAAATCAAACAAGTACAAAAATTTAAATATCTACAGATGATAATGAGTATGTCTCCATTCACATAAATACAGAAGTAAATACTGTATGTTGGTCTGCAGTTGGAGATTCATTGTGGAATTCACTTGACTCACTTCTAGCAGTTGACTACTACTTCAATGCACTGCTGGTGAATCTTATATGTGTTGTTCTTGTCCTAAGTATTATCGATCATTACCAACCTTCATCTGATTATTCTATTCAGTAACCTTCCTTAGGTTACAACACAGAGGATGAAAAGTGTGATACACAAATCCAAGGGCACATTGGGATAGCTAAATGTGCATTCCAAAATCAGATTATTGAGAAAAAGAAATTTTTTTATCAGAAACAAAGAAAAGAGTACTGAATTGTTACCTACTATCTGTCCTCCTATATGGCTGTGAATGCTTGACAATTTCCTCAAAGATAGAGATGAAACTTGAAACAACAGAAATGTGTTTCTACAGAAGGATGCTGGGCATATCATGGTCCAAACATGTGAGCAACAACAAAGTTTTAGAGGATATGGAAACAAAAAGGACCCTTATACTTAGAATCAAAAAGGGATAATTGAAATTTATTGGATACATAATGAGGTAAGAGGGCTTGGAAAATTTGATATTCAAAGTGCAGATTTAAGGTAAGAGAGAGACAGAAGAAAGCAACATGTAACCTATCGAGTGAGCTTGACTAAATGGATGGTGCAACAAGGTTCAAGAGCGATAACAAAAAGAAAAAATTATTAATAGTTACAAAGGACAGGAAATTGGGGAGAGTCATAATCGCAAATGTTCTGAAGGGACGCAGCACAGAGAAGAAGAAAACTAGATTGACAGTTAATTTCATTGTTTAAATTTTAGTTGCAACTATAAATTCTGACACCTTATTGTCGCTTCCTACTAACTACAATTTTCCAAAATTTAAATGCAATGTTAATTGCTATCTTCTGTTTCCTTATCAAGAGCTACAAAGGATAGGAAATTGTGGAGAGACATAATCGCCTACATCCTGATGGGAAATGGCACATAAAGAAGAAGAATAGTCTTTGTTCTTTTTAACTTCCTAGTTTTCTTTTTTCTTCTCTGCCACTCTCTGCTTGACTTCCTCCGCAATCGAGCAACTGGCAAAAATCCAGAATTGTGTTAAACCTGAGTGTAAAAAGGTTCTCCAGGCAATGGACCAAAAAAAAACAACAGACGAAATAGAAAAAGTCTTGTCTTTTATAGGGTTTTATTGGGTCATCTTATTCCAGTCAACAAGGGTTGCATCTCCATTAAAAGCTAAAGTCTCTAGCTGGTTGACTGAAGGTTGTGAGCTCAATCTTTGTGATAGGCAGTACATTTTCTTTTTCTTTTCACCTACACTAACTAATAAGAGAGAAAAAGCTGTGGCTTTTCTAGAGGTCCACTAGGTGATTTTATTGTGATCAACAAGGGTTCCATCTCCATAAAAAGTTAGTCTGTAGCTGGTTGACTGAAGGTTGTGAGCTCAATCCTTGTGCTGGGCAGTATATTTTATTTTTATTTTTTCTCTTCAACCACAAATACGTTTGATACCTTGTAAAATACCATAATGATAATATTAATAATCTAGTGAACTCATAGTCTTTATGTGAGTCCCTGAAATAAGTTTTGGAATAAAGTCCTGCAAAAAATGAAGAGACTTTTGATACACTCTAATATATAATAATAATAATTTAGTGGAATCATAGTGATTACATGAGGGCATGAAATAAACTTTAATGGTTTTTTTTTTTAATCCTTTCACCCCAAGCAAGGCAGTATAGTTACGAAGACACAAAGAGTTACTGAATATTAAAGAAAGAAAAAGAAAAAAATATTAAAGAGTGTGAATGATAAAAGAAGAGGAATCAAGAAGACAATAGATAACAATTGACATTGCATTTAAATTGTTGAAGATCAATGTTGACTGTAAAGCAGTAATCCAGAAGAGTTCTACGGGAATTGCAGGAAAAGAAACTGTTAAAAAAGAACTTGCGGTTACATCCCCCGCCAGTTCAACTATAAAATGAGGAGACACCAATTTTCCTAGCAACAGATGTGACAATTGATTCAATATAATCTTTTCACTTAATCTCAACAGAGAATGTTAGCCTGGGAAGATGCAACAAGTCCCTCTTCTGGAGGTTAGCATCAGCCATGCTGATGGAAGGAAACAAGAGATCTCTCACGTGATTAATAGAAAGCAGTTCTGTTCTGCCTAAACTCTGATATTTTTAATCTTTATTAATTTCTATCCATAATAGTAGATAGATAGATTCATTTATCATCTTGTTTGCACACCTTTCTGGTCTTTTGAACAGGAATAGATGTCTATCCCTTGTTTCCTGTATAGGATTGGGTTTCTGATTACTTCTAAATTCTACTTCAACCTTATACTTTTTTTTTTTTAAGCTTTTCACCTCAAGCAAGGCTGGAAGCCATTAGCATGCAAGGGGTTACAGAAGATTTGGAGTGAGAGCAGATAGGAGTGTTAGAGGAAAGAATGTGGAGAAGGATAGTGAATAGATCAAGGCAAAGGGTTATAGAAGATTTGGAGCGAGAGCAGATAGTGTTAGAGGAAAGGATGTGGAGAAGGATAGTGGATAGATCAAGGCAAGGGGTTACAGAAGATTTGGAGCGAGAGCAGATAGGAGTGTTAGAGGAAAGGATGTGGAGAAGGATAGTGAATAGATCAAGGCAAAGGGTTATAGAAGATTTGGAGCGAGAGCAGATAGGAGTGTTAGAGGAAAGGATGTGGAGAAGGATAGTGGATAGATCAAGGCAAGGGGTTACAGAAGATTTGAAGCGAGAGCAAATAGGAGTGTTAGAGGAAAGGATGTGGAGAAGGATAGTGGATAGATCAAGGCAAGGGGTTACAGAAGATTTGAAGCGAGAGCAAATAGGAGTGTTAGAGGAAAGGATGTGGAGAAGGATAGTGGATAGATCAAGGCAAGGGGTTACAGAAGATTTGAAGCGAGAGCAGATAGGAGTGTTAGAGGAAAGGATGTGGAGAAGGATAGTGGATAGATCAAGGCAAGGAGTTATAGAAGATCTGGGGCGAGAGCAGATAGGAGTGTTAGAGGAAAGGATGTGGAGAAAGATAGTGGATAGATCAAGGCAACCTAAACTCTTAAATTTGTGCTATCAGTGGTTTTCAGCTTCCTTCTAAAGACTTTGTAGGAGAAACCACTATTTGATCCAGTGTACTGTATTGGTGTGATAAGAATGTGCTTTCCCTAAAAGGAGAAAGTAGAGCCTTGCCTACTCTGAGATTCTTTAAGACCTTGCATGCTGGATCAAACAGTGGTTTTCTTTCCAAAGAGGGAGGTGACACAGCTTCTATCCCTGTTGGAAGACAGATTTTCTTTACCAGGTGTTCTCAAATTCACAGGCTGATAAAATTAATACCTACTATTTAATAAATAAAAATAGGGAATCTAGTTCAAATACAAAGTTCTCTGTATAACAATGCTTAATGTAATATATAATAAACATATCAGTTCAGTTATGTGCCATGTGTAATACACACTTAAGCGATCATATATCTTTCAATATGACTGACAAGGAAGATTTTTCCTGCAGTAGGTTCCCATTTCGTTCTGCGGTAGACTAGTTGCCATCCAAGGCTATAGAACCCAGTCTGTCCTGCTATTGACCCATAGCTGTGGGGAGAAGAAGAGAATTCATGTGTTTTCCAAGGGTATTAGCATGTAAATGAATGTAATGCATTCGAATGGATATTTTGTTTTTTATATGTCTCTTTGTGCCAAGGCTAGACAACCACATGATTTCTGATCAGGGGCCATAACTCATTTTGACTTTACCCTTTTTAGTTTATTCATGTCATTTGCAATTTAGTCATTTTAGTCAATTTAGTTGATTTAGTTAATACTTTTATTATTTCCCCCTTATTTAACCTTTCCCTCACTTTAGCTATTTTTGTGCACATTCTATTGTCTAGAATATTAATGTAAATCTACACTGCACCATGAAGAGAAGAATTATTGGTGTTAGACATTATGGGCTCATTTCTATCTTTCTCTTCTGTTCCAGAGTTCTACTATAAATTGTCTCTAGAAAACAGTTGCTTCTGCAAGGTCAACCATGGCTAATGTTTCAGTGGCCAAAATGCTTTTAATAACACTCCTAATATATTTTGACTTCCATGACACAGGCATGTACTTGCCATTATCACTAACTGGAAATAATATATCTCTTTCTTGCAATCCTCTATCCACAATAGGTGGACATTAAGAAGCGAAGCATCTCTTGAAGCAACAATGTTCACTTTTTCAAAGTTACCTAAAACAGGATTGACTGAGATATTTCTCTGTTGGTTTTCTGAGCTGCCTGCTTAATGCAGTCAGCTTAGACCTATTTCAATACTGAACTTAGCTCATTTATAGCAGGGGTTCTCAACCATGGTCCATATGGACCCTGGGCATCTATGTAACATAACTGGGGTCCACACACAAAAATAGCAAACTGGGGGTCCACAGTAATATTTTAATGTTTTTATATAAATGTTCCATAGAATTGAGTTGTTAAATATGAGTTTATTTTCATTAAATTAGTTTTACTTCAAAATAAAGCATATACATTTACTATTTCTATAATATATTTCTGTTGTAACCTAGAAAGGGTTACTGAACGAGGAATAACCAAAGCGGAGGTTGGAAATGAAATGGTAATCTTTATAACATAAACAAAATACAATACTCGCCAGCAACGTGAAGTAGGTAAACCACTGCTAGTGGTGGACTACTTAGACAGCATATTACCCCCACTTACAATAGTGTCCAAGTTATTTATGAGGATTTGGACATATCCATTAGTGTTCATATGTATGGTATATGACAGTTTCCTAAATTTATCTGTTAGTAAAAAAATAAGCTTTTTTTTCATTGAATGGTTATGGGGGTAGGGTGTCCACCCCACAAAAATTAAAAGTCGTCTATAAGTAAAAAAAAAAAAATAAAGTTTGAGAACCACTGATCAATATCATTGATCAGATCTGATCTTGAGTTGTCAGCCAGTTTAGATGACCAATCAATTCCCTAACTCTTGTCACCTCATCTTCAGTTTCTTTTTCACATTCAAACTCAGTATATTTAAAATTGGTTGAATCTTCTGTATCATTTTTTAAATCATTATGAAACTTATCAGCATCCCTTGTCACATATTCATAGACATTTGACTGAACGAACAATTCTTTTTCTCTAACTGACTGGTCTCTCGTCTATAAATTTATCAGTGACTTCATCATTGTTGACTTCACCTTCACTTTTTTTCATTTATGTTTTATGCCCCTTCAGATTGTGAGAAGTCATGCTTCTCCACAGCTTCCTATACCTTGTAGCTCTTAGCAATATTTGTTTTTATGTTTACTATTCCTCCCTGTTCTGCTGTCTCTTTGCACAAACTTATTAAGTCGGTTACTCACTGTTTCCTCAGACCCTGTTTCTTTTTATATATCCTGTGGGTGGGAAAATTTCCAAGCCTTCCTGATTATGTATCCAAGAAGGTTCAGTTGTCTGATTCTAAGTATAAATGTCCTTTTTGTTTCCATTTTCCTTAAAACTTTGTATGAAAAAAAAAAAACCCTGAATCAGTAAAACATGTCATCAACATGGATGGGGATAATGCCATGCAATTTATGGCTAAAATACCATTTAAAAAATGGTTTGGTCATATTTTGAAGAATGGTGTTACCAGTTTTATTAGTTGCTTTTTATTATTAAATACCATGCATGAGAGGGATGGAAATCTATATACACACTTTGACGGCTTCCTAAGGACACAGGAAATCAGTTGTAATATTTAACTCCCAAATCCTTTTCTTTGAAGATATTTCACTGGAAAACATAAGGCCTTTCTCAGGTCAAGTCAAAGAATTCTAATGTTGCATGCTCCAATATTTTGAGATCCTTTTGCTACTAGTCTTGTGTTAATAATGTTCTTCTGTTGAAGTTCTTCATACAGATCCATTTTGTATATATAATCTTAGCTACCCATTAAAAGGAATTTCATTTTTAATCAAACTCTGTAGTTCTAACTTTTTGCCTTGTCACTTTTCCAGCACCATAACATAGCTTGAAAATGATAGTCTTTCATTGTAAATCAGATAATAAATGGTAAACATGAGCAATGCAGATCGAGCACTTTTATTCAATGTGTGAATGTGGTACTGTTGGAAGAGGCATTTGTGTAAAATTGAAATAGTGGGAAAAATTAATTTTCTCCCTTGCTTTTGCTTGGGCTTGAGCCCAGGGTACTCGCCTTGACTTCTGATACACCACAGTCTACTTCAAATTCTCTAAGATGTCAAGTGGATAGGTCCCTTGTTTTTTATCAGAATTTTGGTGAAAAAAGTGTGACCTTTCCTCAAGTATATAATGTAAGTTTATCTTAATCAAAAATTTAGCTTAAAAAAAGATTATTTACTCAGCCATAATATTTACATTTCATTCATTTCTTTCTTTGGCTCAACTATTGATCTGTGACATTTTCCAATCAGTTTTTTTCCCTTGACCCTTGGTCATTCCAAGCTGGTCAGTCTGATAAACTTTCACACTTCTTTCCTGATGACTTGTTTACGAGTCCAAGTCCAATTTTTAGTTGTCCGCTCCCCTTCTCCTCCTCCTCGAACAAAACCAAGAGGTCCAAGGGAGGGAGAAAGGAAATTCGACATTGGCTCTGACTTTGGGTTAGCAATGGGGGTTGGTGGTGGGTAGGACCATCATGGCAGCGAGTTGCTGTAGCTATCTCTTTGGGATCGAGATGAATGCTGTGGCCACCATCGGTTTGGCTGCTTGACAGTGATGAAGATGCTGATTGGCCCGTGCTGACATCGTAGCCTTCCTAATTGCTTGTTAAAGCCAAGAGAGACATGGCTTGCCCGTGCGCATTCTGTGCCTTGCATGCAGCCAGCAACTCTAGTGACATGCACACTCTTCCTCAGCTGAGAACACCAAACAAATAAACAAAAGTAGAGCTGGAATCATTGATGGTGATGTAGCAAAAACCTTACTCTGATGGTGGTGCTTGTGTTCAAGGTAAAAATCAGGATTGGGGAGAGGGTGTGGGCTCTTAGCCCCACAAAGGAATTGTTGACGGTGTTGGAAACAGTAACTTAAACTTTATACTAGCAGAAAAGATATTTCTTGTACTTTCACAGGTGGGTGTGCCATAGCAAATGAATTGCCAGTGGCAGTAACCAAAATCTAAAGGAGGGTAGTGGCAGTGTTATCGTTGATCATGGTCGGACCTTGGTAAAACAAAAATCATCTGTGTGGTGGAGGTGCTGGTGGTGACCGAGATGGGGGGGGGACAGATCATGCCCAATGGCATCCTTGAAAGATGAGCACACTGTGTCCGACCAGACCCAGTCCCTGACGGTCCCATGTTTTGCAGAGTGGCAGGGTTGGGCAAAGGGATGAGACTTGACGATGATGATGCCACTGGGAGCTGGTGGAGCTGATTATCGGTGATGTCGTTTGAGGTGGGTGGCTGTACATCCTCATTGCCAAAACCCCTAGACACTGCACCAATTCCCCAGACTGATTCCTTGCATTTAGAAACAGGTTCACATGAGTTTAGCAGCTTGTCAGAAGTGCCAATATGGAAGACAGTGCGTTTTTGTTTTTTTCATTGTTGTTTTTTTTTGCTGTTGGCAGCTTGTATAGCATCGGTGGTGGCAGTGAGGACAGTGGAGAATAGGGCTGGATGGGTTGGTGAGACTCGGTTTGCTTGTTGCGTTCTAAATAGTTTTTTCTTTTGCACTTTCTTTGTTAATGTTTCCACAACCACCAAAAAATGTGGCTGTCATTGCAAAACATGCTTAAGATGGTAATTTGTTAAAAAAAAATGTCGAAGAAAACAAAATGGATGATTTTTTGTTATTTTGAAGAATTCGAGAAAAAAGTACTTTTGTCCAATTTGGATAAGAAAATAAATGGAAAATGTCCCATTTCTAGCATGTAATAAATTCTCAAAGTAAAAACGGTGAGCCCAAGTTGGAGCCTTGTTGAGACATGCATCAGTTCAGCCATTATCAGTCTGTCTATCTAGCTATCTATCACACAGGCAATGATTTATATTCAACTCATTATCCTTTCACTCTGTTTTTATGTCAGTCTTTCTATTGATTTCTCTCTCTGTCCCAGTCATTTGTATCAATTTATGTACCTTTTTGTCAGTGTATTTGAATCAGTTTCTATTTTTATACATGTACATTTCATTTTTTCTTTAATTTGATATACAGATATTTCCCCAGCTTAATCTGGCACATAGCAAAATGAGGGTAAACTTAGGTATTTAGAAAGGTGGGCAGTGATTGCCTTCAAAATCAACATTTGATAACCTGGATTTTACTAGTACATTAATGATGAGAACAATGGAAAATTAGCAACTAAATCATCCAATAATGTTATTAAAGATATAAATCTTAGCTTAGTCTGACACAAGGTCAGTGTTTTGATGCTTTCAGAAAATACTGAACTCAGTACCCACAAAAATGGTATGTGAAATGAACAAGCATTACTCCATGGCAAGAGCTTAGTGCAATTATTTGTGTATATTATTGCACCCTTAACCTTTCTAAGACATTCTAGAAGAAATATCTCTTGTGTTTAATACACACTGAAGTTTTATAATTGATAACAGCTATATTTAAATTTCAATTTAACATTCATTCAACTTTCTATCCAGTTTGTATGAACTAAAAATAAAAATCCATGGATGTACATACTTAGGATTTCAAATGTCTGTGTGCTACGGATTATATAGGTAGAACATGTCAAAGGTTGAAAGGAAGGATTAATCAACACGTACCTGTCAGTATTCAAAAGGACAATTTTGATGACTTGCACAGATGCATTAACACAATGGGTTTGACAATAACTGTGTATTTATTAAACAACCATCAATATGCTTAGTCCTGTAACCAGGACGTTCTCGGTACTGAGGTAGGCTCAGTCAGTTCATATTAAGTCCTGCCAAGCTACCCCTCTGTAAGCAGAAGGAGTGGTTGTTAGGCTTAAATATAATTAGTCTTTGATATTTATATACATAAATATTACATAACATCAGGTCTTTGGTATTTTCCATTTTAGTTTTTGTACACATTTCTTTTCCTCACTTGAGCTCTGCTGAGAAAATAATGCTAAACCAGTTGATTTTTTTTGTTAATTCTGTATTTTTATTTCAATATTACCGCTTTATGGTAATGTAAACCCCTTTTTTGTTATTTCCTCATTTTATTATTCTTTTTTGTTGTATCAACATTTCTGTTTTAATTGCTGTTATTAAGTTAACATTATGTTTTGAAACAAAAAAATGACGCAGTATTCAGTGCAAATGCACAATACATTCACACAAAAATGCAACGACTCAAAAAGAAAAGTAGATCACTATTGGAGGAACAAAAGTATAAACGAAAACACATTCGAGTTTGGCTACTGGAACGGACTGGGTTGCAGTGAAGCTGACATTCTTTTTTGTAAAATAATGATGTGATGACTCTGTGGATATTGACATCAAAGTTGACAATTATATTAACAAATATAGGTGAAACTGTCTTGATGAAGACCTTTGAAATGGACTGCAGTGATGCAGACTAAAATAAAGCTTAGTATCAACGTGAATAATGTTTTTCTAAAACAAATACCGTTTTTTGTTAGTGCTTTAAACTCTTCGTGACACATTAGTTAGTTCGAATGATATGACATATTCTTTGTCATACTGTCCTAAATATGTAGTGCACATGGTCAGAAAAAATTAATATTTAGTTCTAGTGTAAAATCCACACTCTGAAATTTTAGGCTCAAAAATCTAAAAAAAATATGTATATAATTATATGTGAATAATTCCTGTAATTTAAATTTTTTTATTTTTATCATTTCACCCCCAAGCAAGATGGGAATACCACTAGTATGCAGGGGATTACAGAGAGTGAAAGTGAGAGAAAAGACCGGGTATAGTGAGGGGGGGGATTGAGGAGAGGATAAAAGATGAATGGGATTCAAGAAGAGAAAAGATGGCGATAGACATTGCATTTAAATTTTTGAAGATTATAGTTATCAGGGAAGCAAGTAAATGGAAGAGCGTTCCACAGGTGGGAAGAGCAAGAAAAGAAACTGTTGGAGTAGAATTGGCAGTTACATTTAACTATATCAACAGTAAAAGGTTGGGATTTAGATGCCAGTCTAGTAGCACCCTTAAGTTCATGTTGCTGGGGCATCCTGGAAAAAAGCTTATCAGAGCAGCAGCCATGAAAATATTTGTAGAAAAGACAGAGGTAAGCCATGTCACATCGGTGAGAAAGTGACTGAATATCTTTATATTGTTATGGCCATATCACATTGAAACACTGGTTCTCGTTTGATCACCAAAGTTAAGCAACCACCTCTGATATTTTTAATCACATAAATATGTTACAAATATTAATGTGTGATCATAACTCTCCACACTTTCCTATTATTTGTAGATCTTAGCGATTTTTATTTTTTTACTATTTTTCCCATTTCCTTTCCCGCTGTCCATTTACTCAACTTTGTTAATTAGGTTACCACTTTTGTTTTAATTATGTCATGTGACTGTCAAATTCTCAAAGCCCTCTTTCCACATATTTCCTTGAAATTTGAACTGTCTTTTGCTGATTCTAAGTATAAGTGTGCTTTTTGTTTCCATTTTCCTTAAAACTTTAGTTCTTATGTAAAATCCACAACCTTAAATTTTAGGCCCAAAAATCTCAAATTAATATATATATTATATGTGAATAATTCCTGTAATTGATATCCATATATTGCTATGGCCATATTACATGGAAACACTAGTTCTCGTTTGATAACCAAAGTTAAGCAACCACCTCCGATACTTTTAATCATATAAATGTGTTGCAAATATTAATGTATGCTAATTGCAGTGCAAAAGATTTCAAAGCATGATACCTTGATCTGAAAGTAAAAAAATCTGTTAAACTTTTACTGACATGTCTTTTGGCATGTCATTGGACTGTCAGTCTTCTATTTGCTGTGTCCTTTCAAGGTGTAGTCGATCATGGCTCTCTACAACTTTGTAGGTTTTAGTAAAGTTGGTCTTTCTGCTATGCTTCCTAATCCATTCTTCTATCCACATATATAAAAGCTCATTAGGTAGGTTACTCTCTGCTTTTCTCTGTCCCTCTTGCCTTCAATATGTCTCTTGAGTGTTAAATTCTCTAAGCCTACTTTCCTCATTATGTGTCTTAGAAACTTTAACTCTCTCTTTTTGATTTGAAATATCAGCATCCATTTTGTTTCCATCTTCCTTAAAACTTCCTCGTTACTCATATGTTCTGAATATAAGGAATCTCAGCAATCTGCAGACATTTCTGTTGCCCCAAGTCTTCCTCTGTGATGAAATTGTCCAGAATTCACTGCTATATATCAGGATCAATATTGCATAACAGTTGGGCACTCTTTTCTTTGTTTTTAATAAAATTTTCGCTTATCTGAGTCTCAATGAAGAATAATCAATATAGGAGGAATAAACAAGGAATATTTTTAATGCAATACATTAATAAAAAAATAATGTAGAAATTAATTCAAAATCATAGAATATTCCATATGGTCAGTGGGTTGGTTAAAATATCATGGCAGGCCAGATTGATCTCAGTTTTCTATAGTTAGCTGACCCACAGAAAATCCTCACATGTCTTTAACATAGACTTTTTTTTACAATGATATTCAACCCTAAACAAGGCCCGAGAGACATGTGAGGCAGAGGGCTACAAAGCAGAGTTTATGCAGCTATGTAGGGAAGATAAGGGTTAACCCTAGACTTAAACAGGTTAAGATTGTAGTGTCCAGGGAAACATCCTCTTGGGAGTTAGTTTCACAGATCAGTAACAATAAACTACATTTGGCAGTAAGGTCTTTGATCAGGAGATTGGAGGTTTTGAGGAGTGTGGAACTATATCTTAATTGCTGTTGTTTTCAGATCCACTCTGACCTGGGGTGGGAGCACCTTTTAGGGTCCCAACTATGTGCAATTAGTGAACTCCCAAGCAAAAACACTATGAAAGTTTAAAAATATCAGCAATACATTTTTATATAAAAAATTTACCAACAATGCCTATTTATTATAAAATTATCGACTAAACATCAATCAACATGAAAGAACTCTTTCATGATATTAATTCGCCTGAATCCATCCTTTAAATCTATAAATCAACCATTTGCCCTTGCATGGAATATTGCTGTCATATATGTTCTGGAGCCCCTGCTGTTTGTCTTAGGGTCCTCGACAAAATCCAGAGACGAATATGCAATGTGGTTGGCCCTGATCTGGCATCTCATTTACAGTCACTCTCTCACAGACATGCTGTTGCCTCCATCTGTCTTTTCTAGAAATACTTTCATGGCAACTTCTCCGACAAGCTATTTTCGCTAATTCCCAGACTGCATGAATTTAAACATGCCACTAGGTTAGCATCTCGGTCCCACGCTTTCACTCTTGAAATGGTTATATGTAGCCGTCTCCTCTACTCTAATGGCTTCATGTCTCACACTTCCTGTCTATGGAACTCCCTTCCTCTTACTTGCTTCCATGATAGCAAAAATCTTCAACTATTCAAATCAATTTTATTCGACATCTCCAGATACCTTGATCTGTTCCTTGTCCTTCTCTTCATCCTCTACTCTCTCATGCCTCTTAACTCTCGCTCCCACTTTCTGTAACCCCTTGCATGCTAGTGGCACTTCTGCCTTGCTTAGGGTGAAAAGTTTTTAAAAAAAATAAGATCCTACAATTTCTTGAAGAAATCAAACTGTATTTCAAAATATAACCTCAACAAAGCTACAGCATATGATACACATATCACTGCCTCCAGTAATTAGGTTCACACAAACATGTATATGCACTAATGCTGAGTATCATCTACCATGTATTCAATTGTGAAAGCAGAATAACATATTATATTTTTATTACTTCAAAGCTCCCAAGAAAAGTAAATTTCAACATTAAATGACCCATAAGGAGTTGATATACCATCAAACAATCAGTTCACATAGCAGATGCAAATACCCCTGGGAAAGGTATGAATCCATCTCCTCCCTCCAGATATGGGTTAAATAGTAGGACTTCTATCTGGTAAAATAATTATTCTAAAAACATTTTTAATATAATATTCGCTAGCAAAAAAAGAAAGAATTCTTCTTAAAATCCCTAAAATATGGTTTCAGTTTTAAATAACTCACAAAGGGGTGATAAGCTGTAAAAAAAAGAATCACTTAATAAATCCCATGTTTTTAAGTATCAGATAAATTTTCTCTGAGAATTTCAACTTCTGATAGAAATGAAGCAGACCCCCATAATATCACCCGAGTATAACATTTACCTATCATTTAAACAATCATTTGACTCTTTATAGAAATCAATTAGTACCATCATAAAATTATTGATTGTATTTCTTGGCGAGGATACAAGATTTACAAAGACCTTTTCAGTGTTCTCTGCCTACTTAACAGTCAGTTTCCTTTGGTGCTCAGCCTTCCATTCATAACTGTAGCTCATTGAACAAAGTATAACAGATCTTTTATAAGCTTAGTGTAATCTAGCACAAGGCCATTAAGTGTAGAGCACTTAGTCACTCACTACAGTAGTAATGGTTTGTAAGCTTTTCTTCAGCAGTCAATTTGCCTCTTGGATTTTCCTACAGTTTATCAAATTGTTACATATATTTTAGGTCGATATCACTGGATCTTATTTTGTTTTGGGGTTTTCTGCCAGATTATACTTTTTATTCTCAAGTGTTAGATAACTTTCAGAAATGTTATAATTTGAGTGGCAAAAGTCAGAAGAAAAATCTTGTGAATGAGCTAAGGCATTCTATTGAAATACATCTGGAAATTTCAATTAACACACTGTGATAGCATGAGTTGTCTGGACCAAAATTGTCTTTGTTGATTTATCACTTTTTTTTTTTAATACTGGGACATTTTTCATCCTTTCTCAAATGTCTGAATGACTCCAGAAATGATGATTACAACTCATCTGAAATCCTCTCTAATTTGCTGTTGTTCTCAGGCCCACCCTGACCCAGGGTGGGATAGCATTTGTTAGAATCACAGCCATGAGCAAATAGTTAACTCCCATACAAAAACAAAAACACTATGTTATGGTGAAACACACCTAGTCTATAGATAATAGACTCTCCCACCTAATATAAGTAGGAGTCAGTGAGGGTCGACTGGGAGTCGAATACGAAAGTAGTCAGCTACCACAACTAGATTACTCTGTGTAATACTTATTATAACAAGTTCCTAACGTTTTTGTACGTTGAACCTATTTAGGACCGAATTTAGACCAAATACAGTTTCCACTGAAGGAAAATAACTCTACAACACTATGAAAGTATGAAAATACATTTTTATAGTACAAATACCAGCAATATATATTAAAAATTACTAATAATACATATTTATAGTAAAATTACCTACAATACAATTTTAAAGGAAAACTGCCATTAGTACATTTTATAGTAGAATTACCACCAATACATTTTGATAGCGAAATGACCAACAATACATTTTGTAGTTAAAGGCATACAATTGTGTTCAAAATCTATTTAATTGAAGCCATAAAATTGTGTCCCAAATATTTCAATTAAATTTCAGCATTAAATGACTCAACAGAGTTAATATGCCATTAAATGAACCAATCTTATTTGAAATAGATACTCCATTTTTATTTTAAACAGTGTGTATTACATCTATTGCTTCTACACAATCTATACACTTTTCACAGAGCACACAGATATTAGACTGATCTGAAGCAGAAGTGTATCCAGAATGCACAGATAATCTGATCCCCAGAAGAAGTGTTGATCCATACATAAATAAACCCATCATTTTTTATGGGTACTATACTATCTTATTTCCTTATTAGAACCCACATTGTATTTATCTCAAATTCATTGCTTTTATCTTTTTATTATAATCCACATTGACATTATCTGTTTTCTCCTACACCGGCCTTTTCTTATTTTTGTTCAGGAACAACCAGTCTAACATCAATTCACACATCTTCAAATTCTTTACACTATCGTTGATCCTATAATAATAATGTTTGCTTTTCTGAACAACCATTCATTTCTCCATTTCCTCCCATTGAGTAAAACTTTTTCTTGATCTTCTTTCAGATTGTTTTATTTTATGGATTTTCTTTTTTGTCAGAGAAAATAAATGGACTCCTTGGATTGGGGCAGGAAATCTAACTCGTCTCTCCACTTGTTTCACATTTACACAGTTTTTTGGTCTTTCAGCTTCAATTTGTCATTTTTTTTATGCCCAAATATTTGAAAAGTCAAATAAATCTTTTTTTTTCTAATGGGAAAGCAGAAAAAGATTCATATTCAAGGGCTGTTTTTGTCATATGTATATGGCTTGATTAAAAATATTGCTGCCTCCTTGGCTGAGGATTTTGGAATATCTCATATTTAAAGCTAGTTTTTGTTTTTTTACTAAATATCCACATAAGACAAGGCGCAAGAGCCACTCAAGGTAGAGTGTTATTAAATGAGGTTGTTGGATGGATGTAGGAAGAGGAAGGCAGAAATAATTACAGGTTATGAAGATACATACAATAGGTATCGGCTGATCATAGACTTGAAGTGATTAAGAGTGCAGTGTTTGGGGAACCACTGATTCACTTGAAGATTTGGGGATTTTGTCTGAAGATTAGTTTTTGGTCATAAGAATACACCTTGATTGAAATTGTTGCTATCACATCAGTTGAGGATTTTTGATTCCACCTCTTGTTTAAGGTAAGGTTTTGTCTTATAAATATTTCTTCATCAAAACATATTGTTGTTACCTCTTCTTTTGAATATTTGTGTCTACATAGATTCATGCACGCACGCACACACACACACACACACACACTTTTATTTATTTCTATGTGTCTAACAATTTTCATACAGCCCACTCTGAAATTATAAAAATATGCAGAAAATAGTTAAATCACAACCTTCTATTATTTAAAATAAATACATAAGTAATTTATCAAATTAAAATAAATAATCATTAAATTTAATGAATAAAAAAAGTAAATATCTATCTATATATATCTATCTATCTATCTATCAGTTTACCTTGACTTTCTTAAATTTAAAAATTTTGAAAACTTATTTTTTTCTGAAATAAACAAATTAAACTAATCATTTTTTACAAACTAACTTAAAAGTTTTTCTTCAACCACTTAATTTAAAGACAATTTGATGTACGTAGGTCCTTACTTTCCGTACAAACAATTATTTTTATTTCATGGGTGACTTTCATTGGATTTTGCAGTTAATTTCCATTATTCCCAAATTTATTTCCAAGTTATGAAAATTGTTATCGTACAAAAAATTTGTCACAAAACATCACATAAAAAAATCGCCGAAAACAATCATAGTAATGAAAACTTGGGAATCCAAAATTTCAGGATTGCGGTTCCAGATCCAGCCCAGAATGTTTTTTAATTTGCTCACAGAGTTGGGCTGATTCCAAAATGGTATGATATGTTGGGCTATGGCCTTGATGAATAAAGTTGAAAAATGTGTGACACAGTGACACTTGCATTTATTATATAGAAGAATAAAATCCTCCAACATGATAATCAACTCAGTGACAAACCTTTTACTTGTATTAAGTCTCTCTCTTCCCCACTCTCTCTCTCCCTCTCTTTCTCTCTCTCTCTCTCTCTCTCTCTCTCTCTATATATATATATATATATATATATATATATATATATGTGTTAGTACTATATCCTCCTCCTGTAATTTTTATAGTTTTTTAAAAAGCCATATTTGGAACTTTAATAAAATGCAAACATTAATCTGGATTGATGCATTCTTTTTTCTCAAGAATTGGCAAAAAAGTCTTAAACACTATTCTTGTAATTAAACAGTTTGATAAATAAGTAGGGTTTAACATTTTTGTTGTCAGTTCTCGAAATGTAAATGGTGAGATCAAATGAAAGAAATGTCCAGAAAATGCATTTCTTGATAATTTATAATTAGAGTTATTCGTAGTTATGTGTTTACCGTATATACTCATTTATAAGCCAACTTCTTGTATAGCGCAACTATTGAAATCTTTTTACATGAATTTTAACACCTTGAAAAAAAAAATCTACCTTTATATAGTGCAACCAGTCATTGAAAATGTATGACTTTTAACCTCTTCAAAAAAATTACCTGTGTCTAGTGCAACGCCTTATATTTTGTGCCAAAAACTGATCATAAAATCTCACAGACTACTCAAGTATATACAGTATTTAAATTTTCTGGTTTACAAACATTTTTAAAATTTATGAATAAAAAATGATTTTCATAGATTTTTCTGTATAATATCGTAAAATAATAGTAGGGTCACATATTTTTATACATTTAAAAATATATCGTCATCCACAGACAGACTGTTTCGCTGTATCGCAGCTCATCAGTGTGACCAGACATCCAATTGCCTCAACCCGGGATTGAAACCTGACTGATTTGGCATCAGTCGGAGATTCTACCCCTGAGCTATCAGTGCCCAGCCAAGAGAAAAGCTAATTTTTATGTACTTATTCTTTGAATAATCACACCAATGACCAAGAGGGCTCAATTCATGGAAGAGCTTTGCAGTATTAGCAGTAGTAGTCATTGTTTACAAATCTGCACTTTCTCCCAAGAGTGCTTGACTGGATTTTAAATTTTTCCGGTGCATATATATTGTCATCCACAGACACACAGTTTTGCTGTATCACAGCTTATCAGTGTGGCTAGACATCTGATTGCTAATTTGGCATTGGTCAGAGAAAATTATTTTTGTAAATAAAGAATCTAGTAAAATATAAAGTGTTTAAATGTTTTGTTGTCAGTTCTTGAGGAAAAAAAAAGAAGAATGAATAAATTTAGTTTCAATTTATATTTGGAAATCTTGAAAGAAAGATTGAGTCTCCCATTTACAATTCCCCCATTATGGACATTATTATATCCATGATATAATAATATCTCTTGGATTTGGCTAAAAAATTTGCCACTCAGTAAACTAACTGAATGACTGACCACTTTCATCATTGTATGAGATGATGTCACTAAGTAGCTGTTACATGACTCATGTGACTATCTCAACCAAAGGGAGATAATCAACTTTTGTATCCTTCCAATAAGTTTCAGTTTTATTAAAATTCTAAAAATAGCTTCCTGATGTCATCAGGTCCCACCTAGGTATTTATACTGATGGCACCAAAGTAAAACTGTCAGCTACTCTTGAAAATTACCTTCAATCAATTGGCTGATGCTAACCTCCAGAAGAGCAACTCATTGCACCTTTTTGGTCTCCCAATTTCTACTGACATGAAGTGGAATGATTACATAAAAGCGATTGTTAGGTTTTCTACAAAGAAGTTTAGTTTACTGTGTCATTCGAGTCAATTTGTGTCATCAGAATCCATCATGAACATTTATAAATCTACCATTCATCCATGTATTCAATATTGTTACCAAATTTGGTCTGGTATTATGGTTATATATCTCAACATTCTCACTAAAATCCAAAGAAGGGTCTGTAATGTTATCAGTCCTGACCTGGCATCTCAACTTATGTCACTTTGCCACCATTATGACATGACTTCCCTCCGTCATTTCTGTAAATATTTTCATGGTAGTTGTTCTAATCAGTTCTCCACCTTGCTACCTTGACCAAATGAATTTAAGAATAATACTAGATGAGTTATTAGTTCTGAAGCTGTTGAAATAGTCAGTTGTAATTGCAAGTTCTATTTTCATGGTTTCTTTTCTTACACTTCTCACCTGTGGAACACTCTTCTGATTTCCTGCTTGCCTGCCACCTATAATCTTCATAGATTTAAATGCAATGCCAATCGCTGTCTTCAGTCGTCCTCAAGTCCAAGTAAACTCTTTGCATATTAATGGCATTATCGTCATGCTTGGGTTGAAATGATTAAAAAAATAAATAAATTGTTGAGGGAGTCTACTGTAACAAGGAAATGGAGGACCTACTACATACTAGTTCCAAATACTGTTTATTTCTGTTGAGTTGGGATTACATAATTAAATTTTGAAATTGGATGTAGTTTATTTCTTCTGGCTAAAAACTTTTCTTAGGCCACTGTATGTTAAACATGAACAATAAATTTATGAATAATATATTAAAAAAAGCATGTTATGTAGTCACAGATTACTTTATTTGCATCAGGTAAACTTCAGTTACTATAACAAATATAGCTATTTGGTAACATTATGTTAGTAAAGTTTGATTAAAATACAAGTCTAAATTTTACTTCTGTACTGACAAATTAATGTCAGGTATGAAGGATATTTGGTTTATCAGGGACTTTCTTCAAACATTTTGTCCTCTTTACGCAAAGATGTGAGGGACTCCCTCTTCCTACACATGAGTTGGGCATTTATATAAGTTCCTGTCGTCCTGTTTTCCTGAGTGTGACTATCCAAAGTTTAGCAGGGTTGACTTCGAGTTCATATGATGCAATCACTGACATTGTTTGATGGTCAGTTCTGTACTTGGTGTCATTGAGGTTACTTTTTAGGTTAACTCTAAGGCACCTAATTCTTCTGACATTCTGTTGTGACGCTAAGTTCAAAGCTTACTTTGGGATCTCTGAGAGTGAGCTTAGTCCATATTAGGACTACCACACATTAACTCCTTTTGGCCAAAATCTTTTTGATTGGGGTTAAATTTGATTCATACTTCTGGTATTTCCTGGTGTGAATATAAGATTCACGCCAGGAAATACCAGAAGGAAATCTTTTATGTGGCGTGTCCCTTCAGGACATAAGCGATCATGGCCCGCCACATCTTCTTGTCCCTTGTAGCTCTTAATACGTTTTGTGTTTTTGCTATTTCTACCATTTGCTCAAACCTGTTAAGTATGTCACATGTTGCTTTCTACTGTCTCTCTTTCCCTCTATCAATCCTGTGAGTATCAGATTTTCCAAGCCATCCTTCCTCATTATGTGTTCCAGAAGTTTCAACTGCCTCTTCCTGATGTTAAGTATAAGTTTCCTTTTTGTTTCCATTCTCTCCAAAACCTTGTTGATGCTCACATGTTCAGCCCATGGTATCCTCAGCATCATTCTGTAGAACTACATTTCAGTTGCTTTGAGTCTCTTCTTCATCTTTGAAGAGATTGTCCAGCATTCACTGCCATACAGGAGGACAGATATCTTTGTTTCCAACAAAATTTTCCTGTCTCTTAATCCTCTTCTTAGCTTTTGGAATGTGTCTTTGGCCATCCCAATACATCTTCGGATCTCAGTATTTCTCTTTCCATCGTCTGTTAGTTTCATTTTCTGTACCTGCTTAATTTTAGTAACCTGTAAATTACATTTTGAGTTCATCTCTTTGCTGATAACCATGCATTCTGTCTTAGTTTATGCTTAGTCCTTTCTTCTCACTTTCCTTCGCTAACTTCTGTAGGAAGTTTAATAGTTTCCTTTCCATCTCTGCTATCAGCACTGTGTCATCTGCATATATTAAATTGTTAAAATTGTGGCTGCCAATGATGAATCCTGGTAGGATTTCTAGTTTTCTCAGATTGCCTCATATAGATTGAATGTCTGGTGAGAAGTCACATCCTTGTCTTACACCCCTTTCTATATTTGTATATCTGCTGAAGTCATTTTTTGTCCATCTGCAGGCGGTTTGCTGTTTTGATTCTTGATTATTCTAATATTGCAAAACCCGTAAAAAGTTAGGATTGCAAGACCACTATATATCCTACAGCACGTAGCCTGACAGAGCCTATCCTCCTTTAGGCTAGTTTTGAATTCAGTTTTCTTTCTCATAGATTGGTTACTTCAAAACAAGAGAACCCAGTCTATCTTGCTATTTAACCCATAGCTGGAAGAAAATGGATTAATTCTTTTAACAGGGGAATTAGCATGTAGTGAATGAAATATGCTTATGGCTATATCAAATGGAAACTCATCAAAGTTAAGTGAAATTGATCCTGGTCAATACCTAGCTGAGTGACCAATTGGGAATATCAGGTGCTGTAAGCTCATACATTGGGTCAGCAAGATAGGTTAATGGCTTATTCCCCCCCCCCCATGAATGGCACAAGTAAAGATTTGGGTAAGCCCTACATAAAACAAAGGACTTTCACAGGTTAATTAAAAAGAGGAATGAAACAGAATCCACCAGAATTTGAAATTGGTTTGTTGATTTTAGTTTCTGTTTTGTTAAGCAATGTTGCGCCTGGTTAGTATCTAGATGGGTGACTACTTGGGAATAGCAGGTGCTGTAAGCTTGGATGTGTGGGTGCTGCAATAGATAACAACTCGGAATTAGAAATTGTAGAGCTGAGTGCCAATTCCAGTTGGGTTCGTTATGTTCACTTACACACAAATACTCTTGGGAATGGGTTCATGATCACATAGAGTTGAAACACTAGTTCCCATATAATCACTGATGTTAAGCAACTTTGAGCCTGGTCAGTACCTAGATAGGTGGTGCTTGGAAATAGCAACTGCTGTAAGCTTGGATGATGCAATGAATAATGGCTTGGAATTGTTTTTCAGGGAGCTGAGTTCCAATTTCCATTGAGTTTATCATATTCATTTACACACAAATACCCATGGTAAACTTTTGAATCCACCTCTTCTACCCCTCAGCTATAGGTTAATTAGTAAGACTTATATTGCTAAACCATTATTATCTCCAAAAAGAAAAAAAATTCTTACAACCTAGATGGATCACTGTTTGGAAATATCAGTTGTAAGCTTGGATATACAGGTGGTATAATGGATAATGGTTCAGTATTATTAATCAGAGAGCTGAGTTCCAATTCGGTTCATTATATTAACTTACACAAAAATACCCTTGGGAAAGGTATGAATCCACCTCTTCTCCTCCAGCTATGGGTTAATTAGTAAGACTTGTAACACTAAAACCATTATTTGTTACACAGATTTAAAACTTAACAATGTCTTGCATTTGTCAGGTTACTCTATGAGTAATGCTGTTACCATCTTACCTTGTACTACCTGCCTCATGGTTGAGACATTGGTGACAAAACCTGGATTTTTCAAAAGTCCTTTCTGGTGAGATGGGTGGCTGGGCACACACATCGTAATCCTCCTTGTTAGAGCCATCTAGTATGATGGGGTCAACCAGGCTCCATAGCTCTCTATGCAATTAGTGTAGTAATGACATATCACAGGGTGGAGGGCTTCCTAGACTGAAGTTAACAACCAGGGCAGAGGGATCACTGGATAGAATCAATAACCACATGTCTGCAGCCAGGGTGAGACTTTAAGTTGGAGGATATCAGCTGTGATTTGACCTGGTGAGGGATGGGTTCCGACAGGTGTACTTGCCCAAGATATGCTATGTATGAATGAATACCATACATATTCATATATAAGACAACTTCATGTGTAGTGTGACCCTTGAAAGTACAGATTGTGTTCTATAGCTTTGGGTGGCAACTGGTCTAGGAGAAGGAAAACTTTGAATTCAAAACTGTATGAAATCCTGGGAAAGGATATATTATGCAACTAAGGAAAGGATTGTTCCCATGTTGATGATCCTGGCTATGGAAGACTCCTTTTAATAGTAATAGGTTTGAATTTCAGTTGAGTTCATTACATTCACTTACATGCTAGTACTTTTGGAAAAGTTATGAATCCATCTCTTCTCTCCCCAGCTATGGCTAAATAGTAGGACAGATTGTGTTCTATAGCCTTCGGTGGCAGCCAGTCTAGGAGAAGCAAACTCTCATTTCAAAACTGTATGTAGTCCTGGTGAAGCACATATTGTGCAGCTAATGAAAAGATCATTCACATTGACTCGATGATCCTGACTATTCACTTGGGTTCTGTAGCCTTGGTTGGCAACTGGTCTCGTAGAAAGAAAACTGTATGTAGTCCTGGTGAAGCACTTACTGTGCAGCTAAGGAAAGCATCATTCACATTGATTCAATGATCCTGACTATTCACTAGCGTTCTGTAGCTTTGGTTAGCAACTGGTCTAGGAGAAGGAAAACTATGTAGTCCTGGTGAAGCACATACTGCGAAGCTAAGGAAAGAATCATTCACATTGACTTGATCCCGATTATAGTTGAAAATGGGGATAGTGCAACCGATCACTGAAGATACGTGATTTTTAAACCTCTTAAAAAAAGAAAAGTTTCCTGTGTATTGTGCAACGCCCCTCCCCACTCAGCACCACTATTTTTTGTCATACAAAACTGATCATAAAAAGTTGCACTATACTCAAGTATAGACGATACTAATACGAGGAAACTAATCAGGTGCTCAACTGTACAGTGACTCTGCAACCACACCTGGTCATTGGGCTAGTGACGATGATGAATAGCTTGGAGTTAATATCATTCAAGAGATACAGAATCATTACCAGACAGCTGAGTGGCACTTCAATAATAAATATATGAAATAACCAAATATACTCCACCCTTTTTTGATCAACTGCAAACAGGAAAGAGGGAGTAAATCTTTCTTTACCATTTTAGCAAATACTATAACTTACAACAGAGAATAAAAACTATTTATGCTAAGCTCTGAACAACTAATAATTACAATTTCACACATCACTCATCAGACTGCTATTCAGTTTACTAGATAGTTTAATGTTGATTACTCTCACTATTACTGGGGATATTACCGCTTTTGATTTCTGTTTCTCTCTGGGCCAGTATATATATAAATGGTTGGTAGTTGAGTGACATCATGACTAATACTTGATTTGACAGTTACTGGAAGACAGGTGTTAGGGTTCAAGTCTTTTGTTATCATATCAGTTGGATACTAATATACTCACAGGAAGTAAGTATTATCTAGTCTACACAAGAACAATTCATTACAATCTTCTTCATATATATAATAATAGCTGGCCACTCATATTCGAGGATACCTGTCTATTAGGATGGCTAGCCAGTCCCTATTGCAGACGCTTGCTCAGGCACATTTGTGTTTGTTCAATGTGGTTTATACTGCAACAATGCTGAGCAGAACTTACAGTTTCGGGGAGAGAGTGTGTTATATAGCATGATTAACAATCTGAACAAGGCCAGCACACTCAAACTCTCGGTCACAATGACTTGTGACTTTGTGCTAGCACAACTACCAAACGGCACCCAATGGTTCTGTCAACCCAATTACACTCACAAGCCTTGGGTCAACCCGTGGCATGGTTTTCAGGCACTTTCCAAATGTGCTGCATGCTAGGATCACCACTCCAGACTACTAGCATCAGGAAGTTTCCTTCCTGACAAATCAACCGTGGTGAAATTCGGACCTGGGTCTCATGGTCAAAAAGTGAACATTCTAACCACCTGGCCACATGCCCATATATATATATATATATATATATATATATATGAAAAAGATAATATGAATAAAAATGAAGGATGTGTTTCATCCTCTGTTGGATTTTATCAAAGCAAATGTAAAGATTTTATTTTGCAACATATATTTATAAACAGAGTAATGCTCCTTGTATTAGAGACTTTGTAATTGCAGGTACAACTATAGTAACACCGTTGAACAATATTGGTGCCAGACACCTTCAAATAACACTCACACTGACATCACTTGCTCAATAATACTTGAACAAAAAGTAACCACTGAATAGTGATCCAAATAATAATCTGTACAGTGATCAGTATAGAGAAATAGTATAGAAATAGTATAGTGATGCATATAGTGATCAGTATAGAGAGATAGTATAGAAATAGTATAGTGAATAGTGATGCATATAGTAATAGAGAATAGTGTAGAAATAGTGATCATTTAGACTCCATGCTAATTTTCATATATACATTTCCTTTGCCATCACGTGATCTACTTATTCAAAATGCCTGTGTTTGCTATCTGGCAATCTGTGTTCAAACTCCAGTGTCGGCAGCGACACTCTATTCCAATATAACAAGAAATAAAAAGATATTGTCAGGTTTTCAAAATTTTTAAATTTATGAAAGCTAAGATTATTTAAAAGGCTAACTGTGAAAGTCAAGGTAAACTATGGAAGATGCTAAGTGATATAATTTAATGCCTAATAAACAAAAGTATATTATTTATGTATTTATTTTAAATGATAGAATGATTTGATTTAGCCATTTTATTCTAATTTTTAAAAAAATTTAATGTCTTGGAAAAAGAATATTTCTTTTTGAAAAGGGGATATTTGAAAATATCCAAAGTGCAGGTTAACATTTTAGCAAGATTCAATAGTAGCATTTCTAAGTAAGTTATTTTCTCTTTTAATAAGTTTAGTATTCTCTATTATATAGTCTACACTGAGAGCAATTCATTCCAAACTTCTCCACACATACACATACATACATATATATATATATATATATATATATAAAGGGAAGAGATTATATACAAGAGAAAATTGTATATATTAAGAAGAGAGAAACCGCAAATGTTTTTGGTTGGAATGTGGATTTAAAAAAAAATATGTATTATGCTTTATTTTCCATAATTTTGTAACATGTGTTTCAAGTCTCATGACCTTCTTCAGGCAAAAAGTGGATATTTTCACATATTATTAAAATGAATTAATTTTCCTTATGTTTTTTGCTGTTAAACATTCACTTTTTTGTGTGGTAGTCACCCCAATGTCTTTCTTGAACATATATATATGAGGACAAATCAAACAAAAGTTGCTGTGATGATGTTTTTTATGTAATAGATTTTAAGTTCTATTCAGACATTAGCATAATAATTGACTTTCCACACTACCTTAATCAAAAGAGTAGGAAGGAAACTCCTCTCAATGCTAGAAAGATCAATCTATTTTCCTGAAAGACTGTTTTTATAGAAAGTTTTCAGAAATTTCAACTGACAATATTGCTAATTGTTTGATCATTGAATGCCAAATATTTCCTGCATGGAAATGGCTGTTTCTCACCATTACCTTTATATTCTATTGCCAGTTGTAGTCCTGACCTTATAAAGGTAAAAAAAAATGATTTACTCCGTTTCTTCTGTGGAGTCTATCAAAGAAGATGAAATGGTATTTTATTATTCCATATCGTCTCTATTTAAGTGCCACTCAGATCTTCATTGGTTCTGAAGTTGTCTGGCAATGATCCCATCTTTCTTAACTCCTATTAATTGCTCATTTCAACATTCTCAGATCAATCATTGCTCTGAAGTTCAATGAAGATTCTGCAATCAATTTCCAGGTGACTCTGACCGTTTTAACAGCATTTGAGCTGTTGAAATAAATCATTAATAATGACTGCTTTTTACTTTGGTACATTTGGACTTCAAGAAAATATATAAACAAATGTAATTCTGTCACTGTATATTTGATTAACTGTAAGCAACTCTTCCTGATCTATTCCCAGCATAAAAATATTTGCATATTACTCTATGTTGCCTGTGTTTCTAAAAAGGATAATAGATTCAATTACATCTGTCTACTATATATATATATATTTTTTAATTGGTATCACCCCATGCAAGGCAGTAAAGCCACTGAGACAAGGGGTTACAGGGTGTTGGAAAATTAGGCAAAAAACATTAATAATGAGTGGGAAGAGGAAAGAGTAATCAGGACAATATTAGATAGCAATTGTCATTGCATTTAAATTTTTGCAAATTAAAATTGGCTGGAAAGCATGAAACTAGAAAAGAGTTCCACAAGTGAGAAGTGCATGAAAAAATACTGTTAGCATAGAACTTACAGCTACATCTAGCCTGCTCAACTGTAAATGGATGAGATCTCAAGAGCTGTCTAGTACTGCACTTAAATTAAAAATCTAGGTACCATAGCGAAGAACTCATCCGAACAATTACCATGAAAGTATTTATAGAAAAGGCACAAAGAGGCAACCTTATGTCAATAGGAAAGTGACTGAAGCCAAGACGCCAGATCAGGACCAATAATATTGCTGATTCTTCTTTGATTCTTCATATATATATATATATATATATATATATATATATATATATATATATATATATATGATTAAAAACCAACAAATGTTCCTTGTTGATTATTTTTTATTTACTTTTTCAATATTTCTAATATTTTTTTCTGATTGCATGTTCATATTTTCAGATTTGTAAATATATATCTTCTCATATCTATAAACCATTTTTGGCTAACACTAGCCATTTTTAAAGACTTTTACGTTATGTCGTCAATTTAATTTTTTTTTTATATTGTATTCCAAATGTTGCTGTTTATTATATTTTGCAAATTGATTTGGGAGTTTGTATCTTGTACTATTTTTTAAATGAAGTATACTTAGTATGTTGGGTCTGAGGTTTGGTGCAATTGTAATTTTATTGATCTATGGTTGCTTTCTTTTCATGCTTAATGTTGCAGTTCATATGGTTTTGAAGGATTTCTGTGATTTCATGTGATGGTTTTTCTGTGTTGGCTGATGATATGTGTTTTAATGGAGCTATTAGATAAGTGTCATGTTAAACAGTGTGATAATGTTGTAGTAGTAAAACCAATATATGTGTTTGAATTGTTATTAATGAAGATTTTTCAATCAGGTATTTTAATTCATAGACAACATTGGAACAAATTTGATTTTTTTTTTGTGATTCTCATGTTGGAGGATTTTATATTTTTGTTATAAATGCTTAGTTTAATTTGTTTCTTTTAGAAGAAATAATAGTATATAGAAATAGTGAACAGAAAATAGTATGATATATCAAAAAACAATGGTAGTTGGTTAAATTAAACTATAGTGAAGCTGGTAATAAAAAACGTGTTCAATACAAAGTAGAGCCTCATAAGATACAAGAAAGTGCAGAATAAAAAATAAACCCAGAGCTACTTGAGTTTCACCTTTAAAGGGATTTTCAGGTCAGGTTCAATTTTATAAATTACATCCTGGTGAACAAGGACCAACCACAATTAAGAGTTTCATGTATTTTCATACAAACATCAGGTAGTTGGCAAGAGCATTATGGGTATTTTATATAATGACAATTGCATCTATCATGAAACAGACTGTCACCTCTAAGTGTTGACTTCAATGTTCACTTTTATATTTACACACGCTCTATCTCTGATATAGAGCACTTTATCCCATAAATATAGCACAGCTTAAGAATGTTTTTCTTTTTTTATATATATATATTGATCACTAATAATATCAATATCTATCTATCTGTCTATATATATATATATATATAGAGAGAGAGAGTGAGAGAGAGAGAGCAATAACAAAGACAATGTGAAGCCAGAAATAATGTCAATCAGTGGAAGTCTGAAAGAAAAGACATTTAAGGCAAGTAGTCTTTTGCAATAAAGTGCTCGATATCAGAGAAAGAGTGTTAATAGGATTAATACAAATATAAAATTTGTCACTTAGCTGATTGATGTTATTAGTTAAGTGACAAATTTTATATTTGTATTATATATTTTTAAAGAAATAAAACAATCTTTGTAAGATATATATATATATCAAAAATTAACAATGACAGTATATGTCTAGAAAAGCCAAAGTCAAAATGGCTACCATTGAAAGAGGAAAAAGAGAATAAGAGAGAAAAGGTAGAGGTGTGAATGTATAGTGAGAAAAATGCTGAAAAGGACAAATGAACATGACATTCTACATATACACATATATGCACACACACATAGACCATGAAAGAATTTTTATGAAAAGTGCATATGAAAAGAAAAATTGAAGAGAATACACAGTCAACTGCTGACACCCCTTGACGAGTGGATGGAGTGATTCCCAGAGTGTCCAGCTATGAAACTCTGGAGTCAGGATGCTGAAGGTAAACATCAATCAGCTAAGTGACAAACCTTTTACTTGTATTAATTATATATATATATATATATATATATATATATATATATACTTGTATTATATATATATATATACTTGTATACTTGTATTATATATATATATATATAATTAATACAAGTAAAAGGTTTGTCACTTAGCTGATTGATGTTTACCTTCAGCATCCTGACTCCAGAGTTTCATAGCTGGACACTCTGGGAATCACTCCATCCACTCGTCAAGGGGTGTCAGCAGTTGACTGTGTATTCTCTTCAATTTTTCTTTTCATATGCACTTTTCATTTGTCCATTTTTTTTTTAAATTCTTTCATGGTCTATGTGTGTGTGTATGCATATGCACATTTGTGCATATATGTGTACATGTAGAATGTCATGTTCATTTGTCCTTTTCAGCATTTTTCTCACTATACATTCACACCTCTACCTTTTCTCGCTTATTCTCTTTTTCCTCTTTCAATTGTAGCCATTTTGACTTTGGGTTTTCTAGACATATACTGTCATTGTTAATTTTTGATATATATATATATCTTACAAAGATTGTTTTATTTCTTTAAAAAATGGCCAGCCAAGATCACTGTGGCAGATACTGTTGTCTTTAAACAGGAACAAATGAAATCATTTTTGTTTTTCTTTTCTGGTACTAATTGCTTTACAATATGCTCAATAATTCATTAACAGGTAAAAAAAAATGAAAAAAAACAAATTTTTACTTGACAACAAGGATTGTAAAATAAACTTTCCTTGGTTAAACATTTCACTTCTTTCATGTTAGAATAAAAAATTAGGTGAGATAACTTTTCAGGACCAATGGAATCTTTTTAGTCTGATGATAACCAGATGTTATCCAAGTTTTAACTTCTGAGACAGCTACTATTCATTTTCATAGGATTCAGACTCTTAAAGATAATCAGCAAAGGAAACTGAATTAAAAAAAAATTATTTCCTCATCATAAATTGATATTTATAATACAAACAAATTAAGAAAATTTATGTAATGTTTTAAAAATGATTTAATATTTACAGGAGAAGTGAAAAATTTTCCTTCTGTTTTTTGGGTTTTTTTTTTAGTGCAAATACATCTCAATATTCACAGGAAGTTTTTTCTTTCATCATAATTACCAATTTAATATCAAAATACTTTAAATATTTCTAAAAATTATTTGGTTACAGTTATTTTTGATAATCATACATTCATCTTTAATGTTTCCCCCTCAATGTTTTAAATGCCTTCTTCAGTGTTTCCTGGTTTATTCATTTGGATTCTTGAACATTTTGACTGATTAAGTAAACTGCCTTTTTCAATGTTTTGGTCTGTTTCTTTTTCCTGACTTATTCAATGCTTTGACTTGTTCCTTCAACTGTCTTCTGTAATGTTACTTCTCCTGCCTTTTTCAATCTTTTAATAGGTTCCTTCACCTGCCTCTGCAATGGTTTGACTGGTTCCTTCTCCTACCGTCTTCATTGTTTTGACTGGATCCTTTTGCCTTTTTCAATGTTTTGTCTGGTTTCTTCTAAAATTTGTAATATTTTTACTTGTTTCTTTTCCTGCCTTCTTTAATGTTTTGATTGTTTCCTTTGACTACCTTCTGCAATGTTTTGGTTTGTTCCTTCTCCTGCCTTAGTCAATGCCTTCACTGGTACCTTGACATGCCTTCTTCAATGTTTTGGTTTGTTCCTTCCCCAGAAACATTTAGTGTTTTTGCTGGTACCTTTCCCTACTGCCTTTAGGCTATTTCATTCACATGCCGCCTTAAACATTTTGAGTGATTAATTCACCTGCCTTCCTAAATGTTCGACTGGTTCATTCTTGTACCTTCTCCAATGTTTTGGCTTGTCCCATCCCCAGAATCATTCAGTGTTTTTCCTAGTTCATTCACCTACTGCTTTTTGTGTTTTGCCTTATTCATTCACATGCCTTGAACAATTTGGCTGAGCCATGCACCTGCCTTCTTCAATGTTTTGACTGGTTCTGTTTCCTGCCTTCTTCAACCTTTTGACTGGTTTGTTCTCTTATGTTCTATACTTTGACTGCTTCCTTCACCTGCCTTCTGCAGTGTTTGTCTTGTTCCTTCCCCAAAATCATTCAGTGTTTTTGTGAGTTCCTTTTCCTACTGCCTTTAGTGTTTTGGCTTATTCATGTGCCTTCTCGAACAATTTGACTGATTCATAGACCCCCCCTTCCTTAATGCTTTGATTGGTTCCTTCACTAGCCTTCTGCAATGTTTTGGCTTATTCCTTCACCTACTGCCTTTAGTGTTTTATCTATTTCATTCACATGCCGCCTTAAACATTTTGATTGATTCATTCACCTGCTTTCCTCAATGTTTTGATTTGGTTCCTTCTCCTGCCTTCTTCAAAGTTTTTTGCTACTTCCTTCACTTGCTTTCTTTGATGTTTTGCCTGGTTCTTTTACTTTCTTGCTTCAGCCCTCATCATAAGCAGATGAAAATCTGAATAAAGAAAATCATTTTGATCAGCCTCCTTTTTAAATGCCATGTCCATTCAGAATTTAAGTGATTATTTCACTTTCCTGATTCCTTTTCGTTTTTTTCTGTAATTTAACATGAGTAGTAAAATGAGTAGTAAAGTAAAGTAGTAAAAGGTAGTACAGTGATTTCCCATCACTTTTTTCAGGATTTGGAATTATCTTTATTGGCTTTACGCCAAAGTCTAGAGAAACCAACTGACCTTGCTGTTTAACCGATAGCTGAGGGGGAACACACTGATTCATACATTTCCCACTTCAAGCACTAATGACTATTATGATAGCGCCCCATATCCATTATAATCAGTAATTTCTTGAATATTTAGACCTTGGGTCAAATAGTATTCTTACTCAAATTATACCCTCATCCCTCTTCCAATCAGGTCTGCCGAGTTGAAGTCAGGTTAAAAAAAATGGACTTCCTTTGGAATCTAGAGTTTGTTATTCATTTGTTTTTTCACAACAGAAAATATTACTTTAGATTATAAGAATTTTTGGGAGATAATAATGATTTACTTAAACAAATCTTACTAATTAACCCATATCCGGAGGAAGAAGTGGTGGATTCCTTTGCATAGTGTATTTGTGTGTAAGTAAATATAACAAACTCGACTAGTACTTGGCCCTTCGATTTCTAATACCAAGCCGTTAACCCAAGACATCACCTACACATCCCAGCTTACAGTCGCTAGTATGCCAAATAACCACCCATCTAGGTACTTTGCTTGTCTTCAGTCATTGTAGAAGAACTGGTGTTTTGAAGTGATATGTCTTTAAGCCATTTTTTAAAGAATATCTGACTAATTTTGAGACTAACACTGAACAAATCTCTCTCAGTCTCTGTTCTGCCATCCATTTACACAAGATCATTAGATATGTTACTTGCCTATTTCTTCTGCTCATCAATATGCCCTGATATATATGGCCAACCAATATATATATATATATATATATATATATATATATATATATATATATATATATATATATATAGGGTGAGATGAATAAATTGTCTCCATTTTATATTTTTAATTTCATCCATGCACATTGTTTTTTTGTTTTTTATTTTGTTGACTGCATAGTATAGTAGAGTCAGTTAGGCACCATCTGTGAGAATAAGAGCACCATGACACAATTCACTCTGCCAGAAATTTGGAAATGGCATGCTGTACTGCTTGGCATTTGTGCTGAAAGCTTCAATACAAACATTTCACAGTGTTTGTGTGTCAATCTGAGTACAGCGCAGTGTATTCGGAAAATGTTGGATGAGTCTAATGGTGATTACAAATGTATGCCAGCTTAGAAAACTCACTCTGATCATTCTGATAAGGTAAGAAATCCTGAATTTGTTAGTGAGAGCCTCAAACTCAACAAGGAGGCCTACATCAAGTACCTTGATAAGGTAGTGCTGTCGTGGGTCAAGAAGGTGGCTGCTGGAAGACCCTATGTTTGGCAACAAGACTGTGCACCATGTCACACAAGCAGAAGAACCCACTCATGGCTGTCAGACAATTTCTGCAGCCATACCACCTCTAACATCTGGCTACCTAACTCCCAAGACTGCAACTCCCTTGATTATTATGTGTGAGGTCAACAAAACTTGTAACACCAAAGATGAACTGACAGCAGGGATTATGGCAGCATTCACCAATGAGGAGACAATCCAGAAGAGTTGCAGGAGATTCTGAAGTTGTCTTGAGGCCATGGTTGAAGCCAATGGTGATTTTATAGAATAAATTTATTCTTTAGCATTTCAAGATGTTTTTTTGCAATTTTGATAAATATGTCTGTTAAAATGAGATGTCAGTTTTATTTTCATTTTTGCATAATTTAAATGAAAATTTATCCATCGCACCCTTTATATACAGCTTGTTTGAAGTTATAATGCAAATCAAATAAACCTTAATAATTCAAAAAGTTCTGTACCAATATTTGTTAAATTTAAACTCGTCCATTTCTACCCATAGTAGAATATTTAATTAAATGTTCTCTCAGTTTTATTGGTTAATTTTTGAAATATTTGGAATTTAAGAAAATGGACTGAATGAAGTTATTATGTATTAAACTAATATTAGCTTAAGACCTCTGAAATCTAATAAAAATCTATTTTTTTCTTTTAGTCTATAATATATGTTGAAACATGGGTAACTGGGAGGATCTAACAACTGCTCAAAAACAGAAAATAAAGATATTGAATGAGGGAATGTCCACATTGCAGATGTCAAAGGAGCTTTGCAGAGATCATCGAATAATAAAGAAGGCTGTTGAAAATATAAGTTTGAGAATTCAAAGCAAAGGAAAAGGATTTAAGAATTTGCTTTCTAAAGATGAATGTATACTAATGCGAGTTATAGCAAAACAAGTGCTTTTGACCAGCGTTCAGATCTTTGAAAAGGCTAGAATTGAGAAAGTCAAGAAGGACAAAATATGTAGAATACTTTGTGAATTGGAATTTGTAAAAAAAAAAATCTCCGAGGCAACTTCCTCTCACTAAAGCAACTATTTTAAAGCATCAAAATTGAACCAAGGAATACATGAAAATTGACTTATCTAAAGTAATTTTCATGGATAAATTTGATGGACCTAAAGATGGATTTTATCCAATTCAAATATGCCTGTGGCTAAAGGAAGTCAACAGAGGAGTGGTGGTGTTTTGAAATAGGTGGAAATTATCAACCAAACCATTATTGGACCATTCAAAGTTGATGGAGCAGTTAAACTGAACATTGTTATCTATTGTGATTTTATGAATAAGACTTTCTTTGCATGGAACCAATCCCAGTCTCACAGTTTCAAAGTTCAGTGTGTATTTATGCAAGTTAATGCTCCTCCTTATATATTTAAGCTTACCTGTGAATTCTTTGAGCATAAAAGATTTACAGGTGAGAAATTAATAGAATAGTCACTATCAAGTCCTGACCTGAATCTGATCGAATATCTCTGGTCATTTGTGAAGATAGAATTATATGAAGGTGGAAAACAATATAACAGCTAAGCAGACCTAGAGGAACCAGTTAAAATTACTATGTCAGAAATTGAACCTACTGAGGTAAAAAAAATTACCAAATCAATGGATAGTAAATTACTGGCTGTTATTGAGAAAAGGGGTCATTATATTAAAATGTAAAGTATTCAAAGACTTATCATATGTGTTTGTTATTTGTTCTATTATAGGTGTTGATCCCTTTTTGATGATTTTATACATTTTTATTGAAGTAAAATGTGATTATTTGGTTTTACCTAATAACTTCAGATGGCAATTTTTTAGAATACATCAAATAACTTCAATAAAACATATTGATACAAACTAAAATTTTAACTAAGGCTTTGTTTGACATCTAAATTGATTGTTTAAAATTTGACAGTTTTTTTTCAAACCAAATTTGAATTATTGAAGTTTATATGATTTGCTTATTAACTTCAGATGAAGTGTAGATTCCTTGAGGTTTCTCCAATGTATTTTTTGTGACAATTATTACAGGCGATCAAGTAAATTCCTTCTTCAAGTCTTGGCTTACAGTTTTGTTTAGTGTTGACTAAGGTTTTATTTGTTTTCAAACCAAGTTTGAATTATTATTGAAACTTATATGATTGGCTTAAGAACTTCAGTGTGTGTATATAATAGTTGGCCATGCATATCTGAGTATGCTTGTCTGCTCGGGTAAATAGCTAATCTTTGTTACAAATGCCCACTTAGGCATATTTGTGTTTGTTCAAGCGCCCACAGAACCAACTTGTGGCTAGTACTGCAACTGTCCTGAAAGGAACTTAGAGTTTCTGGAAGAGGAGCTCATTATCTGGCTTGATCAACCATTTGAAAATGTCCGGTGCACTCAAACCCTCAGTGTTGATGACTCGTGGCTTTGTATTAGCACAATCATCAATGATTTCCAAAGACTTCTGTCTACAAAATTTCACTTACTTCTTACTGGTGATGCATCTTGGGATCATCTCTCCAAGCTAATATTATCAAGAAGTCACCTCCATGAAAACTGGTGAATGGTGAACCTTGGTCTTATAGTCAGAATACTAACATTCTAACCACTTGGCCATATGACAATATGTCGTGTGTGTGTGTGTGTGTGTGTGTGTGTGTGTGTGTGTGTGTGTATATATATATATATGTATGTATGTATATGCATATATTATATATATGTATGTATGTATATGCATATATTATATATATGTATGTATGTATATGCATATATATATATATATGCATATATTATATATATATGCATATATTATATGTATGTATGTATATGCATATATATATATGCATATATTATATATATGCATGTATGTATATGCATATATATATATATATGCATATATTATATATATGCATGTATGTATATGCATATATATATATATATATGCATATATTATATATATATGCATATATTATATATATGCATATATATATGCACACGCACACAAATATGCATGTATCTGGAATGGTGCTGAGATAAATTAGCTATCATATTTCGCATGATATTTGACAGTTTTACAAAACAACTTAATCTTTATTATTCATGATATCTCATGAGTAAAGAGGAGATAAAAAGCAAAAAGATTTATCCCTCCCTGCCCCACTGTCTCTTGACTGCATTCAAATTTTTTGATTATTTTTTTTTTTTTTCTTGTACACTCCACTTGACACAACCAGTCAAAAAGAGCAGGCAATATTGATGGATTTTGCAACTCGACCCTGCACACTTCCTTTCCCAAACCATGAAACTACTTCTGGACCCCAATAACACACCACCCTCTGGACCCCCTCCCCCCCGATGCTTTGGATTATTTTTTTGAGTTAGCTGAGATTTATTACAATTCTTTCAGTACATTTTTTTTTAATTTTCTCTGTCTCTGTCTTCTCTCTCTGTTTATCACAGCTGCTTTTGGTTCTCATAGACACAGAAGTGTTAAAAGTACTGAATACTAAATCCAACCTTCAGTCATCATCACCTCTCATCTCCCACTTTCCTCTTATTTTTTTTTTTTTTTTTTTTTTTACAGGATTCAGTTTCTCTTGTTATCTGATCTGTTTAATTTCATTTGCACCTCAGACAAAAAAAAAAAAACCCTGTTGAATACTGCTCCCACATTTGTAGAAGTTCCAAGAGCCAACTTGCCATCTCTGGTACCAGATGCTTTTTTCTTTGCAATTAGCTATGATATATAGAGATCCTTTCTTCTATTTTCACTTTTGCCCACATCGCAATCTTGTTTTTTTCATTGATGTGTCATGTCTCTTCAGTCCATAGGCAATTCTGGTTCTATTTGATTTCCTTTCCTTTGTATCTCTAAGCAATGTTTGTCCCCTTAGCATCCTTCTTAATTGCTTTTAAACAAGTTTGTTAGGTAGGTTATGCAATGTCCCCCGACCCCAACACCAGTTTTAATCTGATCACCAGAGTTAAGCAACATTGAGCATGTCAGTACCTAGATTGGTGACTGCTTGGGAATACCATAGATAACCGCCCCAGAATGAGAAATTGGAGAGCAAATCTAGTCAGGTTTGTTATATTCAGTTCCGTGCAAATACCCTTGGGAAAGGTATGAACCCACCTCCTCTCCTCCCAGCTATTTTATAAATCTATTCATTTGTCGGGTTAACAAGCATTTGATATGTTACATCAAGCATTTTCACCTCTCCACCAATGACCCCAACAAAATATAAAGAACTTAATTTTTGTTGTTATTAGTTTTTGCCAAATATTTCTAGTATCTTATTTTTCATTACTTTTTATGGCAACTACTCAAAGCATCAGTTGAAAACCTTTAGCTATATTTTCAAATTTTTTTGACAAAATTTCATCGACCCTCATTAGTTTTTTTAGCAGTATATCATTATTTATTTACACTATTTTAATACAGACAATTGTCCTTGTCTTTCTTGTTGTTATCACAACATAACATTCCTGCATTTGTGTCCCTCTGGCATTCTTTATTCTTCAAGTGTATGTCAATCTGGGTAACATACAGAACTAAACCCTTTACTCAATCTACAGGAGGTAGACTGTTCTTGTTCCACTGCACATGTCTCAGGATAACTTGTCTAATCATTACCTGCCTTGTTTTCACTGAGTTCAAGTACACTTCCTGGCCTAGGGATTGAACTCACTATGTCCAAACAGTATATCATTCATCTTTATTCCAATTCCTCAGACTATCAGTTTACAATCATTAGTCATAATACAAGGTAACCAAAAAAGTTCTGTCCATTTTTTGATTAGTCATTGAATGAAGTTGAAATATATATGAAATGCGTGTAGCAATTGTTTTCAAATTCGGACAGCCAGAAGTAGAAACATCATACGTTATAAAAAACATGCGCACTGTGCTCGGTCATCAGTTATAAGCAGGACATCTGTGAGAAGGCTGCAAGTGTCTAGAGATCTCGTTCGGGGTGGTTTACTTTACGACTTCAAAGTGGGCTTATCAGCAGCTGCATCAAGTCGACGCATATGTCAAGCATTTGGGGATAGTGCTGTGGATGAACATACTGCATGGCGTTGGTTTCGAAAATTCAAGTCGGGAGATTTGTCTCTCCATGATGAGCCTTGCAGTGGACGACCACAGGTCTTGAATGACGGAGTCCTGAAGGCGGCCATTGAAGAGGACAGTAGTCTAATGTGTGGTGAACTTGCAAGACAGTTCAATGTTTCCAATGAAAGAGTTAGACTTCACCTGCACCGCCTAGGTAAGACATACAAACTGAGCAAGTAGGTTCTGCAAATGCTGTTGGAGGTCCACAATGGACAACGAGTGGCAGCCTGCATATCGCTGCTTTCTTGCCACCGTACCGTATCCTTATTCAATCAAGTGCTTACCAGTGATGAAAAGTGGGTTCTGTGTGAAACTCCCAAGTGTTCCAGACATTGGTTGTCTCCTCAGGATGCTGTCCCTCACACCGCAAGACTGCCTATGCACCCACGCAAGATTATGCTTTGTGTCTGGTGGACAGGTTATCAAGTGGTTCATTATGAACTGCTACCAACGGGCCAAACGGTCACTGGAGACCTATACTTGCAGGAATTGAAACATGTGCAACAGGCATTGTGCCAGAAGGAGCCAACCCTGGTGAATCACAAAGGTGTGCTTTTCCTCCATGACAATGCCAGACTGCATGTCGCGCAAGTGGTCAGGGATACCATTATGCAACTTGGGTGGGAGACTTTGTGCCATCCACCTTATTCACCTGACCTTGCACCATCCGATTACCACCTCTTCCACTCCCTGGATAATCATCTTTGTAGGAAATCCTTCACCAATGAAGCAGACTTGTGCAAAGCCCTCACGGACTTCTTTGCGTCAACCCCCCCCCCCCCCCCCCCGAGTTCTACCGAAAGGGCATTGAACCGCTGGAGACACATTGGCAGAAGGTGCTCGATGGCGATTACTTCAAAGACGAAATATAAGTTACACATACTGTAACGCTTTTTCTTTTTTTCCTTTAAAAACGGACAGAACTTTTTTGGTTACCTTGTATTTTCAGTTTTTATGATAAAATGTATTGTCAACCATTATAATTTTTTTGCATTGTAATCATTCATATTAATTTCAGTTACTTTTTGTTGCAACCACTCAGAACATCGGTCATTAGTAAACAACAGAGTTGGAAATAAGTTCTAAGTTGTTGCAATTAAAATTAGCATGAAAGAATTTGTATTCAAAAATTATTAATGAAAAACCTGACTTTATCATGCAAAAATGAGTAAGTTTATATAGTTACATTTGAAAATTTGCCAATTGGAAAACCACAATAAATTGTAATCTATCATGGAAAAACATGCTTTCCAATGTAAAAATGATGCAAGTTTTTGCTTAGAGCTTTAATCTGAACTTTCTACTTCTGGTCATAGTCTATTAGTCTGAATAGCTATGATGAAAAGCAGCTAAGATAAGGGTGAAAAAATATGGATACAAAATGAATAATGGTTGATAATGATTCAGTTATTCAAAATTCAATACGTCTGAAATGTTTTCTATATTCATCCATATCCTACTGATATCAGTTTAAAGTGATGCCTTCATTTTTTCTCATATATTGGGACCATTTTGCTTCAAGAAAGGGTTTTCTTCATTTCAGACAAAAACTTGAAAATTTTCCTGCATACTTCAGTGAAATTTTCACTTTCCAAAATGATGGATTATATAAGATATAAGGTAAAAAAAACATATCAGTTTAAACTGATACCAGTAGAATGTAGATTGTTATTTTGTAACTTAAGTTACCAGAACTTTATTTTATTTTATTTTTATTTTTTTCAATGTGCTTGTCAGTCCTTCCAAGATTTGTGCAGAGATCTTAAATTGTTTTTTCTAACAACATTTTTGTTCTTACACTTTGGAATTATTTATAGACTCTCGTCAGTATTTCAGAACTTCAAGCACCAAAGATACAAACTGTTTAGTATCATTAGGCACCGAACTCTTCAGATTGTTTATTTCTCTAAAATAAAATCAAACGTAGCTATAATTGATAAAAATGAATACAATTTCTTCATGCAGTGAGACAAAATTGAAAATGTTAATTTTTTGGTAAAAGCAAAAATTATTTTAATTTCTTGTGTCTTACTTGAAATACAAAACAGTTATTCTTTCTTTTACTTTGCTTTTTAATGGGTTGTTGTTATTTTGTAAAAGACCAGAAGTTACTAATGTTATTTTTAGCTATAGAAAAATGCCTTATGAACACAGCACACAATATAGTGAAGTAACTTGTTCTACATGAATTAAAGAGATGTTTGATGAATAATAAACTGGGGTCAGTCAAGACCACTGTCCTTTTTGTGCCAATTCATTTGACAACAGGAACATAATCATATTATCTGATTATTGGTACCACAGTTGTTTTTGGCAATGTTGTCACTGCAGGACACAAACTCTTTCTTGGCTTGAAAATTTGCTTGACTTCAAAAGCGCACTTCCAAAATTATTTGCGTTGAAGGTCATCTTTTATTGGCTCTGTTTGTGTCTCCCAAATAGGATGACTTTTCTTTTCTCCAATAAAAATTTATCTATTTTTGAGCAGAAAATAGAAATTGTTTCAACGAGTTTTTGGCCCTTGCCCTAAAAAATTGTCTGCTCTTCTGCTCTTGAGATACTGAAGAGGTGATGAAAGGTCAGTCATGTGTGCCCAATACTTTGAGCTTGAAAGCTTTCACTTTTCAAATATTTGTTGTACTCGGCTGACTTTGACATTAAGTCTGACATAAAGTGTTTAGTTAAGAACAAATTTACTGACAATAAGTTGTGACACAAGCACACAATTATTTTTTCCACCCAATACAAGGCCCAAGAGCCACTCAAGGAGTTACTAAATGGGATTTGTTGCAAGGGCATACAGGGCGTGAGCAAGAGGTGCATATTATGAGGATATGTATTTGCAAAATTTGAATGATCCATTTCTTGATCAATTAGTGACTTGTAATTAAAAATGGATCACTTATAATAATCATCAATGTTCACCTCAGGTGTTTGTTCATGATGAAGGACTCAAACCCTTGATCAAATAGTGACTTGTAATTAAAAATGGATCACTTATGACAATCATCAATGTTCACCTCAGGTGTTTGTTCATGATGAAGGACTCAAACCCTTGATCAAATAGTGACTTGTAATTAAAAATGGATCACTTATGATAATCATCAATGTTCACCTCAGGTGTTTGTTCATGATGAAGGACTCAAACCCTTGATCAAATAGTGACTTGTAATTAAAAATGGATCACTTATGACAATCATCAATGTTCACCTCAGGTGTTTGTTCATGATGAAGGACTCAAACCCTTGATCAAATAGTGACTTGTAATTAAAAATGGATCACTTATGACAATCATCAATGTTCACCTCAGGTGTTTGTTCATGATGAAGGACTCAAACCCTTGATCAAATAGTGACTTGTAATTAAAAATGGATCACTTATGATAATCATCAATGTTCACCTCAGGTGTTTGTTCATGATGAAGGACTCAAACCCTTTTGAAAAGCAAAATTGTTCCATAAGAAGATTATGGTTACTGTCTGGGGGTCTGCCATTGGTATTAGCCAATACAGCTTTTTTTATATCTGACCAGAGCATCACTACCTAGGTTTCCTACCAGCAACTGAATGAAATGCACATTCAGTTAAGTAAAATGTGACTGGTACTAGTTAATTGATGAGATCCAATTCTGCTTCATGATAGCACTGCAGAAACTCACCGACTAGGGATAAGACATTTTGCCACGTCCCCATATTCCGCTGATCTCTCACCCACTGACCACCACTTTTTCAAACATCTTGGCATTTTTTAAGACAATAAAAGACGTTCCATTGCAAAGAAGATACAGAAACTGCATTTCTTGTAATTTGATGGCGAAAATCAATAAATGTTCAAGGTTCCTATTTTGATTGATTGTTTAAATACATTAATTCGGGAATAAAAGTTGATTCTAAAATTGGACATTATTTTCTGAACAACCTAATAATCCTGTAAGTATAGAAATGGTTGTGGCTATGAAAACAGTTGTGGGTTGAGGTTTTATTTTCATCTTCTATCTTTTATTGCTGGTTGTGTAGGTAGAGTTGTCAGAAATAACAACAGTGATATTACAATGATATTAATTTTCAAACAGTGATATCGGAAATGTAAAAATGTCTGAGAAGAAGGAATATATTAAATATTATACAGAAAACAAGAATTAAAAAAGTCTGGGTAATAGACCAAGCATCGGTGTCTCTACTCAGATATGTATGACATCACAAAAATTTGAACAGTAACTCAATGGAGTGCTTGTGAAAAAAACACAGAACATAGTTGAAGAGCATGTTAAAAATACACTTAGCCATATTGCCCAAGAGTGACGGTTTTATATGAGTTCAACAATACGGAAAAATAAATAATATTGCCTGGAAAGCATACTGTCACATATTTTTGAATGGTACAGTAAACTAATGGATTTCAGCATCATGAAGCCTGTAGGTTTTGGAGAGGACTGTCCTTCCTCTGGCCACATGGACTGGCACTACAGAATCTTAAAGAACTGTATTAAATAACAGAGACCATACTACCTGATGACTTTCAACAACAGCAACAACTAAAATGGATAGGACATCTAACTTGAAGAGGAACAATAATGACATAATCAAGATGTGGATGTTCCACACTACATCAAACAAAAGGTTAGGAAGAACCCTCCCCCATCAATACGAGGAAGAGTGAAAACTGTTGACTAAAGAAACCAATATTCCTGAAAATGGTTTAATAAATTTCAACTGAAAGTAGCACTGCTGCTTGATTAATGAATGCTGAATGTTTTCTTGTAAGGAAAGAGCTAATATTACCATTACCATTAGAAATGAGTTAAACAGTTATTACACTTTGATCCCAGTCTGATTGCCAGAGAGTGAAGGAAAGCTTAACTCAAGTAATACTAGGTCCTTGGCAAATAAATGCTGAATCTTTCCTTGAATGGAAATAACTGATATTACCATTACTATTAGAAATGAGAACATATACTACATTTTGATCCAAGCTCAATTATCTGGGAGTGAAGAATAACACAATTCAAGCAGCACTGGCTGCTCAGCCAAGGAATGCTAAATGTTTGCTTATAAAGAAACAGCTAATCTCGCAATTACTATTAAGGTTCATTTGTTTACAAAGGTAAAGTGCTTGTTTCAGTATTTTTTTACCATAAAAAATAGCAGCAGCTAACTTGTTTAATCAAGAATTTTTATTTCAGTGACTTAATTTGTTCATTTCTTGATCATTGGTGCAAGGACATGGGCTTATTTGGTTGTGAGTCATTACTCTGAGCCACTGTTCTACTGAATAAATCTTGTTTTCATGACTTTACACATTTTATTATGTATGCACCATAATACTTTGTTATATTCCCACATATACTATAATATAGATATATCAGTTACTGAGGGCTACCCTATATATATAGATGTTTTTTGAAACTTTGTGTATTGAGTGTATATGAATAAAGAAAGAAAAATATTTTATATTCAACTAGCACATTGGCACAAAAACAGGTCTGTCACCAGAGTACATTCTGATAGAATGGGAGGAGCAAATGTTCACTTCTTTGTATGAATTTGGTATGGGAGAGCAGATCAATAATGATTTGAAGATTTTGCAACATTCCGCAGAGAATGTCAACTATGTTTCATCAGTTTTTGTCAAATTTGTAAGAGTGTCTATCTCCGAAACCCTTTTAATAATATTTCCATTGACTCAGTGTTAATGACTGCTATCTTACATTTTCTGTAAATATTTAACTTTTGTGCATTATCTTTTCTTTTTAATGCTGTCAACATGAATACAGTATTATTTAGATTGATTGCATAGTTTTGATAACTCCAATAAATGTTTGGATTTAACAAAAATTATGAGATAAGAAATACATTTAGTGTTTCATATTGAAATGACTTCCTTCTTTCAGAATTCAAAAACATCTGATGAATTATTAGCAATTATTCAATTGGAAAGTATCATGAAAAATATTTAACCCATTAACTGCAAATAAAATGAATTGCAAACATTCTATGTTTCAACTGCAGGTGACAGTAATCAAAACAGTAGTGGTTTTATGGCTCAAATGTGAATGATAGGAATTTCAGCCATGACAGTTTTATGGCTCAACAGCAGGTGACAGCAATCAAATCTATAGCTCAATTGTGAATGACAGCAATTTCAGGCATAACTGTTCTCTGGCTCAACTGTGAATGACAACAATTTCAGCCATATCAGTTCTATGGCTCAACCATGAATAACATCAGTTTCAGCCATAGCAGTTCTATGACTCACCTGTAACTGACAGAACTTACAACTGTGGCAGTTCAATGGTGCAATTAGGCTTATATAAGTACAACTCACTGTGAATGAGACAAATTTCTATATATTTTATGTCATATAGAGGAATTGACAACTGGTCTGCTTCTTTTGTACTTAATGGGTTAACTGTTGAATTGAGGAAATATAATTTTGACAGTAGGCTAGGATAAGAATTGAACACACTTTATTATTCTTTAGATAAAATCTTGTTTACTCCCTGATTTTTTTTGGATTGAAGCCATTTTTGATGGAAGAGGTAACATTTTGTTTTTATGCTTGTGTGTACTTAGAACAGACTGAAATTTGCAATCTATTTAAGGCAGCATGTCTGCAGATAAGTTTAAAATGAAAACAAATAAGAAAAACAAGCTGACACTGATTGGATAACAGGAGGAAGGATATATATATATATATATATATATATATATATATATATATATATGAGAGAGTTGTGAGTAAATAATGTCAAATATATACATTAATGTTCATATCATCCAGAACATATTTTCTCATGGTTCCTTTCATCTATAAATACTACATAAGTTAGATGCAGGTTTCAATATGCGGTTAACATGAAATGTGTGTATATGTTGATCTATACATATAACGTTTATTTGCATATCGTAATATAGATTGAAATACGAAATTTTTTTTTTTTTTTAAATACACAGCAGATATATATATATATATATATATATATATATATTTCTCTGATGTCTACAAATGTTAAATTTATTGGTTATATGTATTTGCGTAAACTAATTGGTAAGACAGGGAAACAGGTTCAATTCCTGTCAGGAGGTGTATTTTCTTTAGCAAAACCTATTAATCTCTAGGCAGGTAGACATTAATTTCACTACTTAAACAAAGAAATGTATGTGTACTCAAACACATGTATCCAACTTATATATGAAGTACAGTGTATGTGTGTGTCCAAGCAACTCATCTGCTCCCACTGGTCTGAATTCAATGATTCATAGCTCATTCAAAAGCCCTAGAAAAGTTAGGTGCAGGGAACGATTTTCGTTGAGCTCAAATGCAAGTTTGCCAGATTTTGTGAGGTTAAAATTATATATTAATATATTATACTAGACATTATCATTGCTTTCATGGTTCAAGGGGAGTAACTCTTATTTTCCTTTTGTATCTAAAATTGCAGTGCACGTTTTATTATAATATTTTCTGCACTATATAAGACAATATTCATAAACTGAACTATTTTTGATATGAAAAACAATCCTCAAGTAAAAGAACAATAATGAAGGACAGTTAATTAATGAAATACACTTTTTTAAAATCAATATGCAAAATATGTTAAACCTGAAAAGTGATATTTCCTAGAAGTAGATAATATATATAATACAGATATGGAGCTTTTAGTGTGTAAAGACCTCTCTTGAGGGGTTTACACATTTGGATACTTACCAGTCACAGGGATCTGTCCATGTGCTGGTAGGATCACAGCTTGGACCAGCTAAGACAAGCTATGTTCAGCTAAGACCAGCAGCCTGAGTGAAGACACTTGGGTCCTCACGTTAAAAACTGAACTTGTGTCACAACCTGACTCAGTGGGTGGGTTCAAGTAAATATAGTGTGTGATTTGTAACACCCTATTTATCATCTCTTAGTTGTGAATCTCTTTCTTTGGGCAGAGTCACAACTAAGTAAAATTATGGGAAGGTGCAGGGCCCCTTCATTACACTAGAGAGAGAGAGATCGGTGCATGCACCAAGGCCAGCATAACCGACAGTTGCGAGGCTCAGGAATTTTTGTTCCTAGCCCAGGTGTATGCACTCGGGCTCCCCACATTAAACCGACCTTGTGTCACAAGCTGACCTCGTTGGGGTGGGGGGGGGGTGAGTAAATACAAATTACTATAAAATAGAGTTGGAGGACTTTTTGACACAAGAATTCATGGGAGAATTAAGCTCCAATTTCGCATTTATTCATATAGAAGTCACTCCTATAGTATAGTTACTTCAGAATAATGTGGTTTGAGGAATCGATTAAATATTATTCATATTCGCTCTTTATTATTTTTGAATACATCCAATGGCTAAGTCGATATTTGGTAACAAAGTTGAAAAATCCTGATTTTTAACCTCACAGCGAATGCATTTTCACTCATGAGCTTGCGAGTGACTGGCTAGTAAAATATAATATTTAAAGCCATAAGAAACAATAAAAAATACCATTAATTACTTAAAAATTAAATATATCTGATACAAAGATTAAAGTTATATATATATATATATATATATATATATATAAAATATAAAACTTTAGTGTGTCCATCATCTTGTCTATGCATGTATTTGTATAAATGTAGAACGGAGTGCATGTATGTATCATAGTCTACTTTTAACTCAGTGTTTGCTTTCTGCAGCCCATGCCAGTTCCCTACCTTTCTCTCCTCCAACCTGCTGCCAAACATTGGCTTAATCACTTGTAGCCATTGGTAATCCCTTAACCTGTGCATGTATGTTTTGGACACAACTCCAACTGCATGCTACCAGAGAGACTTGAAGAAATATTGACAAAAAAAGACAGAATCATGGACACTCAGGAGAGAAAGGATTTCTTGTCTCAAAATAGCTTTAAGGGGAAAACCACAATCCAACCAAAAGCAAAAAAAAAAAAAAAAAAAGAAAAGAAAGAAAACTCAAATTAAAAGACTTATCTGACATGGAGCTTAATGGAAAAGCATTAAAACAATGACCTTGGCAAGTTGGACGTGCATTAAGTTTCTTATAGTGGCCTAAGTATAATTATTTTTTCCCACCCCCTAAAAAAACTGTCTGGAAAAGTTCCAGTATTTTAATATAAAATGGGGGATCAGTTTTGAACCTGATTGAAAGAAAAACTGCTCATCCACTTAATGTCTGTTATTAATAAATAGGCATTTGCAAAGTTGGAATTTTCTAGTTTCGTGCACTTATTAATTCTCAGGATAATAATTAAAGAGGTAATGTTTTCTTCGTCATTTCGGTATTTATTCTTAACTGTAATTAAGTCCTGGGATCTTACACTCTGAACATAGTTTTCTTAAAATTCAATAAACTGACCTTTAGTATATCATGATGCCAGATAAGGGGCAGAAGTTTATTCTGCACCAGTCTATCAAGTGGGAAGGGACCAGTGACTAAGGAAATGATCTTTAGTAGTTGAAAATAAAACTTCAACTTGTAAAACTAGTTGGAAATTAAGAATCTTTTCAGCCATGAAGCAAAACAGTTAACAGTCAGTTTTTATATGAGAACATAAACTATGATTTTAATTCAAACAAGATTGTCCTTTCTGCAGAGGAACTGGATAAATGCATTCTTTTTCTGGTCCAGACAAAGCAGGTTAAAATTCATTGAATTTTTTCACATTTCTAGTGATTTTTAAAAAAATGCACTAATGATAATGTAAGTGCATATGTTTATTTGACAATCACAACATTATCAAGACATTTTGTGCTTCATTTGTCAGATACAAGTTCTATTGCATATCTAAAAGCATATTCCTGTCCACCTTCACAATACAGGAAAATACTTGTTGACAACATCAGTATACTAGACCATGAAAATAATAAAGAAAAACTTCAAATTCTCGAGGACTTTTATATCAAAAGCAACGAAACAAAACTCAACAAAGTTCATTACAAATATAGCAACAACTTATTAAAGTGCATATAACATTAATTACCGTTTTACATTTCTACCAATTCCTAGTCAGCTCCCTTATCGTGGAACATTTGATTTGTAAAAAAAATTCCATAACTACAACTGGTAAATTGGAAAAAATACTAAAACAGCCATAATAAAGTGTGTTTTCACATGTTTTTAAAAATCACAATAAAATGCAGATTTTATAACAGTTAGAATAAGTTTGTCTTTCTAATTTACTCCTGAACACTTGATCTTGGAAAAGATAGAAAGTACTTGGGTTAAAAAAAACTATGGTATCTTGATGAATTTCATCTTAACATCAAGAAACTGATAACAGTACAAAAATAAGTAGACACGATATGTCTATATTATCCAATGAAAATTGTTTTAATGAAGATATGCTACCTATCTATATATATATATATATATATATATATATATATATATATATACACATACACTGGACTCTCCCATTGTTTTTAACATATGAGGATATAGACAGACTACTCGCACATATGATTTGATTATTATGTTGAAGGCTTGTTGAGAACTAACCACACTTTTTGGTAGAATCAAATACAGAGTACTGGTTCACATAGTGTGGCACGATGTCCACAAATGACCCTCCTCATGTTTTGAATCCAGAGCTCTCCTTCTCCAAGACCAGTTGCCATCCAAGTCTATCCTGTTATTTACCCATGGCTGGGGGGAGATTTATGCCTTTCCCAAAGTTATTTGCATGTAAGTGAATGTAATGAACTCAACTGGAATTCAAACTTGGCCCTTCGATTCCTCACTCTGTGCCAGTATCCATTATTCTACTGTCCCTCCAGATATATTGTGGGGAATATAAGTCATCAATCTTTCTTCTTCTTTTTTGTGCCCTGTCCTTTCACGGCCCTCCACATCCTCCTGTCCCTTGTAGCTCTTAATAAGCTTTGTCTTTTTGTTATTTCTTATGGACCCAGTTCTACCATCCATTAAGAATGCCACACATTGCTTTCCTCTGTCCTTCTTTCCCTCTATATGCCCTGTGAGTATCATATTTTCCAAGCCCTCCTTTCTCATTACGTGCCCCAGAAACCTCCACTTTCTTTACTTGATGTTTCCTTTTTGTTCTTTCCATAACCTCATCATTGCTCATATGTTCAACCCATGGTATCCTCAGCATCTTTCTGTAGAACCACATTTCTGCTGCTTCAAGTCGCTTTATCTCTGAGGTGATTGTACAACATTCACTGCCACACGGGAGAACAGAGTAGATGGGATTTTTTGTTAGCTGGTTTAGTATTATTTCTTTTTGATGTTATTTCCATGTGATATGTATTGAGGAGAGAGGAAAAAGACCACCAGGGCTCCATCCTTGGTCCTTTTCTGTTTTTAATCTGGCTTAATGACCTTCCCAATAACATCAGCTCTCAACTTGGCATCTATGCTGACAACACTACCATTTACTTCTGATTGATAGTAAGGCTGATCAGTCCAGCAAGGTCAAAATGGCAGCTGATGTCCAAAATAACCTCAAAACTGTTGCTAACTGGGGCAAAAGATGGCTTGTGCATTTTAATGCCTCCCAAACTAAACTTCTATCCATTAATCATCTGAAGGATCCATCTCTGCCTTCCATCAGCATGGCTGATGCTATCCTCTAAGAAAGTGACTCATTGTGCCTTCTCAGTCTAACATTCTCAACTGACATGAAGTGGAAAGACTACATTGAATCCATTGCTAGATCAGCTGCTAAGGAAGTTGGTTCACTGTGTCGAGCAAGACAATTTTTCTTTCTGGAATCTATCTTGCATATCTATAAGTCTACCATTCATCCATGCTTACAATATTGCTGCCGTATATGGTCAGGTGCCCTTGCTATTTTCCTGGAACTCCTTCATAAGCTCTAAAGAAGAATCAGCAATATTATTGGTTCTGATCTCACAGCTCGGCTTCAGTCACTTGCCCACTGCCATAAGGTTGCCTCTCTGTGTCTTTTTTTATAAAAACCTTCATAGTAATTGTTTGGATGAGCTCTACACCATGGTACCTAGACTGTATGAATTTAAGTGCGATATTAGACTAGCAGCGAGATCTCATCAATTTACAGTTGAGCTAGCTAGATGCAGCTGTAACTTCTATGCTAACAATTTCTTATCCCACACTTCTTGCTTGTGGAACTCCTTCCCAGCTTCATGCTTTCCATCTTTAATCTGCAAAAATGTAAATGCAATGTTCATCACTATCTACAATCCTCCTGATTTCCTCATTACTAATGTTTCTGTTCCTAATTCCTCCACACTGTGTAGCGCCTTGCATGTTAGTGGCAGTACTGCCTTGCTTGGGGTGATACTGAGTAAAAAAAATACCAAGTATTAAGAATATAGTAACTAGGGTCCACAAATTGGAGGAGAGAGTTATCAATGATAATGTTCTAACTTTAAATCTGTAGTTATCTCCCTTTAACCTTCACTCTGTTTTTTATGTTTTTAAATGAACTTTTTATCACATAAAATTTGGTGAGGTGTGAGCAAATTTTCAATCTGTTCACAGACATATATACATGATATATGTATACTAGATTCCTTAGTTTTTTTTTGTTTTTTTTTGTTTTTTTTTTTAGCGTATCCCCCCAAGCAAGGCTGGAGGCCACTATCATGCAAGGGGTTATAGAGCGGTTGGAGGAAGAGCAGATAGGAGTGGTAAAGGAGAGGATGTGGAGAAAGAGAAAGACAGTGGATCGATCAAGGCAAGGGGGTTACAGAAGATTTGGAGCGAGAGCAGATAGGAATGAAAGGTAAAAGGATGTGGAGATGGGAAGTGGATAGATCAAGGCAACTGGAGATGTCGATTGACGCTACACTTAAACCGTTGGAGATTGTATTTGTCAGGGAAACAGTAATAGGGAAGGGAGTTCCACAGGCGAGATGTGCGAGACATGAAGCTATTGGAGTAGAAGGGACGTCTACATCTAACAGTTTCAACGGTGAAGGGGTGGGAACGGGATGCCAGCCTCGTAGGACGTTTAAATTCATGAGGCCTAGGAACCAGCGAAAGCTGGGTGAACAATGGTAAAAAAAGAAATGTACAGTATTGGTTGCTTAGTTACATCAAGGATGTACACCTAGTCCTCTACAATGGAAAAATGGACTCAGCATCACAAGATGCAGATCAGTTTTTAAAGGATGTCGGTGGGTGAATCAATCAATAAAAGAAAGATGTGAGTGCAGATGAACGTAGAATATACATACACAAGACAATCGAATAACAAGAAGTTATATAAATGCCCAACTTATGAGCAGAGAAAGAGAATCCTTCATGCCCTTGCAAGAAGAATATTGAACGTTCAAAGAAAGATCTGAAACAGCATGCTCTCAGTTCACCTGCATTCACTTCTGCTCTCAATTTGACCAACATTTATTTAAGCCCAGAAAAACAATTATTTTATGTATAAAAAATTTAGACTCATATTTTTATCAGATGTTCATAGTAAAATAAAAATTACAAATTGAAATTTTAACTTTTAAATTCATTGGACATATTAGGGTTAGAAATACAATTTATTCATACTGACTGTTTTTCTTTGTTAAAATAACTTTGTAAAACGTGCTGTTGAGTTTCTTTAGACGTCTCTTCTACTCCAATAGCTACATGTCTCGCACATCTCACCTGTGGAACTCCCTTCCTTATTCCTGTTTCCCTCACAAATACAATCTCCAACTATTTAAGTGTAACGTCAATCGACATCTCCAGTTGCCTTGATCTATCCACTTCCCTTCTCCACGTCCTTTAACCTTTCATTCCTATCTGCTCTCGCTCCAAATCTTCTGTAACCCCCTTGCCTTGATCGATCCACTATCTTTCTCCACATCCTCTCCTTTACCACTCCTATCTGCTCTTCCTCCAAACCTTCTGTAACCCCTTGCGTGCTAGTGGCCTCCAGCCTTGCTTGGGGTGATAAGCTTAAAAAAAAAAAAAAATGTTACTTTAATTTTAAAAAGTTTATTATTATAGATTAGCTGGAGGTCTACAGTATGCTTCAGCTCAATCTTTAACACAGTGAACTTGTATTTGGTGCACAGTGACTCAACAAATTTGCTGTCAAAAGAAAGGAACTTAAGGTAGGCCACAGTAAATTCTTCAGCTGTTGAGCCAACAAAGACTAAAATGAAGTGAAGATCTCAAATCATTTATATAGAAGGGAGAGAAATCCCCAAATAGAGTGAAAATAAAGAAATTGGCCAAATCTAAGCATTGAAACTTTCCCTCAACCTCTGGCCAACACAGACTTAAAGACAGGTTCCATTTGATTCCCTTGGATAGCATTACAAGTATTATTTTCCATATTAGTCATGCATAACCAGTTATCTGTGTTTGCACAGCTTTCGTCTGCCAGGACACCACTTCCAGGCAAAATATTTTCCACGCTTTGTACACAGATATTTTTTTTTTTTTTTTTTTGCTTTCATTACTTGTTTGCTCTTTTTTATTTTTTTCCTCTTCAGAGAATTTCTCGTTGAATGTGTCACTTAGAAATGGCAAATAAGTGGTTTTCTGATGACCATAAGTCACTCGAAATATGAACAGCATTGGTACACATTGTTTTATGACCAACAAAGAGGGCAGAGCTTAAACAGAGAATCCATAAAAAAAAGAGGAAGGAAATTTATAAGAGAATTTAAAGGACAATAAGAGGTCACATTCTAATCTCTTCATAAACACACTGCAAAAGTTATTGTGCTTTTATAAACGGACATTTTCATTGGAACTTAAACAATAGCTGATTGGCTAGAATTTTGAACTGATAACCTCAAATTATTATCTCTTTGCACTTGCAAATTTGGCTTATGCATAACAGAGGAGTTCATATTTTCATTTATCTGCAAGAATTACCTTGGATTAATAAAATCTGTTATTTTTCTATGGATTTTTAAGGATCATGAATTATGTCTCAACAAAAATCAAACTTACGAAAATATTTTAGGTAATTTTAGTATTAAGTAAATAAAAGTGTTGTGTAATGGTTTTTGCAAAAGAAAATGAAGTCGGTGAGCCAAGTTCAAATTCTAGCCTTGTCTGTTACATACATTACGCTGCTCTGTGGAACAGACTCAGAAGAGGATGTTTTCCCAATCACTACAATTTTGACTTGTTCAACTTTTATTTAACCATTATCTTCTCCACATATCTGCATAAACTATACCACTTACTCTGTAACTCTCTACCTTGACTGACTCCCAGGACTTGTACAAGGTGAACATAACTGTGTGAAAAAAAAAAAAAAATTTTTTACATTAACACGGGAAGGTCATGAATTCATCTTTCTCCTAACTATGGGTTAAATAGCAGGACATACTGCACTCTTTTGCCTTTGATGACAGCCAGTCTAGCGGAAGAACTACACTGTTTTTAAAAGTGCTATGAAGGTAATTGGAAACAATTTGTTTTCTGAAGAAACAACCATGACAGTGTACAGATAATAGAGAAAAGGAATCTGTGGAGAGCCATCATCATCTCCATCCTCAAGAAACAGGACAGTACAAAATAAAAGGTTTTTAGAATTGGCAGGTAATAAGTTGATAAAAATACCAAAAAGAAATGTTTCCATCATTAACTGTTATAAATATCTTTCCAATTCTTACCATTTTTGTTGGTCAGCTATGCTGTATTCATAAACTTATATATATATATATATTTCTAAAGAACTAATGGATTTATTTTTAATCCAACATTTATATTACATCAAGAAATTTTCGTAAAGAAAATATGCTCTCTGGTAAAGATTGAACATGTGTGTGTCCCCCTCCCCAAACAGTAAAGCACACAGGATCAAACAGGAGTTTCTCCTACACGGGGACACAGGTTCTGTTGGTTTACTAAGATAGATGTCATACAGACTGTTTAACAAATAAAAATGTCACACTATTTCAAATACAAAGTGTCCACTATAATAATGTTTGAAGTAATATACATATATATGAATATCATGTTTAATAGACTACTGGAAAAATTTACCTGCTTATACATTATTTACATTACAAATTAAATGTTTATACGTTTATATACATTAGAAATTAAGTGATGAAGGCTGGAGTGCACAATAGCTGAAACATGATAACAACAAAGATGTGGACAATAATGTAAATAATGGTAACTCCTCATCACAGAAATTCAAATGCTGCAAAGATTTTGAGCAATTCTATCTTGATTGATGGCCACAGTTTCTTGACGTTTGTCAGTGTTTGATCGTGTGTGTGGATAGGAAAAGTGACATTGCATAACTACTTGATTGGTATCATATCAAGTGAGAATTGTGACCACATTATTCATTGGATGTCTCCAGGCTGCTCCTAAAAACCAAAAATCTTAAACACTTTGGATCCTGTGACACAGTTCCTTATTCTGCTGGAATTTTTAGAGGTACATGAATTGATTCAAATTGTCATGAAGTATAGAAATCATTGGTCAGTTTAGGCAGCCCGAACCTGTGCCATATAAACATAAACCATACTATGATGTGACAATAGCCTCAAGGAGTCTGTGCTACAACCAAAACAAACCATCAGCCTAAAATAATTAGAACCATGACTCTTCAGATTATAATGTACATTGTTTCATGTCCCTACTTTTTCAATTTCTGATGAAGGCTGGAGTGCACAATAGCTGAAACATAACAACAAATATGAGGACAATAAACATGTTAGATTTATTAATGTTTCCTATTAGTTCTTTATCTTATCATCCTGTCAAATTCTGATCCATATTTGATCTACATTTGATCTTTAACTCATATATATATATATATATATATATATATATATGAGATGTCAGTGTTTCGTGGATGGTCATCAATGGCTCTTGCTATAAAAAATAAAAATAAGTAAATCAAGTTTGAATTCAAGTTGAAAGTCTTGATGGTTCACTTTACACTACTGGTCTTGAGAAAGTCATGAATCCACTTCTCCCTATCCTCTGTCCTATTGTCTGATTAACAAACAAAATATCCCATCACTGCCAAGCCATGTCAGTTGATGGAGGTGAGAGAGGAAGAAAGCGGACTTGGACAAATAACTTTTCTGTAAATACTGTCCAGGCAGTAACAACCAATATCAATTATTCATATATATATATGTGTACACAAATGCATACTGTCAGATTTTATTATGTAAAGTAATACTTTTGCAATAACTTGGGTGTTAATCAACTGATGTCAGTAAAAATTTCAGTATGTACAGGGTGCAATGGGTAAATTGTTGCCATTTTATAGTTTTAATTTTGCACATGTGCGTTGTTTTTGATTTTGTTGACTGCTCAGTATAGTAGCATCAGTTGGTCACTATCTGTGAGAAAAAGACCACCATGACAGAATTCTCTCCACCAGAAATTTTGCAATCGCATGCTGTACTGCTTGGCATTCATTCTAGATGCTCCAATACGAACATTTCAGAGTGTTTGGGTGTCAATCTGAGGACAGTGCATAGGATTCGGAAACAAAAGTTGGATGAGTCTAATGGTGATTACAAAGGTATGGCAGCTTGGAAAACTCACTGGTTGTTCTGATAAGAACTCCTGAATTTGTTGGTGAGGGCCTCACACTCAATATGGAGGCCTACATCAAGTGCCTTGAGTGCTGCTCTGGGTCAAGAAGGTGGCTGCTGGAAGATCCTATGTCTGGCAACAGGACTTTGTACCATACCCCACAAGCAGGAGAACCCAGTCATTGTAATCAGACAATTATACTTCTTATATTTGGCCACCTAGCTCCCCAGACTTTTATTATTATGTGTGTCCTGAACTTGAGGGTAAAACTGAGATGAGGTCAGCAGTTTGAAGGGAAGCATCTTAAGGAAAATACAACTGACATCGAGGAGATAATTCTAAGGAGAGAAAAAAAAAGTAAATGTTTAACCCTTATCTTTCTTTCTTTCAAATGCCATGTCCCTTCAGGTCATGTGATTATGACTCTTCAATGATTCCTGTTATTGATTATATGCTAATTGCCATACATTCTTAGATAAAATAGTTTCCTGTTGCTTTCTTCAAAGTTTGAAATTCACAGTTCTTCTCTTAGAGCGTCTTGGGTATGACGATAAACTACGTCCAGCAGCGGGGCCTCTGATTGAGAGGCTTTCGGGGACGTGGAACCACCTCTTACTTGCTGATGTTCCCGGTTCTGCCCTGACATGGGGTGGTGGCACCTGTTGGGGTCCCAGCTATGGGCAAGTCGTTGACTCTGAAACTGAGGTAAAGGACATTATGGAGGTGTGAAAATGGGTTTTAATACCAGGAGTGCTTCGTACAGGGTTGTTGCCAGGGATAAATTTTTGAAGAAAAAAATGTATTACCAGCAATGCGTTTTTGAAGGGGTGTTGCCAGCTACATGTTTTTGGAAAAATAATGTTACTAGCTATACATTTTTTTATGAAAAAAATATTAACAGAAATAGATTTTTGACAAAATAAAAATATTACCAGAAGAAAAAGGTGTTGGCATTAAATGACCCATTGAGGTTGATATGTCGTAAAACAAAACAAACCAAACCAATCTTCTCTTAGACTGGTTCTCACCCAAAGCTCAAGACCCCATTGTAGCCTTCTTTTTAACCCATAGCTGGAGGCTGAGAAACAACATTCATGTCTTTCCCAAGAGCATTACTACAAAAGTGAACAGAGCTTCATTCTCCTTTCCATACTGATGGCTGTTACACCATCCACACCTTACTCTCCTTTTCTTTTCTGACAGCATCATTTTGGCAATGATGCTGTCAGTACAAATATTATATATCTGTATCAATTTATAATTTTCAAATATAAAATCTGTATCACTCTTTCCATTCTTTTAATTATTAAACCACTGCCATCAACCTAGTGTTTATTATTTCTTAATGCCATCAACTTTGTTATTTCATGGATTATTGAATCTGCTAAAATAACTTAGAGAGTTAATCCACTTGCTGTTTAGGCTGTTTAAACATCTCAAAGATTCTTAGCCAGATCTTTGCAAAAGGATTTCCATGCTACTAATCTTCAGAGTGTTTTGTTAACCTTGCCAGAAGTAAGAATGTCGAAATGTCCATTGGTTAGCGTCTAGCCCAGCCAGGCTGACCATTTCTTGATACTTGGGTGAATCTTTGTCCACTTACATTTGTAACAAATTAGCAAAGGCCAAAAATGCATTTAGAACTTTCGCCCTGTTGATTATTTACCTAGTTTCACATCACAAGAAAACCATGTTGAAAATCTTTTACCATATCAAGTGTACAGAATTCAAGCTTTATTCATTAATATAACATGTACAATCATGACTCTCCCCAATTTCCTGTCTTTTGTTGCTCTACCTTTTGACCCTTTATCATCCCTCCTTGTTCTGCCATTCAGTCCCTCAAAACACATTAAATACGTTATACACTGTTTTTCCCCTGCTTCTCATGTCTTTAACATATCTTGTGAGTGTCTAATTCTCCAAGCCTTCTTTTCTCATTATCTTTCCTATTTTCCTTAAAACTTCTGCATTATTCTAGTTGCTATCTGAAAAAAAACATAGCAATTTGTTCCTCACTACTTATGAGTAAAATAAAAAAAAATATAACTTCAGTTAGCGAGCTTCGTTAAATAAATGGCAGAACAAGGTTTAGGAAAGATAATCAAAAGACAAAATTTATTAGGAGCTACAATGGACAGGAAGTTGTGGAAAACCATAATTACCAACATTCTAAAGGGATGCAGCACATAGAAGAATAACACTTTGGTTACTCTGAATGTACTGGTGTATCTCTAAAAGACTTAGATTGCCTGCTGTTGACATATACATACTTTTTCCAGATCCTCTGAAATGTCCGTCTGTAGCATCTGTAATATTAAGCCAGCATAGACATAGCAATTTACAATACAATCTATTTTGTGGCATTTTCATGACATTGTTTGCAGGATGTGTCATTTAACGTAATCTACACTGCAGAATATCCAATCAAAATTAATAATAGCAATGCTCATGAGAAATTGCCTTGAATGTCTTTATAGTCATTTATTTCCAGTAAATAGCAATTTTATATTTTTCCCAGAAAGGGTCAGTATAGCCAGGCAACAATTTTATAAGAATTCAGCAGTGACAGTGTTACATCAAGTATCATCATTCTTAATTTTTGACCAGCAAATATTATTCTTATTGCCAAGTTCTCAATCAGATACCCTATGATATTTAAAGGCAGTTGTGTGTAGTTGAAATAAAGGAAAATAACTTAAACTTAAATTCTATATCCCAGTAACTTATAGTCATATTATTGTTCGATTCCCCTATATGTTCATGTCACATTTCTTCAATTCCAATTTAGCTCTAATGGAAGCAATAAACTTTTTCCAATAGTTCTCTGGGGCATACTCTATCGAAGGCTTTTGTATAATCTATTAAACATAGGTACACACCCTTCTGCATTTGTATTACTCTTTCTAATATCATTCTGAGCATAAATATTGCATTCCTTGTTCCAGTGTCTCTTACAAGCCTGCACTATTCTTGTCCTATTTCTGGTCTAAATCTGATGAACGCTATGTCTATCAGAATACGGATGATAAGTTTTTCTTATATGGCTCATTAGGCTGATTGTTTGATGAAGTTTACATTCACTTACACCTGGCTTCTTAAGTAGTGCTATAAAAATGGATCTACTTAGTCCTTCCTGTATATCACCACTGTTGTATATTTCATTTATTATTTCTGTAATCTTGTCAGTGCTGAAATCATCTGAACCTACCAATATCTCTATTACAATTCAATATGGTCCTGCTGCTTTGCTTTTGTTCTGTCTGGCTAGTGCTGATGTCACTTCAAATTTTAATATTTCTGGTCTGTTCAATATTTTTGTATTGCTGTGGAATAGTTCTCCAATGTGTTTGTTCCATCTCTGAACTATTTTTTCTTCCTGTAATATCAGTGTCCCTTTCTTGGATCTTAGATTTCCTGTTGATGAGCTTGTCTTTCGTCCTGTTAGTTCTCTTATTCTTTTATGCATATCTGTATTATCTGCAATACAAATTCTTTCTGCTTTTGCACAATTTTCATTGAGCCATTCCTCTTTAGCTCGTCTGCAATTATTTCTAATTTCTTTGTGCAGTGTCCTATATTGTGTGCCATGCCTTGACATTGTTTTTGTTTCCTTCATCATGTTGAAAATATTTCATCCATTCCTTTTTTTTCCTTTGTCTTCTTTTCTTTATGATGACCTCTGATGTTACTAAAGCTGCTCTTAATTTATCACACTTCAAGGTTTCATTCTCATGTTGTTCATTGTATCACTGTCCATATATTTCTTCTTCACATATTTCAGTGCTGCCTTGTTATTCTTCAATTACTTGATTTTCACTCTAAGTTTACATAGCACTGGAAGGTGGTTGCTCCCGCAGTTGACATCTGGGTATGTTTTGCAGTGTAAAACTGCATTCCTGAATCTCTTACTGATAATTAAATAGTTGATTTGATTTTTTGTTTCCCCTCCCAGGCAACTTCATATCCATACACATCATGGGCAATCTTGAAACTAAGTTTTGGCTGTTGCCTGATAATGCACATTTGGACCCCTTTTAATTTGTGGTTATTACAAGTACCTAGTTATAATTTCTCACCTATCTCTCCATCTTTCTTATTGCCTACTTTGGCATTCAGAACCTGGACATTGTCGTAAAACTATTCAATTTATCCTTCTGTATTTCATGCTGTCGGTACATATACAACTATAATAGATATGTTGTAATATTTCCATTTCAGTTTAATTAAAAGAATTCTTTCAGGTAGTTGATAATATCTTAAAAGACATTTCTTCACGTCTGGGTCTAATATCAGCGCTACTACCCTCTCAGTTTCTCTCTGTCTGTAAAAATGACCCATTCTTGGACACAACTTTGAACAAAATGTATTTGACTGATGAAATTTCCATTGTTTGCCCACCTTGTTTCATGTATTCCTAAAATATTAACATTTAACTTATGCATTTCTAACTGACCACATTGATTTATTGTTCTGACATTCCATGTTCCAAGTCTTCCTTTTCAAAGAAGTCTAACCTCCTTTACAGTCTTGAAATTATTTTAGGAATAATACTGTTCACTCTCTGTGATGATTTCTTTGTACTTCAGTACTATTAGGTGTCTAATACAAGGGGGAATCGTCCTGGGTATGACGTTAAACTGCATCCGAGTCCTGGGTAAACTACATCCAACAGCAAGGCCTCTGATCAGGAGGTTTTGATGAGCGTGGAACCACCTCTTAATTGCTGATTTTCCCAGGTCCACCCTGACCCGGGGTGGTAGCACCTGTTAGGGTCCCAGCTATGGGCAAATAGTGAAATCCCAAGGTGTGTCCACGTCCTGGGTATGACGATAAACTACATCCGCGTCCTGGGTATGACGATAAACTATGTCCAACCAAAAGGCCGTCGATCTGATCAATCGGCTGGTCATGTCATGCCCCATCACATCTAACCCATCCCAAAACAACTACAACTTACAATTAACTTTCCCTCACAAACCCTACACTAAATATACTAACACCTTACCCCTAAAATGTGATGGGAAACAATGATGTTGCCAGCTATACGTTTTTGATATATCTAGTAAATACTGTATCTGGCATTAAATAACCCATAGTGGTTGATATGCCATAAAACCCCAAACAAACAAACAAACAAGGGGGAAGGTATCAATAATTGGGGTGGTCAGAAGTTTTTTGCAATATGTAAGAAATGAGGAAGGTCTAAATAAAAATTGATTCAAAGGTGTGGAATTAATAAATAGAACGGACTTAATAAGTTCAAAGATGTTGGAATATTACTTAAAAATAAATATATGTCCCCTCCCCAAGTCTATTAGGCATCTAAGCATTTACTATTATAGATTCTCTTCTTCTGTTTGCCCTGTCCCTTCAGGTCATTAGTGATCATGGCTCTCCACAATTCCCTCTCATTTGCAACTCTTAGTAAATTTTGTCTTTCTTGCTCACAGCTTGATATACTCTCATCAGGGCTGGATTATCTTTTTGGCTTGAATAGGCTGCAGCCTGGGGCTTCTCAATCTTTTATAAAGCAATGATTTTAATTTTCTAGATGTTATAACTTCTGAATAGTTTCATAAACTGAAATGAAATCAATATGAGAAACTCAAATTTATTATGATTTTAATTGTTTTATTGTTATAATGCTGATTATAAAAAATCTGTTTTTTTGCTATAAGGCATGGTGGAGTAAAGGATAGCGGTTCGGATTGAGGAATCAGAGAGCCGAGTTCGAATTCCAGTCAAATCCATTACATTCACTTACGTGCTAACACCCTTGGGAAAGATATGAATCCTCTTCTTCTCTCTTCAGCTATGGGTAAATAGCAAAACAGACTGGGTTCTATAGCCTTGGATGGCAACTGGTCTACCATAGAAAGAAATGGCAACCTACTGCAGGAAAAAAATCCGCCTCGTTAGTCATGTATTGAAAGATACATCATGTATCACACATGGCACATCACTGACTGTGTTGAAATCTGTGCCAACTTGGTTTGCAATAACTAGTAAATAGTAGTACTTCTTCAAAAATATTTTCATTAAAAACATAAGAAAACTATTCTAGTTTATTTAAAGAATATATCAGGTGTAAAATATATTCAAGATGAGTGCAGGTGAGTTAGGGGATGGCTCCATAATTTCATAAGTGCAGTGGTCACAAATGTATTAATCCAGCCTTGACTTTCATAGTTTTTTTTCTGTTCAGTCCTCACTAGTTGATATACTGTCAAAGAATTTTTTTTACTTTAATTCTGTAAAACAATTTAACAGTGATTCTTGTATAATGTGAAAATCTCATGAAAGCCATTTGATGTTGTGAAACATTAAATGATTTTCTGAGATCATATTTCCTTATTTAAGCCCAGCTCCCAGGAGGCCTTTCCCCAGTTAGTACTTCTCCAAGAAGGGGCTGGGTTTATTGCCCAGCATATGAGGCATCTCCAAAAGAGGAAGTGCTGAAAGAGCTGGGGAATTTTTCCACAGTATTGCCATTAAACCCACTCTAAACCTTGACCTTGTGTCATATTTGGTAGTGACATGAGCATGCTAAAAAATACCCAAATTTCCTGATTTTCTTCCTTCCCCCCATCCTATAATAAAACAATTGTTGGGAGAATGTTGAGTCCAATTCAGTTCCCATCCTAAGTGAACAAAATTATATGATTTCTATCCCAGATTCATCAATACTACTATAGGAACAGTCAATTAGAAGAATTTAGATTATATTAGAATATAGAGTCTATAAAAATGATGGGATCTGTATTTTCTGCCTAGAATGAATGGAAACAGAAGCGCAGACACGTATGTTCAAATATAATATAGCTGACGTGGAATTTGATCATTTTGATCCGAAACTTTCACACTACTTTGTTTGCTACATGAGAAGTGGTGGGTTAAATACATTGACAAGAAAGGAGAGATTATATTTAAAGATAAATACTTGTGAGTCAGTTTTACAGAAAATGGAAACAAAATGGATACTTCTACTTACAATCAGAAAAAAACATCTGGAATTTCTATGGAACATAATGAGGAAAAAAGACTCAGAAAATATGACACTCACAGGACATATTGAAGGCTGAGAGAGAGAGAGGAAAATAGCTAATAATGTAACAAACTTGTGTAAGTGGTTGACAGAAGAGTGATTAGGAGAGATAGCAAAAAGACAAATATTGCTAAGAGCAACAAAAGACAGGAACTAGTAGAGAACCATGATTGCCTATGTCCTGAAGGTTTGGTTTGGTTTGTTTTACAACATATCAACACCTCACTGGGTTATTTAATGCTGACAAGATTTTTATTGCTGGTAATTTTTTTTTTTTTTTTTCAAAAATGTATTGTTGGTAATAATTTTCTACAAAGTATTTCTGGTATTAAAACCTATTATTACACTTTCATAGTGTTTCGACTCCTGTTTGGAGGTTAACTATTTGTCCATAGCTGGGACCCTAACAGGTGCTAACCCCTGGGTCAGGGTGGAACTGGGAACACCAGCAATTAAGAGGTGGTTCCATGCTCCTCAAAAAATCCTGATAAGAGGGTTAGTTGTTGGATGTGGTTTATCATAATAACCAGGATGGTCGTCCTGAAGGGACATGGCATATCGAAGAAGAAATACTTGTATAAAATAACCGCTTTCTCCTCATGAGATTATAGATTACCTACCTACCTACCTACCTACACACACACACACACACACACACACACACACACACACACACATATATATATATATATATATATATATATATATATACATACACACCCGGTGTAACCGCAAAATTGTCCAATTGTTAGATTAAGCTTTGAACCATTGTATCTTAGAAATGATTTAAGATATCTTACTGGAATTCTCCGAGGTTTTTACAACATTATTGGACACTACTTTGAACAAAATGTATTTAGCTCTGAATTGAAATGATGATCCCTCTTCCTGTTGTGACCTCCTGATCCTGTTTTGCTCTCTGTTGTTCCCTTTTTTTTTTAATTATTCTCTTCATGTTTCTTGAATGGACTTTGAAGATGGAAGCCAGAGTATGAATATTGGTACCATTACTGAAGCCCTGAATTATCTTTTCCTCTCACCATTGCTCATTTGGGGAGACTTAGTGAGCCTGACACAAAAATGAATTTAACCTGTTCGCTTTCTAACTGAATAACTCAAAGGGTTTTTCAGTGAATCTTACGACAAATGTTATCAAGATGGCTAAATGACTTATCGGAAAATCTAGGAAAAGAAATTCAATTAGTTTTGTGTTTTTTTTTAGACATTAAACATTTTTGGGGATGTATAATTATCCCATGCTGCTACACAATTTGGACAATTTTGCTGTTACACCCGGTGTGTGTGTGTGTATATATATATATAACCAAATGGGTGAGTATAGGTAGATATATGAGTGAGTGATCATATACAAATACATATAAACACTCTATAGTGTAAGAAAAAAAAAACAGTGCTCAATGTTAAGTAACAGAGCTATTTAATATATATATATTAAGAAATATACATAATCTCTTACATTAATTGCACAACTTGGAGTTTCATGCTGAAGCTATTTTCAAGTGCTGGAATTATTAGATTTATTTTTATTTATAAATAAAATTAATTTAATTATAATATATATATAATATATATCTATATATATATATATATATATATATATATCTTCATCTAACTTAAATCTAATATAAATATGTCTCCATTAACCATGTCCTGAAGAAGGTCTATTTGACTGAAACGTCTGACGGCGACAGAATAACAAACAAAAACAAAATAAAAAAACAGTAAACTCACATATTCGGATTTTGCTTTGTCTTTTCCACATTTTCATCATATATATATATATATATATATATATATATATATATACTTCCAAAGATTCACTAAAAAATGAGTGAACATAATGAAAAAATGCCCAAAACGTAATAAAAACAACTTTATTCTCAATATTTTTTTATCCTCTTTAGAAACTAAAATTTTGTTTGAAAATTTTGTTTTTCTTGGGTCCACTGGGGACCATAAATTAATACGTAAATTTTGAACATCTTTTTATGGCAAAAGTCACTGCCCAGTCTTTACTTTCCAGTTTTGATATTTCAAAAGCATCTCCACATACTTCTGATTGACAAATTCTTTTCCACCCTACAACCTCTTTCTCACATTTGAAAGAAACATCGTAAGTCTCTCACTGCTCTATTGCTATTTCCATGGAAAGTGTTCAGATGAACTACACTCCTCAGCTCCACCAGTTCTAACATTCATGGCTAAGACCCGCCATGCCGAGCACATTGTAGTGAACCCTCCACATTCCCTTTGTATTCCTTTGGTGAGATGTAGGTTCCACTCAAGCACATTCTTCCCACAAACTGCTGCTCTGTGGAACAGACTCCAAGTAGATGGTTCCCTGATCACTATCATCTTAAGCTGTTCATGTCTAGAGTTAACCATTATCTTCTTCATATCCAACTGAACTATGCTTCTTACTCTATAACCTTTGACCTCAAGTGACTCCCGAGTCCTGTACAGGATGAATATAATTGTAAAAAAAAGTGTTTATTTAGAATAATTTTCAAGATTACCAGATAGTTAAAAAAGTTATGTAAAAAAGATATGTATGTTTTGTTCATCAAGTAATTTTTACAGTTATGTCTATTTTACTAAAAAATGCTAAACATTTTCAATAAATTTGTCAACACCTTATAAAAACACCTGTCTCTGTGTTAAAAAAAGCTTTTTATTGAAGATAATTATGTTGTAATGACAGATTAGTCAATATGGCTGATTTTAGAAAACCAAAAACATTCCAGTCAATTTAAATTTAATTTCAAATACACCAAAGTAGTTTGCTTATTGGAAATATTAAATTTAATCTTTTAGATTGGAATTAAAACTGAAAAGTTTCAAGAAAGATTTTATTATTTTTAAAATGCATTTTAAACCGTAAGTATCAATATATATATATATAGATAGATATATTACATATAAGAGAAATTAAAAAATGCCCCATATGTATAGCTATTTCTCCTTGCAAGAATTGTCAATACAAAGGGGTTTGGAAATGAAATAAAAAAGATAGCCTAAAAATTTTAAACTTTAAAGAATCAAGATAGAGAATTGGAAAATGACAAAGTAAAAGAAAAAACAGAAAGGGAGAAATAAATACTGTGGATCAGTTTTAATATTTTATATTAGGATTCACTTGGATTATTTACCCACAGATTTTACCTAAATATATATATATATATATATATATATATATATATACAAACATAAATTTCCAAGAGGATAGTATCCAGGTAGAACTCAATGTCCAGGACAGAGTTAGAATATAATATAAAAAGCTCAAATACTAATATTCCATGGTTATAATTTATTACATTGGAATCGTAATCACAATCCAATTCATCAGGCCTACAAATTTAGAACGTTTGAATTTGTAAGTCTGATGAATTGAATTGTGATTACGATTACAATGTAATAAATTATAACCAAGGAATATTAGTGTTTGAGCCTTTTGTATTATATATATATACACACACACACACACTCATATGTACAGGGTGCGATGGATAAATTGTCATCTTAGTTATGCAAAAATGAAAATAACACTGACATCTCATTTCAACAGATATATTTACCAAAATTACACAAAAATATCTTTAAATACTAAAGAAATTTATTTAATAAAATCACCATTGGTTTCAACCACAGCCTCCAGACAATTTCAGAAACTCCTGCAACTCTTCTGGATAGTCTCCTTGTTTAAGTTAGTGAATGATGCCATAATCTTTGCCTTCAGTTCATCTTTAGTGTTATAAGGAGTTTTTTTTTTGGTCTCTCACTCAACTGTGCCCCACACATAATAATCAAGAGGGTTGCAGTCTGGGAAGTTAGGCAGCCAAATGTTGTAAGAAGTGATGTGGTCGCAGAAATTGTCTTATAGCCATGATTGGGTTCTCTTGCTTGTGTGGCATGGTGCAGAGTCCTGTTGCCAGAGATAGGATCTTCCAGTAGCCACCCGCTTGACCTAGAGCAGCACTACCTCCTCAAGGCACTTGACGTAGGCCTACAAATTGAGTCTGAGGCCTTCACCAACAAAATTGGGAGTTCTTTTCTTATTAGAATGATCATAGTGAGCTACTGTACTTTTGTAATCACCATTAGACTCATCCGAATTTTTCTGAATCTTTAGCACTCACCTCAGATTGACACCCAAACACTATAAAATGTTCATATTGGTGCTTCCAGTGTGAATGGCAAGCAGTACATCAACCATTTCCAAATTTCTGGCTTAGTGAAATGTGGTGCTCTTTTTTCTTACAAATGGTGCCCAAATAACCCTACTATACAGTGCATTCAACAAAATCATAAACAAACCATGCGCATACATGAAATTAAAAATATAAAATGATGACAATTTACTCATCACCCCATGTATTTTTGTTACCAATAGTTTCATAAAATTCTAGTGGTCATAATTTAGTTATGGAAGTATTTTGCTTCCCTTTCTTTGATCTTTTGATTACCTCTTCATAAATTATGTATTGCATCATTAAAAAAAATGATTCTCGTTTTTACTGGATGAATTATTGAGGAATTTTTTAATATCTTGAATTTGTCAAAACTGCTTAGCGGAGAATGAATGCTCTATGAAACAAAGTGGTAATCTGAAGTTCTTGAAAATATGTCATATTGAAGAACTGTACTATCTTAGCTCCCTGACCATTAGGTGAACATTTGGATTTTGTCCGGCACCAAAATAACCTGTTTACTTGGTTGGCGAAAAAAAAAAAGGTTTCTTGGCCCACTGCAAAACATTGCACAGTAACTGTTCAAGTTTCAACAATTTCTAATAATTCTTTTGAGTTTTGACAAATCCCCCCAAAATTTTATCATCAAAATCTTTGTTTTTATTAAGAGGAAAAACTGAAGGATTTTTTTGTTTATTTTAATTTTATTTTTTAATCCTTTTTAGAACTTAAAATCCCCAATAGATTCCATTAAAGAACAGGTTTTGAAACTGGAGTACACATAATTCCCACAACACACCTCACGGTATGCAACAGAAATTTCAGGTATATATAATCAAGTCACTTGGTCTCTCGGCACTTCACTTCTTTTTATGACTAGAACATTACAGTCTGTCCTTTTTTCTTGATAGAAAGCGACAGTTTGCTTTCTGCGTTAAGCATCAACACCTACACCCAGCCCTAAATGTTTACCATATTTGACCATAATATAATATGGAATATCTTTTCACAGTCAGGTAGGACAAAAGTGCATGTGGAAGGAAAAAACTTTGAGAACCCTAGCATTAAAGGATGAGAATTTAAAAGCTGTCCTGGATTTAGTCATATTTTTGACATTTTTAATTCTCATAATAAATCCATTTTTCATTGTCAGAGAAGATCTTCTACAAAAAAAAAAAAAAAAATGACTCATTCTCTGTCAAATAAGAATAGACAGACAAGTGTTTAAACACTAAATGATGTTCTTTTTAAAGTTCATGTAGAACCCTTCTTCAGAACTGGCAAAATTTCCTTAAGGGTTGTGATTGACATACAAGAGTTGACTGATGGTAAGAGCAATAAAGAGCTGAGTAAAGTTCATTGACTAAAGAAGGTTTGCTTCATCCTAATACCTATTGATCTCTTTCTCTATAAACACAATCATATATAAAACAAAGTCTTTCTCTCTTTATATTTAAGGATAGGAAGATGATGGTATGATCAGTGGCTTGGAACAATCAAACAAACCAATTTTGAATTCTTCACATGCACTTTTGCATGAATACCCAACAGAAAGGTATTAATGCATCTCTTTTCCCTCAGCTATGGGTTAAATAGACAGACTGAGCTTTCTAGATATGGTTAACAACCAGTCTCATAGAAAAAAAAAGCTCTGAATTCAAAACTGCATGTAGACCTTGCAAAGAACATACTATGTGGCCAATGAAGAAAGATAGATTTTGCATAGATCCTGACAGTGGTCAATCTGGATGGATAGATATTGGCTTGCATGCTTTTTCCTACTCTTATTGCTGATGTTTGGAGCGTGGGACCTTGGACGAATGCACCAATGCTCTATACTGTCGACTCTCCCCAACTATGACTGTGCACTCTGCCAGTGTTCTTTGATGCCATCACTCTAGCATTTCTTTGGACATCCTCTCTGTCTCATAACATTGATGTGACCCTCCAAGATGTGGGTGAAGATGTTCTGGGCCCTGATGACATGGCCAAAGTTTTGGAGATTTTGCTTCCTTATAGTTGTAACCAAATTCCTCCCGGACTGACTCATTTGTTTTGTGGTCCATCCAGATGATGTGCAATGCCCACCTGTAGCATGTTTGAAAAGATGTAAGTTTGTTAACATTGATGGCTTTCATTATCCAGGTTGTGCATCTATGCATTGCCAGAGGCCACACTGGGTTACAGTATTCCTCAGAACATGGCTTTCCTTGGATAATAGATATTCCACTTTTAATCTGGACCAGCTGATAGCTGGTGAGGTCGATTTGAAACTTATATATCCTGCTACAGTAACTGAAAAATAAGTTGATTTTTCAGCATGGCCACAGGAAAATGTTGCTCAAGCCCCCTTCTCACTTCTTCTTTTGGGTAGGCCTCAAATGCGAAGTAATGACCCCAGCCTCCTCCTGAAGGAGAAATACTGCCTGAGGGGATAGTCCCGTGGGGCTCATGTTTACATTATTTTGAAACTACCACAAGCAAAGCCAGTGACTGCAGGTGTTTTGAGAAGCAAGATAAGGATGAATTTTTACCAAAACTCTGGCTAGGAGACTTGAGGCAACAGAGATGTGGTTCTGCTGTTGCATAGCCCCCTCATGCTGGGAGGTCTTAGTCACTGCACCAATTAATACAATGTTGTATAGCACCTTGGTGTGGGTGGTCTTGTGCAACAGTATCAATTCAATAATAAAAGTTGCATTCTTCTTTCACAGTTGGTGATTGCTAGCTCTTTTCAGTCCAGAGATAAAAGACCTTCAACACAAGGAATTTTAAATTTAACTAGTTTATTAGCGTCAACTCGCCTTCCACTAGGAATCCATTTCAAATATGAAAGAAACTACATCTACATTGTTTGATGTTTAAGACTTGACTCTATGAAAACCTTTCTACATCTCTGTCATTCCCACACTCGTTCAGCCAATCAAAATCAACTTCCTTATTTTGTCTTGTATTTGATCCCTAAGGTCAACCTGAGGAAGTCAGAGCAGATATACACTTTCCCCTAAAAATAATAATCTGCTAAACTACTATTTAACACTGCAAAAGGAAGGTGAGAATACCATGGACTGAATATGTGAGCAACAAGGAAGTTTGAAAGAAAGTGGAAATTAAAAGGATAATTATATTTACAATCAGAGTTAGTTGTAATTTTGGGGCACAAATAATGGGAAAAGAGGGCTTGGAGAACTTGACACTCACAGGATATATTGAAGGCAAGGGGGACATAGGAAAATGTGTATAACCTACATGTGTAAATAGATACCAGAACAGGCAGGAGAAGGGTAGTAAAATAAAACACTGCTAAGAACTATAAAGAACAGGAAGCTGTGGAGAGCTATGATTGCTTATGTGCTGAAAGAACATGGCATATTAAATAAGAATCATAATTTCATAAATAATGATTGTATGTGAGAATAAGCAAAATTACAGACAATGTGTTTCAGCTCTGTCTGGCGGCCATCTTCAGGTTGGAATGGGAGACAAGCCCAGTGTGTACACAAAGTGTGTGTTAGAATTTTTGAGGAAGGGGTAATAAATAAACTTATTAGATGACACGCCCAGAAAGTTATTTTTTCTCTTTTGAGTCTGTGGAAGCCATTAATGTTTGCTAGATTTTAAATTAGACCACTCTGAGTAGATCTCTGTTTTTTTCTCTGTTAGCTTGTATACAACATTGTGCTACTATTGCTTTTGTTATGATAGGTGATATTGTATGTGAGCCTGGTCTGAGGTTGGCCATGGAGAATTGTGATATTAATGCATTTTCAATACAATTTCTTTTGCACCAATTCTTTTCTCTTCTAATCAGAATGGCAAACATATATATATATAAAAAAGTAAATATGGTTTTGTGTGTGCGTATCTACAAAAATATCTATATATCTCTGTGTGGATGTAATCATTTTATTCTTTCTTGAGTTTTATCCCACTCATTCAAGATCCTTTGGTATCAATGACCATCTCGAAATGTGTCATAAAAGCTAATCTCATCAAAGAGACTAAATCTTTGATAGACAGTCTAATCCTCTTTTGTCAGCAGAGATAAATATTAGTCGTTCTTCCAGGAACATTTCCCAGTGATCCACTTCCATGTAAAAACCTATTATTGTTATGCTTTCTCTCAGTTCAGTGACGGATACTTCAAGTGACATTACTGTTTGTATTCTCGAGGAGTGTGGCTAATCAATGAATGACTTAAAGATCTCTCATTCTCTTCTTTCTTAAATTCATCATTCAGAGATCATACATCACACACACACACACACACACACACACATATAATGTCTATGAGAAATAACACAAAGGAGAAGTGTGTGTGCGCGTGCATATATATATATATATATATATATACACACACATGTAATAAGGATCTGCAATATAATTGATCCTGACTGGGCATCTTGATTTAAGTCACTTTCTCACAGATGTGATGTGGCTTCCCTCTGTCTTTTCTACAAATATTTTCATGGTAACTGGTCTGACAAGCATTTTCCCTGGTACTTTGACTACATGAATTTAAGTGTGCTACAAGATTGGCATCTAGATCCCACCCTTTAAATGTTGAAATAGGAAATGTTTTGTAAATTTTAATGCCTCCAAAACTAAACTGCTCTTATGTAACCACCATAGAGAAACTTTCTTGCTGGCCATCAACATGGAAAACATCTCCCTGCGCCTTTTTGGCCTCACATTTTCAATTTGAAGTGGAACAACTACATTGAATCAATTGCTGCATCTACCGCAAGGAAAGTTGGTCTATTGTGTCATGCCAGAAGGTTTTTCTTGTCAGAGTCCATCTTGCACCTTTACAAATATACCATTTGCCCGTGCATTGAATAATGTTGCCATATCTGGTCTGGTGCTCCTACTATTCGTCTCGAGGTTCTTGACAAAATCCAAAGATGTGGCTTCTCCCTGTCTTTTCTATAAATATTTTTATGGCAACAGCTCTGACAAACTTTTTTTTCCTGACTGTATGAATTTAAGCGTGCTACTAGATTGGCATCTAGGTCCCATCCATTTGCTGTTGAAATAGCTAAATGCAACCGCTACTTCTACTCCAACAGTTTCTTTTCTCGCACTTCCTGCTTGTGGATCTTCCTTCTGTTTACTTGTTTCCCTGAAAACTACAGTCTTCAAAAATTAAAATGCAACATCAATCATCATCTGTCTTCTTGAATCCTCTTCAGCTTTTATCTTTTGCTCAATCCCCCTCCCTATACCTAGTCTTTTCTCCCATTTTCACTCTCTGTAACCCCCTGCATACTAGTGGCATTCCCACCTTACTTGGGGTGATATGATTTAAAAAATTCAATAATATAAAAAAAATGATGATAATACATATAGATAAATGTAATTCTGAATTCTTGCTATGTATTAAGGCAAGTCTCTTTACCCCTAATTTATAGTGACTATGTATCTGTTTCCATGGTGAAAACTGAGTACCTGTTCGTTTCTTTGGGTTTTGATTTGAGCCTACATCAGTGGAGATATCTTTTCTTTATGTACATAAATGCATTTTTTTTTTTGTTACAGTAAGATTCGCCCTGTACAAGGTCTGAGAGCCACTCAAGGTAGAGGGTAGTTTATATAGACAAGAGCGGAAGGTAACGGTTGACTCTAGATTTGAATCAGTTAAGATTGTAGTTACTGGGGAAACATCTTCTTGGGAGTCTGTTCCATAGGGCAATGCATCATGGGAAGAAGCTGTTTGACTGGAACTTACTTCTCGCCGGTGGAAATATGTAGGGAATGAGGATCATTTTGCATATGAAATCCATGCAAAGGTTTACAGTTTGAAAACTGTAAACTCAATACACAGTTTAAACTGCTGGAAGCTTCTGCAAACATGTAATTATATATATATATATATAGTGATCAAATACAGATTGGAATCTGACAGAATGATAGTATAAAGAACAAACAGAAAATGTTTATCAATCTAACATGTTTCACTTTTATTAAAGCTTCATCAGTGAATGAGATATGGAGAAAGAAATTATGGTATTTTTGTGTTGTTTCATTTTCATTGGTCAAGCAGGCTTCATGTGCATTTGACTTATTAAGTAGTATTAGTATAAGTTATGTCATCCTAAACCCAAGAAGAAATGATGCATCCTTTTGAAACATTCGATGTCCTGAAAACTATTTTTTGAGTTACACTGAAATGCCTTTGCTTTCTGTTTGTTAGACCCAAGATTAAAAAAATTAAACAACTTACACAGGGAAAAAGTGGGGCACAAAGCAACACCTTTTTTTCAAATTACCATACTGACCATATAATTAAAGACAGACACGGTTATTTAAGCTGTGCATTAACATTCAAGTTAAGTGAACATTATGATGAGGAGCTATTCTGGATGCCATTTCAATTTAAGCACTTAACGCAAAAAAATGAAAATTGTAAAACGTTACTTTTTACCCGACCAGTGGGGAAAAAAGTAACAGGCCGCGAGGCACAATGTAACATTGGTGGGGTAAATTGTTACAGCTAAATTTAGGAAAGTAAAACCACTCTGATACCTGATTTACTCTCTGGCTCCAACTTTATTCAACTTTAATGATAACAGCCTAAAAAGAGATAAGACTGTCTTACTATAACAGACAATATACAAAATAAGTGAAATTCTACTGACATGAGTTGATTTTGGATATTCTGCTCTTCTCATTTGTTTTTCATTCATATTCAAGTGATGAGGCAAGAAAAGGACAGTAACACTTAAGAGAAAATAACATAAGATACTATTGCAGTGTGAAATAATAATTTTACCCCTAAATACACGTTACTATTTATCCAGCTTTACTCTACTAATTCTTACACAAAAATTTTTAAAATTGCTTATAAAAACAGAATCATGCAGTCGTATCCTCTGACCCAGAGGAAGAGACAAACACAATTACAAGGATGAATGAATACAAAATATGATTTAACATGGATCAACGATCCTGTGTATGACAATAAACTACATTCTGCACTTGAATGAAGTATTTATTTCATGTTCCATCTGTTTTTACTTATTTAAAAAGTTTTCTTTTTTCACATTTCTAAGTACTAGGCCCTATAGCCACTAATACTTGAGTCCTAGGGCCATACAATCGTGGAGTTGGCACCAGGCATCACCAAACATCACCATGTCAATGTCTGAGTCTGTATGTACTATCCGAACTAGGGATTGAATTCGCAATTAGTATACCAGCAAATTCAGGCAGAAATGAAAAATGAACCAATCTATTGAACCAGAATATATAAAATCAGTATTTTGATGCAATGATATTTTTCCATTGTGATAATCAGAACAGATCACCCAAATATCATCTCTTCTTAGGTTCATTTGAACTGTACACCTTTCCCCCATGACTGTTGCTTTACCACAGAGCCACTGACATTAGAGTCAATTAATGATAACTAATTTATTTGGCATTTGCCCGTGTTTTTGATCTGGGGCAGAACATAAAACTAAAATCAAAATGACCCTATGCATATATATTTATTGTTTTAGATAATCTCCTCATTTCTTTCTTTGTTTAGTTGACTTCTGATCTTTTTTGGCTTGGAGGCAGATTCTGAGCGATCACTTCCATTTTCACAGAGGGAACGGCGCTAAAATAGTTTGCTGGCTGCTATTTTTGCATTTGGAACTTTTCCCACTGTCATGTTCCGTCGTAATTAATCTGTCTGACGCATTCACTTTTCAAGAATTTAAGGTTTTTTTCTTCCTTCCTTTCTAATCCAGAATTCATTTTCTTTTCTCTTCTGACATTTTTTTTTTTTTTTTTTTGAAAATTCCTACCAATTTTGTATCCTTTTTTTTTCTGAATTCATGAAATGTCACACATTCAACACTTAAAATCCATTACAACAACTAATCTATTGATGTTAGACATTACACTTTTAGAACACAATTTAACAGTTATAAAAAAAAAAACAACTTCAAATTTGCTACCTTTTTACATGCCTGGATAATTTGATGCGACAAGCAGCATTGTTTGCATGCTCAAATCTCTACTTTGCGTATTTACTGTTGTTAACAATTTACTTAATATAACAGAAAAGATGGCCTGAGTAAATATCAAACTCAGTATGGCCTCTGTCCCCTTATATATATATATATATATATATAAAATGTGTGGCAGAGTGGATAGAAGTTTTGCTTTCTGGCCGTGAGACCAATGGTTTGAATTTCACTTAATGGTCAGCTTTTGATTATATTGGTCTGTGAAGGCAATCCCAGCATAGAAACTTTTGGAAAGTGCATGAAAAATTATACTACATGTTAACCCAAGCCTTGTAAGTGAAACTATGTAGGCATAACTGTTTGGACATCGTCGATGGTTATACTTGCATGAAGTCACAAGTCATTGTGACTGAGGGTGTGAGTGTGCTGGCATTGTTAAAAAAAATTGATCACACCTGATTATGTGCTCTCTCTCACAAGAATTGTAACTAATGTCCTCTACATGCACATCCTATCTCTCTCTCTACACACACACACACACGTCTTTCTTTTATTCAAAATGATGGTGCCAAAGCACATCTTTTTAAAAATTTTCCACTTTGTCTTATCTTCACTTTTGTTTCAGATTCTATTATATGTCCTATAAACACACACACACACACACACACACACACACACATTCATGCCTATATATATATATATATATATATATATATATATATATATATATATAAAATAAATCCTAAAAATCTGAAGATCCATTTAGGTGATACCTAGGTAGATAGTTCCTGGCTCTTTAGGATTTATTTCATTTACTTTTGCTCTACTTAGCATATATATATATAGTTTGCTTAGTTTCATATACATACATATTTATATATATATATATATATATATATATATATATATATATAGGCAGCAAATGTTATTAAAGACAATGGGCATTTTGTGTCAATTAATTTTAATGATTGACTTTTCCAAATTATGAATAATCCACCTCAGATAAGGAGGAAATTCAATCAGTACTTGTCTAAAGAGCAAGTCCAAGTCCAAGTTTTCAACTTTCTTAAGTCATCATCAGAGTAGGTTGAGACACACATGACACACCTTGACTGTCATGAAAGTCTCTGCTCACACCATGACATTAACCAGTTCTACAAAACTCACCATTTGTCACTACCTAACATGATGATGACTTAAGAATTTTGAAAGCTTAGAAGATGTTTCTTCCAAACTTCACTTTGGACAATTACTGATGGAATTTCCTCCTTGTCTTGCAAAAGTCAGTCAATAAAATTAATTGACACAAAATGTATGTTGTCTTTAATAATATTTTCCTTACTGAATAATATATATGTATATATAATCCTTTGGCATAAGAAAAATAGTGCTCAATGCTAAATAACAGAGCTATTAAGTATATATTAATAAATATACATAATACCCTACACCGAAATGTATAAATCCATCATACTGTTGGCGTGGGGTATTATACATATTTATTAATAATTAATATATTATTTATATTTATTAATATAGTTATGGGTATGTATATGCATTAATATATATATATATATATATATACACACACACATACGGGAGAGAAAAAAATTATTTTTTCAAGAGGAAAAAGAAGCTGCAAACGTTTTTTTATTATATTGTGGATTTTTTAAAAATGTACTTTATTTTCCATATTTTTTGCTACACAAGTTTTGGGTCTTGTGATGTTCATCAGGTGGAGAATGGTTATTTCTGTATATTATTTAAAGGAATTAATTTTTTTCTTATGTTTAACCATTCTCTTTTGAGTGTGGTAGTAATACAAATTCTTGTTGGACTTATTCCTTATATATATATATATATATAGTTTGTTTTGTATGTGTGTAATGAATGGTTGTAGAATGCAGGTTTGGCACCCACTGTCCAATACTCTTCATTTGTAATGTTTTTTTGGTTTTTTCACATTACAGTTGTTGATGATGATTGGGGGGGGGGTATGCTGCTTTTGTTGATTTTACAAAAGGTAATATTAGCATTTCACTATTCCTTGTCCAGAATAGGGTCATCTAGTGCATAAACATATTTCATCATTCATTGGATATGGTCAAATATTTATCTGTCCCAGAATTATAAATGTTTGCATCCAATTGGTCCTTACCAGTGTTCATGCATTAAACAAACTGTCTCCACTGATGATCATTCATAAGGAACGTCATGATTTTGAGACGGCAGCAACTTCAGGCAAACAATTTCTCATTGTAAAATAAAGTAAATCTGAGTAAACATTGGTCATCCTGGTTTTAGGTTCCAATTATAATAAGATTACTTTCCTGTTTCTCCTATATGCCATGTCCCTTCAGAATGTAGGCAATCATGGCTCTCCACAATTTTCTGTGTTTTGTAGCTTTTAATTAAATTTTTCTTTTTGTTATCTCTCCTAAACCTTTCTCCACCATCCATTTACTTGGACTCACTAGATAGATTATACATTGTTTTTCTCTATTCCTCTTGCCTTCATTCTTTCCTGTGAGTATCAGATTTTCCAAGCCATCTTTCCTTATTATATGCTCTAGATTTTCACCTCTCTCTTCCTGATGTTAAGTATTATGTTATGAGTGTCCTTTTTGTTTCCATTTTCTCTAAAACTTCCTTGTTATTCATATATTCTTTCCATGGTATTCTCAGTATCCTTCTGTAGAACCACATTTCTGCTGCTTCCATTCTCTTAATCTTTGCAGAGATTATCCAGCATTCACTGCCATACAGGAGGACAAATATTATATAACAGTAAAAAAAGAAAAAATGTAAGAGAATTAACTTTCCTGGTTAGTTGACTGTTTAAAGAAAGTCACCAAAAACTACATAGTTATAGATTATTTGACATGTTTGTTAAGAGTTGGGATTTTTTTTCTCCTTGCATTGTGCACATTTGTATTTTGTGAGTAGAGATGAAAAATAATGGTTATGTTAAGTATTAAAAAATGGTGCATTATGTAGATGTTCCAAGATTCCATATATAGAAATGGATTAAGCTACCATTTTAGTGCTATGGTTAAAAATGGTAATGGTAATATTAGCCATTTCTGTATAAGGAAACATTCAGCATTCAATGACCAATCAGCCTGTATGGCTCTCAGTTGCAATTGATAATATCTTTCTCTTAAAACAATTTTTCAGGAAAGTAGATTTCTGAAGTTCAGTAGCTGTTATCAGTCTTTCCCATATTGAGGTGGTTTCCTTCCTAACCTTTTGCTTGAAGTAGTGTGGAACATCATCATCTTGATGATGTCATTATTTTCTCTTTGAGTTACATGTGCTATTTATTTGTTTTTAAACATTGCATTAAATCTATTATTTCCTGTAATTGTTTTGTCTCCTTGTTAAAAGTAATTTTATTAAATAAGCAGATATGTTTTAATTTCAGAGTTTATAATAAAAGCAGATTTCTTTTGCATGATAATGAAATACTATCTCTGTCCCATAATAGTTGCATATTATATTTGATACTTGAATTGACTTTTTCAGAAAAGAAGTAATGCAATAACACTGTAATTTTTTATATTAAAAAGAATTTACATATTTTTTTACTTTCTCCTTGGCAAAAACATTTTAGAAACTCAAAGAAACAATACAATCTATTTATTTACACTATTTATATCACTTGGACTGTTTCCCTCATCTTTATTGTCATATTCACGACATTTCGGCTGTTGTACGCTCCTGCCTTCTTCAGGTGATATACGCTGGAATTTCATTGTGAATATGGCAATAAAGATGAGCACAACAGGCCAAACAATGTAAATAGTTACAATACCTCATCTCATAGACCTAGACAGATACAATACAGTTATTTGTAAATTGATCAATTGATTTATTTTTTATGGCTTATCAACCTTTTGCTGAAAGTCCTCAAGTGATGTGATTTCTGCTATTTAGTACAGTCCTTTATTTGTGATTCTGTAAAACCAATCTACAAAGTTTAAAGAAGTGTGATCTTCACTTGCTCAAAGCTATTTTTCACCAATGACCTTAGAATGCAATTGTATACAGTTGACATTTTGGATATTTCTGAGAAGGCTTGGTGCCATGCATTATATCAATATGAAAGTCTCAATTTGGCTAATCTTATAATCCATGGATTATGAGTTTGATTATTACATTCTTTTTCTATATGCCATGTCCCATCAGGACATGACTCTCAACAACTTCCTATACTTTGAAGCTCTTAGTAAGTTTTGCCCTTTCACCATCCCTCCCACTCCCTTCTCTACCATCCATTTACACAAGCTTTTTAAGTGGTTACACAGTTTCACTCTGTCCTTCTTGCTTTCACTATATCCTGTGAGTGTCAAATTCTCCAAGACCTCTTTTCTTATTGTTTGTCCTTAAACTTGAAAAGTCTTTTTGATGATCATGTTGCATTCTGGAAAATAATGGTGATCTGTTGGGTTTGATAATGACAGCTATGTGCAGGAATGACCTCAAGGGAGTGGAGACCACTGTAGAGACTACAAAAATATCTGCAGTGGGGACAGGGATAATAGCCTGGCGGTTTGGATGCTTCTAATAATGCTGGAAATGTGGTTAGTTCATTGTACTGCTCCAGTAAGTGTGTGACTCCCCCTGCTATACTCTATCTTTACAAGAGCCAAATTAGACCAGAAATTAACTATTGCTGCTTTATTTGGGCTGGAGCTACACAGTCGTTACTTGCCTGTCTTCATAGTGCTAAAAAAATATCTATGCAAACTTGTGGGTGATAAATTATTTTCCAATCCCTTTCCCACTGATGAAACATTGTGAGCCTTTCTATCGCTATTTCCAAGCCATGTACTCAAATGAGCTACATTCCTTAGTCTCACCACCCCTGATCTTCACAACTGGGATCCGCAATGCAACTTATGCAAGTGTGAATCATTCCCATTCCTTTTGTATTCCATAAATAAAAAGTAAGTTCCTTTCAGATAGCTTCTTCCCAAGAACTGCTACTTTCTGGAGCAGACTCCTGGTCAGATGTTAAACACAAACAATACAATCTTCACCTCTTCAAGTCTAGGGTTAACCGTTGTCTTTCCTGCATAATTTAATGAACTTCTTGCTTTTTCTTCTGCTCATACAATACCACTCTAACTTGAGTGGCTCTTGGATCTTGTATTGTGTGAACATTGTTGTGGTAAATCCTCCTACAGTAGAATGAACTCTTCCTCCTGTCATAAATACTAACTGCGAGACTTCCTCGGGGACAGTTGTTGAGCAGTCGATTTGCAGAGTAACCGGATTGTTCGGATGGACGCTTCTATCTGCTTATTACTAACACTCTGGCTTTGTATAAATCTGTTATTTCAATACACTTGTTCAACCTACCTTCGTCTACCTGGCCTTAAGAATGCTGCTGTTAATATTAACGAGGTGATACTTCTCAGGAGATTGAAGAACTGTCTTTTATTTCATTTTTTTTTTCTTATTAAAATTTGCCTATTACTACAAACTCATAGAGGCATGGTAGAGTAATGGATAGCAGCTTGGATTGAGGAATCGGAGAGCCGAGTTTGAATTCCACTCAAATCCATTACATTCACTTTCATGCTAATACACTTGGGAAAGGTATGAATCCTCTTCCTCTCTCCCCAGGTTCTATAGCTTTGGATGGCAACTGCTTTACTGCAGAAAGAAATGGTGACCTACTGCCTTGTCAATCATGTATTGAAAGATACATGATCGCCTACGCATGTATCATATACGGCACATAACTGACATAGATGATGCTGGAATCAGAAAGGAAGAATTGTGTTGAACTATAGATGACACAAATGGTTGTAAAGAAGTGATCAGAAGTGTTCATTTGAGGATACATAGATCTACACACACACACACATACATATATATATATGTGTGTGTGTGTTTTCATGTAATTGAATAGTATATATATATATATATATATATATAAAGTATACATTATTGAATTACAATCTGTAACAATGTAAAGATGACATCATTTGTTATCTTCTGTCTCTTTAACTCCTGTTCTTTTTATTATCTTTTTCCTCTGTAGCAATTTTCTCAGTTTCTTTCACTTTTCTTTCATCCTCAATAATCCTTTGTGTCTTAGTGGCTTTATCACCTTGCTTGAATTGAAATGATCAAAGAAAATACACAAACATCAGATTTGACAAAGTCACTAAACATGGATGTACCAATCTTAATTGACCAATACATTATTATATATTTATATAACTCTTGTTCTTCCACTTTGAATCCTGCATGCATAGTGACATCTACTTCAAAAAGAAAAAAAAAAGAACCTATATTTGTTTGGGTGTGAGACAATTTCTGTTGGGTGATATTAATTTTTATTAGGATGATAATTTGTCAATTGTCTGTTGACCTGAATAAAAGACGTGACCAAGATTGAGATCTTAGTGGTTAATTTAAAAGAGCCTCGTATACTAACCTCTCTATTTCTTCTCAAGAGACATTTTTCTTTTTGGGGGACATTTTTTATGTGTTGAATTCTTCCATCTTTACTAACACTATTGATTTTTAGATTTAGTCAGATTTAGGAGAGAAAAAAAACAAAAAACAGACTAATCTTTTTTTTCTCTTTTGACTGCTTTTGTTTCACAGTTTGCTTTGAATTGATTTGTTCATTATTTTTTTGTTTGAAGAAACATTTTTGATGACAAACTGTAAACGGATATCAGTTTTTATTTTTATTTTGTAATCTGTAGGTAGATTTTTTTTTTCTTTTTCATTAGTTGGGGAGTGCTTTAAAATTTTTCTCTGGTCTTTTTAATCAAATTTTTGATGACAAACAGTAAACGAATATCTATTTTGTTGCTTGTATTTTTGTTTTTTTTTTCTTTAAGAAATCTTTTCATGTGATACTAAGTGAAAGTCAAAAAATGTTTATATCCTTTACTGTAATTTGCGTCAATAATTGTAATGTTAGAAAACTTATACTGTGTGTAAATTAATTCTTATTTACCCAATTTTTAAGAATTTCTGCAACCCAATCTGCCCTTTTCGTTAACTTCATAAACCTGGGACCAAAGGAAATATTAGCTAAATGCTGTTTTTCAGATTTTGGTAACAATAGAAACATACAAATGGAGTAGAACCAAGACAATTCTTCGGTATTGGCTTTAGTAGAACTGATTTGTTTCTGTTGTTACAATTTTATATCCATTTTGTAGGGAAACAAATCATCTTGAGGCAACAAAATAGAATATCTGATTACTTACATTATTTACATTATTCGGACTGTTATCCTCATCTTCATTGCCATATTCACAACTTTTTTGTACACTCCAGCCCAGTGGGTAAAGATGTTGGTTAAATCCAGTGACCAGACCCAAAGAGTTCAATACCAGGCTACAGCAGTGGTGAACCAAAACTTTGAGAGATTAGTTAAAGCGAAATAACTGAGACATCTGGAAGAGGCATGGAATGTGGAACTAGAACAGTCTACTCCTGTGGATGAAATAAGTGTTTGGTTCAAAATTCCAATCACCTGAAGAAGGTCGGAGCGTACAACAGCCGAAATGTTGTGAATATGGCAATGAAGATGAGGACGACAGTTTGAATAATGTAAATAATGCAAGTAACGAAATAGAAATTAAAGAATCTTCAAGGAAAAAATGAAAAAAGATCAGAAAGCTGATTTTTTTAAAATTTTTATTAGGATGAACAGCACTGCTTGATTTTGTCTTTTGCATATTTGAAAAATGAAGAGTTTAGAAAACTATTTGTTTTTTGAAACTAAATAGATTTTTCAAGTGGTTCACAAAAAGCTATATGAAAATGGAAACATTTTAACATTAGCCATTAAGGAAATATCCTTCATTCATTGACCAAACAGCCAGCATTACTCTCACTTGAAATTTATAAAATCTTCAAGCAGTTTTTCAGAAAAATAAGTTCCTCAAGTCCACTATCTGCTATCATTCTTTTCTGTATGAAAACGGGCTTCCTTCCTAACCTTTTGTTTGAAGTTGTGTGTAATATCAGCATTTTGTTTGTCATGGTTTTCTAAATTGATTTTCTTGCTCTCAAATTCATTGGTTAATTTTGGACCAGGAGTTCATGAATGAAACCATTCACCAATGATTAATAATAATTATATAATCTTTTTCATAAATGATTTATGAACTTGTTATAACACAATCATTGGTAATGGTAATATTAGCCATTTCCTTACAGGAAAATATTTGGCATTCATTGATCAAGCTGGTTACAGTTCAAATTTATAAAATTTTTCTCTTAAAACAGTTTTTCAGGAAAATAGCTTTTTCAAGCTCAGTAGCTTGTTTCCAGTGTTTATTGTTGTTTCCTTGCCTTTTGTTTGTGGTAGTGTGGAATAGCAGCATCAAGTTACATGTACTATCTATTTAGACTTGCTACTGCTGTTAAAAGTCCTCAAGTGATGTGGTTTTTGTTATTTGGTACAGTTCTTCATTTGTGATTCTATAGTGCCAGTCTACAAGGTTCAAAGAAGGCTGGTTGTTACTATGACCTACAGGTTTCATTCACTTGAAACCATTTTTCACCATTGTATATCTGACAGTTCTTTTGTACCAAACACAAGAGTCATCTCGAATAGTCATGCCAGTGGAATTTTTGAATTAATAAGTAAGTATGTTGATTCAAATAAACATTCCTCTGGGAATTTTTAGTTCCTGGAACAAAAGCCGGGGTTTCAGGCAGTTGGAATTGAAGGAAATAATTTGTCAGCACTTGTATTAGGGACTCAAGAATACCAGACATTTTCTCTCTCTCTCTCTCTCTCCTTTTTCTTTCTTCCTTTATATAAGTCAACCAAAAATGTATATCTGTTAATTTTTTATATTTTTCCAGTTTGCAAATAAATTGTCACACATCCAGATCAAAACGTTCATATGTTTGTTGAGGTATTTTCAGCCATCTCTAACCATGATCAGGAACATTATTATTATTGTTGTCATAGAGAAAGACGTTTTTACTGTCATCTTAGCATTTTTAAAAAGGCTACATTTCAAATGTAAGTATATGTACAAGATCATGTGTATTAGAGTTTTACAAGAGCACCAGACACTGAAGGTATTAGTAACTACAGCCACCAACTGCCTGATGATTGTGTGAACACATGAAACTAGCAGTCATGGTTGGTTTCTGCCTACCTGGATTTTGACTTAAATATATTAAAGCTCTGTCATTTCTTATGGCATTGAGCATTCCTTTTTTTTTTCTAGTATGCAATTTTAGGCAGACTCTTTTTGGAGCTGTCTATACTTTTCTCTGATTTTATATGTATATATATATATATAATGGTACTCGCTTGGAAAAACCTTAGGTATTTCGGCTTATAGTTGAACAAACCAATACCCAAGGAAAAATGAGGAATAAAAAAAGAAAGAACTAAGAACATGAAATTGAGGCGAAAACCCCTTTGGCCAGTTTTACCCTGACAATCCGTTTAGGTGAAACCTAGGTAGGTTTACCTGGCTCTTTACGTTTATAATTGCTAGGTCTGCTACAAGGAAAGTTTGTTTCCTTTGTAGTTCAAGACAGTTTTTCTCCCCAGAATCTATCTTAGATAATTATAAGTTTACCATTCATCCATGCTTTAAATATTGCTGCTACATCTGGTCCAGTGCTCCTGCTATATATTTAGCCATTCTTAATAAAAACCAAAGAAGAATCTGCAATTCTCCAGGTTGGTTTGAATTGCATTTTCCTTCTAGACTGGTTAACAAGAAGGCTATAGAGCCCAGTTGGCTATTTACCTATAGCTAAGGAAGATGGAGAGAAGAGATTGTGTCATACCTTTCCTCAAGAATATATGCGCGTAAGTGAATGTAACGAACCTGACTGGAATTCAAACTCAGCTCTCTGATTCCTCATTCCAAGCAGCTATCCATTACACCACCCACACATCCAAGCTTAGAGCCCCTGATATTCCCAAATGGTCACCCATTTATGGGCATACCATGCTTGATATTGCTTAACAAAAATGTGTATTTCAACTTATATATGTGTGTGCGTGTATATATATATATATATATATATATATATATATATATATATATGTGTGTGTGTGTGTGTACATATATATTATATAGGATTAATGTGAGTAAAATTTGTCACTTGGTTGATTGATGTTACCTTCATCATCTTGACTCTAAAGTTTCCGAGATGGACATGTCTGTCCACTCTTCAGGGAGTATCAGCAACTTACTGCTTATATTTTTTTAATATTTTTCTTTTTACGCGCATTTAACACTGATAGATATAACCCACAAGATCTTGTGGGCTATATCCTGGTATTTTTTTGAATACTGAAATTCAAATTAATCCAAAGTTAAGTAATGTGTAAATGAATCTTAAAGTGTTTAAAATGCATATAAAATAATAAGGCTTATAATAATATTGAATACACTTTTTCCAGTTAGTTGAGCTCTGTGAAACTGATTCTCATTTGATTAAATTGTATTCCAGGGAGTGTGATTTCCATGTAGAAACTGCATGTGTTTATGATGTATCTACAAGAGGCATTTTTTGTATTGATAATTATATAAATGATGTTTTCTACTCAAAATTTGAGACTCTTGTACAGCAACTGTTGTATAGACTTTGCTATCTTTTATGGGCTTATGAAGTAAATGACAGACACTGTGGAAAGTAGGTAATTCCTAGAACTGTTGGAGATAACACAAAATGTATCACATCCTTCAAGTTGTCTCTCTTTCACACACGTATATAGAGAGATATTAATATTGATACTGTATATTTATATTTACATGCCTTAGAGCTACAAAAGATTGGAAGTGGTGGAGAGACATGGTTTTGTGATGATGATATTTATATTTATATTTGCAAGTATGTAGTATATCTTTATGTGATGTTATTTATACATGATCATACTTTATTTATAATTCAATGTATGTATTATTGTGCAAGTCTTCATGGGTTCAAACATGTCTGCATGTGTGAATGTCGACAAAGGAATGCTGAAAAGATCATCTCTTAATAAATATATATATATATATATATATATATATATATATATATATATAATGTGTGTGTGTGTGCACATGTACACACACACACACATTTGTGAGTGAGTGGGTGGGCAGCCTGCAGTGCAACAGTAGTTGAAGCATCCTGTTTTGACTCAAGACTTGGAGACGGGGATAGGGGTAAGCTTAAAATGTGGTTGGGATGAAAAGTTGGAGGGGTGGGAGATGAGTAACAAGGGGGTTGACAGAATTGGATGAGTCACATTCTATAGTGATGGCATTGGGCGCTTGATGATGGGATGGGTGCATGGGGTTAGTGAGCTTCTGGATGCTGCAGTGACTGACTGTTGACTGGTCCAGCTTCTGACACCATGTGGGAAGGTTTTGGAGCAATGGGTAAGAGGAGAAGAAGAAGAAGAAGAGGGATTAATAAATGACCTGTTCTTTCAGATTTACTTGTATTTCTACTTTCACTTTCACTTTCCCATTGTCTCTTACATGTTTCTTTTTCTTTGTTTTAGTTTTTTCTTTCTTGAACTAATTTTGAGTATTTTCTTTTTATTTCAACTCTTTGCCAAAAGACCTTTCCCTTTTTTCTTTGCCCTCTTTGATTATTGGGTTGGTGCATGAAAATGTGAAAGGAATAATTATCAAAAAGGAAAATAGAGATAAAAAAGACAAAACTGAAAAGAAAAAAAAACAGTCTAAGAAGGGAATATTGATATCAAAGCCAGTTGTTAGTCAAATGCAAAAAAAAGAGATGAAGAAATATAATGGAAAAGTATAAAGAAAAATACAGTAGAATTTTAAAAAAAATGAAATAAAAAACTGCTTATCAAGTAAAAAAAATGAAATAAAACCTTCAATAGAGAGTTAAACAAAAAAGTAACTGAAAGAGAAAGTAAAAATAGAAGAAGCTTGAAAGAAAAGGAAAAAATAAAGTCCGATGGAAAAAAAAAAGAAGAAATATTTGATATAATGAGTTAGAAAATGTAGCAAAATAGTTCTGTAGATAAGTTGTATGAGAAGGGAAGAAAAGAAAGTCTAAGACTTAGAAAAGAGAGGAAATGATGAGAATGAAAAGTAAGAATTATAGCAAAGTATGTTTGTTTAGATCTTTCTTCATAAAGATAGGCAGTTTCAGACACAAAGACAGACGTAATGGGACAGCAGAAAGATTGGAATAGCAATGTGGACTGTCAATATAAAATCTTGGAAAGGCTAAGTAAAGCCAAGTTAGGGAGGATGAAACCATCAGGTTGAGTTGTGGAAAGAGAAAGAAAAAATACTGTATGGAAAAGGAATGAAGAGGTTAAAAAAAAGATAGAAAAGGGGTAAAAGGCTCAGTAGAAATGTTCCAGTCGAGAGGAAAAAAAAATGATGTTCGTATTACGTGATAAGGAAATGAAAAGACAGAGAAAATCCATGAGATTTAATATATTTTAAGATAAGATGTCAAAGCAGGAGATAGTGAGAGAGAAAACATACAAGATAAAGAGAGAAAATTACTGTGTGAAATAAACAGATTTTTTAAAAAAAATGAGGATTAATGTATTTAGGAACAATGAAAATAATTTTTTTTAATAGACAAGATAGACTTTAGGGAAAAAATATCAAGCCATAGATAAATCAAGAAATGGGAAGTTTAAGATAAAGGAAGGAATGGAGGACACTTCATGGGAGAGGAAGTATAAAGGAGAACTTAACAAATAAAGTTGGGTTAAAATTTAAAGAATTCACAATAGGAATAACGAAAACAGCAGCATGGCCTTTTTAGATGAGAGTCTGTTGTGCCTTACCCACTGTCACTAATAGTTGGTGTTCAAGCCTCAGTGAAAACAAATTTTGAATACTGATTGTCAAAGATGGCAGACGGCTCCATCTCTTAACTTGTAAGATTGATGCAACAAAGTCTTCTTTTTCCTCTCTACTCAGCCTTAGGCTGTATAAAGCTTTGTTAGCTTAATGCTTTTTTTCTTCTGTAGGATGCAAAAAGAAGAAAAAGCATGAATTAGAGGCAAAAAGGAAGGGAGGTGGGGAAAGAAGACGGAGAGAGATAGCAAAGATGTCTCATCACGTACAGTCGACTGCTGTCCCCATTTTTATTTAGCTTTACAAGCGGACCCATTGGGATGGTAAGTTTAAAGAAGCGAGAGTAGTTGAAGTTCTAAACTCAGAGCCAACCAGTTCCGCTGGCCCGAGCGACAGACTTGACTGACTGCTTCCAATGATGACAATATCTTGGCAAACAAATAAAGTGTGGCCGGCTGCTTAACCAGTTTATAACGGCAATGTGTTAATCTGAAAGTTGCTGTCTCTCTCACCCCTCACCAGCTTCTATTGATTTCGATTCGGTGTCAGTGACAGCCTGTGGTCTTTCTATCTTCCTTCCTTTGCCAAATTCCTCAACTCCTCGATTGCTGAGTTCTTTCTCAAAGGAGACAACCAAATAAGATGATCCCAGTCTAGTGATATTGTCCTCATATTGTTTTCTTTTCCGTCCCCTCTCTATCCAGTCACTTAGAGTAGCAGTCAGACGGGTCCCAATGATTTTTCTTTCCTTTTTCTTCCCTTATTCTTTACTTCTTCAGCCAGGTCTATTTTGTTTTCATTTCTTGATATTTGTTCTTTTTTTTTTTTTTCGAGTATGTTTTTACTGTCATTTTATTACTTTCCTTCTTTTTTCTTTCTTTTCTTTCTTTCTTTGTTTTCTCGCCTCGAATTGATTGTTATTTTCTTCTGTTTCTTTTTTAATTTCTTTCCTCCCTTGACCTTTTTTTCCTTCCATTTTCCTCATAATCATTCATATAACTAATTTTCTTCTTTAATCATTCTTTTCTCTTTGGTGCTTGGTAATTTTTACTCAGAAGATTTCTTCAGACATTGATTTTTTTTCCTTCTCTCTTTTCGTCAAGATTATGGGTACATTTTTCTTCTCTTTGTTTTATCTTTCCTGATACTTTTTTCTTTAATTTATCTCTTTTTCTTTTTCTTTTCTACCCCCTCTGTCTTCATTCATCCTTTCTTTCTTTCTCTCTTTACATTTAATTCAACTTGTCAGTTTTCTCTGCTATTTCTTGGCTTTTTCTGTCAACTTCACTTTCCCACCCTGCCCATTTTTCTTTTCTTTTTCCACCTCTTCTCTTCCTCTTCATTCATTTCTTATCTTCTCTCTCTTTATGGATTTCTTATCTTCTCACACACTCTCTCTCTCTGTTTATTCATGTCTTTCCTCTTTCTCTCTCCATTTATTTGTTAGCTTTGCTTCCTCTCCATTCATTTCTATCCTTTCTCTCTCTCCATTCATTTCTTATCCTTTCTCTCTCTCCATTCATTTCTTATCCTTTCTCTCTCTCCATTCATTTCTTATCCTTTCTCTCTCTCCATTCATTTCTTATCCTTTCTCTCTCTCCATTCATTTCTTATCCTTTCTCTCTCCCTCTCCATTCATTTCTTATCCTTTCTCTCTCTCTCTCCATTCATTTCTTATCCTTTCTCTCTCCATTCATTTCTTATCCTTTCTCTCTCCCTCTCCATTCATTTCTTATCCTTTCTCTCTCCGTTCATTTCTTATCCTTTCTCTCTCCGTTCATTTCTTATCCTTTCTCTCTCCGTTCATTTCTTATCCTTTCTCTCTCCGTTCATTTCTTATCCTTTCTCTCTCTATTCATTTCTTATCCTTTCTCTCTCTCTCTCCATTCATTTCTTATCCTTTCTCTCTCCATTCATTTCTTATCCTTTCTCTCTCCATTCATTTCTTATCCTTTCTCTCTCTGTTCATTTCTTATCCTTTCTCTCTCTATTCATTTCTTATCCTTTCTCTCTCCATTCATTTCTTATCCTCTCTCTCTCCATTCATTTCTTATCCTCTCTCTCTCCATTCATTTCTTATCCTCTCTCTCTCCATTCATTTCTTATCCTCTCTCTCTCCATTCATTTCTTATCCTCTCTCTCTCCATTCATTTCTTATCCTCTCTCTCTCCATTCATTTCTTATCCTCTCTCTCTCCATTCATTTCTTATCCTCTCTCTCTCCATTCATTTCTTATCCTCTCTCTCTCCATTCATTTCTTATCCTTTCTCTCTCTCTCTCCATTCATTTCTTATCCTTTCTCTCTCTCTCTCTCCATTCATTTCTTATTTTTCTCTCTCTCTCCATTCATTTTTCATCTTCTCTGTCTCTATTTATTTCTTACTGTCTCTCTCATTCTCCAATCATTTCTTAACCTCTCTCACTTAAATAATTTCTTACCTTCTCTTTCTCCAATCATTTCTTATCATCTTTCCCTCTCTTCAATCATTTCTTACCATCTCTCTCTCTCCTCAATAATTTCTTACCTTTTCTTTCTGTCCAGTTATTTCTTTATTCCTCTCTCTCTCTCTCACAAATCATTTCTTACTTTCTGTCTCTCCATTTCTGATTTTCTCTTTCTCTGTCTTACTCTTTATCGATTCTTTTCTCAACTTCTCTCTCTTCATTCATTTCTTATTTTCTCTCTCTCTCACACTGTGTCACCCAATGGCCCTTCTATTAGAATTATTGTTCTCTCTCTTTTTTCACCTCAGCCCAAACCCTTTCTGTTTTTCGTCTCTCCTCCTACCACCCTAGCTCTGAACACTCATTATTTCCACATCCCTTTCCTCTCTTCCAAAGTGTTTCTCATGTTTGACTGAGAAACAAACAGAATTCAAACAATACTCTCAGTATTAAACTGTCTTTATCAAAATGCTAGTGTCCAGTGAATTATATTGGGGGTGGGGATTGAACTGAGATGGAATGCTTTGTTGCCTCACATCATTTAAGGATATTATAATTTTGTCATAATTATTTCAGGAGTATTGAGTGGGTGGGCAAGGAGCCACAGGTTTTGTACTATTATTAAAAGGCACTTGTAGCATGAATGTTTCTGAATGTATTTCTGCTTAGATACATATTTTATCTAATGTTATTTTCTGTTAATAATGTGCTTGGAGTGTAATGGTTAGCAACTCAGATAAATCAATGCAGCAGGTACATTACTTTCACTTTCACTTTTGTACAATTGCTCAAAATAAAAAAAATAAGCTAAATGCAATTTGAACTCTGGTCCCTTTTGCTTCAGGGGAGCCTGGTAAATGTCCACCAGCTTCAATCTCCAAAAATTTGACATTTTTTTCCTAAAACCAAATCTAACTTATAACTCAACACTCCATTCCACAACCTCTCTTGGGAGGCCATATTTGATTTTGTTATTGCACCAGTACATCAGGAAAATGCAACACTAAAATCCAAAGGCAGATTTGGATACTGAAAGATGCCTTTGAAAACAAAGCAAAGTATTAAGAAACGGGAAAATTTCATTAGAAATAAAGAAAAGTGTACTGAATATGTGAGCAATGACAAAGTTCTAGAGAAAATGGAAGCAAAAAGGACATTTATACTTAACATCAGAAAGGGAGTTAGACTTTCTAGGGCACATAATGAGAAAAGAGGGCTTGTAAAATCTGATATTGAGAATGAAGGCAAGAGGGACAGAGAAAAACAATGCATACCCTACCGAGGGAGCTCGTGTAAATGAATGGTTTAGGAGAGATAACAAAAACATAAAATTTATTGTGCTACAAAGGACAGGAAATCATGGAGAGCTGTGATTGCCAACATTCTGAAGAGACTATAGTCACTCCTATAAAGTATAGGGCCACTACATCTGCAATGCTACCATGGTTTTTATAACAAGTATGTTCTTACAAGGAGGCAATGATGCCCAAACTGTTTTGAATTCAGTCATCCTTCTTTCAGACTAGTTGACACACAAAGCTGGATAGGCCAGTCTGCTCTGCCCTGCCCGAAGGAAGAAGAGATGGCTTTGTGGTGAAATGGGACTAAGAAATGTTAACTTACCCAAAGCTAAGAGACCATGATGTCTTGTCTGTTTGTCTGGAACAGCCATTTGCAATTTATTTAAAGTGCATGCATGGTTCTAGCTCTTTTAAAACTATCGCTAATTTGCCTTCATGTTCAAAAACCTCAATAAGAAGAGTCCCACACTGACAAGTACAGAAACAACTCTGAGACTGTGGCTTTGTGACTATCTACTACAGGCTTCATACTTTTCCAATGGTGTTTGTGTGAAAGTGAATGCAATAGCCTTTGCTAAAATTTGAACTCAACATGTCAATCTCATTCTCTGTGTTGGTAACAACTATATTATACCGACATCCAGTGGTAGGAATAATAGTAATTTTATTTTTCATATTATATTTCTCTATCAGATGAAACATTACAATTTTAAAATCCAAAAAAGTATGTGATTGGTTTAAATAAAGAGATTACTAAGAAAGATTTCCAATGAACCTGGGACTTGGATGTCTTTGACCAGATTCAAGAAATTAGAAATTAAATTTTATTCTTGAATTAAAAGAAAATAAATTTTGCTTTCTCAATGGAAAATGAAAGATTCAAATGAACAGACATCTTTATTAAACTCTTTTATTTCATTTCAAAGTTTTTCAATGTCAAAAAGGAGTTAAAAAATGTAAAAATGAGAATTTAAAAATTGAATGTGTTATTTATCTTCTTGAAAATTTCAGAACATGTCAGTTTTGGATTTGCCGAATATAATTTATTTCTGTTGGCATAAAAATTGTACACAGATTATGATGCTAGCTATATTCCATCCATAAACATGTAACAAGTGTCATAAATTAAATCTGTTCCAAAGTCTATGAAAGATCGTTGGTATCATGAAGCAGAAATAGGCGACTGATACACGGTCTTTAATCTGAAAAAACAATGGGATAAGACACATTGCAGTTTTTGGAATGGCAGTCCATATATCAATATTTTGAGTAGACGATTAAATCTATGGTTACCCATTTAGGGAATCGGCACCATTTGAAAATATTTTCTCAATCTATATTATTCAGACTATTGTCCTCATCTTTGTCGACATATTTATTACAAGTTCTCCTCAAGGACACATGGCACAGTGGATAAAGGCGTTGGTTAGATCCAGTGACAGGACCCAAAGAGCATGAGTTCAATACCTGGTTAAGGCGGTGGAGAACTTGGAGAGGAGAATTAACAGGAGATAACTGATAACTGACATTCATTAGACATGGCACGTGGAACTAGAACAGTCTACCCCATTGAGCGAAATAAAGGGTTCAGTTCGACATTCCAACCACCTGAAGAAGGCCGGAGTGTACAACAGCCAAAACGTTGTAATATATATAGCAACAAAGATGAGGACAATAGTCCAAATAATGTAAATAGTGTACATAATACCTCATCTCAGAAATATAGACAGATATTTTCACAATCTTTGCATATTTTGGAATTGTCATATACAAACTGTATTTTCTGTGTATTTAGGCAAAAAAATGTTAAGGCAAATATTATTAAAGACAACAGACACTTTACATTATTATAAAAGTCAATCATTAAAATTAATTAACACATATGTGCTTAAAGAATCAGCACATTTGCTAGGCCACAAAAACTTCCCAAGCCAGCCAAGCATCGAAATGAATGCAATATGGGGACCAGTGATACAGAGTGCGAGAGAAAAGCAGTAACAAGAACAAAATTGGAATATGAGCTCTGGTAAAAAATGGTTGTGAGACATTAAGTTTATAAGTCCCAAAAATTCATAGACTGATGACCTCAAGGACACAGTGGATGAAAGCGTTGGTTTGTTCCAGTGACTTGACCCAAAGAGTTGTGAGTTCAATATGTGGCGACTGCAGTGGTGAACAAAAACTTGGAGATTTGACTTAAAGGGAAATAACTGAGACATCGAAAGGAGGCATGGCACGTGGAACTGGAACAATCTACCCCCCCCCCCGGCGGATGAAATAACGGGTTCAGTTTGAAATTCCAATCACCTGAAGAAGGCCAGAGCATACAATAGCCGAAACGCTGTGAATAGGGCAATAAAGATGAGGACAACCGTTCGAACCATGTAAATAATTACAATACCTCATCTCAGAACTGTAGACAGTAACAGACATTTTGTGTTGATTAATTTTACTGATCAACTTTTCCAAATTACAAATAACCCTTGTTAGACAAGGAAATTCCATCAGAAATTGTCTGAAATTCATTTTTGGTAGAAATATGATTCAAGCTTTCTTCTTTCTTCAGTCATCATCAGGGTAGGTAAAGACAAATGATGCATTTTGTAAAACCGGTGAGTGTTGTGATATAGGCAAGGTGTGATGTGTGTGCTTATGTCATTTTTTTTTTGTTTTAGATACATTCAAAGATACACTTAAATTATACTTGCTTTTATTTATACATGTTTTTTTTTTTGCTGTGTGAGTATTGCTTCCAGGCTGTAGCAGCCGGAGGGTGCTGCGTGATGGGCCTTGGTACCCCCAAATCTTTACCAATTGTAGTAATTTTTACAGGGTTTTATTTTAACAAAATGCAATAAAGAAAAAACTATCAAAGCAAGGAAGAGTAATTTTTTCCTTCATTAATGAATCTGTATTTTCCCTGTCAACATTTTAAAAAAGATGAAAATGAAGACAGTTCTCTGTTATTATTTCTGTTGTAACCTAGGGATAACTAAATGAAGGTTGGTAATGAACGGTAATACTTAGTTAATTCCACGATGAATCTCCAACTTCAGGCCAACATACAGTACTTACTGTTGTATTTATGCGAATGGGGACATACCCATTATCGTCTGTAGGTATGCTACAACAATTTCAAAGATGATTTCTGCCAATTCTGGAAATTTTAAATGTTATTGCTGCTATTCATGTTGACAGCCTTTGAAAACTTAAGGATAAAGTCTACTTTTTTCGCCTCCCCCCACCAAAAAAAAAATGTCTCTGCTACAGCTCTGTAAGGATCATGAGTCTGTTTTTACTATCTGATTTTGCTAGTATTTTGGTATTGTTTGTAAGTAGCTGTCTGATGTTACTATGATCCTTATGGATGTGTTGTCTGATCGCACTCTGTTCTGCTAGGTGGCAGGTAAGTCTATATTTCGGGTTTACAATCAAGAGGATTGTTTCTTGCAAGGGAATGGGCAGCTGGTTTTAACATTTTAAGTTTTCAATGTCAGAACATGACCAAAAATATAAAGAAAATGTTTGTGTGCATCAGAGACAACTCTTAGGCGCACAGAGAAATCCAAAAGGTCGTGTGGTTTGAGCCATCTTGAAATAATAACGTCTACTGCATAATATCAAAATGGTACAGCTCAAGTAAACTTACCTTACATTTTCTGTAAGCTTTGAAGGAGAGGAGGCATGGTGGAGTAATGGATAGAGGCTCAGATTGAGGAATTGGAGAGCCGAGTTCGAATTCCAGTCAAATCCATTACATTCACTTACGTGCTAATACCCTTGGGAAAGGTATGAATCCTCTTCTTCTCCACCTAGCTATGGGTAAATAGAAGGATAAAACGGGTTCTATAGCCCTTGATGGCAACTGGTCTACTGCAGAAAGAAATGGCAACCTCCAGCAGAAAAAAATCTCTCTCATTAGTCATGTATTGAAAGATACATGATCGCCTAAGCACGTATCACGCATGGCACATAACTGAACTGAAGCTTTTAAGGAAAGTTTCTACATACTTTCCTTAAAAGCTGAGTTCAAACAAATCATTTCAAAAGCAAAGATACTTGGAAAAATATGTATATACCTTGACTTGATATATTAAAATGGCTTTATTGTTTGGTTCATTTATTTCATTTTTATAAAAAGATTAGTAAGTAAGATTGAGCAAGTATTTTATGGCCATATCAGGTTGAAACACCAGATCTCATACAATCACTGAAGTTAAGCAATGTTCAGCCTGGTTAGTACCTAGCCGTGTGACTGCTTGGGAATACCATATACTGTAAGCTTGAATGTGCAAGTGGTTTAACAGATAACGGATCAGAATTGGAAATAAGGGAGCCAAGTTTCATACAAATTTCCTTGGGAAAGGTATAAATTCAACTCTTCATCTTCCCAGCTATGAGTTAATTAGTAGGACATGTACCAGTAAATCATTATCTCCTAAAAATACTTACAATCTAATTAAAAAGATTGGTAAGCCATAAAAAAACAGATCAGTCAATCAAATATTTTTGGTTGAAACACAATTATAGTTATGCCAGTGATTTTCCAACGCCTGATGATTCAGCACTTCTTTTAATCTATACAAAATTCCTAGCAAGTATTTGAATTTCATGCAATTGCCAGACTAATTCACCAAATGGTATTTTATTTAATAATAGCTGAATATTAGTTCTGAATAGTTGATAATTCTGTAGAGATATGAGAGATGCAGAATTAGCAGGTCAAAGGTGAATTACTGAATTGTTATTATAAGGCTTCTATTAGTCTGGCAAAATGGATAATTTGACATGGCTCTGGAACCAAGGAAAATCAATGCTGTATCTGTACTTGAATCTTTATAATATTACTTGTACGAAACCTTTGAATGTTCATGATTACTTTTCTCAAAGTTATTGAAATATGTAATAATAGATTTTGTATTATAGACCATGATGACATGAGTCTTTTAGTCAAACTATCCTTGATGATAACCTTCAGGAAAGCAATTTATTACACCTTCTTGGGATTAATGTTTTCCACTGACATAAAGTGGAATGATTATATTGAATTAATTGCCAGAAAATTTGGTTTACTGTGTCATGCTAGACTATTTTTTCCATGGAATCTATCTTGAAACTTTATAAGTCCACTATACATTTATGCATTGAATAGTGCTGTCACATCTGGTCTGATGCTTCTGCTGTGTATCTAGAGATTCTTGAAAAAATCCAAAGCAGAATTTGCAATGTTATTGGTTCTAACCTGGCATCTCACCTTCGGTCACTTTCACACTGTTGTAACAAAGCTTTCTTGTGCTTTTTTAATAAATATTTTCTTGTTAATGGTTTTGATGCACTTTTTCTTTGATACTTCCACTTCACAAGTGACATACTAGATTGGCAGTTAGGTCTCATCATGTTCCTGTTGAAATTACAACATGTAACCATAGGTTGTTCTCCCACATTTATTACTTGTGGAACTCTTTTCTGGCTTCTTGCTTTCTAATCCACTTTGATCTTCAAAAAATTAAATGCAGTGTCAATCGTTACCTTCTGTCTCTTTGAATCCTGTCCTTTTATTGTCCTCTCTCATTCTCAGTAACCTCTTGCATCTCAGTGGCTTTATTGCCTTGCTTAAGGTGAAAGGATTTAAAAGGAGAAAATGTTAAAAGTAATAGCAAAATAATTGCAGGAAACATTCAGCATTAATCAACCAGAATTATTGTGAGTTAAGTTATAAAATCCTTTTCTTAAAACAGTTTTTTAGGGCATATGCCTTTTACAAGTACTGATAGGAGTTTGTTTCTTAACTTTTTGCGCAAGGTTTAGTAGACAGGCTTCTTTCTTTCTTTTTATGTGCTCTGTCCTCAGCAAGTTCCTTCCCTCTGCTTCTTCCCCTAGACCATGTTCTGTTATCCACTTGCTTAAGCCCGCCAGGTATGCCACGCATTGTTTTACCTTGTCTTTCTTTCCCTCTATTCAATCTGTGAGTATCAAATTCTCCAGGCCCTTCTTATGTGTCCCAGCAACTTCAGCTGCCCCTTCTTGATGTTAAATATAAGCCTCCTTCTTGTTTGCAACCTCTCTAAGACCTCATCGTTGCTCACACGCTTGGTCCATGATATCCTTAGCATCCTTCTGTAGAGTCTCTTCTTCATCTTTGAGGAAATCGTCCAACATTGTTGCCGTAAAGAAGGACAGATATCACGTAACAGCTCAGTATTCTTTTCTTTGTTACCTCCTATTGTAATAAAAGTGATATAATGGAATAACCAGTCACCCCCATGAATGATTACACTATAGGTTGTAAGTTCCTATAAAGTCAACTGTCCATGAGAGACTTTAGGAAGAGTGAGAGAGAGAAGACGCAAGCACATCCAACCTTGCAATCAGTGGCACACACTACTAGATTGACCTGTGTGTATAACTGTTGGGGCGCACCCACCTTCACAACCACAATAGACTGATCCTATTATTATAAATAGAACAGTAGTTCTAGAGACTGGGAGTAGTCTAGCAGTGTAGTGCAGTGCAGTGTAGAGTGAGACTTCTGTAGTGATCAGTTACACTTCCGTTTCTCGACTGGAAGATACCGTTGGACTTTATTACTATTACTTATTGTTACTACTAACCTACGTTTGTTCTACTACTAATCTCTCTGATGTAAATACCTCTCTGAATATACCAGTATTTTTCCCTACGACTGTGTTTGTTCGTTATTACCATATACTCACGTGGAAACACTCAACATCTCAACAGTGGCGACGAAGGATGTTTTATTGATCTCAACAATAACTGTACCGTATTTCATATTGTACTGGTTGTGTACAATAAACCTTTCTTTTATTATCCACCTGGTGTGTGGGAGGAGTTGCAGCTTCTTGCTGATGAGGATAAAGTAAATGTATTGAACACTTTCAAAAGAAATCCAACATCTACAGGATTATATATCAATACATACATATTTTTTGGCAACATTTAAGCTTCATGCCTGCAAAAAAATAGTGTGTCAAAAGGATGTTTTTTTTCCCTTGACATCGCTATTACTGTATTCACTTTTGACTCCCTCAGAAATATTTATTGTTTTAAAAAGTGATGTTTAGAATTTTAATGAAACCCAAACTTGAAAATGAATTTATACATTTTCTTTATTCTTGAGAATTGACATTATTTATTTACAAGATTGCTTGTAATTTTATATTTACAGCATAAAATTATGTGAACCAAGTATTATCAAACATTTACTATTTGATAAAGAAATAAATATGAAAAAAATGTTTAAATCCTAAACCTATAAAAATGTCTGAACAAGCTAATTAAAATAATCACAATAATAGTCGTTTCAATAATGGCCAGCATTCTGGCATATTTGTGTTTTGTTTTAAAATTTGTTTAGAGTATGGCATATGTATGAAAATTGGTGTATAGTTAAAGAGTTATGTTTTCTAATAATTGTATAAATTTAGTTTTGTTATCTTTATGTGTAAATTGTATTTCTACTACATATCTACCCCAACATGTACCCAGATCAACATCAGGATCATTTTTCAAGCTGTTAAAATTGTATTTTCCATTGATGTATATGCAATCCCTTGTTTTAGAAATCCTACCTATGATATCATAGATTACATAAATAATTCCTTACTTGGCTATTTTTCTCTCAGTTATGGTCTAACGAGGATTAACTTCAGTATCTGTCTATATTTCTGAGATGAGGTATTACGTACACTATTAACATTATTCGGATTATTGTCCTCATCTTTGTTGCCATTTTTATCCCAACGTTTCAGCAGATGTACGCTCCTTAATTTCCCTATCCAAGTTCTCCTCAAGGACACATGGCACAGTGGATAAAGGAGCTGGTTAGATCCAGTGACAGGACCCAAAGATTTGTGAGTTCAATACCTGGTTAAGGCAGTGGAGAACTTGGAAAGGGGAATTAACAGGAGATAACTGATAACTGACTACCCCAGTGAGCAAAATAAGGGGTTCAGTTCGACATTTCAACCACCTGAAGAAGGCTGGAGCGTACATCGGCTGAAACATTGTGATAAAAATGGCAACAAAGATGAGGACAGTAGTCCGAATAATGTAAATAGGAAGGATCGACTTATTGACTTTTGACTAATTATAACACAAGAATAGTTAGTAATAAAGTTTTGGTCATGCTATTTAATTAAACAGATTTATTCTGTGATGTGCAGTGCTAGATCCGAATTCATTGACCTTGCTGACCCATTCAGGAAAGAAAATGAAAAAACATAAACGATTTTAAAGAATTCTCTATTTTCTTTGCAAATTTCCAAATTAAATGCAAGAACTTATTACAGCAATCATAGAGAGTTAACTTTTCATAACTCTTTTTTTTTGTCTTCTTCCTCTCCCCACCCCCATACGCTTTTGTTAGAACTCAAAGGCCGTTAATCTCTTATACTGAATTAAAACATTATCTTCCTGCCCCGACTTTGCAAAGTGATTGTCACAGCTGATAATAAATACAAACTGTAAAGCAAAAAACAGAAAACACGGCTTCGTTTATTGGACAGCGCATATATGAATGTGTCTGATTTTCATAAGCTGCTCATAACAGTTTTTTTTATATTTTTTTTTTTTATTGTAATGTCAAATTATCACAGACATAAATCTATATTATTATTAATTTTTGACTAGTATTTCTTTCATCTTAATTTCAATTGCTTTTTATCAAAACTTCTCAGACTGTGATACTAAGGCTGTTATAAATCGACATTGTTTTTCATGTTTAGCATACAAATAGGATATTCTGTGGATTTTGCGGTGGCCAATGTAAAAAAAAAGGTTAATCCAATTTAAATACTTATAAAGAAGCATCAATTTTCACCAAACCAGATCATATCAGGACTGATTTTTATCAACCAATTGATCAATGGGTCACTTCCACCAGTAAGAAATGACCAACACTATAACTTAATCACATGCAGATATCTCTCTTTAATCTGTTTTTTAAATCCCATTAAGAAAGGCAGCTAAATGTCCAGTCTCAAGAGACCCGCTTCACCATAACCTTTAATTACCCTGATTTTCATTGTGCTCACATCTTGAAGTTTCACTTTAAATAATTTGTGAATTGGCATTGTTCTTTAAAAGAATATCTGTTGGCTATAATTAATGACCTAAGCATGAGTCAGTTATTTCTAGTTAATTTATTGTGAATGTACTAGTGGGAGTTTTGTTCAACACTGCAAGATGCTACAAAAGCAAAACATTAACCGAAGAACTCAAGTTTTATTCTTAAATAGCCTTGTCAGATCTAGACTCTCATGTGGATGTCATGCATAGCATTCAAATCATTCAGAAATGTCTAAATTATCAGCTAGAAGAAATGGAGTCATGTTCTTAAATAGCCTTGTCAGATCAAGACTCTCATGTGGATGTCATACATAGCATTCAAATAATTCAGGAATGTCTAAACTATCAGCTATATACAATCGTTTTATCAGATCAATGATTAAAAATGGATTCAAGTGAATAAATCTTGTGGCCCTTGAAGTGGACTGTCATTTATCAGATCTCATAGAAGGGTGACACAGAATCACAATTGAACTTCACCAAATAAACTGCATTTGAAGACTTTCAACAACAGCAGCAACAACTAAAATGGCTAGCAAATATAACTAGAAGAGAAAATAATGATATACTAAATATTTTGACTTTCCACATCACCAAAAACAAAAAGCTAGATAGGAAATTCCCATCAATATTAGAAAGAGCTATGACAAAGGAGGTGAGAAGCGTATTTTCCTGAAAAACTGTTATAATAGAAATATTTTACAAATTTCAAATAGTCATTTTCTGAAGGAAAACCATTCTTCAACAGTAAATTTTTCTTCTGTAGACTTACATTTCCAACTTAACTCAAAATTCATTAAACTTTTCCTGAAGTTAGCTTTTAGATTAAAAAAAAACATGTAGAAATTTTTTTTAAAATATTGCCTTTTATTTACACTGTTCTGACTGTTATCCTCATCTTTATTGTCATATCCACAACATTTTCACCGTGGTATGATCTAGCCTTCTTCAGGTGATATATGTCAGAATTTTAAATTGAACCCTTTACTTAGTCCACAGAGGTAGATTGTTCTAGTTCCATGTACCATGCCTTTTCTGGCTGTCTCAGTTTTCAGTTATCTCCCTTTTGTAACTCAACTCTCCAAGTTTTTGTTCACCACTGTTGTAACCAAGTATTAAAATCATGTCTCCCTGTATCTTCAAGGACACTTGGTTTGGTAGATAAAATGGTGGTTAAAGTAATCCAAAAGTGACTTGACCCAAAGAGTTGTGAGTTCAATACCTGGCCACATAGGAGAGGCGAATTACTAAAGGGAAATAACTGAAACTAAGATATCTGGAAAAGGCATGGCACATGGAATGAGAAAAATCTACCACCGTGAAATAAATAAAAGGTTTGGTTCAAAATTCCAATATATATCACCTGAAGAAGACCGGAGCATACAATGGTTGAAATGTTGTGAATATGACAATGAAGATGAGGACAATAGTCCAAACAATATAAACAGTGTAAATAGTTACGATATTTCATCTCAGAAATATAGACAGATTGCCTTTTATCGTATATTATCCTCCAAAACTTTGAACATAAATTGAATTATTAATTTGCCAAACACACTTTTGTGAGTTGATTTCATCATCACTCCATCTTTTCAATATCAATTCAAAACTCTATTAGAAAAAGTCTTGGGGGCTGAACTCCTTTTATTTTTGGTGATTTCCATTGTAACTGATTGGATACTACTGGTTAATAATGATAATAATGATCGTCATCACTTTGAAAAATATTCCATTGTGGGTAATTACTGTTGTGTTGACTCATATCAATTCTGCAGTCCGATAGTGCATGGTCCCTCCTCTTCTCAACTGTTGAACTGTCTTCTTTAATAAATTACTCTATTATATGCCCCAATTTCAAGTCAAATGACTCTTGTCACTGTTGGTCATAGCAACGTTGACCACAACACCAGGCCTGGCTGTCTTGCGGTCAATAATGTAATGGAAGTTTCTGGACTGTGCCGGGGAAGGCTGTCTGTGCATGTGTGGTTGGGTCCACTGAGATTTCTTTCTTTCACCCCTGCTGTCCCAAATGAACCAATGATAGTGCCAAAAACAAGGGGTGGGAAAGGAAGGCATGTAAGCAAGAAAAAAAATCAATCAATGTGTTTTGTTTCTTTTATTTGACATTTCTGCTTGAATATTGTATTGGCTTGCGTCCCTTTTATATATTAAAGAGAAATCTTTCTTTTTTTTTTTTTTTCGGACACCACAATTGCAATTTCAGCATATTTTTGTTCAAATATCAAACACTTAAAAATAATTATAAAGAATGCTGTTGCTTTCTTCTTTTTATGTGTCCTTTATCTTCAAGATGTGGGCGATCATGGTTCTCCACAACTTCCTATCCTTTATAGCAATGTTCATCTCCTTACTATACTTCTTCCCAGTCCCTGTTCAGTTTATTCAAAGTGAATAAGCTACCTAATGCACTTGTATAAATAAATATTTACAGAAATTCATTAGGTAGTTTATTCACTTTTTCCCTTTGCCCAGCTTGCTTTTATGATATCCTGTGAGTGTCAAATTCTCCAAACCCTTTTCCTCATTATGTGTTCCAGAAATTTCAACTGTCTCTTAGTATCAGTTTTCTTTAATGTTCTGTTTTTCTTAAAACTTCCTTATCACTCACATGTTCTGTCCATGGTATTTTTATCATCCTAGTCTAGAATTACTTTTCTGTTGCCCCAAGTATCTTCATCTCTGATAAGATTATCCAGTATTCACTGTCAGATAGCAATTGGTCATTTCTTTTTTTCAAATTAAATTTTCCTTTTTCTTCATACTTTGCTTAGCTTTTGAAAGGCAACTTTTATTGTTCAAATGCACTTTTAGATCTCTGTATCACATTTTTTGTCATCTGTTAAAACACTTCCTTCTTAGTAACATTTATCTACTTGCTTTATTTAGATATCTCTAATTCCTCACTTATTTGAAAATTTTCTTAAAAAATATTTGTCCAAGAATATTGTGTAATGTTTATTAGCACAGAAAGTGGGATCGGTCTGACAGGTTTATATTTTAACATTTTATTCACTTCAGACTAATCCTCTGGGAAAAGGCATTAAACATTCTATCAGCTAGGAGTAAATTAGTAGGGCAGACTTTGTTCTTTAGCCTTGATAGGAAAATGACTCTAAGAGAACAACTGAATTTAAAACCAGAAGAAGAATGGGCTTCATTTAGCTATATTTGTCTTAGACACACCCACTGTTGCTCTAGATACACTATATGTGGTGCCCCAATGATGCTAATGTGTTACAGAATTCAGGATGGAAAAAAAGAAAATTCAAGAAAGAAACTTTCTCATCGTAAATGCTCCTTTCACTCCATTTCTTTCAGAGTTTACCAAAAATCTACTTGGAAGAAAAATGTATCTATAATTCTTTCCATCCTCAAAATAGTGGAAACAAGTGGATCTAATCAATATATATATATATATTCAAAAGTCATTGCTGGTTGTGTTAGCACAAAGTTACAAGTCATCATACCAAGTGTATGAGTGTGTTAAACTTGTTCAAACATCAGATTATAGGCTCTCTACAAAAAACTCTAAGTAAGGTCTGAATGGGCATAGTTGCATTATAAAATACAAGTGGGCTGTGTGGGTATTGAACAAACACAAATGTGCCCAAGCAGTTGGCCATTATATATATATATATATATATATATATATATATATATATATATATATATATATATATATATAAGGTCATCCCATAAGTTCTATCCAAATTTTAACTTTTTGTTAAAATGAACAAAATTTAAAGAGTATTTTATAATGTCTAATGGAGCTGAACATTATTTTTATGTTTAGATGCATTTAAACTGATCAAATTTTATTTCAGAGAACAATAAAATTAAATTTTGTTTGATTAAAACCCTGCTAACATGGAAGTACCCAAGAATCATTTGAGGCACATAATGCTTTATGAGTTCAAGAAAGGAAACTCAGCAGCTTTAGCGGTTAGAAACATTCACTCAGTTTATGGAGAGGAATGTGTGAATGAAAGAACTTGCAGAAGATGGTTTGCAAAATTCAGAGGTGGAGATTTCACCCTTGAAGATGAAGATCGAACCGGACGTCCAGTTGAATTTGATGAAAAGCTTCTTGAAACAGTCCTTGAAGAAAATCCTGCTTTATCAGTTGAGGGATTGGTAGTGGTTCTCAGTTCAAACCATACAACTGTTCATCGTCATCTTCAACAACTTGGAAAAGTTCCTAAACTTGGAAAATGGGTGCCTCATGTATTGTCTGAAAACAACCTCAAATCCCGAGTTGACATCTGCCCTTCTCTCCATTCTCGCCAACCTGTTTGACCTTTTTTGGATAGACTTGTGACTGGCGACGAAAAATGGATCTTTTATCGAAATGTTAAGCATCGTAGACAGTGGCTTGGTAAAGGGGAAGGACCCCAGCCACAGCCAAGAAGGGAACTTCATGGGCAAAAGGTTCTTCTTTCAATGTGGTGGGATTGCCAAGGAATAATCCACTTTGAATTCTTACCACCTAATGCAACAATTAATGCTCAAATATACTCTCAGCAATTAGAGCGTTTGAACCAAGCTTTGAGGAAAAAAAGACCTGCTCTAGTGAATTGAAAATGGGGGATGTTTCATCAGGACAATGCGCGACCACACACACCAAGAATCACGTCACAAAAGATCAAAGAACTTGTTTGGGAGAAAATTCCTTATCCACCTTATTCTCCCGACCTTGCTCCTTCAGACTATCATTTGTTTCGTAGCTTACAGAATCATTTGGAAGAAACAGCTTTTGTGACACAGGAAGAGGTTAAAACTGACATTTGTGAGTTCTTCAAATCAAAGTCAAAAGAATTTTATAGTAATGGAATTAGTAAGCTTGTTAATAGATGGAACGAAGTCATAGATAATCAGGGAAAATACATTTTTGATTGAATCTGTAATTAAATGTAACATTTGGTCACTTGTTTTCTTTATTCAAAATTCAGACAGAACTTATGGGATGACCTGATATATATATATATATATATATATATATATATATATATATATATATATATATATATATATATATATAATAAAACTATAGTTTTAAAGTATGCTATATTTATGTGCTCAATATCAGGGAAAGAGCATATTTAAATATAAGAGGACACTGAGGACATGACTGAGTGATGATGGTCTGTTTCCTGCTTGAATACTGTCTTTAAGTCATGATGGCATATATATATATATATATATATATATATATATATATATATATATATATCCAAGTATAGGATTGGTGTATATGGAATAAATTCCAATAACCTAAAAATACTATTCTTAAAAGAGTGATCAATACAGAGTAGAGCAAATATAATTTATTTGAAGATTATAACATAAATATGTTATAAAATCACTATAAAAATAGCCATTTTATTTCAACACTTCTGGTATCTTATCAAATAATGGTTGTAGTGATTTTATAACATATTTATGTTATAATTTTTTAATAAATTATACATACATACATACATACATACATACATATATATATATATATATATATATATATACACATACATACATTATATATATATATATATATATATATATATATATATATATATATGTAAATCTATTTAAACTCAGTTGGTGAAAAAACCTGGATAGCACAATTTTCAAATAAATTTGCATATGAGGAAAAATGTAAAAAAAAAGAAAGCACCCCGAAACCTCCAAACAGGGCGAAAGAAATCATCCAGTACCTCAAATCTCTGGTACAAAGAAGAAAAATACCCAGCAACTAATAATTTAAAATGAAAAGTGCTCAATACACTGAGGAGAGCAAAAGTAAAGTATTTTATATATATATATATATATATATATATATATATATATGTGTGTGTGTGTGTGTGAAACTTCATGCTAAGTTATCTGCTATTGAGCAATGATTAGCAATCAGATTCTGAAGTCTAATATTTGTGCATTGAGTTAAATATTCATTGAGTGCTCCAGTATTGAGATCTTGTACCAATCTAGGATAGACTTAGTAAATATATACAAAACTATTGCAAACTGAATCATCTCAATTCCAAAAAGAAAACTGATTCATTTTTCTGTTTGCGACATTTGGGTAAGATTAAAATTAAAACAAGAAATTTTTCATTTTCAACATCTGCAGCATGGACATTTTTTGGAATTTTTTCTAGTTTTTTTTCTCTTTACATCCAAAATTCAAGTTTTATACACAATGAGCCAACGTCAAGTTCATCATCATGACTAGGTGTGGTTATAGAGTCACTGCTCAGCTGACCACACCTGATCACTTGTCCACATTGCTGGGTTGAAAGTGAAAGAGGTATTCATTGATGAATCTCATCCCTCTCCAGGTCAAACAACAGTCAATGTCCTCCAACTTCAAAGCTTGCCTTGCTCATGGAGGGGTGGGCATTGATTTTGTTGGAGAAACCCTTTGCTCTGGCTGTTGTATTCAGTCTGGGAAGCCCTCTACACAGCAATGCTGTTTCATCACTACTTTGGCTATATACATAGCTATGGAGCCTAGTCCACTCTCTTATAGTAAATGTCCATTGAACTTACAAGAACAGTAACATGAGAGAGAATGGCTTACCCCCTGCTAGAAAACTAATTCAGACGTATGGTGTTATTATGTTTGTTACGCTACTGAATATTTATAATTTTTTAGAAAATGCATATGATTTTGAAATAAACATTTTCTGCATAGATACTTTAGCAATCATAATAATTAATTGACATATACCAAAGTACTTTTTTTTTTCACATTGAAAAGAAGGGTCAGAACTGGTAATGTATTTTCAAGGGATGAAGCTGTATTTGTGATGATTGTTCTTATGAGCAGATGTTCTACTGACAGCAGATGGACAAGTCCACATTCAAAAATCAGTGTAGAGAAGTTTGGCTGTTTTTCTATCCAACAAGAATCATCAAAGGGCAATAGTGAAAAAAAAAACAAAAAAAAGTAATATACATCTACCATGTAGACAAAGTTAAAAATGTTAACGGTTTAAAATTTAACTAATTTTAACAATTCAAAAAAGAAAATGGTCGCTTTACAAGTTGTATATTTAAGAAACGATAGATCTCTGAGATGGACACATAGGCAAGACTCTTTTTTGTACCTATGCAAATGTGATCTGTCACTCAAGGTACAAAAAGTGCTTAACAAGGTTATGGTGCAGTGCGACTGTGGTAGCAAACAGGAGACACATGTGTTGGATTGTTTGGTTTATGCTACGCTGTTTGAGGGGAAAAGAAATGAATTAGGGAACTGTATTCCAAGCATGAAAAAACTGACGACAAGAAGCTTCACCATTCTACGGTTTATCTTACCAATCCCAAAAGGGAAGATTTATATCAGAAATAATAAAGTAAACTTTGTCAAGCTGCTTATACTCTTGAAATCAGGTACTTCCTGAATATGTCTTTGGAAATGATTACTCAGGCATGTGCCTGCTTCCTGTTGATGATTCAGGTCAGGAAGTGTTAAGACATAGCTAAAGAGTTACAACAGAGAATGCCATGGTGAAAGGTCTCAGATTATATACAAAAGACCAAAACAAAAATATTGATTGTCAATTGATAAAAGAATAGAGAGTTAAAGTTTTAAAATTGAACCTAATCCTTAAATACTTACTTACACTAAGACAGACATGTTTGAGATACAGAATGAGGAAGGTGGGCTTGGAGAATTTGACACTCACAGGACATACTAAAGGCAAAAGAAATAGAAGCAAATAATGAATAACTTAGTGAATTTATACTAAAGGATGGCGGGGATTGAGAGGGATGGACAAATGTTGCTTAGAAACAAAGTGCAAGAAGCTGTGGAGAGCTATGATCGCTCACATCCTGAGGGAATATGGCATAGAAAAAGAAGAATCCTGCAAAAATTTACTAAGTTTATCAGTATACTAAGTTATATCTTGTAAATATAGCACTGAGATTAGCTGCTAAATACTGTGTGACTGTGTAATCATTCAGTTAACTTCAAGGAAAATTCAAAGAAGAATGTTTGTGATGAACCAGTCTTTTCAAATTGTAAAAGAAACATTCAATAAAAGAAAATTTAAATGGTTTGATGAAAAAATTTGGTGCATAATTTTGAATTGATTTTTTGTGTTAAAAATAAATTTTTAGATGCAAATGACACAAAATTTAAGGACAAAAATATTTTTCCAGGTACAATAATAATTTTCAAAAATGTGATCATCACATGCCATTCTTAAAAAGGACTAAAGTTTAATATTAAAAAAAATACCAGTGATATTTTAAAATTATGACTTTAATTTATATTTAAAAGTTGCTTGTAATAATGTGTAAAATTTTTGAATTTTTAAACTGTTCAGTTTAAAAATTAAACATTTTTATACATTATTACAAATAACTTTCAAATATAAATTAAATTTATAATTTTAAAATATCACTGGCATTTTTTAAAATTTTATTTAAAAATTTAAATTTTTTTAAATTTTAAACCATTAAATTTTTAAAAATTTTAAACTGTTAGAATTTTTAAAATTTTGAATTGTTAAAATTTGTTAAATTTTAAACCATTAAAATTTTTAACTTTTTAAAATTCTTAACTTTGACTACATGGCAAATGTATATTACTTATTTGTTTTTTTTTGTTTTTTTTTTCACTATTGCCCTTTGATGATTCTTGTTGGATAGAAAAACAGCCAAACTTCTCTACACTGATTTTTGAATGTGGAATTGTCCATCTACTCATAAGAACAATCATCACTAATACAGCTTCATCCCTTGAAAGTACATTGCCTTCTTCTAAATGTATCTATGCAGAAAATGTTTATTTCAAAATCATATGCATTTTCTAAAAAATTATAAATATTCAGTAGCGTAACGGACATAATAACACCATGAAATTCTTCTTCTTCAATTTGCCGTTTCCTTTCATGATGTGAGCGATCATGTTTCTCCGTAACTTCCTGTTTTTTGTAGCTCTTAGCAGTGTTTGCCTTCAGCCATCTCTCCAAATCTTTGTCCTGCCAACTATTTACAGAAACTTGTTAGGTAACTTATTTGCTGCTTTCTTCTTCTCCTCTTGCCATCAATGTCTTGTGAGTATCAATTTTTCTAAGCCCTCTTTCCTCATTCTGTGCTCTAGATATTCCAACTATCTCTTTCTGATGTTAAGTATCAGTGTCTCTTTTGTTTCTATTTTTTTTAAAACTGTTTCATTACACACATCTTCAATCCATGATATTCTCAGGATTCTGCTGCAGAACCACATTTCTGTTGCTTCAAGTCTCATCTCCATCTATGATGAGATTGTCTAGCATTCATTGCCACTGATAATACGTTATAGCTTAGTTGTTTTTTTCTTTGTTTTTAATAAAATTTTCTTTTTTCTTAAGACTTTGATTAACTTTTGGAAGATATCTTTCTTTATTTCAGTGTGTCTTCAGATTTCAGTATCATATTTTTCATCTTCTGTTAAAACTTTCTAAAGAAATAAAAAAAATATAATCAAATGTTAGAAAATAAAATATATTCACTAATGTATTTGATGATTTTTTTGTTTGGTATTACCCTCATCTTTATTTTTTTTTTTCAATTTCTTTTTGGCTGACCAACTTTCACATTCTCTTGAATTGTAACAGTGAATTTTAAACAGAACTATGCATCTCATTGAAGACATTATTTTTGTTCTAGCTACTTGATTCCATATTAGAGTTTGAATTTTAAGGCACCATTTGTTATTGTCCTTTTTGGATGACATGAACCTCTCCACAAGGAGATTGTTTTCTAGTCCTTGCAAGGAAGTTTGGCAAGAAGTAAAAGCAAAGTACTGTCCTGTCCTTTATCATAGATAAAAAATTAAAAAACTAAACAAGAATTATTTTTATTCCTAAAAAAGTAAATGACCATTTTTAAAAAAAAAAAAACATTTTTCTAAATAAGCGAAACTATCGAATATAAAGAGTGATTCAACAAGAGTATATTGGGAAACGAAAATATAAACTCCGGGACGAAGGAGGTCAGAGGAAAGAGACTTGTCCCCACCAATGGACATTCTTGGCGAAAGTCTTCAATTATAAACCAATCAGAGCTTGGCAGAAGATTTATGTGCTCTTCACCCTCAGGATGAGATTTCCTTCTTAGGGCATTACAGTCCCTCCAAGAATATCAACGAGACGAGGCTCTGGATCTCATCAAACTACGGATAGACTTACTCTGTCTTTAGTGCAATATCCCCAAGAGGATATCTCAGATTTCTGATTAATAGTGTACCAAGCCTCATAAAGACACCATCAGAACTCATGAAAATTCAAAAATTCACCATAGATATTACGTACAAATACATTATGTGGGTAGGCACACACATATACATATATACTCATTGACAAAATTTAGACAAACATATATGGATATCAACAAAAGTTTAAATGTATATGTGCCTGTGTGTATTCTAATATGCAAGCAAATACATACATGTGTTCATATAAATAATAGCATATATGCAAAAGAAAAAATCTCAGATGTAGTTATAACAAAATCTATACTTGACCATGAAAAGCTGTGTGTGCTTGTGTGAGAGAACACAGTTTTGGGACTGACAAATACAAACACTGCCCAAATGTATGAAGGCAGGTATGTGTGTCGACATGTGCATATATACATGCAGAAAGACCTTTGTGGGTATATCAGTATACATGCAAACTTACATTTTTGTAAATATAAGATATACTTACATGTTGCTTGTTAGCACATAGATATATTTTATACATCTAAATATATATATATATAATTATAATACTTCTTATTATACTTCTGTATGGAGCACTGTTTTTTAAAAATAAAAACAAAAATACTAAAGAACTCCGAATTATTTACCTAACATGTTCTTTCCTATTTTTCTACATATTTGCACACACACACACACACACACACACACACACATATATATATATATATATATATATATATATATATATATATATAATGCTGAAAAATTCTGGGCCTAACCAAGAAGGAATTTGAACAAAAGTTCTGATATTTTGTCAGTTAGTCATATGTTCTGCTGTTTGCAGCATTTACTTTTTTAAAAAGTGCTCAATACAAAGTGGAGCAATATGTTATTATTATTTTATTTTACAACAAATACATGTTGAAATCACTACACAATTGCTTTTGTGTTTTGGCAAGTTATTGTATAGTGATTTCAACATGTTTTTGCTCTAATATCTAAAATAAAATAATACTATATATATATATATATATATATATATATATATATATATATATATATATATATATATATATAGATATATGTGTGTGTGTGTGTGTGTTCGTGGCTGGCCACTCATATCCAAGAAGGTCATCTACTAGGTCGGCTAACCAATCCTTGTTGCAGACGCCTGCTCAAGCTCATTTGGGTTTGTTCAGCACCTGCAGAGCCCAGCTGTGGGTTATACTGCAACTATGTTGAGCAGGCCTTAGAGTTTCTGGGAGAGAGCACATTATCTAGTTTGATCAACAGTCTGAACAAGTCCAACATGCTCAAATTTTTGGTCACGATGATGTGACTTTGTGCTATCACAACTATCCTTAGCTTTGAAAGAGTTCTGTCTATCCAATTTCACTCACAAGGCTTTGGTCAACCCATAGTGTAGTTTTCAGGTACTTTCCAAATGTGCCACATGTTGGAATCACCTCCCCTAGACTGATAAAATCAGGAAGTCACCTGCCTGACAAATTGGCCATGTTGATATTCAAACCCGTGTCTCATTGTCAGAAAACAAACATTCTAACCAATCATCCATGTGGTATGTGTGTGTGTATATATATATATATATATATATATATATATATATATACACACACACACACACACACGCTTCATAAAATAAACAAAACCTTACAAACACTTAGAATTGTAAAAGACAGAGCTTATCTATACAAGCAAATAAAGAAATAGCAAATGTTTATACTTACCATTTCCACAACACAAACTTCCATGCAATTAGCATTCATCAGGTAGTAATTTGGAATGGATTTCCACCTGACAATTGCTAGCTGCAGACACACAAGGTATTTCGTTATTTCTTAAATAAGTTCTCATTAGTGCTAAGAAATGTTAAGAAACACTTTACAGGGTGGGGGTAGAAAAATTAACTCCCCATTTTCAAATACGTATAATTTATTTATTAACCATAATTTTTACAAGAAATCGATATGAGAGGAAAGCGTTTAGTATGAGGTTTTATTTAAAATTTGATATGGGCACCAGATTTTGCCACTAGCTTCTCAAGCCGCCAGGAATCGCATTATTTGTGATATGGAAGACATAATTTCTTTGCCCTTCAAGTTTTTCAAAAGTCTTGGTTTGGTATCATAGATCGGCTCCTTTAACCAACCCCAAGGGAAAAAGTCACAGGGTATTAAGTCAGAATGCCTAGATGGCCATTCATATATAAAATAGGGAGTTACTTTTCAGTCACCCTGTATAATTAGCTAGATATCTTTTCGAAAAAAAAAATTTGGTAATTTAATAGCTTACCATAACAGAAAATTCAAGTTGCTGAATCTACAGTCATTTTTCTTTTTGTCACAACAAATTATCACATTTTGAACCTATTATTAAATATTTGTGTTTATTGTTTATTAGATTTCCAATAGTTTAGCATAATGTTACGCCTATTCACATCAAGGACAACTTGCTGCCAAAAGGTGCCTCAACAGTGTTTGCATTTACATCCAACTCCCACAAAAACAATATATACAGCATTTATTATATATGAATGGTAACTGTACACTTATATTATAGGCCTGGGTTTTGTAATTACTTGTACGAGTGAGATTTGTGAGGGTTGGTAAACTCCTCTCTGCTTGCTGCCATATCACATTGAAACACCAGTTCCTGTATGATAACTGAAATTAAACAATGTTAAGCTTCGTCAGTACCTTGATGGGTGACCGCTTGGGAATACCAGGTGCTGTAAGCTTGGATGTATGGGTGGTGTCACAGTTAATAGCTCAAAATTGTTAGAGAGCTGAGTTCTAATCCCAGTGGTGTTTGTTATATTCACTGAGACACAAATACTACTGGGAAAGATATCTTCTACCCCTATGGGTTAATAAGTAAGACTTGTATCATGTGGAGGATCATGGCTCTCTACAACTTCCTGCCCTTTATAACTCTTAGTAAAGTTTGACTTTGTTATCTCTCCTAAACTTTGTTCTGCTGTCCATTTACGCAAGCTTGTTAGGTAGGTTATGCACTATTTTCCTCTATACATCTTGCCTTTAATATGTCCTGTGAATATCAAATTTTCCAAGCCCTCTTTCCTCATTATGTACTGTAGAAATTTCAACCACCTGTATGAGTGTCCTTTTTGTTACTATTTTCTCCAAAACTCCACCAAGTTCAAGATATTCTCAGTATCCTTCTGCAGAACCAGATTTCTATTGCCTCAAGTTTCTTTTTCATTTGTGAGTTGACTGTCCAACATTTACTGCTATATAGGAGGATTAATATTGCATAACAGTTCAGTATTCTTTTCTTTATCTCTAATGAAATGTTTCTGTTTCTTAATACTTTGCTTAGATTTTGAAAGGCATTTTTCATAATGGCATTCCTCTGTGGAGTCTCACCATGTTGCTGTAATTTCTGTAGCAAGTAGATTTTTAGGGGGTGGTGTTGCCAGTCCTTCATTTAATCATTTTTGAATACAAAGTTATTCTCCTCCAAAACTGGTTGCCAGTCAAGGCTATAGAGGCTAGTCTGCCCTTCTGTTTAACCCATAGATTAGGGAAGAAGAGATGGATTCATACTTTTCTCAAGGATATTTGTGTAAAAGTGAGCACAACGAACTCAACCAGAATTTGAACTCAGGATAGTGATTACATTTTCTTTGTCAATAATGCACACATTGTGGCTGTGTTCATAGTTAATGTTATTGAGTGTTGGTATTTCCTTTTTATTCTTAGTGCTTCAATTATTTTTAACCTTTTTTTATATGTGGATGAGGCTATTATACTTGTACTTTCTACTGGTATGTTGCGGATGGATTTTGGTAGGTTCTTTAAATGAGTCCTAATTGTGCTATGGTCAGGTGTAACATGAGTTGTCCAGATAGGCATGTAATGGTATGACCAATATAATCATTTATGAGTTTGGTTTGGTCAAGAACACAGTTCCTTAAGGGGCATGTGAACTCATAAATAATATTGGACAATTTTTACACACTTTGTGTCCAAAAAAGAAAACACTTGTTCAAACACAAGAAAAATTAAACAAAAAGCTTAATCACAGTACCTTGTCAGCTGTCTTTAATGAAACTAGCATATATATATATATATATATATATATGTATGCAAGACAGAGAGCGAGCCAAGTTCGAATACCAGTCGAATACATTACATTCACTTACTAATACCCTTAGGAAAGTTATGAAACCTTGTCTTCTCCCCCAGCTATGGATAAATAGCAGAACAGACTGGGTTTTATATACCCTTGCATGGCAACTGGTCTAGGAGAAGGACAACTCTGAATTCAAAACCTGCAAAGAGTCATTTGGGGACCTTGTGGTACATCTCTGTCTTCAGCCCTTCAAAAAGTGTGGTTGTTCTGCACAAAGCCTTCACAACTAGAATCCAATCATGTGCAAGTGTCTGGCTGTTGATTCTTAGGGAATGAGTTGCTTGACACTCATACATAGAATACAATGGGAGAGTCCATCATATATATATATATATATATATATATATATATATATATATTTGTGAAATCTGGAGAAAGAAGCAAATGGGAAAAGAAAGGAATGGGTGAGAAGTAAAGAAAAGAATGATTTGAAGAAAGACGTAAAAAAACAGAGATAAAGGGGAGAGGAGAGAGTAGTAGAGAGTAATAAAAGGAAATTTGGAGAAAGAAGGCAACCGGAAAGAAAGGAACAGAGAGTGAGTAAGAAGGAAAGAAGAGAGAGGAAATGAGAGATAGTTCTGGAGAAAGAGAAAAAACAGAGTTGGGTAAAAAGGGAAGGAGACAAGAGAGAGAGAGAGGTTTGGGCAAAAAAGAGAAATAAAAAGTAAAAAATGTGGGAAAAAGATAGAGATGAAGTAAAGTAGTAGGAAACAAAAAATGAAAGAAGAAAGCATAAAAGAAAGAAGAGAGAGAGAAAGGAGAGTTCTCAAAAACGAGGAACATGGAAAGAGAAAGAAACAGAATGTGCAGATAATGTGAAATACAAGAATGAGAAAACAACGGACATCTGAGGCAACTTTTCTACAGTAATGCACCTATCCAACAAACAATCATTTTTTTTAATTTTTAAATAATTTTTTTAATTTTTAAATAATTTTTTTTAATTTTTAAATAATTTTTTTAATTTTAATATAAATTTTTTTTAATTTGTAAATAATTTTTTTCAATTTTTAAATAATTTTAAAAAAATTTTAAAATAATATTTTTAATTTTTAAATAATATTTTCAATTTTTAAATAAATTTTTTCAATTTTTAAAAAAAATTTTTTAATTTTTAAATAATTTAAAAAATTTTTTTTCTTATTACCATCAAATAAAAATTCAAGATTACAAATATAAATAAAAAATAAAATTTTCTAAATTTTAAGAGGGGTTTCAATTTTCAATGTAAATTTATTGCAGATTGTTCTTTCTGTGCAAGACAATAGAGAGGTCAGTCTGCCTTGCTATTTAACCCATAGATAAGGAGAAGAAGAAGAGGTTGATTTTTCTCAAGGATATTTGTGCAAAAGTGAGCATAATGAACTCAACCGGAATTTGAACTCAGCATGTCCGTTCCACTTTCCATGCCATTAATGTACATGTCAATGCATCAAATACATTATGTGTATACAAAAACTGTTTACTCTTTCTTGAAATCCAGAAACGTCAATACAGACAATTTTTTTTTTTTTTTTTAAAGTAAGAAAAATAAAAAAATAAATGGAGGGAAACTTTTGCCTGCATATCATAGATCTGTCCCTGTTGTGAAATCTAAGACTTTAATGACTTTTCTTTATTTTTTTTATTTTGTTGGTTCACATATGCAGGCATTTTTAAAAAAGTCAACGGAAACTATTTGTATGCCATTATTGCAGCCAACTCAAGATTTTTTGCTATGTTAATTGCTCGTCTGGCAAAGTTCCTAAATAAAAGATAATTCACAAGATTATTTCAGAAATTACGTTTTTCATTTCTTGGAATTCTGAATCATTTTCCCTGACTGTTTCCTAATTCTTTGTAAATTTAAAAACTCAAAATGAAATTCTGAGACAATGTTTCTCCCCACCCCAACTCCAACATACTTCACATTGGTTTATTTGTCAATTTCAAAATTACTTTTTGCCAAATTAAACCAACCCAATATTGCCTCAAATTTTTAATTCATAATTTTCATATTTTGACACATTATTCAAACGGATATATCTGCATATCTGTATCTGTCCAGGACACCGAGCACAATGGATAAAGGCGTTAGTTAGATCCAGTGACAGGACCCAAAGAGTGAGTTCAATACCTGGTTAAGGCAGTGGAGAACTTGGAGAGGGAAATTAACAGGAGATAACTGATGACTGACATCCATTAAACATGGCATGTGGAACTAGAACAGTCTATCCCATTGAGAGAAATAAAGGGTTCAGTTCAACATTCCAACCACCTGAAGAAGGCCGGAGCATACAATGGCCGAAACGTTGTAATAAATATGGTGACAAAGATGAGGACAATAGTTCAAATAATGTAAATAATCTGCATATCTGTTGTTTTTCTCATAAGAATCCATATTGCACATTTATAAATATACCTTCGTCTGTGAATTGAATTTTTCTGCAATAACTGGTTTGGTGTGCCTGCTATATATCTTGAAACATCTAAAAAAAGGGCTTGTAGTGTTATCAGTCTTGACCTGGCATCTTGGCTTCAGTTACTTTCCCACCACTGTGACACGGCTTCCTTCTGTCTTTTCTATAAATATTTTCATTATAATTGTTCTGATGAGCTCTCCTCCTTGGTACCTTGATTGCATGAATTTAAATGTCCTACTAGATTGGCAGCTAGGTCTCATCATTTTACTATTTTTTAGAAATAGCGAGATGTAACTGTTAGTGATATTCTAAGAGTTTTTACTTCTTGGAATTCTAAATCATTTTTCCAAACTGCTTTCTGCTACTTTGTAAATTTAAGAAACCAAAATTAAATTCTGAGACAAATTATCAAAAATACTTCACATCGGTTTGTTTTTTTCAATTTTAACATAACCTTTTACTAATTTCACCAACCCAATATTGTCACAAGGTTTGCAATCCAGAATTTTTTATATTTCTACACATTCATTATACAAACGAGTATCTCTACATTTATTGTTATCACTTTTTGGTCAGCATGATCTTGGTCAATATGGAACATTATCAGAGATTTTTTACATCTTGTAATCTACAGAACTTTTTATTTGAATGTTTTTCTTCTTTTTGATATCATAATACACTACTGAAAATGTGAAATAATTTCATTTATAAAGAAAAAGGCTTTGGAGAGTTTTATATATATATATATATATATATATATATATATGTGTGTGTGTGTACATATATATATATATCCAGCTATAATTCCACTGTCCATAACATTTAATTTAAAAGTGGGCTCAATACAGAGTAGCGCTGAATATTGCAATTAAGCTTTGAGGGTTGAAACATAATTGTAATTGTGTAGCGATTTTTAACGTGTTTTTGTTTTAATATCCTAAAATAAATAATATATGTGTATATATATATATATATATATATATATATATATATATATATAATCTTCCACAGACAGCTCAGCAGTTTGGCTAGACATCTGATTGCTTCAAGCTGGGATCGAAACACAACTGATTTGACATCAGTCAGAAACCCTTAGTCTATAAAGACCATACAAAGCAGCAGCAGCTGTTAAAAGTTCCCTTTTCCCCATAGTGCTCAATCAGCAAATGAGAATGGTCTGAGATGAATTAGACCAGAAAACAATAGTATTAAAAAAGTGCTCAGTACACATGTAAAATGATAAAAATTTAACATGTTGAGCTTTTAAGGATAGAAAATTAGGAAAACTTATCATAGCCAGCATGTATTGTCCTCTAATGGACTTTATCCAGGCAAATATAAGGATTTTATTTTGAAACAAGTATTTATACACAGAAGTAAAAATGTTGTTAGTTTTTATCATTTTAATTTAAGAGATGCACATAAATATACATCAGGCAAACTGATAATCAAGGTAAATTATGGAAGATGCTAAGTGACGTAATTTAATGTCTAATAAACAAAGTGATTAAATATTATTGTTGAAATATGTAATTATTATTTATATTATTTTAATTTGAGATTAATTTATGTATTATACATTTTAAATAATAAAAGTTTTTGAATTTAACAGTTTTCTTTTGATTTAAAATTTTTTATAGTCATTGGGAAATTTTTATAGATCTGTATATGTTGGCTCTCAGGAAAGGGAATATTTGAAAAAATCTGGGGTGCAGATTTATATTTTGGTAATATTTGATAGCTGCACTGTCAAGAATTTTTCATTTAAGATATTTTCCATCTTAATAAGTGTGGCATTCTTTAAGTTAAAGTTCTGGTTGAATATATATATATATATATATATTAACTTATTTCTCTCTCTCTCTCTATATATATATATATATGTATATATATATGTGTGTGTGTGTATATTGTTCAAAGAAACAGCCTCTGTAGATATTCTACCTGTGATATCACAAGTTATGTAAATAGTCCAGAGATAGTTATGTTTTTTGTTATGGTGGCGGTGGGTATGAACTGGAAAGCACTATAATTGAATTCATTTCTAAGCTTGGTTTTAAAGTTGTTTTGTTTTTGTTTTTTTCAGGTAAGTGAAATGAAAACCTTAATTTTTGGGACAGTTCCCCACCTTTCTATTTCAACAGAGACAGAATTATTCAAAGAGAAGGTAAGTCACTCAGAATTTCATTTTTACAAATTAAGAAGACAAGTCAGAAGATAAATGATGGAAAAGAAATGAAAGAAAAAAAACATTTAGAAATCATCAAAGTTCTTAGAAAGATTATGGTTTTTGATTCTCTGACAAAGATTGAACTGTTAAGTTGATACAAACTTGCATGTACTTATTGCATATATCTAATATATATATATATATATATATATATATATATATATATATATATATTTGTGTCATCCACAGACAGACTGTTTCGCTGTTTCACAGCTCATCAGTGTGACTAGACGTCCGGTTGCCTCTAGCTAGGATCGAAACCCGACTGAATTTGCGTCAGTCGGAACTTCTACCAATAAGCCATCAGCGCACGGCAGGAATGAAGGTGAATTTTAGCGTGTTTATTTTTAGATTTAGATAAACACACAGTGACTGACAGTGACTCAATTCTGCCGAAGAGTCGTGCAATATTAGCTTAAATAGTCACTGTTTACAAACCCACACCTCAAACCAAAGAGCTCAACCAAAATTAATTTTTCAGGAGCCAATATTTTTGTCATCCACAGACAGACTATTTCGCTGTTTCACAGCTCATCAGTGTGGCTAGACGTCCAGTTGCCTAGCTAGGATCGAAACCCGACTGATATATATGTATATATGTATATATATATATATATATATATATATAAGATAATATATTATATATACTTCATGATTGTCATCATCACCTGCTGTTGTTTCACCTTGCACCCATCACCATAGATTTGGAATAAAAGTTGTTTGCATTGAGTGATTAATGATATAATGATGATGAAAGTTAAAAATGGATCTGTACAGGAAGAATTTATAATAGAAAAATTATTTCACCTGTGTAATACCAGTGTTTGAGCATGAGGAGTCTTTATCTGGTGACACAAAGTATCATTTGATGACCAAGATTTACTTACTGACACCATTGCTGGATCTTCTATCTGAGCACTCCAACCCAAACAATATTGGGAAAAAAATGTACGACAAACTGGAAAAGTTTTTGTGTGATGTGTTTCATCGTTTAGTGCTTCACTGGACTAAATTTGTTATGTTGGTGTGACTACATGTGTACGAATGAAGGATGCTGGGAATTTTAAATTCTAAAATTTAAAAAAATTTATGATTTTTATATTTTTTATAAAATCTAGCCGATTTCATTTGGATTCTTTTTCTTTTTGTTTCCATTACTTTCATAAGTAGGTATTCCACACTGTGATAATAGAAGTTCTGTCAGGTATGGTGAAATGTTGTAAGAGCCAGGATACAAATTTACTGTGGATGACCTTGTGATCAAAGCACCCTCTAAATATTTTTATTGTAGTAAGTTGTTTTCTCCTTTGATCAGAGTAGTATTTTTATGTTAAAATTGTGGACAGTCTTGTTAGAGTGAGCAATCAACGTATTCAATATATTGTTTCATAAA